>CM053402.1:19416669-19542951 GCA_028644305.1 Xerus rutilus
GCAATTTGAAATTTGTACTACATGTACCATATGTCAAGGAATTACCACCTAAGTGGGAGTCACTGGATTTTCACTTACTTCCCTTAAACCTCCCTGGTCCCTAAAAAAAATAAAACTTCTTAACTACAGCCTTCTACACCAGTTTATGGCACATAAAGTCTTGTAACAATGAACAGAGAATTTTATTTCTCATTTGAAACAGAATGCTGGCCAAGGGTTTTTGTTCAAAATAAATTGGCTCATACAAAACTGACAATATTCTACTCTTGATCCATGAAGATAGCAATTGCCTATAGTTTGAACCTGAATATAATTAGTTCATTGACAATGGACAAAGAGGGCTGGGGATATAGCTCAATTGGTAGAGTGCTTGCCTCGCATGCACAAGGCCCTGGGTTCAATCCCTAGCACCACCACCAAAAAAAAAAAAAAAAAGACAATGGAAAAAGACCCAGGAGAGTCCAGAGGTGTGCAGCTGTGGAAGCTAGGGATACAGGACACAACTCTCTAGCCACCTCTGGTGCCTCTACACCCTGGTGCCACCGCACCCTGGTGCCTCCTCTAAGCTCCTCAGTCTGATGAAAGTGGACACTGGGAGTTTATGGTATCTGTTTTGTCATTTGGGCCACTCTGCTCCACGTGATACATAAACTTTGATATATTCCTTAAAATGTCCATGGTGGTTTGATGCAATGGTCCCTAGGTTAAAAGCACAAAGAATCATGGCTTCTTATTTCTCAGATCTGCGAACAGTGTGACCAAATTCCATCCTTTAGGACAGAACCATTGCACACAGTGAAAGCCATTATAACTTCCACCAATAACATCACACCATCCAGCAGATCCCAACTGAAGGTGAATGAGAACCTGAAGGGTTTCTCTTGAATCTAATTATAATTCAACATAATCTTATGGATGGGAAGAGAGCAAGAACCTCACAGCTGTGTGAGAGATCAATTAACAAGAGACAAAGCAGGAAGAAAATCATCCAGCAGAGGGAGCCAAGGAGAAATGCATACTTTGTTTTTGTTTAAGCATGACAGAATCTTTTTTTTTTTCTTTTTTTTTTTTTTTTATTTAAATGCATTTCAAGTCATAGTACATAACCAGATCTCTGTTTTTCTATTTCTCTGATTGCAAACCAAATAAAGTCACAACATTAGAGTCTTCATAGATGTGTCAGGGGTAGTAAAGACCAGCATGACAGAATCTTAAGACTTGAGAGCCTGTATGTACAACTATAATGCACCAATTTTTTAAAAAGTGGAGGAAAAAAAGACTTGAGAACCCAAGTGCTTCACTTTATTTCATTGGTATTATTTCCTCAAAGGTCACAGTTATCCTGTGCCTTTTGACCCCAGCCAGATTCTGTGATAATTTTTCCCCAAGACAAAGCTGATATGATTCTTTAATGATCACTTTTACCTAGAAAAACATGCAAACTTCTTATTTAGACTAAGGAATATGTCAAGATGCGTTTTAATGGATAGTAGACACCATAAAAACAATTTTTCTAAGGGAAAAAGATTTTCTTCCCCTTTAAAACAGATATGTTGGACTCATTCTTTCACACTTTTACTGACTTATTAACCATCAACTGTGTGCTCACAAGGTTGGACTATGGATCCAGACCTCCCCTAAGATCCTTTACAGTCCTTTATTGAAGTTGAGGTATTTAAACCCATTCTTCAGAGAGCCCATTCCGTGGGAGCTGCCACTGGATCCTGGGGTAGTATGTTCATACGGTGGCTACCATCACTCCTGTGCAATAGGAGATGGACGAACTGCTTCTAGATGAGCCTCCTCCAGTCACTGCCCTTCCCACGCTCACTCAGCACACATTTCAATCAATAAGGCCAGTCCCTAATGCCACCATTACCAGTGCCCTTTTGTCTCAGGATCTACGTGCCTGCTAACTGAATCAGATGTCAGAGACTTGGCCATCAAATAAGGGAAAAGGCTTGGAAGGCATTCTCCTAAAGGATGTGAAAGCTACTTCAGCACCAAAGAACAACCTCTTGTGATGACAATGTTACCTCTGCCAGATGGTGTCTGTTCCTGCCTCCTCCTGTCTCTGCCTCATCCCTCCTTTAGCCACCTGTCCCATTTACATCCACGACAGACTTACTTATTTTTGTACCTGGATGATATGAGGCTCTCATAAGGTTTTTTTCTTTTTCTTTTATTTCATTTGTATTGAAGTAGAATCCATATAACTAATAAAACCAATTTTTTTCTTTTTATTTTTTTGTTTTGTTTTGTTTGTTTATTTAGTACTGGGGATTGAACCCAGGGTACTTAACCACTGAGCTACATCCCCAGCCCTTTTTTATATTTTATTTAGAGACAGGGTCTGACTGAGTTGCTTAGAACTTCACTAAGTTGCTGAGACTGGCTTTGAACCTGTGATCCTCCTGTCTCAGCCTCCTGAGCCTCTAGGATTACAGGCTTGTGCCACCGTGCCCAGCTATCTTTCTTTTTTTTTTTTTTCATTTAGCCTCCTTTTTAGTAATTATTATTTGAATCATGCAAATTTATGGACTACTATGTGATAATTTAATACATGCATACAATGTGTAATGATCAAATCAGGATAGTTAATATTTCTATCTCCTTAAACTGTTTTTTAAATTTTTTGATTAACACAATGATTATGCATCTTTATGAGGTCCTAGGAATTTCTAATGATTGAGGGGAGCTGGTGGAATGGGAGCTGGGCAGGGTGGCACATGTAGGAAAGGAAACCGCAATCATGCAGACTACGTTTCCAGAGCCCCAAGCTGCTGCCCCACTCAGGAGGTGTTAGGGTCCTACTCTAAACCATTACTAGTTTGTTCTTTAGCTTTTAATTTTTAATTGCATTCAAATATGTGCATGTGTTTTTTCACTGATACTACTTTCCCTCTGAATGATTGAAAGAAAAAATGGTACATTGTCTATATGGTTAATTTAAAAACAATTGTTAAAATGTGTGGTCGAGGTGTCTTTTTTTTTTTTTAAAGATTAGGGAATTGCTCCACAGGCAATGTTCAGTGGCTTCCCATGACACACAGGACACTCAGAGTCCTTGCAGGACATGGGTCATCTGCAGCCCATAGCCATTTGCCTCTGCCCTCTTTTACTCCCATGTCCCTCCCAGCCCTGCTGCTCCACCCACACTCACCACCCAGACCTTTGCCCCAGGAAGGTCCCCCACCCAACTTCTGTATGGCTCTTCCTCTCCAGTTTTTATTCAAATACCACTCCCAGCAAAGTCCAGCTCATTATTCTAAATGTGAGGACACCCATCCACCTCCACTTTTTCTAGCTGTGGCCCATGAAGCTAGGTTCGGCCAGGGCAGAACATTTTGTGTTTTCTCACTATTGTATCCCTGCAGTCAGGGCCTGGCACCCACTTTTATTTATGCATATCTGTGAATGAATGAATGAATGGAACATGAAATGTTCGATAAGGTTCGTCCTGAAAAATACTAGGCCCTGGTCTCCCACTCCTGAACGTTTCTCTCCAACACGGGGCACTGCATGACACTTGGAAGCAAGAATATTTCCCTCCAGCTCTTCTGGTATAAGCTTCTATATTTCTAAACAATATATTTATATTACCACTTCTCCATTCATCATCTAAGACACTAAGGGCCTAAATTCCTGCTCCGGGTGATGACAATATGGATTCTTATACCACCTCACCTCACACCAGTATGATTATATCACTTTATCCCCTGTGTGTGTGTGTGTGTGTGTGTGTGTGTGTGTGTTGGGTCTATATTCCTCTGCTAGAATGAAGCCCATGAGCAGGAATGTTTGTCTGTTTTGCTCATTGAAGAACAGTGCCAGGTACACAGCAGACACTAAATAAATATTTATGGAATGACTGAAAGATTGAATCTCAGGTTTACAGCGTGACTTATCCACAAAGATGCATTACCTCCCATGTCCCTCCTGGCTGCCTGGCTAGCCACCCCTCCTTGAGCACTGAGCGGGCCTGTCATCACCTTCTGGAAGTCTTCCATGGCTCATTGTCATCCAGTTTTACTTGGGGATCCATCACTATAGCTCCAAATCTTTTCACCAACACATACTGATTTCTAATTACTGATTTATTAACCAATATCTCCACAAGGCTGCAGGATTTGAGCACCATTGACAATGTCTTGAAGATATCTGGACCACCCCCGCCCTTGTCTATCGCAGCACCAGACCCATTGCAATAAATGCTCCAGCAGCCCAGATGAAGAAACAGGGCCCTGCATGACACTTTGAAGTAAGAGAGGAAGGATTCTTCCCGTCCCGGGTGAGCCTGACAGCGAGTCACCGCCACCACTTACAAAGTTGGCTCCCTTGCTTTTCCTGTAACTCTTTGTTTCCTCCGATTATTTAATCCCAGGTCATTCCATACACGTTATTTAAACAACCATTGAGCTCTTCTTTCTATTCTCTCAAAAATAAAAATAACAAATTTCAAGTAATAGTTACAACGGTCGGAGCATCATAACATCTTTCAAAGCTAGGAGTCTGGTGTTGTAAGACCTGATTTCACAGTGCCTCTGACAAAATGAAAATGTACAACCAGTTGCAAGCCCTTCCCACACCACTACCACGAACAGCCCCCAGCGGTGGTTCTCAAGCCTTGCCACACATCCGGGTCACCTGGGAATCTGGTTAGGACAGAGATGCAGGTGGCTGGGCCTTTCCCCCTCCCCAGAATTTCCACAGAGGATTTGAGGTGGAGGTCTGAGAATCTTCATTTGTAACAAGCTTCCAGGGTGTTGTTGCTGCTGGTCTGGGACCACACTCTGAGGTCCCGTCCTCTCCCATAACTTTCCAAGAGGCTCAGATACTAAGTAGATGCACCTATGAATGGGTTAAATTCCTCTTCCCTCACCCAAATAACCAGTTGTTGAGCCACTTCTCACATTACACACATAAGCCACCTGGGGATCTCACTAAAATGCAGCTGCTAACTGGGCAGGTGGTGGGGAAGCCAGCTTTGGGGTGATGCCAATACCACTGGTCCACAGACCAAACTCTGAATTGAAAGCTTTACAAATTGTACCAAGTAGATTAGTACCTAAAGTGAAATGACTTTCTTGGATCTCGGAGCTTTGAGAAGGTTTAAAACATTTGATTTCGAGTCTCAGTACTGAAACTATTAATATTTTTCACTCTTTGTTTAAATTGTTGACAAAATAGAAACAAGTAAACATGTTAACTTTCATCCACATAAAACTTCCATTATCAATGGGACAGCTGACTCACTAGCACTGCCCAGAAGTACTGGAGCTCATTCAAACAGAAATGGGACCCTAAAGGGATGGCTGGGAGGGTGGGGCTGTTGATACTTGTTGATTGAGGAACTTGCTCTTTGTCCTGTGATAAATGGTGTTTTTGTTACACAGTTGCCGTGTTTAACCTTCCACTGACACTCTGCTTCTAATACATTACTAAGCCCAATTCTACCCAAGACCTGTTTTCTGTTTTCTTTTTTAAAAAATTTATTCATTTATTTCTCAGGGTAGACATCCTAGTAATGGAGAAGTCAAAAAGAGCATGAACTTCTCCAAAACCCACCTAATCCACTCACTCTCTTGCACTTGCATGACAGGCCACCACCTACATAATTTATGGGGCCCTGATGGAAATGTAGGACGCCTGTGCAAAACACTGTTGGGAATTTCAACACTGTGACAACAGAGAATTAAATGAGAGCCAGCCCTTCTAAGGTCAGATGTCCAGGAGGCCAACCCTAGGTGAGGAACTCAGACTGGGAACACTCATGAATTTGCAAACTCTCATCCGCCTCCCTTCTCCCTTCTTCTCCCTTTCCTATTTCCTTTGTGTCAGGAAAGAATCGCTAGGATGAGAACAGTGGTGTTGTTCATTACATGGTTGAATAAAAGTGTGTTCCTGTCTCCTCTTCCTCTTGCCTTTCTTCATTTTTTGCTAAGTAGCTCAACCTTCTGATTCAGAAAACCCTAAGCAGATGCCACTGATTCGGAGGGCTAAACTGCAGTCTACCTTTGGCCGGACTGTGATAAGATGGTTTACCTAACCTGTGATAAGGAAATGGACTACACAAATATGATTAGAAGGGAGGGTATGTAATCTCCTCAAACGACAAGCTCTTAAAGTTATCAGACGGCATGGCAGATGAGTCACAATGAATCCTGTTCAATCCCCCTGGTTTGGAAGGGGCAGATGGGAGCCAGGGCATATCCATTTTGTGAGACCAAGGACCACACTTAGAATTGCTGAGTTGGAGACATGCTGTTAGTGCAGAAGGCACATCCCATTTCGAAGATTTGGTCCGAAATCCAATAAAATATCTCATTAAGAATTTTATATTGACTATATGTTTGGGGTTAAAAAATAAATACATATATATATACGTATATACATATATACACGGTTAATATATACACATTATTAAAATGAGTTCCATCTGTTTCTTTTCACTTTTTTACGTGTCTTAGTAGGAGATTTAAATTTCCCCATGGGGATCACTGTTGGATGACGTTGTACCGGAAGGTGATCTGAGCTCTGCCTATCCATCTTCATTGGATTATAAACTCTGTGGGGTGGGAACACAGACCCAGCTCTGGATGCCACCAAAGGAGGGACAACTTGATAGCTGAGTTCATCTCTCGAGGTCTCACTGCACCAAGTGTCCTTCTCAGGCTCCCTCCACCCAGCCTCACTCACACACACCCTCACGCACCCTCTCCCACACTTACACACACAGTCACACTCACACACGAGCCAGTAGACTTTGGGACAGGAGCTTTTCTATGCATCTCTCCGTCCTTGATGCCCACCAAGCAGAGTCCATTATCTAAGTGCTCCATGAATACCTGATGTTGCTGCTCTACGTCAATCATTCATAGCTCCTCCCACTGGCAGTACTTCTGGGTCACTAAGTATATACTTCAAAGTAATCACATGTGCTCGATCATGTTAGCCCCCAACAGGCTGTCCTCCAGCTTATCTAACACTAGCTACGTGAGTCCCACCACCACCAATGACAAGGCTACCAGCCCGGTACATATTGAATGGTAAGTGTTAGTGGCCTGTTTCTTGTCACCACCAAGTTTATAATTGCCATACTTCCCCTGTGATCACAGTTGCTATGAGTGGCTACAACTCACTGGATGCTTCCTGCATATCAGGTGTCGTGGCATGGCATTTGATTTCATCCTCACAACAGTACTATGCTGGGTATTATCACCACCCTCCACCTTACACATGGGGAAAGTGAGGCTCAGAAAGGTTAAGATCCTTTGCCCAAATTCACACAGCAAGCAAGTGGCAGAGGTAGATTCAAAGGCAAATCTCCAAGGTCTGTGTTTCAATCTTCAATATCTACAATGTAGCACAGTGCTCAGAATCATCAGTGCAGCAAAGAGGCAAAAGAGATGTGGAACCATTATGAATGGTGAGTGAATATCTGCACCAAGACAGAGCTGTTCTTTTTCTTGTTCTATTTTTAAAAATGCATGTGTTTTTCAATAAATTAGAAAATAGAAAAGGTAAGTCATTGACCTTTTTTCTCCAAATCAAGGAACACATCATCTGGCATATCCTCTCTGCCAGAACACTGAGGACACATGTATACACATAGATGTGCACATGTGCACACTCCCATGCATGTGCGCGCACGCACACACACACTGCATTGCAGTATAATAGGGGGCATATCTGAGCAACACACTCGGAAAATACACTTCCAAAGAAAACGGAAGAGTCACTCAAAAGCAATTGCCAATGAATTTTTTTATGCTGAAGCTATAAGTGTGAAATTTAAAATTTTCAGATTTAAAATTTTTGAATCAGGCTCAGGTTTGAAGCATTATTTTTGTAATCAACATTCTTCTTCATCAGAAGAGCAGATTCATCCCAAATGGAAGATTTCATGGCTGCAGTTTTTCTTTGGGGATTATCACCTCTGTATATAAATAGTGAAGTGCGATTTTAGAACATCAAGCTTTAAAATAATACCCAAACTACTTGCTAAGTCCATTTTGATAAAATTGCTAAAAGCACAATCTTTGAAGGATTTACTGTAGTTCTGCCAAAAGACATTGCATGCAATGTTCTGCATTACAAATATTGGATAAAATTTCTAGAAGACTCAAATGCAGAATGACAGAGACAAAATGATCATTAATCATTACAGCAAAACAGATAAAGAACTGTCATTTTAACTGGTTTCCATTTTTACTCTTAGGTTAATTGATAATTGTATCTTAGGTCAAATTTGTCATATAGTTTTTCAGTTTTAACTTTGCTATGTCAGTATAATTAGGGGAGAGAAAAAAGGAGCTGAATTAGACATTAAAAACCTCTGGTTGAGATTTAAAACGTTCTGGTCCAATGCCATACTAAGGTTCAATAGACATAAATGGTGACTGAACACATATGACAATAAATGCTGTGCTTTTAAAAGGCCACCAGGTAAATCTTTAATAAAGCTTCAAATGACTTAGGAGCAAAATGAATCCTGCATCAGGAAACAACCTCAGTTACTGGCATGGATCAAATTGCCCAGAAACAGCATGTGTCCACATTAACGTCAGCTCCTGGGGACCCATATATTACTCCTTAGTTACTCCAGGCTTCCAAAGCCTGTGATTCTCCTGACAGTTCATTTCACAGGGATGCATTTGTTTGGGAAAAGGGTACATGACTACCAGCCTTTTCACTCTATCAATGTTAAGACTTGGCCATAAAATCCTACTCTATTTTGCTCTGGACTGCAATTATTTAATAACCCTCAACATACACGTCTAACACAAAAGAAACTGCCCAGGCTTTCCTACCTTTTCATTGCTTAGAAAAAGTAGAAAACACCAAGCAATGAGGCATTGAAAATATTAGTTATATCGCCAGAGACGAATAGAAGCAACTCATTCTGGAAAACAGAATTCATAAACCACGCCCTCTCTGACACCTATTGAGTCCCCAGGAAAGTCTAAAGCCCTTGGTTTAGCAGGCTGGGAAGCATATCCTAGGACTCAAACTCCCAATCACAAAAACGTATGTAATGTGCAAGGGCTCCTGCCGGCAAGGGAACCCTGTGGTGTTGGTTCTCAGCCTTTGCTTTTCTAAGTTTAATTCCAAGAGGGTCCTCATGATGAAGCTGTTCCTCTCTCCCCTCCGATGCCCGAGCAGGATCATCAAAGGATTGCTCACAGTCTAGGCTAGCTTTCCAAGCGTACAATGAGCACATCGTTGGGCCCCAGAGCCTGCAGACTGTTGGACTCATCAGCTCTTTATCTGCAGGGTGACTCGGTCTCAATGTTCTGTTCCCACATCCCACATTTCCTCATTGTTCTTAGCCACTCACATTAAAATGAGGTTGTTAGGCCAGGCGCAGTGGTACACGCCTATAATCCCAGTGGCTCAGGAGGCTAAGGCAGGAGGAGCCCAAGTCCAAAGTCAGCCTCAGCAACTTAGCAAGGCCCTGTCTCAGAATAAAAAATACAAAAGGGCTGGGGATGTGGCTCAGTAGTTAAGCACCCCTGGGTTCAATCCCTGTTAAAAATTAATTAATTAATTAATAATGTTGTTAGGATGCTAAGAGATTTAATGAAAGTGACTTCTTAGCCTCATTTCAACCCTTCTCTACTCATCATTTCCTCTCTAGCTCACCTCTCCCCATTTCCCTACCCCTAAGCCTTTGCTCATACTGGCCCTTCCCTTCTTCTTGATAGTCAGTCAAGGTCTAGGGTGAATAAGTGCCCTAATCTTCCCCACATTCTGGGATTTCAAATCCTATCATATTTCATGTCTTGCCCTAAATACTAGCCCTCCACAAAACCTTCCCTGATTTCTTCAGCTGAAAGGCCCCTCTTCCTCCTCTGATTTTCTGCCTCATGTTATACATACCCACATCAGTATTTCCTCCACCGGCCCACAATCTCATGGGACACCCAGGAAGCACTCAGCAAATGCTTGTTGAAGAATAAATTATTTTTCTATTTTTCCTATTTTTCTGTGTTGAAAAGCCAATTGTCAGAAAGTCCTTTCATGTTTTAACAACTGCATGATCCAGAAGGCATTGATGGTTTTAGTCTGTTTTCTGTTGCTAGTAACATAACACCACAGACTGGATAAATTATAAAGAGAAGAGGTTTGTATTGGTTCATGGATCTGGTCCGAGGTTGAGGGCCACATCTGATGATGTCATTTCTGCTGACAGAGTTCCAAGTTGGACAGGATATCACACAGCAAGAGACAGGGAGTGTGAGAGACCTAGCCAAACTAGCTTTTATAGCAGATCCCTCTGCAGATAACTCATTAACCCATTAATTCATAAATTGAATGGATTAACTCATCATAAGGGCAGAGTTCTAATTATCTCTTAATGGTCTGCCTTGGTCCCGACTCTTAATATATCTCACGATGGGGATTAAATTTAACATGAGTTTCACAGGACACAAGTCACATTCAAACAGTAAAAAATCAATTTAGAGAGCAAATATATCGCTTAATCTCAACATTTAATTCCTACATTTGTATTGTTGCCACAGGAAAGTATTGATTTTTATGGGCAGTTTTTCTAAAACCCGTTTATAACTCCAAGGAAGAGCTTATTATTCTCTCTTTCTCTCTCTCTCTCTCTCTCGTCCTCTGTCTCCTTCCCTCCCTCTCCCTCCTTCCCTCTCTCTCTCTCTCTCTCTTTCTCATTTCAACCTCCATCCTATGCTTGACAACAAATTGTCAATACGGACTTCTTCTTCTACTCAATATGGTGCTTTGTATAGTATTTCTTTTTTTTTATTTCCACATGTGCACATTAAAAAGTAATGACATAACTTCCTACCAAGCTGAAATGTGAACACATCTGCCATTTGTTTTCTGAAAAACTAATTAATAATACATGTCTTCATCTCCTTTGATATATTTGAATACATTGTACCTTGCCCTGGGAGGATCCTGGGACAATGATCCTGTATACCTTAGAGCTTCTATTTCAATGCTGTGCTGTTAGGAGCAAGTCAAGGAAGATGTCCAAAGAGTAGGCCTCTAGAGTTAGGCAGAAATAGAATGCACGGAACATATACCTTATATTAGCCTATTAAGTGGTAATTTAATTGATGAGAGTTTTGCTTTTACATCAAGGTGGTATTTGCAAGAGTTTTCCTGAGTTCAGCAAACAATGAAAATCAATTTAGAGAGCAAATATGTTGCTTAATCTCAACTTTCTATATTTGTATTGTTGCCACAGGAAAGTCATTACGCCATGAATGCCTCAGCCCTCTCATTTACAAAATGAGAAGAATAGCCTATGAGATTTTCAAGGTCTTTTCTAGACATAGAGCCAATAAAGTTCTTTGTGTTTAAAAATGAGCATGATGAAGCCGGGCACGGTGGCGCAGGCCTGTAATCCCAGCACTTAGGGAGGTTGAGACAGGAGGATCGCGAGTTCAAAGCCAGCCTCAGCAATGGCGAGGTGCTAAGCAACTCAGTGAGACCCTGTCTCTACATAAAAAAACACAAAATAGGGCTGGGGATGTGGCTCAGTGGTCGAGTACCCCTGAGTTCAATCTCCAGTATCAAAAAAAAAAAAAATGAGCATGATGAAAAATTAAAAAATACACAGTAATTGCCACCTGCTTACTTGTTTTCAAAAACAATCAGTTTGGGTTGTTCGAAGAACATAGAAGTACATCATAAAACTAACTGAATCACTAATCGTTGCTTCCCTTCAAATGCCATCCAAAAAGGTTCAATGTTAATTGGCGGTTGTCACTTAAAGGTAATATTTAGCTAACAATCTTACAACCTATAGTTGGGCAACACCTTCTAGAGATTTCACAAACTGCATCCAAGCACTGAATAGACTACAATTTTAGGTTATTGTAATGAATGAAATGATCAACTACGTGATGATGGGGAAAAAGAGGAGAACTCCAGGCAGTGGTGAGGTCTGTAACAAATGGCAACTTTTCCCCGAGGAATTGTGCTCTACCTATGCAGAGATTGGACCAGACTTTTGGAAGACAAAAGTAACTAAAATTATGGTAGAAATTAATATAGGAAGGAGAAATGTGAGAATCAACGAGGTTGGAGGAAACCTTCCCTACATAGCTTATAGGTACCATCAGCTTCTCCAGAATGGAATATCCAGCAATCTTCTTCACTTGGGTCCAAGGCAGCACTGCCCACAAATCAAGGCATCATGGCCCCAGTCATCGTGGCCCCTCCCAAGCCCTCTCCCAGCCCTGTAGCAGTGATGCACTTGGGGAGGGGGCACCACCCTCCCCACTCATTTACCCAAGTCAGGACCAATTTGGAGCCAAAGTGTGTGCACATGCTGTCCCCGAGAGAGGTACACAGGAGAGATGGGTACGACGACCAGCTTGACCCAGTTTTGACACTGAACATCTTACATCCTTAGAAAACCTCTCTGTCCTGGGAAGGAATCTGGGAGCACAGGAATGGCTTCTTGGAACAGATGACAGCCAGAGAAGAAGGAAAGAGCGCCTGAGCAAGTGTGGAACAGACAGTCGCCAGTGGGTAGTTACTGGAGCGTGCCGTCTGGAGGGATGAGAAGGCAACTGGGAAAGTAGGTGGGGGAGAGATCGTGGAGCACCACACACTGGACTCGACTGTGTAAATGTCGATTTTTCACAGAAGTGAAATCGATTTGCCCTGTTAGGCAGATACTTGAGACTAGACCTCGACATGTAAATTGTTCATAGTTAGAAGTAGAAGACAAGCTGTTGCTTGAAATTGTCAATCATGTCTTTACTGTAATTCTAAGTGTAGAAGTTAGAATTTGCCTTGGCAACCAATTATTCCTGCTTTGGGAAGAATTCTCTCGTGCTCTCTCTTCATCCAGGTGATATAAATAGGTACCCACTGTCCTTGGCTTAACAGTAAACACTGGTGAAATCACCAGGATATGAGCCCAGTTGCAGGGTCCATTTGGGAATTAAATACAAACTTGGAGACACTGGTTTTGGAGTGTGATTCCAGGACCAATAGAGGACATTCATCTCATCAGTTAAAACTGTGTTCCAGCCCTGGACCACACAGCTTATAGTGTGCCAAAATAACTCAGTATTTTGGGGTTTTTTTGCAAATCTTGTAATTTGTACAAGTATATTGTATTATAAGATTGTTACATAGAACATGATAATGTGCAGGAGATAAAAACATTTTAAATATCATAATTTTAGTAACTTCTTTTTTAAAAATGGTATTAATATACCGAGAAATGATCCAGGTATCCCTCAAATCCAAGAACACTTGCATAGAGGTATGCATACAGACACAGGAGGAACTTGTGACCATCATTTGCAATCTAACATACCATCTATATGAATATCCCTTATGCATGCATGGCTCAGTTTTGCCTATGTATATACTTGACATCCATTGAATTGTCCTGGATGCATTATTCTGTGTCTTGTTTCTTTCATTCAACACTAAGCCTTTTAAGATTCATGCATGTCGATAATGTAGTTTATTCATGTTTAACTGCTGCATGGTATTCCATTGTATGGAGTTGAGTTGTTTAGTTTTATTTCATGTGTGTGCATGTGTGCTACCACTATGAACAATGCTCCTGTGAATATTCTTGTAAAAATCTTCTGATAAATATGTATAAGAGTTTCCCTGGGGGCTGGGATTGTGGCGCAGTGGTAGCGTGCTCGCCTAGCACGCGTGAGGCACTGGGTTCGATCCTCAGCACCACATAAAAATGAGGTGAAGATATTCTGTCCACCTACAACTAAAATAAATAAATAAATATTTAAAAAAAAAAAAAAAAAAAAAAAAAAAGAGTTTCCCTGGCATATATGCCTAGGAATGGTATTACTGAGTAAGAGATATATGCATATTCTGCTTTCTGAGATAATGTCAAACTATTTTCCAAAGTAACTGTACCTAATCATATAGTCACTGTGAGTGGATAAAAATTTCTCATGACCACAGTTGATATTGTGCAGGCTTTTATCTTTTTCTAGTTGGCAAATGTGAACTAGGTCATTCCTTGTCAATTATTTTTTGGGGGGGTGGGTACTGGGGATTGAACTCAGGGGCACTCGCCCACTGAACAACCTCCCAGCCCTATTTTGTGTTTTATATAGAGACAGGGTCTCACTGAGTTGCTTAGCACCTCGCCCTTGCTGAGACTGGCTTTGAACTTGCCATTCTCCTGTCTCAGCCTCCCTAAGTGCCGGGATTACAGGCATGTGCCACCACACACGGCTTCCTTGTCAATTAATTTTTTGTAAATATCTGCTCCCTGTTTGGGGCTTTTTTTGTTATAAATATGGTATCTTTTTATGAACAAAATTGTTACATAAATATCAATTTTGTACATCACAGTTTGTGCTTTTTGTATCTTGCTTATGAAACACTCCTTTGCCCTATTCTTACAGACATTATTCCATGTATTTCCTTCTAAACATTATAGTTATAACTTTTCACATTTACATCTTTAATGAGCCTGGAGATTATTTTTGTATATCAGATAAATATTTGCCTAAGATAGAAATATAATCTCCATTTTTAAATATGGAAATACTCCATTGCTTTCCTAACTCATTTGTAATATTCAGCCAGTTAGAAATTGAGTTTCCATATATAGTAGTTTCTGAGCTCTTTGTGCTAATCCATTGGTTTATTTACAGATCAATGCAGGAACCATTACTGTGTGAAAAGAAAAACTATACATTGAAAATGTAATAGTCATTCTTAGTTTATCAATGTCTAAAGCTAATCTGTATATTTACCCTTTTCCTGAATAGTCCAGGACCTTGGAACAACCTTACTTCATTCATCCCCTTCTGGTTCTCATCTATTTTAATTCTAGTTTGGTTTTTCTTCACAATGTGTATATAGTAGTAGCCCATTATCCATGGAGGGGACACATTCCAAGACTCTCAGTGGATGCCTGAACACCTTAGGCAGTATGGAACCCTATACTTTAGAAACATTTTTTCCCGGGGCTGGGTTGTGGCTCAGCAGTAGAGTGCTTGCCTCGCATGCGTGAGGCGCTGGGTTCGATCCTCAACACCACGTAAAAAATAAATAAATAAATAAATAAATAAACAAAGATATATAAAAAAAAATTTAAATAAATATTTTTTTAAAAAAAAGAAACATTTTTTTCCTATATTCCCTGCAGCATAGCCACATAGTTCCAGAGTTCATCTGTCCCTCCAAGTTTTATGCTCTGGTGCCTCCTCGGCATCACTACCCTTGCACTTTGGGGCCATCATTAAGTAAAATAAGGATTCCATGGACACAAGTACTGTGATACTGCACAATAGAACTGATAAATGAGATGGCTACTAATAACTATAGGGCAAGTAGCATATACAGCAGGGACACTCTGGATAAAGAGATGATGATTCACATCCTGGGCAGGATAGAGAGGGACAATGCACACTTTCATCATGCTCCTCATAATGTCACATCATGCATTGTTAATTTAAAATTTATGTATTGTTAATTTCTAGGAATCCTCCATTTAATATTTCTGGCTGCAGGTAACAGAAACTGCAGAAGGGAAGCCAGGGAAAATGAGGAGTTCACTTTACTTTATAGCCAATGTTCACTTAGGTTTGATCACATACTCAGCACTCTATTTGCTCATTATCCTTTTTTGCATCTCAGAACTTCCACCTGGAATCACCTTCCTTCTGCTTAAAATATATACTTTCAGACTATATTTAGTAAAAATCTAGAAACTGATAGTAAACTCAGTTTTTGTTATCCTGAAAATGTCTGTTTTACCTTTCTTCAAAGATAATATCACTGAGTGGGAAATTTTCAGAATGGCTGTTATTTTCTCCCAGAATATTGAAGATGTTCATTTCCAGCATCTGTGATACTCTTGGGTCAGCTACCAGTCTAACCACCACACCTTTGTCAGTGGTCTTTCTTTTTTCTACCTGTTTGCAAGTTTCCCTTAAGGATTTGGTTTTCTTTTCTGATGTGTGGAGTCACGATTTTATTCATTTTTCTTGAAATTCATTAGTTCTCCTTAATCTAAGTTTCCATAGACAGCGCTTTTGGAGGTCTTTGTGTTTCTCCAAACAGCTCTAGAGAGTTCTCATTTTTATTTTGGCAAATGCTCTCTGCCTTCTTCTGGAACTCTCACTAAACATATTTGGACCATTCAGCTCTAGCCTGCATGCGTCTTGACCCCCCTCATCACTTGGCTGCATCCCATGGATTTCCTCACAGCCATCTAGTTCAGTGATTCTGTTTAGCCTTGCTTAATATGTTCTTGGGCCCTGCCACTGAACTCTTAGTTATATTACTCATCTCTTATGGCTTATTTTTCATATCTTCTTGGCAGGTCTTATAATCTCTTAGTAATTGCTCCAACTTTCAAATTTATCTTTAGTTTTCTTAAACACTTTATTACAGGCATAGTCATCTGCCACATCTCAACATTTTGGTCAACAAAGTGATGCACATCATAGCACATAAGATTATAATGGAGATTTTAAAAAATTCATACTGCCTAGTGACATCATAGCCATCACAGCCATAGTGACATCATAGCACATGCATTGTTCATGTGTCTGTAGTGGTGCTGGTGTAAACAAATATACTGCACCAACAATTGTACAAAAGTCTCCAGAGAGGTTAACTGTGTAAGCAAGCACATATAATTGTAAGCATAGCACATACAGTTACATTCAGGACATACTACTTCACAATGATAGCAAATGACTATGCTACTGGTTTATGTATGTGCACACACACACACACACACACACACACACACACACATGTATTCACCCTATAGCCTAAACGTGTGGTAGTCTATACCATCCAGGTTTGTGCAATTACACTCTATGATGTTTGGACAAAGAGGAAATCTCCTAATAACATATTTCTCAGTTATATCCCTGCCATTAAGTGATGTATGACTATATATTTATATTCTCCCTTAGATAATTCCATAGCAACTGAGATAACAAATCCATGAACTCACTGAAGTACAGCTGAGAATTACCAAATAAGTATAAATCAAACCTGAACGTGCCAGATTAACTATGTAAACTACTATAATAATGTAAGTTTACTACATCAAACTCCTTGTACCCACCTCCCACCTTCAACAAAATAACTCCTGGCCAAACTTCCTTCATCTGTACCCTCATCCTCCCTCTATCTGGGGAAGACAACTTCTCCAAAGACTGCAGATTCTACATCTGCCATATCTGAGCTGCAATCGCTTGTCCTTGACAAAGAAAAAAGCAATAACAGAAAGTAGAAAGTCCTCTGGAAACTGTAATGCTTACAGTAGCGCTCCAAACCACTATCCAACTGAATATTAATCATTAACACCCTCAGCAGAATCATCTCCGAGGTCAAAAATGCACCTCTTCTTATTATTAGCTATAAGAAAGTTGGATCTAATAAGTTTCCATTTACAGAAGCAGTCATCCAACAGCCTGGAATATCAAGGGTTTTTGGAATATCCATTAGTTGGTGTATGAAAAAGGGTCAACAAACCTTTACTCAGTCCTCAGGCATAACTCAAAAAAAAAAAAAAAGAATTACTAGGAAATTTTAGCTTGATTTCCTGTGATCATTCTAGAAGAGAAAATAATCTACCAACACATTTTCCTGCCCTTTCATAAACAGAAGGTTTTCTGAGAGGAATTCTTCTACTCAAACAAATTAGGAGATTGGATAACTTCATAGTAATGGCCTTATTGTATCTGATTTTAGTTCAAATTTGAAACCTCAAAAACTCATAAATACTAGCCAAAAAACTGGCAGGATAACACATAAAGTTATTTCTTCAAAAAATTAAAAATGGAATTTGAATTCTTTGACTTAAATATAACTGGGTCCAGCCATAAGGAAGACTGCTAAGGAAGAGAACAGAAAGTATCATGTTTAACAACTGCCTTTACAGTCAGAGAGCTGTGTTAGCTCTCTCTCACTGTGACCAATAAAGAGATAAATAACTTATAGGAGGAAAGGTTTATTTTGGCTCAGTTTCAGAGGTCATGGTGCAAAGCTAGTTGGCACACTTACTTTGGGCCTATGGCAGCCCAGCACATCAGAGCAGGAGTGCACCCCCAGGAGCTGCTCACCGTGGCAGCCAGAAAGAAAAGCTGCCAATTTTACAGAATTCCTTCCACTAGGCACACCTCCGAAAAGTCCCACAACCTCCCAATAGCACCACAGGTTGGGGACCAAACCTTCCACACATGGGCCTCTGGGGAACACTCCAGATCCAAACTATAACACTAACAATTGATTTAAATTTTGCTTCTATACATCTTCATCACATGTGATAGCATATGAAACTCTTGGCTGAGATCAACTCCCTGCAAAACTTGCATAATTTAAATAGACAATTTCCCGATGATTCTAATCAAACAACCTTGTCCTGCCCCATGAATTAACACCAAACACCACTTTCATTTTTTAAATATAATGTAAAAGAAGAACGTGGTTCATGTGTTTATACAAAGGTCTTCTTTACTGCAGATTTCAGTTGTGAAATCTATTAGCAAAGTGATAAGAGCTGTCCACAAACACCATGAACTACCTGAAGCAAGTTTAACAGTATCACTCAGCTTTTACTTTTATATAACTTTTAGTTTTATAAAACTTATAATTGGGATCAAACTGAATGCAACATGGTATTTGAAAGTATGTTATTTATAAGACAAATAAAATGATCTTACCTTATTTTAGAAGAAAGGTAATACCAAAATAAACAAGTAAAAAGGCAACTGATTTCTAAAAATACATTTTTTTTTAAGTGACTGGCCTTTAGAACAACATCGCCAATGGGCCGTTAAAACAAGATGAGTAAATTTCCATTTTTTTTCTTTTTTCTTTTTCTTTTTTGTTTGTGTTTGTTTACTTTCTTACTTTGATCATACACAAATCTCAATTCAAATAAGTATTAAGATGAGAATTAATGACATGTCTGTTTTTAACTTTTCTAATCTCTTCTAATTAACTTGATTAGGGAGGCCATATAAATGCTTCAAAGCAGTTTAGCCAGGGGCCCTGAACGAAAGGGAGTGAGCTAGCAAACTGTTCAACCAGTGGTTAGTGAGTGCCGCCAATCACAGCCCCACTGGCTAGCTCCTGCCATGTGTCTGGAGGTGGACACACAAACTTTAGCCTCTGGGAAATTGGGTGTCACCCCTAGGCACTGCTCACACCCCTTCCTATACATGGAACACTCATGCTGCAGATGTGGGGATCTGTGAGGAAGAGCAGGTTTCTATGGACAATTCTGCCATTGGACATCAGCAGGGATTCTAGGAAGCAGCACCTGCAGCCTCAGGATGGTTGAGGCAGTCTATCTAATGGTGGCATCGAGCTGACCTTACACAAAGAAGAAAGACTCCTGTGAGCACCATGCCTGCTGCAAAAAAAACTATTTATTTTAACTTTTTCAGTAACTAGACCTGAAGTCAGATAGTGGCTGAAAATTGTAAATGCATTATGTAGTCATTGAATATTAAAATTTTTTTAAAAACTTTTTTTAAAAAGTACCTAGGTCACCACTTTTCCAAATTCATTTAATTTGTTTCCCCAAAATGCATCTCTAGATGTACAAATGTTTCTTTCCTGTTTAAAAACGTTCAAGGTTTTGTATTTGTAAATATATATACATATATATATATATATATATATATATAATAATCATAAACTATGCTGTCCAACCAAAGATAAACTTTAAAGCCAAAAAAGAAAAAAAGAAAAAAAAAAAGCCGGGCACAGTGGCACATGCCTGTAATCCCAGCACTTTGGGAGGCTGAGACAGGAGGATCACGAGTTCAAAAACAGCCTCAGCAACAGCAAGGCATTAAGCAACTCAGTGAGACCCTGTCTCTACACAAAACACAAAATAGGGCTGGGGATGTGGCCCTGAGTTCAATCCCTGGTTTAAAAAACAAAAAGGAAGGAAAGAAGGAAGGAAGGAAGGCAGGAAGGCAGGCAGGCAGGAAGGAAGGAAGGAAGGAAGGAAGGAAGGAAGGAAGGAAGGAAGGAAGGAAGGGAAAGGAAAGATAAAACAGAAGTTCTGAAAAGCAATTCATCAATAAAAATGTCATTTTCCTTTATCACCAGTGTGACTTACAATTATGTACCCACATTGTGTTTTTAGATGTTTAAATTATTCATAAGAATTGTAAATATTCTTTATGTGTATACCAAGATGAAAAACCCTGCCAAGGCAGGTGCGGGGACTAAAAGAATATCCCTTCCTGGTTACTTTTGTTACCTCTGTTAAAAAAATAAATAAAATCACCCCTGAGAAAAAGCCTCTAAGATATGCCTCTAGTGGTAATTTCTGGAATGGAATAAAACATATTGCTGTACAAAAGGGGAAAGAAAAAAAAAAGGGCCAAGCAAGGTGCACTGTGTCAATCCTAAGGTGTGTGACACGGCAGTAGGGAGGAGCTTCTTCCCTGTGAACTCCATAAAATGTCAGCCCAACACCACCAGGACAGACTGTGCTTCCACCTCCCTAAAGCTGCAGGTGCTGCTCCCAGAATCCCTGATGGATTTCAGTCGCAGAAGCTTCCATCGAAGCCTGAGTTCCTCCTCGCAGGGCCCTGCACTCAGCATGAGTGGTTCCCTGTACAGGAAGGGGAGCGTGCAGCGTCTTGGGGCTGCACCCAGCGTTTACGGAGGGGCTGGGGGCCATGGCACCCGCATCTCCACCTCCCGACACATTGTAAACTATGGGAGCGATCTCATCAGCAGTGGGGACCTGTTTGCTGGCAATGAGAAAATGGCCATGCAGAACCTCAATGACCGGCTGGCAAGCTACCTAGAGAAAGTGCGGTCCCTGGAGCAGTCCAACTCCAGACTTGAGGTGCAGATCAAGCAGTGGTACGAAGCCAACGCGCCCAGCGCTGGCCGTGACTACAGTGCATACTACAAGCAAATCCAAGAGCTGCAAAATCAGGTGAGGCAAGATGCCTGTGTTTCCTATCTCGCTGTTGAGCTTCCTGATAACTCAAGAGAGCAATGTATTAGGTGGGTCTAAATGCATGCTGTAAAGCAAATTAAGCTGCAATGCTATACTTGTAAAAATGCCACACCTATCATCCTCCCTTAATATTGGAGCATCAGACTATATAACAGGATGACTTTAAATCAAACTTTAAAAAAATTTTTAAATCTCATTAAAAATTATGATAATTTTATCCTCTAATCTTACAGACTGTATTTTTTTCACAGATTGCCATGTCAGGGATACATGAATAGTAAACAATTTTTCCAAAAACACTTAACTTTTTCTGTATGATAATAAATCTTTCTTAGTTTGTCATCTAATCCCACAACTTTTCAAAGTTGATTCAGGGATTTTTCTACTTTCATTCATGTTACAAGCATTAGAATACTATAGATTTAAATAATAAAGTGACTCAGGGTGGAAATAGGGAAGCAGGGGTATAGATTTTAATGATACCAGAAATTTTAAATGCCCTGTTTAATAATCTGATCTTCATCACCAAAGAGACCACTTTTACAGTAATAAAATATTGTATGGCTTCCAATTCACATTTATTGCAATCATATCACGACCTTCACTTATGTTATCCAAGACAAGTGTTGTTGGTTTTATCTCATATGGAATAAGAGTAGAAGACTTTGCTCCTAATTGAAGATTGAAGATGTTAGACATGACATGGGGCTTTTTTTTTTTTTTTGCTTTACTTTTCTTATCTAATCAAGAAATGTGTCCCTTTCGTTTTCATTTTTGTTTTATGGTTCATGTTCCTTTAGAGCAAAGGCCGCTGACTTAGCAGCAGGTCTCTTTTTCTTGAGCCATATCATAAACGTAAGTGAAATTTGAATTCAGATTCTATAGGAGGTTATGTTAGGATTTCTGATACTATGGACACATGAAGCAATGGTCTTTAAATTACTCTTCCTGTCAACAGATCATTCTTTCAGGCTATCACTGAAAATATTCAAAATAAACCAACCATTCTCTCATACGTGTTTCATGATTTCTGAATCAACTTGGAATCATCCCAAATACATAGGCCTGGCCATCAGTCCCGTCTGGCTGGGCAGAGCCAGTGTATGAAGGTAGCCCTTTCTCCAAGACTAGATCCACTGAAAGAGACTTGTCACGGTAACATCTTCTACAAGTAGACTTCTGACCTACATGCATCTTAGAGAATTCCCCCACTAGTTAACCACTTCTTAGGACCCAGGACTTATCTATCCTGATATTCCTACATCCTACAATGACTATCATAATGACAAGTGTTTATTCAAGAAGTGTCAACACTTAGTGGACACTAACGAGGCATAGAGTACCATGCTGGGCATAGGACAATATGATGGGGAACAAACGTGATTTAGGAGAAAACAGGGATGGACAAAGGCAGCCACCACACAGAGGGGACAATGCTGATGAGGAGAGCTGTGCAGGAGATTGAGAACAAAGGCTGGTCATCCAGCTCTGCTCTGAGGATGTCACTGGGACTTCCTTGAAGCTAGTTGCCTACGCTGAGATGTGAAGGAGGAGTGGGAGTTAACCAGGTGAGAGGGGCTGACAGGAATGTTCCAGACAGGAACAACATTAAAGGCAAGGCACTCAGGAAAGCTTGATGACTCGAGTTGACTGAAACTCTCCTTTCGTAAACTAACGGGAAAGTGGGCCAAATCAACCCCGGGGACCAGAGTTGCACTTCACACATTTTTTATATCAAATGCTCATGTTATCATTCCTTATACATTTTCTTACATGGTAACTCTTGACATGAATAAAATCTTTGATGTAATTGTGGGTATATCTGAGGATAACCCCAATCATTTTAAACTCTTGTCCATTTGAAAGTGTCTGTTTTTCTCCTGTTTTTTCCCAGATTAAGGATGCTCAGTTGCAAAATGCTCGGTGTGTCCTGCAAATTGATAATGCTAAACTGGCTGCTGAAGACTTCAGACTGAAGTAGGTGCTCTAAAACCATGATAAAGCTTGCAGGAAAAGAATTCCTTTTAGTAATCCTTCAGATACCCATATTATTGTTGGTAAAGAAACTACCATTACATGTTTCCAGAATCTTACGACTTAAGGAATGTTAGAAACTACCTAATCCAGCCCAACATTCAGGGATAGACCTCTCTTCCACAGTCTTAAGATTCAGCCACCTAGCACACAGCAGAATACCTCCAGTAATTGCTACTCTTCTTGTTGGTGAGCACTGGTTGACAAAATGTTCTTTTTAGTAACCTGGCATCTGCCTTTTCACCCACTGAATCTAATTCTGTCCTTTGGAGTATTAACAAAACAGCTTGGAATTCCTTTTCTGTATAAATGCCCTTCTGTTATCTAAAGAGAGTCAGATGTCTACATTTAGTGAATCTCCAAGCAGACACCCAGATTCCTTCAAGCACCTACATGTATGATCAAATTCCAGGATGACCCTCAATGCCTACTAGTTTACCAGTGTTACAATATTGTCTGACCAACCAAAGAACTAGGACAAATCTATGATTAATATACTTTTCCAATTGTGGTCACTTGTTTTGAGTCACGGAACACATGCGATCAAACCGCTCTTCAATAACTGCTCCCACGTTGGGGGTTCCTCATCCTGAATCTGCACAATGCATCAACAAGAAAAGCCCTCTGTGGTTTAGGAGGGTAGCATTTTAATGCTAAAACGGATTAAAAAGAAGGAAATGGGAAAGCATATCTGAAGATTAAAGTAGTAAAAGTTCATTAATTCCAGTTTTATAGGTCAGCATTGGAGTGACCCTTTGCATTACCACTGGTTTAAGGTTTGCTATTTTTTAAAAAATGAAGGTATCTCAGATTGCAGAGGAGGATATCTGACCATTTGAGATAATTCACTCTGGGCACATCTGTTTACAAAGTAACAAAGATAAATGGATCGTGTGCTTTCATTAAGTAAAGCCAGCCATAATTAATATCAATCATAAGAATCCTTTGCTAACACAGTAATTAAAACACATGTTCTTTTAAAATATCTTATAGCTGGGCACGGTGGCTCACGCTTGTAATCTTGGTGGCTCTGGGGCTGAGACAGGAGGATTGCAAGTTCAAGGCCGGCCTCAGCAACTTAGCAAGGCCCTAATGCAACTTAGTGAGACCTTGTCTCAAAATAAAAAACAAAAAAGGGCTAAGGATGTAGCTCAGTGATTAAGCACCTCTGGGTTAAATCTCCAGTACCAAAAAAAAAAAAAAAAAACTTATAGAATGTAGAAACTTTTTAAGCTATTGCAAATCACAGAGATTACATTATGGAGCAAATTATCTGATTCTTAGGTTCTCATGCATATTTTATGAATGTGTAAAGGGAGAAATTATAAAGTACTGCAACTGATCTCATATGCCACATAAAAAAAATCTATCTTGCTATATTAGATTCTCTCTCCTATAATGGCTTCAGAAGGCCTTGGCCTCAGCTATTCCTGCACACTAATGCATTCACAGGTTTGAGACTGAGAGGGGGATGCGCCTGGCAGTGGAGGTTGATCTCCAAGGCTTGAATAAGGTCTTCGATGATTTAACCCTAAGTAAGACAGACTTGGAGGTCCAGATTGAAGAGCTGAAAAAAGACCTGATTCTCCTCAAAAAAGAACACCAGGAGGTGAGAAAATAATCAGAAGTGGTTCTGGGAATGATGGAATGACTCCAATAATAAGAAGGAGGAGGAACAGGAAGAGCAACAGGAGGAGGAAGAAGGGTTGGTGATGGTAGTGATCAGGATGAAGATGTCAATAATGATGGCAGCCCTCGCTCCTTTTCCTAAGGCTTCTCTAGGTTAGATGACATAGAGCAATATCTGGACCACAGAAGCCATGCATAAGTTATTATTCTCTTTCTTTTTCACTCATCCCCAATGAAGCAGTCATGAGACGTCTTATGTGTTTTCTGTCCAGCCTTATCTAAGAATATGCTCCAGGCTAAAGTCAGGATTTTTACTCCCTTAGGAAGTGGATGCCCTGCGTCGGCAGCTAGGCAATACCGTCAGTGTGGAAGTAGATGCTGCTCCAGGCCTGAACCTCGGTGACATTATGAATGAGATGAGGCAGAAATACGAAATCATGGCCCAGAAGAACCTTCAAGAGGCCAAAGAACAGTTTGAGAGACAGGTGACAGAATAATTCTCAAGTGTGAGCAAATGTATAGAAGCTGCCCTCCAAAAAGAGATAACTCATTTCCTTGCTCCTTACTTCCTTTCTTCTTCCCTTCCTTCCTTTTCTTATTCATATATATATATGTATGCATTTATGTATTTGCTTTTTTTTTGTCATTCTTGGAACTTTAGACGGAAGCTCTGCAGCAAGAAGTCATAGTGAACACAGAAGAGTTAAAAGGAGTAGAGGTTCAAGTTACAGAGCTGAGACGCACCTATGGGAACCTAGAGATAGAACTCCAGACCCATCTTAGCATGGTAAAGCACATCTCACTGCCATTTCTCAATCCAACATGTGTTTACTAAGTGCCGGTGTTAGGAACTCTGGAAATGCAAAGACTTCTAGCACATGACCTCTCCCCTTGCAAAGCCAACAGGGAAACAGGTCAAACAACTAATAAGAATTCAAAGAAAGAAAACGAGGAAAGGGCAACGCATTGCACAAAGGCAGAGGGAAGAGTAGATTTGGGAGATTTCACCAGGAAGGTGGCATGTAAACTAGATCTAAAAAGCTGAATGGATTTTAAAGCTGAGAATAGGAATCAAGACATTGCAAGCTAAGCAAATTGGTCAGCCCATGGTAAATTATACTGTGGTAACCGATAATGACAATACCACATCCATCGTGGGGTGGGCTGCAGCTCTGCTCCATGATGCTGGGGCAAGGCTAAAGGAGTGGACTGTACCTGGGGCACATCAGTGTTGTGGCAGGAGGGGGGCAATGGCAGGGCCACATACTTCTTAAAGCTCCTTCTCAGAAAAGGCACCCGACAGTTTCACCTGCATTTCTTTAGTTGAAGAAAGTCACACGACCAGGCCTGGCATCCATAGGTCAAGGAAGTGTAATTCTCCATTTCCAACACAAATCATGTGGCCAAGCCTGATGAAGGGATGGGAGGTGTAACCTCTGCACAGGGTGGGGAAGCAAATACTGAGAACAATAACACAATGTAAACGCACAGAGGGAAACATGGGTGCAAAGCTGAAAACTACAAAGGAAAAACCCAAGGGCCAGGATCCTAGCTGCCTAGTTGAGTCTGTCTACACGGGAAAGTGAGAGAAAGGGCTGGAAATTGATACCCACTGGGACTAGCTGCAGAAATTCTTCCCCAAAGAAATTAAAATTGAGTCACTTTGTACATCCAGTCCTCCCATAAGGAACACCCCGCCTGTCTTGTGTTCCTAGAAAGAATCTCTGGAACATACACTGGAGGATACCAAGGCTCGCTACAGCAGCCAGCTGGCCAGCATCCAGGGGCTGCTGAGCTCTCTAGAGGCCCAGCTGATGCAGATTCGGAGTGACACAGAACGCCAGAGCAACGAGTACAGTATTCTTCTTGACATAAAGACCAGGCTTGAGCAGGAAATTGCTACTTACCGCCGCCTTCTGGAAGGAGAAGATGTAAAGTAAGGCTCTTAGAATCAACTGCTATGTGTCCATATCTATGAGCTATTCTACTTTGCTCTCCACCACTCACTACCCAGCACCAACGCAATCCACAGCACAAAAGCAATTACACACACACACACACACACACACACACATACACACACTGCACACACAACATCGAGACAAAAATATACCCAAAAGTAACACACACACCCAAAATACCAAGTATGGCCTTTGAACCTGAGGTCATATGGTAGGACTGAGTTAGAAGATGGTTATCCAAGTCATACAGATTATGTTTATGTTATTTTTTTATGATTAGTGTATAACTGAAAGCACAATAACTTTTAAAAATTCTCCTGGAGGGCTGAGGATATGGCTTAGTTGGTAGAGTGCTTGCCTCACATGCACAAGGGCCTGGGTTCAATCCCCAGCAACACACACACACGAAAAAGAAATAATTCTCCTTGAGGGTTCACACAGTAATCAGTGGGCCCCAGAGGTTCATGGGAACCAATCTGGGAACCATCAATGTTAGAGCAGCAAAGTAGTCCACACGGACTACATCCAAGGACATCGACAGGAAGATACAACACTTGAGCTTCTATTCTGTTATCTTAATGACAAAAACTTCTAGTATATGTTGAGTGGGTCAGTTTTGAAGCTACATATTTTTCAAGTTAAAAAGCAGAACATTCAAGTTTGAAATAAGGAGCCTTGTCAAAGGGGAAAAAAATAGAAAAACAGCATTCAAACACCTATCACTCAGACGTGGCTTTGCAATAGAAAAGACAGGAGAGCACTTCATTTTCAAAATGGCAATAATGCTTTCTTCTGTTTTCTTTTCTTTTCTGAAAAAAATAAAAGAACTACGCAAATTCAGTTAAGCAACCTGGAGGAGAGGGGTAAGTATTCTAAGATTTTATGCATTTTCTCTAACTGAAATCTCAGCAGCTTTCTGGTAACTCCACATGGGAATTTATTCCTATGATAGGGCAATTTTCTTGGCCCTTGTTATTGCTGTCCTGAGATCCTGAAAAAGAAAAACAAAACTCAAATGTGAACTTTACTTATTTCAAGATCATATTTTTCTGTTTGAGGTGAAAAGAGTAAGAAATTTATAAATTGGGGGAGAGTGGCACATTTTCTGCATTTATTTATAAAATGAATTTAAGAAAAAGAATGGGTATGACTTTTTATTCTAAAAGAAGGAAATAAGGACAAAACAACAATAATAATAATTTTAAGTTGAATTTTGATAATAATTTCACCAATCAGTGGACATGTGCCTGAATTAACATTTAATGTCTAATATGCACTCAGATATAAAGAAAACCAGGAAGATTAAGACAGTCGTGCAAGAAGTAGTGGATGGCAAGGTTGTGTCATCTGAAATCAAAGAGGTGGAAGAAAGTATATGAACAGCTGCCAGAAGGAGATGCTGCTGAGGCTTTGAAAGAAATGCGGCTATAATTTTTACTCCCTACAAGAAAGTAGCCATCTGAAAGCACTATTAATACTTTGTAGTGATCAGAAGGGGGAAAGAGAAGCCTATTTATCAGTCTGTGTAATTAAATATAAACGTTTTACTCAGGGGAGCTGCAAATTGCCTGCAAAAATGAAATCCAATGAGCACTAAAATATTTAAAGCACCATTACTGCCAGCTTTATCATGGGGCACATCTATTACAAGCTATAGACCCTTATATCAATTATACACATTTCCATTATATTAAGCCTCACCAAGCAGAGAAGTCTATGCAAATTGCAAATAAACCTCTCTCTATTTTTTTGTTTCCTATTTCTGAATTGCTAAATCTCCTTTTGGGAGCCCCTGGATTCTTAATTGAGCCAATTTCCCAGTTAATCTCATTGGGTTTTTCAGAATCAGTACAATTTTGCCACCTTTAAGCTATGCCTGCTTTTCCCCATTGTCTCTACTGCTTTTTAAAACTCAACCCAGCTCCTCAAATAATTTGAGAGTCAAATTCCAATCACAGATGCTGAGCAGCAGAAGAATGAGGCACACCATGCTTGTAATGAGTGAGACCCTTCTCAAGGCAAATGGCATCTCCTTTTGATAATAAACTGCTTAAATCATCCAGTGCCCTCTTTCTTTATGTGCTGAATGTGTATCCTGACATGCTTCTCGCCATTTTTAAATAACAGCTTTACTGAGATGTAATTCACACACAGAAATCCACCTTTGTAATGTGCATAATTGAGTGGTCTTTGGTGATGTTCACAGGAATGTGCAGCCGTTACCATCATCTAACTTTAGAATATATTCATCATCCCCAAAAGTCATTCCCATTCCCATTTCCCTTCCCTCCAGCCCCTGAAAACCACTAACCTGTTTCCTGTCTCCACAGATTTGCCTATTCGGGATATTTCATATAAATGTAATCACACGGTGTGATCTTTTGTACACAAATGTTCGCAGCATTGCTATTCAGAATAGCTCAGAAGTGAAAAGAACCCAAATGTCCATCAATTGATGAATCAATAAAATGTGGTGCAGGGAGACACTGGGACACTATTTGGCAATAAAAAGAAACGATGCACTGATACTGGTATACCGTGGGAGAACCTCAAAAGCATTATGTTAACTAAAATCTGAAGGTCGAGCTACTGTATTCTCACCTCTTTTGCATCTTAGTGAGTGATAACTGCCCGTGGATGTTCACAGGAAAAATTAATTTCCCAGATATAGTTGTATACTAGCAAATAGGTTGGTTGGTCAAACTTAAAATTTGATATACAAGTTTGCAAATTAGTAGGGCATTGAGTTTGAATATTACATGGGAAATAATGATGTGGCTCACTTCATATCTGCCAGTTATTTTTTTAAATTTTTTTATTTGTTCTTTTTAATTATACATGATGATAGAATGTACTTTGACCTATCATACATATATTAAGTATAACTTCTCATTTTTGTGATTGTACATGATGTGGAGTTACATGGGTTGTGTATTCGTATATGAATATAGTAAAGTTATGTCCCATTGATTCTATGGTCTTTCCCATTCCCATCCCTTTTCCCTTCCTCTCACTCCCCCTTGTCCTATATAGTGAACCTCCACTCCTCCTTCCTGCCCCCAACCCCATTGTGAGTCAGCATCTGCATATGAGAGAGAACATTCAGCCTTTGGTTTGGGGAGATTTGCTTATTTCACTTAGCATGACAGTCTCCAGTTCCATCCACTTACCAGCAAATGCCATAATTTCATTCTTCTTTATGGCTGAATGATATTCCATTGTGTATATCTACCACATTTTCTTTATCCATTCATCTGTCGAAGAGCACCTAGGTTGGTCCCATAGCTTGGCTATGGTGAATTGAGCTGCTATAAACATTGATGTGGCCATGTCACTATAGTATGCTGATTTTAAGTCTTTGGGTATATGCCAAGGATTTAGGTATATGCGAAGGAACGGGATAACTGGGTCAAATGGTGGTTACATTCCAAGTTTTCTGAAGAATCTCCATAGTGCTTTTCAGAGTGGCTGCACCAATTTGTGTCCCACCAGCAATGAATGAGTGTCCCTTTTCCCCACATCTTCGCTAACATTTATTGTTACTTATATTCTTGATAATTGCCATTTTGACTGGAGTGAGATGAAATCTCAGCATATTTTTTACTGATTACTAGTGATGTTGAACATTTTTTCATATATTTGTTGACCAATTGTATTTCTTTTGTGAAGTGTCTGTTCAGTTCCTTTGCCCATTTATTGATTGGGTTACTTGGTTTTTTGGTGTTATGTTTTTTGAGTTCTTTATATATCCTGGAGATTAATGCTCTATCTGAGGTGCAGGTGGCAACGATTTTTCTCCCACTCTATAGGCTTTCTTTTCATGTTCTTGATTGCTTCCTTTGCTGTGAAGAAGCTTTTTAGTTTGATACTGTCCCATTTATTGATTGTTGGTTTTACTTCTTGCACTTTGGAATTTTGTTGAAGAACTCCATTCCTAAGCTGATGTGAAGGAGAGTTAAGCCTACTTTTTCTTCTAGTATCTGCCAGTTATTGAGTACTGTGAGCCAAACAGTGTGGCAAGCATTTCACACATTTCTCATTTAATTCCCATAATAATCTATGACAATATACAATAAATAGCAATTTCATGTAGTTGGACCTTATTATGTTATCTCCATTTTACTTATGAGTATTTTATATGAAAACATAAGAGAAGTATTTTCCCAAAGTCACAGTTACCAAGGAGCAAAGCAAGATGGCACCTCAGGCTGTTTTATGAAGCTGTGACACTCTCTTCAGAAACTACACAGCAGGCAATATGTGATCCTCGTTTGAAGTAGGCATTGGCCCACTCTTGGTTGTTTTGTTATTTTCTAATTGCCATTTTCACGAGCCAAATATAATAGCCAGCATGGCACATGTCCAGCTTGGTTAGCAAACATTACACACAAGACTTGATTCAGCATGACTTTTGTCAGGAAAGATATTTTCATTCCTTTGCTTTTTCTAAGAAGTAAAGCAGATTCAGCCTTGGTTATTTCTTACTTTCCTTCCAAGTCATGCCACCTAGTAAATTACTTTGGGGATAATGAGACATAATAGGTTTATGCTTGTTTCTGAGCTTTGGCAATACTCAATTCAGTCCATCCATTTTTCTCACCATTTCCTCTTGTTTTCTCATGATCTGTTCTTTATGTTAATGTGAATTGACTTTTTAGAGAACAAATAAATTTAAAAATTCATACCAAAAGAAAAAAAAAGATGTCAAGAATTCTTAGAAGTGAATTCTCTTCCACCTACGAAGACACACTTCAGAATGATCTGAAACGTTGATATGCAAATACCAGAGATTATGAATCTGGTTAATAAAAGACCTACGCAGATGGGTTTAAAATTGATTAGACATGACTATTGACATGTGGCAATAATCACACTTGGTTAAAAGAGGTAGGATGATTATTCTTAACTCTGTTTCTCCCTCGCTTTTTGATCTATCTCTAGTTTCTTTAAGTAAACTTTCAAAGAAAATAGCTGAGACCATGCATACATGCAGAACCAGATGGCAGGTTTCTACTTCCAGTTCTGCCAGTAGTTTCTATGTGAAAGTGATGCATTGACCTTTGTGTCTATCTATTCATCTTATACAGGTTAAGAACTGGGACAGCACGAAGCTATTTCTGACAGGTATCCAGATCCAGAGAAAATCTGTGGTCCTTAGATTCAGGACTACATGTTATATTACACATTAGAATTATCACCAATGTATTCCATCACCTTATGTGAAATCACCAGTGCAGAAGTGGAGCTCAAAAACTCAAGAGTAAACCCCTCCAATGAGGTTAGAATGGAGACAACTATTTTTTCTGAGCTCTGGGGATTGTTTCTACACACAGCCCTGCCACATTGAAAAAGGAGACTGAAATGAAGTGATATAAAATCAAAACCTAACTAGAGACACTACTGGACACCCTCTTCTCTCACCCTTACTCACTCAGGGTCAATCTCAAGTACCTCATTACACCTCTAAGTGACAATTGCAGCTTAAAGCATTAATTCACAATGTCCATTTTCAAATTCCCTTTCAAGCATCTATTTTCTCTCTCCTAATTTCACTTCCAAAATTCCCCTTACTGGGATATTATTTTATCTTGCTCCCCTCCATCACCACACACTGCCGCTAGAATGCTCCCCTGCTTCAAGAACCATGGAGCTCTTACATCCAGAACTCAGCTCCACTCATCATGGCCCCTTGGGATCTTCTTCATCCTTCAGCTCAAAAGCATAATATAAAACACAGGCAACCCAATATTCTTGATTCGCTCCCAGGATTTCAAAAATGTTATTCAAAGCAAAAGATGTTACAGTCCAAGTATCAGCGAATTGCAGAAAGTGGCAGGTCCACCTTTCAGGGAAAGAACTCAGATGGGAAATCCTGCCATCAAAGACCAGGAAACTAATCTGGCTGACATGGATAGAGTGTGCACTGGTATCTAACAAAAATCGAAAGATTTGAAAATGCCACATAAATAATTTTATCCATGTTGTCTATTCCCCAAACTTCACAAAAATGGAAGATATAATTCTTTTTTCTTCCTTTTTTGCAGTGCTCAGAGTGGAACCCAGGGCCTCACACATGCCAGGCCAGTGCTCTACCACTGAGCTACTCCAACACCCCATCCCCTACCCCAGCCCAAGAAGACATAATTCTTAGTAACAATTCACCCTGGATCTAGTCATTTCCCCCTGTGCCTCAACTTATGCAATCATTTTGCCAACAAGCCCAGGATTGTTTTAGCTTTAAACATTCTCACCTGCATATGCATTCATGCAGCTGTCAAAGAAAATCATAGTTACTTCTGAAAGCTCTCAAATGGATACTTGATTATTAGCACCATGATCCAACCAACTGAGCTAACCAGCCACCCCAGGAAGGCTGACTCACTCAGCTTCCCCTTTCACAAACAAGCCATTGAAGAATTATTTTTCTTTTCAACTTCTGAAGCTGCTTTCCACTCCTACCTGCATTCAGAATAAATCTTGGTCAAAGCATACCTGTAAATTAGGCCATAATCATTTTTAAATGAAATGCATTTTAAGTGACACGTTTAAACACATTAAGAATGAAATTCTTGCTGGGTGCAGTGGCGCATGCCTGGAATCCCAGCAACTCAGAAAGCTAAGGCAGAAAGACCACAGTCCAAGTCTTAGCAATTCAGTGAGGCCCTAAGCGATCTAGCTAGACCCTGTCTCAAAATAAAAAATACAAAGGGCTGGGGTTGTAACTTAGTTACCACATCCTGGGTTCAATCCACAGTACCAAAAAAATATAATAATAATAATAATAATAATAATAATAATGTTTAAGTTCTTTCAAGTGAAAGAACTCCAAAAAAGAAATGATAACATTTAGCCACACTAGGCTTGGAATCAGGGTAAAAAATAATTAGACATTGTCCCTACCTAAGTCGAGGGAAATATATGTACAGAAACACAAATGTATAATATGTAAACTTAATGTGTAAATATGAAGCAAAATTATTTACATTTATACATTAATGTTAAAGTTGGAAAGTATACTCAGCACAAAATTGATTCTAGTTTCAAAAATATAAGTTAACCATATTCCCCTCTTATGTGATCATACCATTAAGTTACAATTTTGAATTTGGCACATTTCTTTGGCTCTGTAAGCAAGAAATAGCCTGTTTTTATTTCTATGGCAGTGAAGAGGAATCACTGCGTGTTTGGAAAATGTTGCTTATGAGTAACAGTTAAGAACCATGATGCCAGGCTCCTGTGTGGGAAGTAAAGCTGATCTGGTGCTTTATAAGGTCTCTGGAGATGCGGAGAGAGGCACGAAACTCTAGCTATGAACATGTTTGCCTGTGCTTTTGCACAATTTCATGTGTGGTCTCATTTCTAACAAACCCTGAGGAGTCATTCTCTGGGTGTTGGCCCAAGCATTGAGAAGTCCAAGGAGAAAGCTTATTTTAAATGCAGGAGCCAGGGCTCCTGCTTGATGTGCAGAGCAGAAACCTGGCTTTACAGTTAGGGAGGTCAGAATCACCACATGTCCTTTATATTTTCACTGTCAGCAGCACAGTTTCATTGTCTATAGAAGGCACTGAAGATCCAAATCCGGTTTGGTTTGGTTTGGTTTTGTTTTGTTACCGGAGATTGAACCCAAGGGTGCTCAACCACTGAGCCAAATCCCCACATTCCCAACCCTTTTTGTTTCTTATGTTGAGACAGGGTCTTGCTAAGTTGCTGAGGCTGGCTTTGGATGTGGGATCCTCCTGCCTCATCCTCCCAAGCCACTGGAATTACAAGTATGCACCACAATGCCCAGCTCAGACTCAAATGCTATCTCTGCCACTCCTGGCTTTGTGGTCTTCAATAAGTCCTTAATATCCTGACCCTCAGTGCATTCATAACCTGGGATCACACTTTAAGAATTTACCATGAGGGCTGGGATTGTAGCTCAGCGGTAGAGCGCTTGCCTCGCATGTATAAGGCACTGGGTTCGATCCTCAGCACCACATAAAAAACAAATAAATAAAATAAAGATATTGTGTCCATCTACAACTAAAAAAATATTAAAAAAAAAAAAGAATTTACCATGAAAGTTAAAAAATAATGTGATTCATTTGTCCCAGTATCCAGGAAGCAGTAGGTACACAATAACTCAAAACAGTTCAAACAAGGACAATCTCAGCCAAAATGCTTGTAATGCAGATTTGAGGAATCCTTGGTAAAAATCTCCATATAGCACTCCCACTTAACAAGCTTCTGTTCTCTCAAGAAATGATACAAATGGATCACGGACTCTCTCATCGAGATGTCTGCCTTTGGTTGCTGCTTCCTTCTCACATCCCTAGCAGATCTCTTGCTTAAAACCCCTTTATTTAGAAATCCCACTTGTTTGCTCTTTGTGATTTGTATAGGTTGAGGGAAAACATGAGTCTGCTCATCTATCTCTTACGTAATAAGGTAAAAGGAAGTTAAAACTAGATTTCACAGGCTGGGATTGTAGCTCAGCGGTAGAGCGCTTGCCTTGCATGCGTGAGGCCCTGGGTTCGATCCTCAGCACCACATACAAAGCAATAAAATAAAGACATTGTGTCCATCTACAACAACAACAAAAAAAAAAAACTAGATTTCACCATGGGTTCAGCATTTCTGCCCTGGAAAAGTGGGGAGACAGATGTCCAAACAGTCCTTCCATTTGCCAGAATTAATCTTGGACATTTGTTATGAAGGTTTGACATGGGTTTCAGGTGTGACTCCTCCCTATCCACCCCCAAATCCTCAGTAGGCATTAACAACTCTGGCTTGGGATTATTCATGGTTAAAGAACCTCACCTTCAGGGAGGCTGAAATCAGGGCAGATAATATCTGAACACTTGGATGCAGGGGTCAGGTGCTGAACTAGGAGAAATCAAGACTAGAGTCCACACTCTGCCATGGCAACACAAGCACTGGCCATTGTGAGGTTCACCCCCATGAGATAAACCCCTGGGGCTGCAGAACCTCCCTTTGCATGGGGCACCTGCACACTGCCACCCAGCAAAGAACTCTGAATGCTTGTTTCTGAGAGTGTGTGTGAATGCACATGTGTTAACATCAGCATAAGGATAACAACCAAACCTGTCTACAGAGTGTGTTGGAATCTGTTGATACTCAATTAACATACCACGTAGCTTGCCTTTGTGCCAATACTCTCTTCTCTAATTTTGGAAAATTTCCTCATTCATGACCCAGTTTGATTTATCAAGAGAAAAATCAATTCAACAAGTATTTATTGAATGCTGATTTTGTAGAAGACATTGGGCAAATGAACTAGACATTGATGATGGAGCTGACCACAGACCCAGTGCCTGAATACCTTCATGTTTGTTTGGTTGAAATACTTGATTTAATTCTCCAAAAGGCCAAACCATGTTGACATAATTCAAGTTGAGCAACAGGTATAGGCTTTCTCCTCCTATTATCTCTGCAATTGAAGAAAAATGTCCCCAAAACATCAGACTATTGTGTTAGTCAAGAAAAATCGAAAGTGCTACATATGCCCATAGCAAAATAATAAACAATGGCCAGGTACTTGCTATGATAAAGCTAATTGTTTTGAATAAGTAGCATCTTAAAGATCACACTGGTGTTCAATAATATTGTTGAGAAGTTGTGCTTTGCCATAGCCCAATCTCCACTTTAAAATGTATAGAAAGCCTTCTGAAAGTCTTCTTTGTGATGAGAGGAACATATTATAAATCAAATAAGAATTCCATTTTTGTTTTTAAAATCTGTAATACTAGTAATACTATTTTTTTTAGATGAAACAAAAAGTTCAATCCAAATACACCAAATGAAGTGGTTTTCAGTAGCCATCTATAAGAAAACCAAGGCCCCTTTAGGAGAACTGAAAGTTTCTGCTTCCCAAGAGGCAGGAACTGTTATCTTTATAATAATTTTAATATATTTTATTTCACTAAATCTACTCTAGTTAAAATACTTATGTACCCCTTATATACTCAGTCAACATAGACCTTATTGATGAAATTCAATATATGTATCTTTGCAAAAAAAACCTGTCACTTAAACAGAAAATTTTATTTCATCAAATACAGAGAAAATTGAATTTAGAAATATGAATCCAGCAAAGAATTCCCAAGAATCTACAATCATGCTCTATACCCACCTTTTTAAAATTCAAATGATAGTTAATTATATAATCTTAAGGAGTAAAAGCCAAATATAAAAATTTATATGGTACCAATTATGTTAAAATATATACACAGTCACTGATATACCTACATCTATATTTCCTGCATTTTCCAAATTACTTATTAGGTATATGTACATATATGGAGGGCGGGAGTGGAGAGAGCTATATTTTTAAAAACCAATACTGGAATTATTTTACAATGATTATGTTAAAAAAAATCTTTACTCTTTCTTAACCAATCAAGATGCTCACAATTTGCATTCTTAAGGACCTCCCACTATTCCTATAATTGCACTAATAGGTTTCCAGGTACCTATAATTTCTGTCGGAAAACAGGCTTCTTTCAGGGTAAGGCACTTCCCATCAGAATGTTACTGTTTTTCATGCTCAAACCTAAGCCGTATCAATTTCTTTTCTTTTTCTAAGTTATACTCCACATTGTACAATATGTCAAAAGACACTCAACTGTCATGTATATCTAAACAGAACAATTTTTTTAAAAAAGAATCAAAGAAACCCTACAGCAAATATATATATATATATCAATTTCAATAGCAAATAATGTATCAAAAAAGAAAGTATAAGAACTTTAATTTTAAAAAATAAACTGGACACTAGATACAATTCTTTGGAGCATGTTTTTCTAAGCTCTCACACACAAAAATGTAAAGATAACATTTGTTTGTTTTATAAGCATTTATCCCTTTTTATCATACTGAAATGGTTTGACTTCTTAAACTTGGAGTTTTAGTCATTTCTTAATGTGGACAGGGTGCTGCTTCTTTCTCCTTATTGATAAAGGCAATAAAATCTGAAGCTTTTACACAATCCATTCAACAAGTCAACACATTTCTTGAGCAATGGGAAATAGCCATTGAAGGGATAAACATAAAAGCTGCTTGCTGGGTGCTGAGCAGTGAGCAGGAAGACCAGGCCCTTCTGATTTCATAGAGTCTACAAGGTCAATTCTCATGTAAAGGAAAAACTGCTGGAATGATTATAGTAGTCTATTTTTTAAAAAAGCACTTTTCTGTGTGTGATAGGTCTTCTTTCTTTTCAGAAAAGAGAAATCATGCAACACTTTAATGACAAGTTTTTAAAATCTTGAAAATTCAAATTCCATTATCAGGCTGAGAAAAGCATTCATTCCCCCACCTTCCACCAGCATGTTTCACAGTTCCTTCTGAATCTGTATGCTACTGAAAGATATTCTAGATCATGGTTGGGTGGTTTATACTGGGTTTCCAAAGGAAAGAGAAGTGAAAAACTTGGAAACTTGGAAGTTTAAGGTTTAGGATGAAGTATTCATTAATTTATCCATTCGACAATCAACCGTTGCTTTCCTATTGGGTATAAGACTCCAGACAGTGCTGAGAAGACAGGGAATAGAATAATTCGGAGAAGAAAAATTCCTTGTGACAACCTACCTCAACTCCACCCAGCTTTCTTTTCTGTTTAACAGATATTTAATGGAAATGATTATTCAATTATTTCTATATCAATGAATTTTCACTATTCATAAATCATTCACTTGCTGGACTGAACAAAACGTTGGGGGAAACTCCCTGTTCGGAATGGGGAGAGTGAACTTTTCAACCGCGACACCCATCCCACAGCCTATAAAAGGTTAACCCTTTTGGTTTGCTGTCACTGCTTCCTCTCCAGCTGCCACCACCTTCCCCAGGCCTTGGGTCTCTCCAACACCACCATGTCACTCTCAGTGCGCACCTCTGGGCTGTCCCGGCGGCTGTCCTCTCAGAGTGGGATGTCGGGCAGACCCAGGGGCATGTCAGCTTCCAGTGTTACAAGTGGCTATGGGGGAAGTGCCTTGGGCTTTGGACTGGGCTATGGAGGAGGCTTCTCTGCTGCTTCTATGTTTGGTTCTAATTCTGGCTTTGGTGGTGGCTCTGGAAGTTCCTTGGCAGGAGGACTGGGCACTGGCTATGGGGGATCCCTGGGAGGTGGCTTTGGAGGAGGGCTGGGGATGGGTTTGGGGGGAAACCTAGGAGGTGGCTCTCTGGTTGTCCTCTCTGGCAATGATGGAGGCCTTCTTTCTGGATCAGAAAAAGAAACCATGAAAAATCTGAATGACAGATTAGCTTCCTACCTGGATAAGGTTCGAGCTCTAGAAGAGGCTAATGCTATGCTAGAAAACAAAATTCGAGAATGGTATGAAACACGAGGGACTAGGTCTGTAGACTCAGGGTCACAGAGTGATTATAGTAAATATTACCCAGTGATTGAGGACCTCCGGAATAAGGTAAGAACATGTTTTCTGGAATGGCTTTGGAAATTACTTTTCTTTCATTATTACAATATTTTACAGTGATAATTACCTACAATTTAGGTATTTTTCAGGTTGATTGTACTTGGAGAATTTTTTCATCCCAAGAAATTTAGGAGTCTGGGGAAGTAGCTCAGTGGCAGAGTGCTTGCCTAACATGTGCAAAGCTCTGGGTTGTTCAATCCCCTGCACCAGAAAGAAACTTTAGTTCCAACTATCATTTACACATAGCAACTATATTTCTTCTATTTTCCTAGGAAATGCATGTTTAATTTTTCAATATTACTTTATAAATAAATTTCCTTAGGAAAAAAATGAAACTGCCTTAAACTCTTAATGAAACAGCATTTAAAATTACCACTTGAACTTTGTGTCCAAAATATATTTGTAAACTACTGGCATAACAGGACTTCATTTCCCATGTCTCCCTTTATTTTGCCAGATCATTTCTGCCAGCATTGGAAATGCCCAGCTCATCTTGCAGATTGACAACGCAAGACTGGCTGCCGAGGACTTCAGAATGAAGTGAGTGGAAGAGACGCGTGATAACTGACCTTTCCTACCATGTCCTCTTCTTCCCTGTTTTCCTGTCTCCACTGACAGCAGATATTTCAAATCTTCTGAAGTTCACATTCTCCATACATTTGGTGTTTGGCAAATGCATATGGGATATTCTAAAAAGAAATTAGAATTAAACACACTGCACATGACACATTCTTAAACAGCTCACTCTTAAGGCTATGGGTCACCATAGTTGTAACCATTCATAATTCAACATGATAATTCTAACTAATGTCCTAAACTCGAATTTTCAATGTATCAAAATGAACTGATAATGTTTTTGACAAGGGGTTAATTGAAATAACTGTTTTCCTGATGGCACATACAACTGAAAGATTAACAATCCGCTGATTTTTATATTTCCATCTCCTTTTCCCTATCCCATCCTTCCAGACATAAGGAATAAAAGCTTTTACATTATAAAATTTCCACACAGGAAGTTGCAAGGTTCTGAATCTGTAAAATCTTGGCAAAAGCTAATGAAGAAGTACTAATGTTTTAAATTAAATAAATCATGAAAAAAATTAAGCAAAAAGAATAACTATTATTTAATTTCCAATTGCTTTTAGGATGCCATTAGAAACTGTACCTTGAGATAGGGGCTGTTATTGTTCATAGTCATAGCAGCCAGCCAAAGGGGAATCTGCTCCCTGGGATACACAGTGCTATTTGGGATTCATTGCTGGTATAAAAGCATCACCTCATAATTCTTCCCTTTCTTTCTCTCCAACTGAACAATTAATTATGATACTGGCAGAGAAGGGAGGGAGTCACAAAAGCAAAAACTGTATCACACACTACAACGCTACTCTTTTTAAACAGTTGCAGAGATTCATGCACCAAATAGCCCTGAAGATGGCAGTGGCCTTGCCCAGATCATTGTGTTGAATCCTTAAACCAATTTTCAGATATGAGAATGAGCTGGCTCTACGTCAGACTGTGGAGGCTGACATCAATGGCCTACGCAAGGTGCTGGATGAGCTGACCCTGGCCAGAGCTGACCTGGAGACGCAGGTTGAGAACCTGACTGAAGAGCTGGCCTACCTGAAGAAGAACCACGAGGAGGTCAGAAGTTGTTTTATTTTTCTCCCAAATCCCAAAATTACAATTTCAGACTTGCAAATCTGGAGTTAAAACATGGCCTGTTAAAGTGGCCATTTGTTTTGGATGTGTCTGCGTGTGTACGTTGCTGCTCCTGCTGCTGCTGTTAATGATTTCTACTAAGGTTTAACAAATTAGAGGCACTTTCTGATTTTTTCATTTTCATTATTAGGTAATAATAATAAAATTTTAATTATCTTGATTTAGTGGTTCTGAAAATATATATATATATATCATTTCAAAAGTTAGAAAAAAACAAGTCTACCCATAATATATAATGCTATATATTCCATACATAGAACTCTGATGGGCCACAATGTATATCAGCGACTGGTGTAGAGAATGGACACCAGCATTGTTTCTAAAGGAGACCCTACTCAATTTTCAACGACTAGTACAAACTCTGCAAGCCTAGGTACTGCTTGCAGCCCTCAGTCTGGCAGCTGCAGTTGAAAACCCTCTAGCAACATGCACACCAAGCCTCCTCTTCCTGTACAGACAGTGGACCCTCTAGAAGGAGGGCCAACTAATCCTCTGGCCCCCAGGCACAGCATATAGGGCGTATGGTCACTTAAAGGACCTGTGAAAATATCTTTAAGTTTGTTTGTTTATTTAGCATCAGAAGAAAACTATGAATATTTAGTTTTAATATATTAATATATTTGTCTTTATACCAAGTCAGTCAAAAATATATAATTTTTAATATGGTTGTAATCAAAGAGGCTCTGAAAAGCAAAAGCATCTAGGGCCCTCTAAAATCACAATGGTCCCCTGTGCCTCGCTTCCTCACTGGCTGTCCCTAGGAGCTCCAAAGTTGCCGGGCAGGTGGCCCAGGCGAGGTCAGCGTAGAAATGGACGCTGCGCCCGGAGTGGACCTCACCAGGCTCCTCAACGACATGAGGACACAGTATGAATCTATGGCTGAGCAGAATCGCAAGGATGCGGAAGCCTGGTTCATTGAAAAGGTAATACGAAAACAAAAGGCTTTGATAACAGCTGCGGAAAGACAGCTGCATGCTGGAGCTCCCTGTGCCCTTTTTGCTATTGCAGAGCGGAGAGCTCAGGAAGGAGATCAGCACCAACACGGAGCAGCTTCAGTCCAGCAAGAGCGAGGTCACCGACCTGAGACGTGCAATGCAAAACCTGGAGATCGAGCTCCAGTCCCAGCTCGCCATGGTAGGCCCACTGCATCATTTCAACTTCTAAACAAAATCATTGGCTCCCTTCACTGTCATGTCTGCGCATTTCCCTTCCATGTGCAGAAAAAATCCCTAGAAGACTCTTTGGCTGAAACCGAGGGTGGCTTCTGCTATCAGCTGTCCCAGGTGCAACAGCTCATCGGCAACCTGGAGGCGCAGCTGCAACAGGTGCGCGCAGATGCAGAGCGCCAGAGCGCTGACCACCAGCGCCTGCTGGACGCCAAGGCTCGCCTGGAGCTGGAGATCGAGACCTACCGCCGTCTGCTGGACGGGGAGGACCAAGGGTGTGTAGACGTTGAAGTTGGAAATACTTTCTGGGGCTGAGAAACAGTGGACTCCTAATGCGGTTTTTTTGTTTGTTTGTTTTTCTGCACTAGGAGAAAAGGTGCTTTAGTTGATAGAAAATAACAAATCTAGGAAAAGCGATGCCTAGGATTTATTAAATGCTATGCAAAGTGTTTTCACACCTTTTCGTACCTGATAATTCATAAAATGCTGTGAACAAAGACAGCATATTGTAAAGAAGTACCTGCATGTACTAGAAAAAGTGCCCACTCAATTTCTGGTATCAGTGACCTGATGCTAAGATGACACATCAGATTGTAGCCATCCAAACCACTTCAGAACTATGGCAGCAAGCCTTCCAGAAGAAATAGCCGTTTGTGAGGGAGAAATGTCAAACAGAGGAGGAGAGCTCAGAGCTGTAAATTCGGAAATCTACTTTCTAAAACCAAATCGTCCATTAATTGTCAGGTCTCTTCACTCTGAGAGCCCGTTTTAGGCAGGGTTTAGAAACAAAAGTTCATTAAAACAAATGATTACTCTCAAGGTGACTCATTCCATCAAGAAATTTAGAATATGTTCTCTGTCTCATCATAATATTACGTACCTTTATGATTTTCAGCTCAAATAGCAAATTCTTATTTCTTCTCATTCCAGCAGGAATAACATGACTTTTCACAATTGTAGTTTTGATGAAATTTTATCTGGGACAGGCTCCAAATCTCAAGCACAGTCGACTGATTCATCGAAAGGTATGCAGATAAGAATCACTGAAAGTGAATTGGAATTACATTTATTAATGACTAAAACTGTAAGATCTCTTTGAACATTACAGTATTATTCACAGTTTAAATCTAAAGAATACTTGTATTCTCAGCCAAAGGAAAACATTTGTGTATTCTTACAGCAAAAAGAGCAGTCCAGGACAAGGGGTGTAGCTCAATGATAGACCACTTGCCTAGCAAGCACAAGGCCCTGGGTTCTATTCTCAATATTGCAAAGGGGCTGGGGCAGTCCATAGCATATTAAAACTTCTGGCAAGCCCAAGAGGGAAAAAAACATACTCTCCAAAGAGGTACTACGAGTACCACAGCATCTTTTAAATTTTTGAAAAGAAAAAATACATTCATTTTTCATAAAGTAATACTGAATACATTTCATTTTCACTAGGGGAAAAAAAACATTCTGTTTTAGAATATACAAGTTGCTTTTTTTTTTTTTTTTTTGGTACTTGGGATTGAACCTAGGGGCACTTAACCACTGAACCACATCCCCAGCCCTTTTCATTTTTCATTTTGAGACAGAGTCTCGCTAAGTTGCTTAAGGCCTCTCTAAGTTGCTTAGGCTGGCTTTGAACTTATGATCCTCCTGCCTCAGCCTCTTAAACCACTGGATTATAGGCATGTGCCATCACATCCAGCAAAAAGTCACTTTTGAAAGTTTAAATTTGATGGATTATATCAGCTAATACATAATTTAGTTGCTTAAGACAAACAACAGCCAATTTTGGATTAATATTTGAAACACTAACATCTGTCCCCTTTATTCCACTTTACTTTTTAGACCCAAGCAAAACTCGAAAAATCAAGACCATTGTACAGGAGGTGGTGAATGGTGAGGTGGTCTCCTCCCAAGTTCAAGAACTTGAAGAAATAATGTAGAATTTCACAAAATCTATCCTGTGATTGGTTCCTTAAGGACAAGCAATTTACAACTAGAAATGATGCTTTCAGAGTGAGATGCTCTAGGAGTTCAGTCTCTGTTTTGGTGTGTTTTATTCTCTTTGTCTTTCCTACTCACTTTGAGTCCTTTTTTGCTCTACTGATACTATATTCAATTACAACCATGCAACCATGTTGACTTCATAACAAATCAAAATGACTTTATCTTCTGGACCTGGAATAGTCTTTTAATGAACTTTCTTCTGGTGATCTGGACTGTTTTTATTAATCACAGAACTTCGACAAAGTAGTATTGTTTTAATGGAGCTCATTTTAATAAAAGACTAATGGCAATAATATGAAGTGGGCACATTCTTGATTCCAACAATAATGTCAAGGGCTTAGAGGGAAGTTTTTGAAATATTAATAATAAAAGAGAGAACACTGAGACAAAGATGTCAGGGTTGAAGATTAAGTTAAGAAGATTCTTTTAGAAGTCCTGTCCTATTTACATCAGCCCATTTAGATTGCCAAAAAATTGTACTGTCCACTCCAAGGGATAACAAATGTCCTGTTAATTTTCTAACACATTGACTGGTATGGTGGCCCATTACTGGAATTCCAGCTACTTGGGAGGTTCAGGAGGGAGGATTTCACAAATTTGAGGACAGCCTTAACAAGTTAGTGAGAGTCTGTCTCAGAATAAACAGGGATGCGGATATAGCTCAGTAAGAGTGCCCCTGAGTTCAATCCCTAGTACTGGGGGGAAAAAATGAAGAAGACAATCATTGAGACCCTACAGAATGCCAGAATGAAGACTCAATGATAAGTAAAATATGTCCTTGCCTTAAGTGGCTCAGAGATGGGGGCAGAGGTAGACATTTACCAAGAACGGTGTCACCATGAGAGAGGCTGAAGAGGAATTTGAAGGACACATGGAGGAAGAAGTAGCCGATGTGTCAGGCATCAATTAAAGGCTTCATACAAAAATCAACCCGGCAGAGAAGAGAGAAAAGAAACACAGTAAATACATGTGACAAGCCCCGAGGGTGGGAACAAAAGGTGCTTTTCTCTCCTTTCTCCTAGCTGGCAGCAGTGGGGCTCAGGGTGGAGTTTCTATTGGGATGAGTCAGAACCACAAGCCTGTAACAGAAGTCATGCTCTGAGCTGAGGCAGGAGGCAGCAGAAGGCTAAGCCTGAGTAGACAGTGGTTTGATCTGGATGGCCAAATTCAAAACCCTAAAAAGAATACAAGCACAGAGTTTAATGTTTAAGAATCTGGGCTCTGAAGCCAGAATGGGTTCAAATCCTGACCCTGCCATCATTTAAAAGCACATAACTTAACCTCTGGTCTTTAAGGTGGAAATGACAGCTATGCTAGTACCTGCTTAGCTGTATGTAAGATTAAAACCCCCAGTAACAGCTGGGCGTGGTGGCACACACCTGTAATCCCAGCAGCTAGGGAGGCTGAGATAGGACGATCGCGAGTTCAAAGCCAGCCTCAGCAACTGCTGAGCAACTCAGTGAGACTTTGTCTCTAATAAAATATAAAATAGGGCTGGGGATGTGACTTAGTGGTTGAGTGTCCCTGACTTTACCCAGTACCAAAGCAAAAAAAACACAAAAAACAAAAACCAGTAACCTAGAAAACCTAGAAAGTCCTTAGAAAGTACTCAATGTTTATGTCTCACTATTGTTTACTGTATGGAATCAAAATGGGATGGGAACACCAGGGGATGGATGAGCAAGTAGTGTCCAGGGGAGAGAAGGAGTCAAGCCTGGAGAAATCCCAGCGCTGAGGGCTCTTGTGCAATTTTAAACTGAATTGCTTCAGTGTGCAACTTTCTCAAATCAATCTTCTTTGTACTCTTTCAGATCCTCCATTCATTTCTCCAGCACACATCCTAGGAGGACCTCACCTTTCACACCCAAAGAGATTATCAAGGTCTTTTCCTGAACAAGGTCCCTAGCCCCCAGTAAGACACGATGACACTTCCATGGTACTCAAAAGTGCCTGCAAACAGTTACGGTTTTAAATAACGTCTGCTTTCCTTATAACCACAACGGAATGGTGCAAGACTCAAAGGAGAAAGGGGTTTGCACAAGTGTAAACCCAGCAGTCATTTCTTAGCCATCTTAGTTTCTCAGCATTCCCTTGTTTTGGAAACATGTTTCCCCCCTACAGGACTCCCTGAGACACCACTTTCACTGGAAGCTTTTTCTCAGCCTTCCTTCTGTGACCTCTGAATGTTGATTCCATCCTTCTCTTTATACTTGCTCCCAAGGAATTTCACCTAATCCTGTGGCTTCAAATACCATCTAGACACTGTCACTTCTTGGAGCCTCCACAGTGGCCCCAGGGACCCTCACCTCCTGGTACTCTTGCTCTCTTCTGAGGTGCCTCCTACGATGAAGAGAAAGCAGATCCGTTGAGGAAGTAACAGTGCATGACTTCCGAGGACAGGTATAAAAGCATTTCAGCTCTGCTCTGGTCTCTTGGATTGCATAGTACGGGGGAGGTCAGCTGCCGGCAACGTTATACCATGGGGGTGAGAGGAATTACCTGAAAAAAATTAATGATTTCATAAAACGTCCCACTGAGTCTCTGATGGCCAGGATTTCATGGAATAGCAGCAAGTCTCAAGTAATAGTCCTTTTCTAACAATTTGTCAGAATATTCTACAATCTTCACTCAACTAAAGAAACATTAAATTTCTTATTATCTAAATCCATATCGCCATATTCTCACTGCCAGAAATGCAATTAACAGCATTTGTCTTAGCCTGTTCAGGATGCTGTAACAAAATACCTTATGCCAGGAGGAATATAAATGACAGAAATGTATTTCTTTTCAGTTCTGGAAGCAGATTCAGTATTGTACCTGGCAAGGGCCTGTTTTCTGGTTATAAACAGTGCCTTCTGCTACATCCTCACATGGTGGGAGGGGCAAGGCAGCTCTCTGAGGCCTCTTTTTCTTTATAAGGGTAATAATCCCATTCACCAGGGCTTTGCCCTCATGACCTAATATTTGATACCAAAAGCCCCACTTCCTAATACCATCACATTGGTGATTAGGTTTTAACATGTATCGGGGGAAACACAAACTTTCAGACCATAGCAGCAAACTTATCTTGAACTCCAGTCTGTTCACCAGACCACAAGCCCTGATTCCACACAAGCATAAAAGGTCTTTCTGGACTCTGATGAACTGCAGAAGCGGAAGGTCTGTCTTTAAGGAAAATAACTCACTCAGAAGGGAAAAAAAAAAAAAAAAAAAAAAAAACCCTAAAGAAAAGATTAGACAGTAAAAGACAAACATATTGTTTGTGATTATTTTAAAATCTAAAATTTCAGCAATTTAAAATTTCGCTTTTATAGGTATTTATTTTGTATTCAGCTAAAGAAAGGTCTGGAAAATACATAGGTACTGATCTGTTACAGTCATCTCTTTAGGATTAGCAAGGGCTGTGGAAAGTAATTTTTTATTTTGTATGTTTTTAAAAATGTTTAACAAACAGCATGTATGACTGATAATCCAGGGGGCGGGAGGGGAATGCCTTTAAATTATATCAAACAAATGCGTTTGCAAATAGGTCAAAGTAGGAAGGTAACCACTTGGAAAAACAATCATAGAAAGCCAAGGTACTTCTTTAGGCTTTGTAAGAGCGCCCCCTGCTGGAATCTCAGGAGAGCAACTTTATTATTTTTATTATTACAATTATTAACACATATTAATTGTACAAATTAATGAGCTTCTCTGCAACATCTATATACATGCATACACCATGTATTGATCATGTTCACCTTCCCTTCTGCCCTCTATTGTCCTATCCTTTGTCCCCTTTTCCTTATTCCCCTCTCCTTTTCCTTAAACTCCCTTTTCTACTTTCAGGATTTTGGCGGGTGAGAGAGAGTAGTTTCTTCCACACACGAGAGAAAACCTGCAATACTTGGAAAGGAACTTTGAAAAATTAACCTGTTTGTTCTAGCCACTTGAGATGTTCTCAATACTAGAACCTTTAAGAGAGAGGGAGACAGAGGGAAGTAGGCAAATGAAAAGGAGGAGAAAGCAAACTTTTTTCAAAGCATCAATTTAATAAATCAAAACTATCTTATGTAACTAATAAGTACTCTCCAGAAAGTTCTATAAGGCATAAAAAATTTTTTTTAATTTTTTTTTTAGTTGTAGATGGACACAATGTCTTTATTTTATTGCTTTGTATGTGGTGCTGAGGATTGAACCCAGGGCCTCACGCATGCGAGGCAAGCGCTCTACCACTGAGCTACAATCCCAGCCCCAGGCATAAAATTTTTTAGTAGTAACTATTTAGAGTTTAGAGCACCAGCAGCCAATCTGAACTACGCAGGCTCTAAAAAATACACTTAAATATCAAATGAAAATGAAAAATCTATTCATGTCACTGAGCAAATGGTTTTTGATGTGCCACTAAAGGTTTCTGAACTCTTGGAATTGAATCTAAAATCAAATGTCTTCGTTTAATATTAGTATCATAAGCTCAAAACCAAACTGAAAATATTGGGATGATAACTGAATGAATGCTCTTCATCACTGCTATGAACACACTGCAACAACATATTCATAAAAGACTTGTTATGTCCAGAATTCTAGGTTAAAAAATAATTCCCTGGTGAATAAATAAATCATGACAAACCCACACACTTGAATACAACCTGCCCATAAATAAGGACAGAACTAATCTATAAACGTTGGGGAAGCCCGGGGCTGCTGTTGGACACACCTGTGGTCCCAGATCTTGGGAAGCTTAGGCAGGAGTATGACTTGAGCCCAGGAGTTTAGCTGGTTGATCGGAGAGGGGCACAAGAGAACCTTTAGGATTGATGGAAATGTTCTATGTTTTGATTTTGATGATGGTGACAGATGAATCCATTTGTCATAATTCTACAAACTGTACACTTAAAATGGGTACACTTCAGTGTATGGAAATCACACCTCTACAAAGGCAATTTAAAAATGATAATAGTGGAATGGTCTGTCTTCATGCCAATACTGTGCTGGAAGCACAGAGGCCATGTAGGATCAGCAATGGTGTGCTAGAGCAAGCCAACCCTGCTCCCGAGTACTGTTCAGTGATTTTCCCAGCTGGCTATTAAACCGCCAAAACTGACCGTGATGGGAATATTTATGCCCCAGAACTTGGAAGTTCTTTTTTTAAAACTCACTTTTTCATACCAGTGCACCACTGAGGACAGCAGTTAAGAACACATTCAGAAGCTGATGGCCTCAGTTTGGAGTCCAGCTCTGCCATTTTCTAGTGGTTTTATTCATCACTGATCTTCAGTTTTCTGGTCTGTAAAGTCAAGACCAAATAGTGCCTACCAGCAAGGGGTGTAGCTCAATGCTAGAGCCATTGCCTAGCCTGGGTTCTATTTCCACCACAGCAAACAAACAAACAAGAAAGAAGAAAAGAAAAAAAAAATAGAACCTGCCTCGCACAAGTTTTATAAGGATTCAGTGAGTCAATTCACACATGGAGGATAGTGAGCGCTAACTAAATGTCCGCTGTTACTAGTGGGACAGAAAGAAAAAACACTCTACAACTAAACAAATTAACTATTTTGCATATTTCTCCCAGGTACTTATTTTTTCCTTTCCCTTCATACACACTCCTAAACAGCTCCAATTTTGAAAAGAAAGCTACAATCCTTTTTCATCTGAAGTATTTCTCCTTAGCGGGCTGCTTAATTTTGTCAGCTGACATATGGGGGGGTGCGGATTTTATTTATCTTCTCTATATCACAGTTTGAGCGACATGAACCCATAAAGCACTTTAGAACTGTAAGATTCTAAAATTAATGTAGCTGCTCAAATTGAAGAGATAACTCTACAAGTAAATAACACATCTAAAAGATGGAGGAAAACCTTCACACTCTTGGAGATGATCTCTCAAATGAGCAGAGCCTCAAATATAAATTTTTTAAGCCAGTTGAAGTATAATTTTAATTTTTAAGTGATATCAAGTTAGTATAATTATAAATATATATGGTATCACATTATTTGCATATTCATTCATTCAACAAATTTATTTAGCAGCAACTATATATCAATCCTTGCATATTCTTTTGACAACAACCTCAGTGTTTATGAACTAAAGACAGATACATGATAAAGTTTCATACTCTTTTTTTCTTTACTGCATCTGTGAAAATGGAATAAGGTAAGTCATCATCCTTTTTAATTGGCAAGTGTCGTTGCCCCACATGTAAAATACACTGACCATTTAACAAAGTGTGAGGAGGCAGAAGGTATGACTCCTCCCCATTCATTGTTATTAGCTTTAAAAGGACCATCTCAAACTAGTAAACAGATATTTTCAGAGCATATTTTCAGAGTATACACTCTAAAATATTTACCTATATTTTATATTATATTTTATATTATATAAAAGTACATCCAAGGTACTTTAGGAAGTTTTCAGTGGATACCTATTCTGAACAACCTTATGCTGGATGACAGCAATTTTAACTTTCATATCTTATCTAATAAGTGACTTGAGCTAGCTGATAAATAAGAAGACAAATTTCATCATTGTTTTTTTTTAAAACAACAAACATACACAATCTACATCCAATCAACAGACAACCCTGGAACAAAACCTGTAGAATTGGATCCATGCTAATCAGACTTCACCAGGGGTGTTGTAGATAAGGCAGAACAGTGAGGTCTAGTTTCCCTGACTCCTTTTTCAGAGGGTAGGGGGTAAGGAAAAGTCCTCTGGGGTGATGTGAAGTTGGAGAATTTGACTCAATTCCCCACTGGAATCTTCACTGGCAGCTCTCTCTCCTCTGCACCTCTGGAAAGTGTTTTTAAGTTTGCTGAGCTTCTGAGCTGATGGAACTAGGAGAACTGAAAGCTGGCCAGTGGGAAGATGAGAAGCACCCAAGGGGAAGGTAGGGCTCAGCAGGGAGGAGAAGCCATGCAGTTTGAGTCATCATTATCATGATTATCTGTTACCTCCAGGGTACACAGCAAACAGTTGCATGTCAAAGATGATTTCTGAGCATTTAAAGAACAATATTTGTAAGATTGCATTTCCCAAGATACAAAGCCAAAGTTAAGCAGGTTACATGATTATTTGCCACTTTATCCAGAGGGAGATTTTTTTAACTGCATTTTCCAAAAATGCACCCTGAAAACCTTGTCCTATAAACTGCACTCCAAAAATGTGTAATATGTATCAAAAAGTACTCGCAATATGTGTGTGTGTGTGTGTACCCTTATATCATCATGATAATTTATCTCTAAACCATAAATCTGTTTAGGATCTTTATGGGTCATTTAATTTATGTTTGGTTTGCTCAGAAAAAAAAAAAAACACCAAATAAGAAAACATTATTTGAACAAATTCTTCCATTTCAGTCAAATTGAACTTGAGCTAAACAATCCAGGAAAAATTATCCCTCTATCAATGTTGGTCTCAAAATCCTTCAATTAAGGTTTCTTAACTAAGTCAAGCTCCATATCTCCTGAAACTATAGATGTATATATTCACTCATGCAACAAATATTCTAAGCATATACTGGTTATATCTGGCATTTTGACTCCTAAATATCTTACCATCTAATTACTTTTCTCCACCACCATTATCACCACCACCATCACCCTTTTCCAAGCCCAATATTATGGTGCCCCATCTAGATGACCACACAGCTTCCACTTATATCCCTTCAATTCTTCCCACACCAAGCCAATCCTATCACTCTATTGGTTAAAACCCCTCAAAGTCTTAGAATTGCTCTTGGAGTAAAGACCAAAACATGGCAAGGTCTGACCTTTCTCAAATTGTGTGCCTGCTCTCCATCTTCAGCAACCCTGATGGCTTTGTTCAGCTGTTTTTAAATATATATATTTTAATATATATTTCTTTTAAATATATATATTTTTAAAATATACAATGTGATGTTTTGATATACATTTTGATGCACAAATACACAGTAAAGGACTCCATACAGTAAATTTACCCAATACAAGTAAATTCTAACATCCTGCTCCTTTTCACAGACTTTTTGCCTTTTCCCAGAACATGTTTCCTACTCCATTTTGCCCAGGCTAACTCCCACTCACCAGTCAGATGTCACCTCCTCTGAGAAACCTTAACTGGCCTCTGCCCCCGTACTGCCTGCCACCACCACCGTTAGCCGAGTCCGTTTCTTCTATTTTATTATACACTTGGTATACTATGGTTTCCCTTCATAGTTCTAGCACAGTCCACTGCATAGGAGACAATCAATATTTCCTGCATATATGTTCATGGTACTGTGTGCAAGTGCTAGATTATTCACTCAATAAAAGCTGGAACAATACCTGTGTTACCTACCCTCTAGGTAGTTCCAATACTTTGCACAGTGAACTATCACATTAAAAGTGCTTAATAGGCATTTTTTGCATGAATATTGAATGATGCTAAGATATTTCTTCTATTATTTTCTTGAAACATCTATCATATTTTATGAATTTTTATCTTAATTTTCCACCGCTCATTTTTGGTAAGACTAAATGAACAAACACTAGCTTCTCAAGACTGCTAGATTATTATTATTGAAGTAATGACCATCACACAGGAGGCACTAAGAGGATGCCTTGAATATATATAATCTGAGTCTATTTGTTTTGATTCCTTTATTTAAAATATGCTTGAGTCACATGGAAATGAATTCCACTTACTTTCTTCTCCTTCAATCTTAATAAAGAAATTAGACTGTCACAGACTGAAAAAAAAATATTTAAATGTGTTTGCATTTTATCAAGATGTTCATTGAATAATATTTTCAGAAAATATTCAAAATACTTGATACTCTATGGGGACACAAAACGTATCCAAAATATGCAAACCTTAACTTGGCCATTTCACAAGGTTTATTGATATAAATCATGTTGCTCAATATCTGGTGATTCAGTAGAAAGTGATCTTCAGTTTCAACAAGCAGTCTTTTAATTCAGGACACTTTTTAAAGGAAATTAACCTGAGGACTTTTTCCCACACATCTAAAGAATAGTAGAAGTTGCTTTCACAAAATACAGTAACTTGGTTTCTACGTAGTGCTTATAAGGAAAAAGTTCCAAAGTTATTCTCCTAAAGAAGCAACCTAGGAATTCTCTAACTCATCATTAGAGTGTGCTTTATACAAACGAAAAAACTATGGATATAAAACTGAGTCCTCTTTAAGCAACTGATAGAAGACTGGTTTTACATGAGAAAAAAAAAAGACTCTGAAAACAATACTCCTGGCAATTTTATCAAAATAGAACTTGTGCCCTCTTAATCTTCAGAGATGCTCTATCTAAAATATACTTTTCCCTCAAACTAATATTTACTAAGCATTACAGAAGCAACTGTGAGCCCATGTAGACATGCAAATGCCCTTACCTTGAGGTATAAAGTGATCTGCCTGTGGGAAAAAAAACATAGATGAGGTAATATAGAAGTTTACCAGAGGGACACAATATATAGGGCTGGGTGTGAGGACCACTCTTTGGGCATAAGGAGCATTTGAGTAGAGTCTAAAACTTCACCATATGGTGTTACACAAGAATGGATAGGCAACAAAAAGTTCAATGTGCTTGTCTTATAAGAACCCTAGGTTCCTTGACCTGGTGGTCTGCATTTTATTTTCAGAAGATGAATGTTTGCATCTAATTCTTTCTCAAAGGTATGGCCATCCAGAAATAAATCCCTAGTACTTAATTCAGCATCTGACAGAATGTGGGTGTGCCAAGTATGGGTTGTTTGAAATGATGTTTAGAAACATCACATTAGGCTTATAGGTTATTCACATGTGGTTGAAAATTTCAGAAAAAATTTCAGAGGGCTGAGGGTGTCGCTTAATGGTGATGCACATGTTTAACATGCACGAGGACCTGGATTGGATTCCCAGCACCAAAATAAAACAACAAAACAAACATTCGGGGGGAAGATTGGTTGAAATCCAATGAAAACTATTAAGTCTGTCATTTGGCGTAATTTACAATAAAAGCATATGTTGATTGAATTTTTCATTTTGGTACCAATTATGCTATTATGTAGATATGGCTATAATAGTATGAGTCACTCAAAATTCCAAAATATGGAAACAGTAAGACAGCCTGTTTTAATCGCTATACTAAAGCACATGAGACACAGACAAAAACACAATATCAGAAAGTATTCACTGATCAGTCTTTGTTGGGAAGAATGACCTACCCAGGAATGAGACACAGCAACACTGAACAGTTGAACAACCCAGAAGAAAAAAATATGGATAGTCAGGGAAAGTTTGGAGTAAAATAAAAATCCAATATGTATCACTAGATTTTGCAATAACTGTATGTTGCAATATAGAAATAGGATTTTAATTGAAGGAGGAAGATAATTATAGCTTAAGAGCCAACTACTTAATCAACACCACAATCAGAAATGTCTAAATGACAAACCTTGGCCCCACACCCAAGAAAAGAGGGTGAACCCAGAAAGTGAGTAAAACAAGTTTCCATTACAAACGTGCTGAAGCCATTTGGGCCACACTGAAACTACACCCTGAAACCAAGGGTGAGGGGACATTTATGTCACTCATTCTTAATTATTAAATTTAAATAAATTCAGTGAATTGAGATTTTTAAAAAATAAATTCTGTGTTGTATTACATTCTGGAAGTAGTACTTCCCTGAATATTGATGCAATTGGGGTAAAACACGGCATGCATTTCTAAAAATAAAACCATTTTTTCCCTAGTATTAATTCAAGGAATTTTTTTTAGAAATGCATGCTAACTGTGTTTTACTCCAATTGCATCAATATTTTTTCCTAGTATTAGAAAAAGCAACTTATAGTATAATGCAGGTGGAAATCCTGTCAGCTAAGGGACTGTTGAGTGAACTGGCAATCTTTTAACTTGGAAAATAAAAGATTTCAGGGGACAGATAAAATTTTGTCAAATATCCAAAAGACTCTCCACCAGCAAAGTTATATTCTGTATGGTAGATTTCACTCAACATAAAGAAAATTTTTGAAAGTTTGAGCATCTCAAAAATGGAATGCATTGTGAGACAACAAGTTGCCCATTTCTAGAAATATGTAAGTAGAGAGTAAAGATATTTGATAAGGGGGTTCTGCTTATTGTTGAATATTTAGCAAGAGAAGTGATAAGGACTAACATTTGTGAGTACTTGACACATGTAAGACACTTGGTATGTATTACCTAAATTGGTGGTCTCAAATTTATGAATTGGATGTCTTTCAACAGGATTAAGAAGGATTGCACAATTTACCATACACCTAGTAAGAAGAGTTGGAATTTGAAATGTGATAATAACCTCTAAGTTCCCTTGCAAATTCTATTCTGGTTGAAGCCATGACAGCGAATTTTAGTGGCCTAGATAATTCCATTGTGGTCATTTCTATTTGTCCAGTCTGATATTATTTCTGACAGAATAAACAGAGACTTTTGGTCAAAACTGATATTCGCTTCCAAGGTGTTAAACTCACAGGATAAAGTATCCTTTAGGTCCTTTCCAGTTAAATTCTGCATTTTTGATGGCTAGAATCCACTACAAATCATCTGAGCTAGAAAGGGAAGACAGTTTTAGCTTGCATATCCTTGCATTCAGGAAACTGGTCATGCCTTCCTGGATTAATGGTATTAAGAATAATTCTGCAGCAAGTCTAGGTTCAGCAGAAAGATGTCAATCAAATAGTAATGTCTGCCATGAGGACAAGACAGAAGAATGGCAGCAAAAATGTTTTGTGTTTATTATCTCTAACAAACTACATATTCCCTAAAACTATTTTTCTATTTTTCATCATCAGTTCTTGAGTGATGATGAAAAACCAATTAACTATTTAAAGTAATGCTTACTGATATGTTTCCTTAAACCATTAATGGAAGGTATGGGAATACATAATAAAGCAAACAAAAGGCTCTCAACGAGACTAAGTTGATTATCAAGAAAGTTTTTAAAATATATAAATTAAAATTACTTTGGAAAACTTGCTATAGTCCAGAAACTGTTCCTCTCAGCTTTGCAGGTCCAGAAACTGAACTTGACCATACCTAGAAGTGACCTGACACTTGATGATAGACTTACAATGACTGTATCCACAATACTGATGTATAGATTAGAGTGTCAGTTTGGACATATTTTCCCACACGTCCAAGGCCACTTTCCTGGGCACTCCCTCTCTGGCACATTCACCACAGTGGCTGTTCTAAAATGTATATTTTTTTCAGATATATTTTTAATGATACTACATGTCTATTATAAGTTCGCTATGATAAAGTTTAAATTACTCATCCATCAGGTGGTTTTGCTGGGTCCTAAGGATACAAAAATAAGTAAGGTATAGTCCTTACCATTGAGGAAGCCATCCATATCTTACAGGGTGAAGCAGGGGGACAAGACACAAATAATCACAAGATAGGCTGAAGACCTATGTGTATTATCAAACTATTGGTGATGAAGTGTTCAACCTCTTAGATCACTATGATTTCTGATTTCTCTCTCCTTGCAGGTACCTACCGGGCTATCTTGTTGGCTATCTGAATAGTCTCCTCTTCTTTGTTTCCCAGGAGCGAACACTTCCTAAATACCTCTAAAGAGCTCAAAATCCGACTTGCTTCTTTTGACAAGTGTATTCTGTACCCAACAATTTTGCCTTCACTCCTCACCCTTCCTTTGTCTTGTACACCCACGCAATAAGCTGCAGCCACGTAAGATATTGATGGCTTCATTTCATCTCCACCTTTTCCTTCCTTAATGACAAATAGCCTGGCTTCTGTGCCCTGAATTGTTCAGAACATTCTTGCTCTCACATCTCCAAGGATCTTGTGGCAACATCATGGGCATATTTTGCTAGGCTTCATTCTCCATTGTCTCTCTGCAGAATTGGAAACTTGAGGCTTGCAAGAACCTCCTTCTAGAAACCCTGCCAGGTGAATCACCCATACTCTAATGCTGTGATTTTTTTCTAGTCTTCCACATCACTCTTTATTCACTTTCTTTTTCTTATCTTTTCTTTTTTTGTTGTTTATTTAATAAAATTTTATTTACAAATTCCCCTCAAGCTACAAGTGCTCTTCAGGTTAGCATTAAGTTATATTGCACATACATAGTTAAAACAGTTTAGATTTGCTCTGGAACATATAATCATATTAAAAGTAAATAACTTGCTAAGTAGGGCTGGGGCTGGGGCTCAGTGGTAGAGCGCTTGCCTCGCATGCATGAGTCACTGGGTTCGATCCTCAGCACCACATAAATAAATAAATAAATAAATAAATAAATAAATAAATAAAACAAAGATATTGCATCCATCTGCAACTAAAAAAAATCTTTAAAAACTTATTAAGTAATTTATAGTTTAATTGGCTCTTAGTAGTTTCTCTGGGGAGGAGAATAAAATTTGTGTGTTCTTTAAGAAGCTAGTAAGCATAATGAACAGCTATGTATTCATTTAAATTCTGAGGGAACCCAAAGATGAAGTTTGTTGTTTCTTCTAAAAATATAATACAGGAATGCACCTAATTGCTGCATATAGTGATGGAATGGAATGGTACAGACAGATGCAATCTCTTAAGTATACAGATGTAGGGCATTCCGAGTGGAAAAAAAAAGTGATACTAGTAATGTTTAAAGAAAGAACCAAAGTCTGCAAAAATGTTGAAAAACAAAATTATATACTCTTATGAAAGAAAGATCAACACAAAAAACAAAACCTATGGAACTGAAAAACATTCATTTTACTATCTTAAAAAGCAAACTAGAGAAACTGATAGGCAGAGGCAATCTAGGCCTTAGAATTGCAGCATCTCTGCAACAAGAACGGAGACAATGCAATGAATTGACTTCAGAAGAAAAATGAATAAAACTAAATTTCACAAAAGTCTTAATGATACATTAATGCACAAAATATCAAAGTTACAGTCTGTATTTTTCTCCTAAGTTCCATAGTAAATGATCCAACTTCTGTTTAACACATTACTTTTCTATGTCTTCTATGTTTAGCAGCATGTGCTATACAGGTAATATATACACTCACATTTTACCATGAGAATTACAGTTCTCATAGTGACTTACTTTCATATCCATATTTATATATATTTTATTTCCATTAGAATATACTTAATAACTTTCTAGTGATTTATTTTAATTAATATGTTACATAAAAAAAACAATTGATTTTCAAATGATTCGTTTTAGTACTAGAACATGATGGGTCAAACAGCTGAAGAATAATAGGGTAACATGGTACTTTTAAAACTAATTGACCACAATAGGAAAATGTTTGGTCTTTTAAATGTAGGAAAGATGAGACTACATAATTAGGAACAATGAAATAAATAATTAAGGTAATTTTTCATCAGTGGCCATTCATTATTTTGCTTATAGGAACCTGGAAGAAATTGTCATTGTTGAGTTTCAAATGTTCTGATAAAACTAGTTGCTTCTTTGCTTCTTCAGTATCACCTTGAATTGTTGAAATAAGTGACTCTAAATAATTAAATTTCTCTTCTGGTCTGAGGTAGCCAATAATGGCCCCATTGAGGATTTCCCCATAGAAGTCCTCTTGGAAGGTATGGATGACATGAGTTTCCGTGGACTTTTTTATATTCTTATAGTACATGTCTCATTCGTTGCTCACCACTGTCTATCTTATGGACATCTCCACTTCCAGAACTGCCAACACTGGCTCAACCATCATAAATGCCAGCGGATACATCAGCTGGAAGATAATCTATTACTTGTTCAGGAAAATTAGCTGTGGAGATGCCCAGCTGCTTGGAGCCACGGCTGAGACCTCTTACCACCTGGCTCCAGCAGAAGTCTGGCAGGTTTCTCATGAGGTTGTCCGCTGGGACACCAGGTGCAGTCCAGTCTGTGTGTTCCATGGAGTAGCCATGTGTGCCATCCCCGGAGCCCCGGACCAGCAGATGGACAAGGCAAGAGCTCTGTGGGCTGGGTGGGCACACCATGCACCGAGGTGGTCCCTCACACGGCCAATCAACAGAAGCTGCACAACAACTGAGGAAGTGTCTCCCTTTATTCACTTTCTTTTCTGAGTACTTTCCCTCTTTGAGTATTTCCTCACCATTGTCTCTGAACTCTCTGCTCTCTCTCCTTTAAAAAAGTCAGGTGGTCTAACGGCTTCAACTACCACCTCAACATGGATAATCTTTGGCCTTCAGCTCTCTCCTGCATTATTATATCAATTTCCATGTTTCCTTTAATGTGCACAAATGATCATATTAAATAATACATAAACTATAAAGACTGAAAAAATATATGTAATTTTAGTTAGCAGCTTTCAGAGAACTGACCTCTTGTCCCAAAGGACAACAGTACTCATAGGATCTTTTCAGAATAAACAGCCAAATTGGAAAAGCAACTTTGTAGTTCTGGTCTACTTGACATTTCTGACACTGTTGACCATTCTACCTTGAAATTTTCCTCCCCCTTGGTTCTCTTCAAACGTCTATCTCCAGATCATTTGATTGTTACCTGTCAAGCTCTTTTGCTTCTCAGTAAAAGTTAGTTAGGGAAGATTTTATCCTTGGTCCTCATCTCTACCCACTCTTACTGAGAAAACTGGTGCAATCCATGCTTTCTCTTTGCTAGTAACTTGCAAATCCAACCACAGTTTCTCTCCTGGATCCCAGACCCACACTGCCCATGGAGTATCTACACCTAAATATAGACGCCCCACCCCCAGTGTTTTCTATCCTAAATCTATTCTTCCCTACAAAACCTGCTCCTCCTTTGCATTCACATATTAGTTGATGGCATTCCTCAAAGTCCAAAACTAGAAACTTCTTGTAATCTTAGATTCTCCCACCATCAACCCGCAACTAGCCAACAGTCAAATGCCACCATTTCCATCTTCTCTCTCTCCCTTCTTACCACACTACTCTGACATTCTCACTGCTTCTTTCCCATCTCCCAGACTCTGGAAAATCCCCCTATCTCATCTCCTTGACTCCAGATCCCCTAAAATCCATCTAGTACCTGTCAGCTAAGTTAACTTTCTAAAAATTAAGGCCATGTTTATCTCCTATTTAGCAGCCTTCAATGGTCTACTCCATGATTATAAGACCAAGTCCAAATTCCTTAGAATGGCATTAAAGGACTTTCCCACTGTAGCCCTAATTTATTTTCCAGTCTTATCTCTTGGCATCTATTCACGTATACTTTATGCCAAACCAAACTTCTCACAGCTTTCAAATATATCATGTATGTTTTCATCTCCTTTATACATGCTGGTCTATCCAGTATTTTTTCCCATACAATGAATTCTCATTATTTAAGGCACTATTCAAATAGCATCTCCTTAAGTCATCTAGTAACTAGTTTCTCTTTGCTGGTACTTCATAAGGTTTATATAAATCTGTATTATCAAACTCTTCCTCCTCTCTTATAATTATTTGTCTTGTCCCCTACACTCCACCCCATTAAATATGGCCTCATTAAGGGTAAGGACCATATCTTACTTATCTTTGCATCTATGGGGTCCCAGTAAAATGTATGGCATATAATATGTTCTCAGTAAATGGCTATTGTACAAAAATGAGAAAATCAGAGCTAAGATACTGCCCCTTCCCCATAGGAAATGATGGGAAGTGACCTGGAGAAAACAAAGAGCCCTCTTTCCTTCTTTCTTGCTACATCATGCCTTATGGTCTAGCTGTATTCATCAAAATAGTACAAAATTTTCAGTGCCCCAAATTCCACTTAGATAAGAGGTACATTTTTAATGTAAATAGCTTCAGCGAATACCTCTCCAGTCCTTCCCATCTTTGTAAGTCATACCCTAGAGTGAATTAGACTAACCAGATGGCAATCTTATTACCTATTCTCACAGCAGCCTAAAAAAAAAAATGTAATAGGGAAGGAGGAGAAAATAGAGAAATGGAGACTGTCAAGGAAGGACAAAGTAGAATGTAGTTCTCGAGTACCAGGGAACAACTTCAAAGCATAGAACTGCTTAGGGGAGATGGGGAAAGGTGCTGCAGAGAAGAAGAGACCAGCAAAAGAAATATTCAAATTCAATGATGGAAACTTTGGTAGGTGCTGATTCCTCTACTCCTCCCCAGAGATGGGGGAAACGCCCTCTCTCACACTCAGCAGGAGCAGCCCCACCTCTACACATAGGTTGGCTCTTCAGCAGAAGAGCTCATCATCCATTGTTACTTAACTCCTGTTAACTCATATAACCTCATTATTTTTCCACCTACTGCTTCCAGTATCTTTCCTTTTATCTGATGAGGTGAAGAGAGGGGTGAGCTGGTTTCTGTAGTCCTAAGATGTCAGGCTCCCATAGAGAATCTTATCTATTACCTGATCCCACCTAAGAAATTCTCTTTACTCCTACCTTAACTGCAGCCATGAGCAGCCTCTCTGAGAGGACTGTAAGGAAGAAGCCCAGAAGACTTCCAAATAACAAATACAATATGCATCCAGGAGTGTTTCCTGCCTTGTGAAATTTGCACCAATTCACCTTAAAGAAACAAGCAAAAGGCTTTCCCTGAGGAGGACATACCACCAGCACTTCTAAGAATATAATTCAGCATCTGTACTTCTAAACCACTCTCCCCCCAGACTTTCCTATTCTGTCATGTGACATTCACAGCCTAGTTGTGCTTCGGTAGTAGAGTAGGTTGCCGAGAGACCAAAGAAAACACTGAAGGTGAGACATAAAACATAAAGTTTATTGAGAAATACTTGTGGGAGATATCCAATGGTAATGGGCAGGCCATGTGTTTCACCAGAAAGTCCAATGTCAACAGGATGGACAGGTGCACCTCCATTTCACATGGTGCTCCCAATGCTTCATCAGAAAGTAGCACCTCCATTTGTCAAGGGGTAAGTAAGTGGCTTTGTCAAGGGGTAGCCACTTATACAAGCACTTCCCTCTCCACAGTGCTCTGATCCAAATGAATTGCCACAGGTGGGAGGGTTTTATAGGTTAGGTTAGAGAAGTAGCATTAGATTAGCTTTCTCTGTCCCATGATATGACCAGAACCAGAAACTTGGCATGCATGCAAGAAAGCGACTCTCTACAGATAACACCAACTTGCCCTAATTCCCAGCATACATAAGAGAAATCCAGTGACCTTCAAGGTAATATTTATCTGAATATTCTGGCCCAGTCTTGTTCTCATTGTACCTTTAACTTGGCTAGGCTTTGGGGAATGAAAAGGGGCATTCAGGGACATGGTGTTTTACTGTCCTCCTTTTCTTAAAGAACAACACACCAATAGACCACTACTTCTTAGTTCTTGTGCACCTTAATATTCTATCAATAATTAAATAATAATAATCATTATTTTGCTTATTTTTTCTATGTCTTTAATGACACATATAGACACTGCAACATTCTCCTAACTGGTTTCCTTGCCCCCAGTCCCTTTCAAACCAATTAGAACACTCCCATCTGGTAAATCTTCCTAAAGCAAAGCTTTTCTGAGTCATGGCTCTACTAAAAAACAACCAGAAGCTCCACATTGCCTATCAATGGTTCTTAATATATTTACTGACTGAAAAGCATCTCAAGAACACAAAATATTCCCAGTAGTAATAATTTACTTGCAGTGATGCTTGGCAGGGGGAAAGAATAGATTCTGAATATCAAGGTGGAAGGGTTTTGTTGTGTATAATTTGAGAAACTTCCCCTAGTAAATAAATGCAACATAAAAATGAGATTAGCAGAATGATCAAGGCACATGCTGAGCATTACAGATATAAGGCAAGGGGGCTATACTTTCCCAGGCACTTTATCTCTTCCTATGATAGAAATCTCTATATTCTTTCCTGGGAAGGATCAGTCTCTTCTGAGGGTGTTGATGTATTTCTGGCCTCAATTAGGTTAACGGGAACTACAGTACTTAATTAAGGATCCACATATTCTATTGACACCCCCACATCTCTGATAGAGCCTCAGACACCAAGACAACCATAAGGACCACATTGAACAGAAAGAATAGCCCTACCAGGTTAAGATGTAGCCCCTAGGCAAGTCGTGTCCACTTTTGTGGTCTTCCTTTACTCCTCTTTAGAATGAGAGAATTAGAGAAGATGATCTCCATAATCCCTTCTAGTAGAGGCCAAGCAAGAAATATCTGGCACACTCAACTTAGGGGAAGTCAAATATTTTAATAAAAGGACTATTTACAAAGGTCTAGGTATGGTAATAATACCAGCATGGGCAGCTATCATCACCCTTTGTCCCAAACGGACAAAGGAAGATAACTTAGAAAGAGAAGTCATATAAAAAGGGCCATTTTAAGAGGAGCTATGGCTTTCAATGAAAGGAGACAGCCAAGTCATAGAGAAGGCTAGTGGAATAAAGGGTTCAAACTTACTCTTCTCCCTTATAAAAATTTCTTATGGGGTCTCCACTGGGCAAACATAATGAAAGCCAGAGGGCAAGGTTTTCTTTCTGGGGCAGGATGGATAAAGGTGGAAAGAGGATCTGGAAGGGCAAACAGGTTTGTAGGATCAGAACTCAATACTTTGTTGAATTATATTATTACTACTACATGTATGTAGGCAATTTCTAGTTTCTTTTTTCTCACTTTCTCAAGTTGCAATATTAATGTTTTTGTTGACAAGTTTTCCTAATACATGTAAATTTAATTCTTAGTTCTTCCTCTCTCTTACAGAAATACATACACCCACAATAAAAAGACAATTTTCCTGAGCCTAACTTCCAATAATTAGTGCCTTCTCTTGAAACCCTGGTGTAAGCCAAAACAACTGTCTTCCCATGCATTCCTTCCTCCCCTCATCTTTTGAGGAATTCTTTAACACCATGTGCAACTGCCACCTCCTCCATCCTGTGCACCAAAGTGTGAAATCATGGACCCAGAGTGACATAGCAGACTGACACAGAAAAATCAGAACAATGCCCTGGCTATGGGAATGAGGTGCCATAGACTAAGATGGAGATCATAGCAAAGGATATGGAGTGGCACAGAGCTTCCACTTGCAGGCACTTTGGATTCTCAGGATAATGGGAGAAAGAAAGGAAGGGGGAAAAAGCCTGAAGAGGAAGCAACTTCCTCAAATGCTGAGACTACAGAAACAGAACTCTGAGCTGTGGGTAGTGGAGCAGAAAGCTATCTGCGTAGAGAGTAAAAAGGGGGAAAAGTGACATACTTGTACCTTCTCTTCGGTGTATTCCCCCACATGCATTCTAAATAATAATTTTTAAAAACAAAATTACATTATTTATGTATTTATTTGTTCTAATCAGCTATACATGACAGCACAATGCTCTTTGATTCATTGTACACAAATGGAGCGCAATTTTTCACTTCTCTGGTTGTATACAAAGTAGGATCACACCATTCGTGCAATCATACATGTATCTAGGGTAATGATGACCATCTCATTCCACCATCTTTCCTATCCCCGTGTCCCCTACTTTCCCTTCTCTCCCCTTTGGCCAATCCAAAGTTCCTCCACTCATCCCATGCCCCTCCCCATTATGGACTAGCATCCACTTAACAGAGAAAACATTTGGCCTTTGGTTTTTTGGGATTGGCTTACTTCACTTAGCATGATATTCTCTAACACCATCCATTACTCACCAAATTACATTTTTGTTTAATGATGGCTTTTTAAGTGGGCAAAGTGTGATTTCAGTTGATTTATGCCCACAATAATTTCTCTTCTCTTCACCAAGAACTGAAATTCCTAACACAAGGAACAATCTCTCATTTCACAATTTTAAAAAAAGCTCAAAATGCAAATACCAAGGTTCCTGAAACAACATACAGTGGTTATGTTTCTGTTAGCGTGGATGAACAATATCATATCTCCTCCCTAGACAGAGAAAAAAATTAAAGCACAAAAAGTCCATAGCTCCAGAGGAAGTGCAGATAGATTTCAATCTAGAGAAGAGGAAGAAAGAAGAGAGTTGGAGATACCAGTGACAAACTTTAACAGCTTCACCATTTTGTCCAAAAGCAACTCTGTCCAGTTTCAACTCTGTACAGATATCTAGAATCAATGCATGCTCGGACAGTGCACTCAAAAGGACCTCCAGTCATGAGGCATGCATGACATTTATGAAAACCAGGACCAGTAAGAGGCCCATAAGATTGACTGGCACATAAAAATCAGCTAAACAAAGAAGAGTATTCTTCAAATTTTTACCTTAAAATTCCGTTTAGTTCAATTATACATAGGAAATGTCAGCCTATACTAAAACAGACCTGCTATAATACTAAGGTTTCATCCTTACCAGTAATTTGCATTTCTGGACAGTCTTTAAATCCACAAATCCAAGTTTAATTAAATATCCATCAGTGAAATGACCTGGTTAAGAGTGTAAGATCTAGAGACAGACCTGGTGTGAATTCTGGCTTGGCTACTAACTTATTAGTTGTATTACTCTGTGTACAACACATAACCACTATTATGTATCAATTCCCTCTTCTGTAAACAGAGGATAGTATCTGATTTACAGGATGAAGTGGGTTACATGATAAAATGGCCCTTAACACAGTGTCTGGCACAGTAAATGTTGAATAAATATTAGTGATGAACATTCTTATCATTCATGCTATTCTTATGCTTAGAGCAACTTGGTAGTATCAATGTGATAGAATGTTACAATCCACCGCAATTCCAGATTGTAGGGTCCTCAGCCCTGAAAAAAATTTCAGTTAACTAGCTAATTAATCAATTTCAAAAGTCTAACACCTTACAGCTCTATAAATATCCATTTATTTATCTAAGTTTTAAGACTAGAAAATTCTACTTAGCTCCATATTTAACCAAAATGATCAGTATGGGAAATATCTATGATAGACACAGAAAAGTTTGATAGCTTTTGGATTTATAGAAGTTGGAAAATCCCAAAGCAATAGAACCCCCCACTTCATCTTACAATTCGCTACTGAATTAATTCAGATCTATATCATGTGTTCACTATTGTGTTCCCCAGAACTTAGAGTAAAAACCTGATGAAAAGGGATTAATCTCCATAATGAGTATTAGCAGCACCTGGAAAAGCCAGTTGCATAAAAGGATTAACAGTGCAATTATGCATGGTGGCTAATTGCTGTGATTTATTTTAATAACTACTCTGGGACTGAGGACAATCCTGACAAAGTTAGCAACTTCCAGACATCCAAGCAAGAGGAACCCTCAGGAAGTCAGGGCAGAGTCTAGGCTGGGTACAGGCAAGACCTATAAATCTGACCTCTTCAAGGTAGGAAATCTTGCCCCATTAGTTCTTTTTCTTTTTATATTAGTGTATTTTTTTAATCACTAAACAATGACAATAAAGAAGGCTTGGCTTGTCCAGTCTGAAAAGGGAAATTAAATCCCTTAGGTACTTATTTTTTCTAAGTCACAATGTTAGAAAATACAATTGCAGGTTACTTCAAAGGAGTTTAAAGAGTCATTGTATTAAATCAAAAGCTCAGAAGATAAACCTATGTTCAAATCCCAGTGGAACCTGTTTATGGAATAATTTTGAGCAAATCACTTTCATAATTTTTTAAAAAGCTACCTCAAAAAGTTGATGTCAAGATCTAATGAAGAAAATGCAGGTTAAGTGCTTAGCATAGGCCCTGGAATGCAGAAAGTCTCAATAGCTCTGTAAACTCAATCTTAGGACGAACTTTGCAATGTCATCTGCAAGTCTGTGTAATCCAGGAAATTAAACAGTCTTTGGGCATTATCAACCACCAGCCTTGATGAGCCAAAAAGATTATGACAAATTTCCCCTTTGCTATATGTTATGTTTAAATCTATTTCTTTGCCATTCCTACCCCCGAAAAGTGATTCAAACAAGGAGTTTCATTTGTTATAAAACTAACAACTTGAATCTTTTAAAGTGAAATATTTTTTAAAACTCTAAACAATAAAATTGAGACATTAATTTAATTTCATAAGACTTTTCCCTTAAATTTAAGTATATCACATATATTCACTTAAAGACACTAGAGTAGGGAATTATTATTTTCACTATATACTTTAACCTCTGTGTGTACCATTTCTAATCTAAAATGTTCTCCATTCTATTTAGATAGGCCCAAACTCCCTAGCTAAAAATTAACAAGAAGTTATATCCAAATATGCCAATGGCCCATACCCAGCCATCTGTGAAATTATTGATTTGGATGAAAAACCACAATTGGACCTAAAGGAATTTTTTTTTTATTTATGAGGGAGGATAAACAGCCACTGAATTTTTGACAGTGCTTAATTTTGGTATTAAAAATCAGAGTTTGTAAAGGTTGATTGGTTGGTTGGCTTAGTACTGTCAGTTTTACTATTTTATATGAAAACTAAGGAGTATTATATTTGTTTTCTGTTCTATATCAATAACTTATCCTCCTAATGCAGTTTATTTGTATTGATAAATTGTCTTTAGCAGAATGAACTTAACCAAAAAGATACCTATGACACACCAATGAAATTTAAAAGTTAAATTATGTTACATTTAATCCTTAAATTACACCATACTTATAGGCTAGCTAATCAGAAAACCAACCAGAACTGTCTATTCTCCTAATATAAGAAAAAAATCAAATTTTAGAATAGAACCACAGATTTTAGTGGTTTACTAGCCTCAAGATCATCTTAAAAAATCCATGACCAAGAAATAACCTTTAATGAAGTAGAAAAAGTGAGGGCCAAAATGTTTTCTTTATGAAATATTACATATATATATAAAGTATATTTCTTCAAAGGTATATATTTTATATTCTTTAAGATATCTCAAAATTCTTGTATAGAATCTTAGATTTCTTGTCATTTTTACACAATATCCTCAATTCTAAAAGCATCATTTCTTTCAAAGCAAAATTAAGTTAGCTATCTTCAATCAGACTTTTTAAAAAATTTTTTGGCAATAGCAAAACACACAGGACAAAAGTTTAGAGAGCTAAAGAAAGACAAGCAAAAGAAAGTAGGAAAGGGCACAAGGTGATATGAAAATATTCAAAGAACAATGAGTATCCACTAGTGCAGCAAGACTATAAGGCACCCTCCCTTCTATGACAGTAGTTAAGTGCCATGTTGCATTGGGACCAATAATGAAGCCAGAATATTATAACATATTATAAAATAGTTGGACGTTCAACACAGGAAATGGGAAGAAAGGAATGGCCATGAACTAGACTAATGGTGAGAAATCTCATGAAGATGACATTAAAGCTTGGTTTGAAGTTGAAGTAGAATGATTCAAATAGCCAGCAAAGGGGAAGAAAGGCACTCCTATCCAAGAGCAAAAGAGGTCCTAAAATGGAACAAAGCATAGTGTCTTGGCCCAGAGTGAAAAGAAAGGCCTGCTTATAATTAAAGGATTTTCTTAAGGAAATGCTAACATTTTCCTTAATAATCATACATTTTCCTTAATAATCAAACATTTTCATTAATAATCATACATTATTATTATTATATTATCATCATCTATATTTTAATATTTAATATTAGTATTATCCATATTTTATGGGATAATAAACTGAGACACAGAAGGCTGAGTGTCTTGCTCAAGGCCACATAATTACTTCCTGAGGACAATGCGGCACTCCTCCCACTCTACCACCCTTACTGCTGGGGGCGTGAGGTTGGACAGCAGGAGGGCAACATTATAGAAAAGACTTAATCCATCCACAGCGGCTTGAGAATGTTGATGATGACAATGCTTTTTTTAAGAACATTAATAATCATGCCACAGTGAACAGAATAGATCTTAACTGATATAGCGATTAGCCAAGAAAAAAAAATGAAGAAAGAAAACACTTCAGAAGCTAGTGAAGTAATCCTGAGAGAAGTGGTGAAAACCAGATTAGGGGTTTGCAGTGATTTTAGTGAAAGAAAAAAAATACATCAAATATGGCAAAAGCAACAAAAATGATGATTTGATGGATGTAGGAAAAAAAGAATGAAGTCAGAAATTAAAGTATCACCCAGTGAAAAACTGATGGCATAGTTCATCACAAAGATCAGACTCAACAGCCTCTCCCACCCCTTACTCTCCTGCACAGCCATGTTTTCCTCCTCACTGGCCATTTGCCAACTTCTAACCCTATCCTTTCATTCATTTGTATTTTGCAGGCTGACTGTTGATTAGATAGTGTTCAGGCTCTAAGAAAGAGTATAGTAAAAGTAATAAGAAGAACAAAACCATTTATTAAGCTCTTATTCTATGTATGCCAACCGCTGTCTTAAATGTTTTTTATTAGTTAACTGATTTGATCCCCAATATAACTCTACAGGTTGAGCAAAAGTTATTATTCCTACTTTAGGGAGGAGGGCACCGAATCCATGAAGTACACATCTCTCTACCCCACCCCTTTCACCAGACTGTTGGTAGGCCATTCTGCACTCCCTCTGCCCACTGTCCACGCCTCAAATGTAGCCTAGATTACTCTGCATTATTATCCCTGATTCATGTGTATGTTTGTTTGCATCTCCAAGTAGACTATGAACTCCTTAAGGAACAAGAACTGTGTATTAATCACCTATGTGAACCCAGGTCCAATTGCATGTGCTCAATAAAATCTGTTGAAGGAATGAATAAATTAATGAATATGAACAAAGTGTTCCAAACTGGTCCATTTGGAGTCTCTATCTGCTTGGCATATTCACAGTCCCCTCTTCCCAGAACAGTTCTCTCCCTGCTGTTGCACACATTGGAAAACCTCACTCATCCTTCCCAGCATGCAGCTTAAATTCTACCTGCACCATGAAATTTTGTCAGGTGGCCCCATTCTAACACGGCTCCTTGCTCATTAGTCCTAGGGTGCCAGTTCAACATCAAAAATACTACCACCTTTGTACCTCTACCACCTGATTCAAAACCTGGCTCTTAACATAAGCTAGCTGACTACTCTAGGTGAATTTCTGAAACTTTCTAAAACAGCTTTTCCAGCTATGAAATGAGGTAAATAATAGTTACCTTATAGAATCTGGGGAGGATTTAAGAAAAGCAAACCATCTGAACATTGCAAATGTTCAGAAAATAACTCCATCTCCCCACACCTCCAAATTCTGAAGTCATTTACCATTTACACAGCACATAAATTGATATTATATTTCATTTCTCTTCAATTAGATTGTAATGACTGATAAGAGCCTTAAGATCAGGAGCTGAATCTCACTCATTTTTCTATCTTTCAAACATCTATCAATTTGGTTACCATAGGGAAAATTAAAATTGAGAATAACAAATTAACAGTATAGTGGATTTATGGAAATCAAGTGTAAATTGTGCCATGACTATAATTATAATTTTTCATCCAGTTCAGCTGTAGAATTACTACATAAAAGTTTGATAATTTCATTCATGCCAAAGAATTCCACAAATTACAGTGCAAATAAAGGCAAATCAATTTCTAAAGTACACAAGTTAATAAGTAATTTCTGGTTCATTACAGGTAGTTTTAAATTAAATCTTACAGTATTAGAAGGCCCACTATACCTGTATTTGTTCACAGGTATTTCTACGAAAAGGTTTCATTTCACATATTATTAGGCTTAATATGATTATAACAGAAGCCCCTTAATGCCACTTTTTAACTCTCTGAAACTAGATTGAAATATTCATTTTTTCTGCAGGGTGGGGAGAATTGAAAGCTAAACTAAAGCAAAACACATGAGCCAAACTTTTTAACAATTGCCAGTAAAATAATCACATCTCTCTTTAATTAAACTTTTTCTTTCCAAATAGTTTTCATTAATCTCAAGGCTTCAACATACTCTCTGAACCTACTGGAATCTTTTTTTTTCCCCTATCCTAACTTATCATAGTCTTCTTTTACTGTATATTATCTTGATCAAGAATCAAATTCCCATGGTAAGGTTTCTTTGTTTTTCTTTTAACTACTGCCCCAGTTGCATGTGCTAACAAGTTGGAGGAGCTGCAATTTGTTGGGTAGTAATATCCACTCTAACAATCAACTCTTCATTAATGCTCTCAACCACATTCCCTTTCCCTGCAGAAACTGTTTCTTTAGATCATAAACTGGAAGATGCACTTATACATTTAATTTGAAAAGGCAATTGCCAATGTTATAATGAGTGCCAAATCCCTATTCTTTCAATATCTTCAAGCGTCTCAAATTCTTCCTGTTTCATTTTGTTTCCCATGGAGAGAAGTCTATGGTAAGAATTAGAGACATTCAGTTCTACTACACCAAATACACCATAATTGAGAATATATATATATGCACACATTGGTGTCCTAAAAAGGTCAAAAGCCAAAAGTCAAGGAACCAAGCTTATAATTTCAGTTCAATAACCTATTACATGCTTTTAGGAAAAATCATAACCTCTCTCAGCTTCAGCTTCCTGAAATACAAATTACAGATGATAACCATTATCCCTATCTTCAGCAGCTCATTCCAGAGGATTTTACATTATCATATCACACAACCATTACATAATTTCATATCATGCATTAACAAGGTTTTAATTAAATACTTCACTAGACAAACTGTTATACCAGATTATGTAAACAGTATACCCAAGAAAATATGTTTTGTTTGTTTATTGAGAAACAGAACTTAGTTTGAAAACATATGTGCAACTCTAGTTCATCATTTTTGGAACAAGTACTGTATACTCTGGATTTTTATTTTTGCAAGCAAATATATCACATCTAAATTTTCTCTTTCTGGTCAATCAGAACTTAATGGAAAGTACTAGAGATTAGTACTGAGATTAGATTCTTCAGTTCTTGTGTTAAGAATTTACGCATGCTAGTCTTCATATAAAACAATTATGAGGAATTTAAAAATGCAAAATAACCCAGAATTATGTCAGATTTCAGATTTTTTAATGTGAAAAACAATGGCATCATTAAATTTTAAGATTTCTCAATCATTATTTACTTCCAATTTTCCGGGCAAAATATTAATATATTCTCACGTTCCAAATAAAAAGATTTCCTAACAAACACACATACACATAATTTCCTAAATTGTGCTTTGATGGCTTTTATTTCTTATATGCAGCAACTTTTGAATGTTAATTATTTGCATATGTTTTTTATTTTCTTTTTGGTTGGTTACAGGTTTTTACAAGATCTTTATTATGGTATGATTCTGGTTTAATGCTATTTGTTGTTCCAATTAATTAAAACTGTTTAAAGCATAAATTTTAAAAATCTTATTTTAATCATAATTTTGTACCTAAGATTATTTTCCCCAAAACTTTGCAAAAATTCTGTGCAAACTTAATGAATGCTAAGGAAAAAGGATTTTAACAGTTGCCCAATGTTCTTCAAAAGATGAAAAGCATAATGAAACATGCTCATCTGAACTCCACCCATCTTCAATTTCAACACAGTAAATCTCTTGTTTTTTCTTAGGGCAAATTCAAAAGCATACATATTGGTATTGGTTATTACTGAAGATAATTTATGCAATCATAAGTCAAAGATGCTAAGTTGACAAAAAGAAAACCATGCAAGTAAGCAAACCCTAACATATGATAGACACACCCTCTCAGTATATAAAGGCTTGTCACTGTCCTTGGTAGCAGGCACTCCCTGGGCTAAACAGCATCACCATGTCTGTTCGATACAGCTCAAGCAAGCACTACTCTTCCTCCCGCAGTGGAGGAGGAGGTGGAGGAGGAGGATCAGCCCTCAGAATTTCGAGCAGCAAAGGCTCCCTTGGTGGAGGATATAGCTCAGGGGGCTTCAGTGGTGGTTCATTTAGCCGTGGGAGCTCTAGTGGAGGCTGTTTTGGGGGCTCATCAGGTGGCTTTGGAGGACTAGGAGGAGGTTTTGGTGGAGGTAGCTTTGGTGGAGGCTTCGGAGGCAGCAGCTTTGGTGGGGGCTATGGAGGAAGCAGCTTTGGAGGTGGCAGTTTCGGTGGGGGCAGCTTTGGTGGAGGTGGCTATGGAGGAGGCTTTGGTGGTGGATTTGGAGGAGATGGTGGCCTTCTCTCCGGAAATGAAAAAGTAACCATGCAGAATCTGAATGACCGCCTGGCTTCCTACCTTGACAAAGTTCGGGCTCTGGAAGAATCAAACTATGAGCTGGAAGGTAAAATCAAGGAGTGGTATGAAAAGCATGGCAACTCAGGCCAGCGGGAGCCTCGTGACTACAGCAAATACTACCAAACCATTGAAGATCTTAAAAATCAGGTAAGGAGCATCTTAAAATCCAACTTTAAATCTAATTGTATTCCTGTAATACAGGTAGATGAATCTTAGATTATATAATATATAATATAGCTGTTCACTGTGTTGACCTATGTGATTTTCTTGCTTCCAAAAAAAATCCAGTCTCATCAAAGATAAATTTGAGTGAAGGTATGGTCATGGCAACCTTCATCCAGCATGTGTTTTGTGTGTCTTACATGATGTAGATTACCGAGAAATTTTAGGTTTTAATGAGCATATAATAAGTCCACAGTTAAATATACTAGATCATTTACAAATGTAAGAACTAAAAAATTATTAAATGAATAAGAACAAAATATTATTAAGATTGATAACAAGTAAGCCATATTCAAAAGCAACATTGCAAAAAACATGAAGTCTCCATTATGGAATTGGGATATTGCTTGCCTCCATGGAATTGGTGAATTGTACTTACCAGTTCAGAATATATGTACTTAGAAATATTTATAACAAATGAAACAAATACAAGTGTGAGCCAGTCAAAAGTTGGCTGAAATACATGAAAATCACTAAGTATAAAAGAGGCTAATACATTTATAGCATTACATATAGCTTTGAATGACACAGAAATAGAATGATGTAGAAATTTCAAGATAAATTATTTAAATTTAAATATGTGAGTAAGCTTAAAATGTTTTATATTTAAAATTTTAAAATCCACACAAAAAATTTTGGAAGAGAACAACATAAAAATGCAATTTATGCCACTATAAAAGCCAGATCTTCATCTGATCTTTTCTTAAATGACTGTACCTCTTCCTCCAGATCCTCAAGCTAACAAATGACAATGCCAATATCCTGCTTCAGATCGACAATGCCAGGCTGGCAGCTGATGACTTCAGAATGAAGTAAGCTAATTTTATGTGTAATACTATCACTACAAATTGATACAAATATATCAATTATTTATAATAACGACTTTAGATGCCCACAGTAGCATTTACATTTTCCTGAATACATCCAAAGTGACAGAACTGGAATTATCTGAGAAAGTTTCACTTTTAAAATTACCTTCTTGGCAAGATTTAGAGGAAGAAAATGTATTTAAAATAATTGCTAATATTCCTATGTGAGTTAGTATATGATAAACATTACCATATGGAATCAATTCTATATTTTTAAAGTCTTTTTCCACATACAATTCCTTTTTAAGAATTATACCCAATATATATATCATGCTTGTTGCAGGTATGAGAATGAGGTAGCCCTGCGCCAAAGTGTGGAGGCCGACATCAATGGCCTGCGCAGGGTGTTGGATGAGCTGACCCTCACCAAGTCTGACCTGGAGATGCAGATCGAGAGCCTGACTGAAGAGCTGCAGTATCTGAAGAAGAACCATGAAGAGGTGATACAAAATTATATTTCCCCCACAAGATTTTTTAAAAGGTTCACTGTGGTCATGATACAGTCATTAAATCTTTTTGTTCCTCAAACAGGAAATGAAAGACCTTCAAAATGTATCTACTGGTGATGTGAATGTGGAAATGAATGCTGCTCCAGGTGTTGATCTGACTGAACTTCTGAATAACATGAGAAGCCAATATGAACAACTTGCTGAACAAAACCGAAAGGATGCTGAAGCCTGGTTCAATGAAAAGGTAAGTTATCCACCCTTCATAGTGAAGCCCATGGAGGTTTTGTTTTCATGTCCGAATTTTCTCATATTTTCTCATTTTTTACATTCCAGAGCAAGGAACTGACTACAGAAATTGATAACAACATTGAACAAATGTCCAGCCACAAATCAGAAATTACTGAATTGAGACGCACTGTTCAAGGTCTAGAGATCGAACTACAGTCCCAACTGGCCCTGGTATGTTAAGTCTTCAGAAATGACTTCCATTTAATCATAGAAACATAGAGCTGAGGGTAAGAAAGTAGAAATAAAACTGCAACTCCATGCTAATGGAGGAAAAGAACTATTATCCATATAAAGGTACTGAGATTGAAATGCTGTCATTACACATAAAACAGTAATTCTATTCTTTTCCCTTATTCTCCCACATAGTATCTTATTAAATAATTTGATAAGCTTCAGCATGCCAATTGAACAACCAGGTCATTAAGCAACAATAAAATCCTCTTTTCAGAAACAATCCCTGGAAGCCTCCTTGGCAGAAACGGAAGGTCGCTACTGCGTGCAGCTCTCACAGATTCAGAGCCAGATTTCCTCCCTGGAGGAACAGCTGCAACAGATTAGAGCTGAAACCGAGTGTCAGAATGCCGAATACCAACAACTCCTGGATATTAAGATCCGACTGGAGAATGAAATTCAAACCTACCGCAGCCTGCTAGAAGGAGAGGGAAGGTAAACTGGAAAACTCCAAAGTTATCCCAATTGCTTTCATTCAATATTATGAACAGCAAGGCTTCTCCAAACCCCCAAGGAAATGCCAGAGGATGGGAGGAAGGGAGGTGTAAGGAGAAGGCAGAGCACAGAAAAAGGAGTAAGAATGAATCTTAGGGTCTTTACATTTTTTTTTAATGGTGGGTTTTAAAACACATGCTTGGCAGTGTGTTTTCTCAAAACCTGTTTGCTTATCTTCTAAAATAACAATCACCCGGAAAGCCAGGCACCGTTTTCCAGTGTTAAAAGATAACTCAGTACGACTCTCACCCCTTTTAGTTCCGGAGGCGGATCCCACGGCGGCGGACGCGGAAGTTCCGGCGGCGGCTACGGAGGAAGTTCCGGCGGCGGCAGCTACGGAGGAAGTTCCGGCGGCGGCAGCTACGGGGGCAGTTCCGGCGGCGGCGGCGGCGGCTACGGGGGCAGTTCCGGCGGCGGTCACGGCGGCAGTTCCGGCGGCGGCCACGGCGGCAGCTTCGGTGGTAGCTCCAGTGGAGGTGGTCACGGCGGCAGTTCCGGTGGCGGCCACGGCGGCGGTTTCGGCGGTGGCAGCTCCGGCGGAGGCCAGAGCGGAAGCGGAGGTTACAAATCCTCCTCTTCGGGGTCTGCTGGAGAGTCCTCATCTAAGGGACCAAGGTCAGCAGAAACTAGCTGGGGTAATCAGAATTAGTTTTAACTTTTTGTGATGATTTTGTTGCTTTTTAAGCCCAGAGCTGTTTTTAAAATGAAAATCTTAGGGTTTTCTTTTGCATTTTTTAACAAAATGCATTTTTGACACCAATTTGTAAACACTGATTGGATTTTTTTAATGTGAAATTTTAAGTTTTCTTCTTTTAAAAAATGTAAAATCATTTTCCTTTTAAATATTTGCTTGTTAATTAGCAAGAATCCCTACAAATGGCTTAATCTAAATTCTAATTTTTGTATTATTATTTGCAGATACTAACAAAACCAGAGTAATCAAGACAATTATTGAAGAAGTGACACCTGATGGTAGAGTTCTTTCGTCTATGGTTGAATCAGAAACCAAAAAGCACTACTAATAAGCAGCGTCAAGACCAAAGAATCTCCCACACAAGCCATTATGTACAGATGCATGGCAAAATGTTCAACACTTTTGTCTTAATGGTCTGTGAAAACAGGTTCACTCCTTGAAAATAAGGTGTCTAAAAGGTGTTTTGTGATTTCTGTATTTCTTCTTTTCACTTTACCAGAAAGTGTTCTTTCATGGAAAAAGAAAAAACGTAAAGCTTTCTGTTCTCATTTACTAATGAATTTCAATAAACTTTCTTACTGATGCAATTTATCTGAGTTTGTCAGAGTTTATCTTTACTTAATCTTGTGGGTATGCTCAAACCAGCTTAAGTAATCTCACTGAGTAAAAAGGTCCAGAAATCCCCAATCTTATACTTTCTTAAAGATATGCAATATGTGGCAAGCTCCCATCTCTCTTGGCTTTAAATTATTTCAATCCTGGAAATTTGAAATATTTCAAATAAGACCCCAAAAAATAAAATTGGAAATTTCACATTTTCTGATTGTCTTCTCATATTAGCCTGCCCTTATTTTCTTCCAATATAACTTCATCCCAATTGCTATACTGCTTAAAAGATATTTTACAAACTTTACCAGCCCAGTAAAATATCATAACCAGGAAAATTATCTGGTGTCTATTAGATGATGCCAGTGTGACCAAAGGGGCACCTCTAGGTCTCTGTTTTCCACAGTTCTGCCCAGGGATCAGTACTAAAGACCTGATATTTTCAGGGTTAGACCAGTCAAATCCCTTAGCCAATAATAATCCAGCTGAATTTACTTACTACTCTGAGAGGAAAAAAGAGAGGCTAGAGAGCTGGAGTTAATATGTCCCCCTAAGACTACTTTGTGTTCCTTGGTGGTCTCCTGGATTACACATGCCCACCAAATAGCAACCTTCCTCAGTACCTTTGAGTTGAGCTCCATCTTCTCCCAGGATCAGAACCCTGGTTAGCATGACATTTGGGATTCGCTATGCACTAGACACTACCTTCAAATTGATTACAAGAGCCATATTTCAATATGAACGGACTTCCTTACAGTCAAGGCTCCATAACCAACTTGGTACCAAGTATTACCACAGCTGGAAATCTCTCCACTTTAGTTTGCGTACTTCTTTATATGTAGACATTTGTACCAGCTTCTCTTCCTGGGAGCCAATCTAAAGACAGTCCCCCATTGAAGGCCCAACGTGCCTCATTCTGAAGCCCTGAAACAGGTATTACTGAGTAAGGACTGAGTTCCTACTGTGTGTAATAGTGCTGTGCTGGATGTTGTTCAGATACACAATCTTTGAAATTATTATCTGATAAAATTAACCAAATTCCTGGGATCTATTGCATTATTCATAATGTGAGATGGCCATTGTCCTTATCCTGCAGAAACAGAAGTTTTCATATTCAGTACCATTGATTTGAGACAAATTATCATGAGACAGTTGTCTTTATTATTAAGCTTTGTCTCCTCTGTCCATTCTTCCCTCCTTACTCCAGCCAGGATCTCTGCTGGTCAGAATTCTTTATCTGGAGTGGCAACCCAAACCTTCATTCTTGAAAAGCCTCAATACATAGTGATCTTCTTACCTTTTCAATCTTCCAATACCTCCTTAAACAGTTATTACATTAAATTCTCTCAGATAAAGTACCTAATAATGAACTACTCTCTTGACTGAAGTCTGATACTGTGGTACTATGGTTGAATAAATAAATATCAAAAAATAATTTTGACCAGAACATTGGTATTTGTAGTAAAAAATAAATTTTAAAAAATTATTAAATAGTACATGACACTATTTTTACCACATAGCATTGTCATATAGCTATTCTTAAGAATCCTGTACAAATCCTTACAGATCCTAAAATTATAGAATCCTGCTAAGCAGTGCACAGTGAGAGACAGAGTCAACTTGTCACCCATGTGAAATTATATTGCATAACAAAAGCTTGTTTCTCCCAAGATACTCTAATGCTGCTAAAGGCCTCAACATTTTGCAACCTGGCCTTGGTATTTATAATGGCTTGATATTTTGCTTGATGAGAATAGCTTTGTTAGGACTGCCTTTATCCGGGGGGTAGCTTGGTTAAGATTAACTCAGTAAAGGTATATTCAGCATATGCCATCTGGAACACATCTTGACAGTAGCAATTGGGGAAAGTGCCTTCTTGTGCTTATAAACATGAATTTCCAAGTCAGTGATCCCTGGGCTTCACATCTTGGCACAACATTTACAAATTATGTTAACGTGGAGAAGTTATTTCAGTTCTTCAAAGCCTTAGTTTTCTCATCTGTACAATAAAGACAAAACGATGGCCTCCTCCCCCACTTATTCAATAAGGAGAAGTTGCAAGACCTTCAGTGAATGCCTGATAGTACAGAATCCCATACTGTGTTTTTTTCTATACATACATCCCATGATAAACTTCCACCTTTTCACCTTTACAACTTCTCTTTAGTGTATCCAAATTTCCAGCATCACTACTCTTGCACTTTGGGGCCATTATTAAATAAAATAAGGATTTGTGGAACACAACCACTGTAATATCACCACAGCCAATTTGATAAGTGAGCTGCTAAGTGACTAATGGATGGTTGTGTATACAGCATGGAAATAATTCACATTCAAATACAGTTCTCATCCCAGGTGGGGTAGCACAAGGTTTCATCGCACTACTCAGCGCACAAAAGTTGTAAGTTGTTTATTTCTGAAATTTTCCATTTAATGTTTTTGGACCTCAGTTGACTGTGGGTAACTGAAACCATGAAGAGCAAAACTGCATATGAGGAGAAACCACTATAAATCACAAGGTGAAAATTCAAAAGCATTATGCTAAGTAAAAGAAGCCAGACTCAAAGGCTATATACTACATCTCATTTACATGATATTCTTAAATAAGTCAAGCTGGAGAATTAGGAAACAGACCAGAGGGTAAAAGGAGGATATTTATCACAAAAGGGTACAAGAGAACTTCTCAAAATTATGGAAATGTTTTCTACCTTGTTTCTGGTGGCCATGATACAACTGAATGTGTCAAAATTAATTGAATTGTACATTTGATATAAAATTTACAGGAGTATTAAACTCAGTAAGCCTTTTTCAAAAAGTGAAAATAAAAAATGGTGACTGAACATTTCATTTTCTAGTGTGCAAAATGTTGTCAACTTCTACTATATTTTTAGCCCCAAAAACAAAGCTCATACTCTAGTAGCTGGAAAGTATGAAATGTCTTTAAAACAAGGAATATGGCACAAATAATTTCCTTTATAATGGATTTTTTAATGAAAATGCTTCATGAGTCATACTCTTAATCTCAAGAGCCTAGGAATTAAGTAAAGCTGAACCATAGACTGTCTATAATCACATCAGCTTATGCCTGCCAGGCCTGTTACAAGAAAGAAAAGATGAAAGAGTCGTAACATACAGTCTTTAAAATTCTTCCCTCTGGTTCTCCTGGTGTTTTGTTATAGAAGTCAGTTTGGGGGTGTGAGTGAGTCATATTTGGACAACTGGGTTGCTTCTGGTGGGAAGAGATACAGGGAGTTGGTAGGTAATTGCTACTTGATAGGAAGCCAAAAAAAAACAGACTCGCAGCAACATCTCCTCTCAGACATGTGCTTACCCTTCCGAGCTCCATGCAACATCCCTGTTAAGGTCTTTTTTGCTCCAATAAGAAGTCCATCTTCCCAATTGCCTCTTTAGAAAAAGAATGAAATAACATTCTCCCTACTGCCCATCACTCATTCCCTCTCACCTCCTTCTCCCCGAACCCATCCATTGTCTTTCTGCCTTTTTTAAATAACTGCAGTTATTGATCTAAACGAACTTAATGTCTATCCCAGACTCTAGCTCACAGTGCACACTGTTCATTGGTTGATCATTTGTTTAGCAGTGTCAGGCACTGTGCCGGGTAATGGGGATAAAATAGTGAACAGAACACAATTTCTGACCTCAAAAAGCCCATAATAGTAGAAATAGACAACCAGTCAAAAGGCACAAAGCACTACACAGAATTAATCCTAGCTTGCCATGGGAGTCCTGAAATTCCATATTTCCTATACAATTGAGATTATCCCTAGCAACCTATGCCTTCTGAAAGGTCTACAAGGGGTCTACATACAGATTTAAGCTAACCTTCCTGTCTTCTCCTTGCCTTTTTTTTTTATCTGCCCTGTTAGTAGAATGGATTATCTTCTCCAAAATTGGTGACAAAAACCAAGACGCCCCATCTTAGCTGGGATAACATGCATTACATTTATTTATTTGTGGAAACTATGTCTAGATAGAAGAAATGAAATAATCTCAATGGAATTTCTACTTTATTCAATTAAGGAAAAGGTATTTATATAGCTACAAGATCATAATAATCATAAATACTGTTCAGAATTATTATTCTTTATGTGGAGGACACTGTGTTATGTGGTGAGGACATACCAAAGTGAGGAAGTCATTGCTTCTGTTATCAAATAATGTGAAAGAACAATAGCACTCTGTATGTACACGTAGATATTTTCAATTATCAAAGTGCTTATCTCTTCTGTATGTGGAAATCATCTTCAGGACAACCTTGGGACCTATGCAGAGCTCAGAAATACTTGCCCAAACCTTCACTCACAGCAAGTGGAAGACTCACATCTTGAACCCAGGATCTCTGGTTTTGAACTTAGAGCTCTTTCTTATATAGCAGAGATTTCTAGACATTTTTTAATATAGACTTCTTGTCAGTAAAAAATATTCTGCGTATGCACAATGGGTATATACACTTATCTTAAATGATACATAAACACATTCCTTCATATATGTTCTATCACATAGCTCAGTGCACAACATACTTTAGGGCAAACATGGTGAAAAATTTAGTCACAACCATGAAAAAGAAATTCCTTGCATTTTGTCATAAACTAGCACTAGTTTCCAGACAGATAATTTTAAACAGGATTTTTCCTCTAATGAATTGTGGGAGATTCAAAATTCGTGTAGAACACAGGACAATTCCTTGTGTCAGACTTTCCGAATAACTGTCGTTCTCCCCCCGCCAACCATATGCCAGTAATGATCCTATCACTATGATGAACACACACACACACAATGTACCCTAGGGGATTGTCTCCCTTCACTGAGACTGAGAACTAGGCTTTCATTCCTTGCATATGAAGAGTTCCTTTGGAAAAACCTCATCAACATGTGTTCCCCAGGAAATCTCTAAGCAGTCCTTTGAGAAACTAGATTGTAATCCCCATGAAATAAGACCATGTCTGTCTTATTCATCACTCTAAATCCAAGCCCAGCACAGTTCTCATAGCAAAGGCTCAATAAATATTGGTTAAGTGAATGACAAAAGAGTGAGTTAAATGCCTCCAATTCCTCCCAAGGCAAATCCAGAAAGGCTGGAATTAAAAAAGAAAAAGAGTACCCTTGTCATCCAGGGTCTCCCATGTGCTAGGAACTGTGTGCTAGCTTTCCACATTCAGTACTTCTTTTAAGGAAAATATCTAAACTCAGTTAAAGGTGGTCCCAACCTTCCAGAAGAGTCCCCTCACCTCCAGTAATAGCAGCTCCCCCCACCTCCCAGCAGGTAATTTTAGAACCTAAGACGCTGGGTCAAAGCCAGTGAGGATACTGCCAAACGTGAATCCAGGCAGAGTCCCCCCAGGGCTTTCCAATTCATTCAACTGTTTCCTTATTTCCCTGGGACAGAGGTAAGAGAAGGTAAATACTGAAATGAACAGCTTCCTGAAGGAGCTCAGTAGAAGCTGCCAACATTGGTGAGAGGAGAACCCTCCTTTCCGTGAATAAAGCAGAAGAAAAATGTAGCAGAAACAGCTGTGCCAGAGAAAGGACACGGCTTCTGGACAAAATCAAGGCCTTGGTGCACAGTTGAGAATCAGCAGGGAAGACTTTTCAGAACAACCAACCCCAGGACTCTGCCAGGAGGATGGAAGGGTTTGGAGCCCCTGAGAGTTCAATCCAATGGGTCAAGTTCATTCATTTATTCAGAAAACATGAATGAACACCACATGTGAGACCATGTCCTAGATCCTGGAAACAAAGAGGTAAATAAATCAAAACTATCCCCTGTGATATGTGCCACAGTACAGGTATATGTCAGGGGCTGAGGATCATGGACAAGACAGTGTTGGAATACACATTAGAATGGCGTATCAGGAAGGATTTGCCAAAAGATGTGATTCTTGAACTGAACTGTGGAGGGTAGCAGAAATTGAACCATTAAGAAGGTGGGAAGTAGCCGGGCGCAGTAGCGCAAGCCTGTAATCCCAGCACTTAGGGAGGCTGAGACAGGAGAATCGCGAGTTCAAAGCCAGCCTCAGCAATGGCGAGGCACTAAGCAACTCAGTGAGACCCTGTCTCTACATAAAACACAAAATAGGGCTGGGGATGTGGCTCAGTGGTCGAGAGCCCCTGAGTTCAATCCCTGGTACCAAAAAGAAGAAGAAAGTGGGAAGTAAACTCCAGGACAATCATAGGCATAGCTACCAATGCTGCACAGAGGTACCCAGCTTCACAACTGTGATTCACGTGATAAGATCTCTATAGAATCTTTATGTCTGTTCCTTAACTTAATCACATCTATAAAGTCCTTTTTGCCATGTCAGGTAATAAATTTCCTGGTTCTGAAGATTAGGGTGTGGGCTTCCTGGGGTAGGGGGGTGGCATTACTTTGCCCACTCCAGAAGACATCCTTGATTCTTTTCCTATCCCCACATCCTTGCCACACTAATCATTACCAGGTGCTAGCCAGACTTCCTCCAAAATTATCCCAATTCCACCCAGTTCTAATTTCACCAACCACTACCCCGACTCAGGTCATGTTAGCACCCCACCTACATCACAGCATCTGCTTCCTAGTGGTTTCCCATGGCTACTCTCCCTCCCTTCCCATCCATTCTCCACACGGCAACCAGAGTATTGTTTCTAAAATCACTCATCTGTTTAAATCTCTCGACAATCTCCCTTTCCACACAGGACCCAATTCAGAATCCTTCCCCTGGCCCCTCGGCCTCCCCTCCCCCCCTGCACGCCCATCACCAGCACTGGTCCCCTCGGTTCCTTGAAGGCACCACACTCTTCCTTCCTGCTACGGTTTTGAGATGGTTTGAGTATGTCCCCCAAGAGTTCTTGTTGAGAGGTAGGGGAGTTGGTTAGGGCTCCACCTTTGGAAGGAAGTGATGAGATCCTTGTTAGATTTAAAAGAACAGTCATAAGAGTGAGTCTGGCACCTCCCGGCGCTCTGGTTTCTGATCTCACTGTGTGGTCTCTTCCTCTCACATGTCCTCCTACCACAATGCCATCTGCATGAGGTCCTCACCAGAGCCAAGCACAAGACAACACCATACCCTTGGACCTCCAGAACTGTGAGCTATATAATCCTTTTTCAGTTATAAAGTACTCAGCTCCAGGTATTTTGTTAGAAACATGAAAACCAGATGAATACACCTTCCTATATAAGTGTAAATATTTTATTTATATTTATATTATGTTCTCCTCCCAGAATGCTCCTCCAGTCTTTGGCCTACAAATCACTCTCTCATCTTTCCAGTATTTGCTTAATGTCATTTCTTCAAAAGGGTCGCCCCAGCCTGAATTAGGTCCTCCCACAACAGCCCCATGTTCTTTCCTTCCCAAATTTTTAACACAATTTTTAATTTCATGATTATTTACTTAAGGCCCATCTCCGCACTACACAATAAGTTCCATAAGAGTTAGTAAAGCATCTGTTTTCTCCCCCTCTGAATCACCTGCTACTAACACAGTGCTTGACACATAATAGATGCTCATTAAATATTTCTATATAAATGAATGAATGTCACCTGATAGGCAGTATAACTGTAGCCAAAAGCTTCATTTTGCTACTAACTTGACATTCTGAAGAGAATTTTGTATAACTGTGCTTATGCTTTTTGTTGGAGAGGGATTTTTACATTGAGTTTTGTTTTTCTACTCAATCCTAAGATAATTATATACACTGAAAGGACCACCACAGTGAGTCACCAGGCCTATTCTGGACTTTATTCATCCTGTTTTATGATATTTATCTTTAAACAGTTCTTTTCCTCGGTTTCTTCATCTTTAAAAGGGCAAAGGAAGACTCTTCTGAATTTCCAGCTTCCTTATAAGGTTCAAATGAGATAATTTACAAGAAATCCCTTTGGAAATTGTAAAGCACACTATTAATGTAAAGCAATCTTGTCTTTATATTCACCATACTCTGGAAGCTCAAAAGGATAATTGCTGAGTTAGTGTCAGTGGTTTAATCATTTCCAGCTGAGGGCATGCATGACCCAGGTTCCACCCCAAGCACCCGAGCAGCAACACCATTTGAAGATGAATATTGCCCCCTGGTGGAAATAGAGGGTACGGACAAGAGCGGTTGGCAGCATGGCATTACCAGGGGTCCTGATAGATGCTGAATGAAAAGAATTGACTATTTGGAAGAATGCCTTTTAAAGAAACAAGTTGTCTTATTTATATTTTGTGCTGTTTTTATTTATTTTATGTTAACAAATAAAATTGTATTTATTTGCAATACAATGTCTTGAAATATGTATACATTGTGAAAGGACACAAACAATTAACATCACATCATTTTTGTGGTGAGGACACTTAAAATCTATTCTTTTAGCAATATTTAAGTATAAAACACATTGTTGTTTTCTTTTTGTTGTGAAATGTTCTTCTGGAAACACTTTACACATGAAAATTCAGATGTGATAAACCAATTAGTTGTCTGGTTTAATTTAATGAGTAATTATAAATAATTAGCAATAGGTAGTAATAAAGAGTAGTAATAGTAAATTAGTTGAATAATAATCAGACACCAAAGATATGTATAATTCTTTATATATGCTAATACACTCGTTCTTTAATATTTCAACTTCAACAATTCAATTTTTAAAAAATTATAATTCATATAACATTAAGACTAAGAAAGGCAATATGTAAAATAGATATTCATTTTAGCATTGAATCATAGAGTGATTATTTATATCTAAAATAGGCTTTTCATAGGACTAGAATCTCAAGGTCACCTTGAACATATGCCAAGCTTTCACCTGGGAATGTGCCTCATGGCCCTGAGTAAATTGTTTAGCATTTATCATCTGCAAATAAGGGGCTGAATTAAGTGATGTCTAAGGCTCTTTGCAACTCTAAAAATATTCTATAACACTGCCTAGAATATGCATTTAAAGGCCATGGCAATGCTGGCCACAGCACCAGCTGACCAGCTTTAGGCTGCTTACAGCAACACTGTTCCCAGAGATAATCCTGACTGTCCTTGTAGCAAAGCAACTACATACCTTTCTTCCCTACCTGAGCCTGAAGCTCAGCAAGCAAGGCCACCTCAAGCACTTACCCCTGCATCATGTGGCCATTTCCCTACCATTTTGTGATGCAGCCAAGAGGATACTCACTAGAATTTTGACTTTCAAAACTGTGAGCTAAATAAACCTCTTTTATTTATAAGCTATTCAGCCTCAGCAATTTTGTTACAGCAACAGAAAATGGACAAGTACTGTAACTTTAACCTGTCTTCCTTCACCTTTATCAATCTCCTATTCACATTCTTGCCTGCTCCATGACCTCATAATGATGCCCAATGACTTAACCTGCCTTTTTCCTCAGACTATCTGTCTCTCTGGTATCACTTTCTTCTTTCTGTATGAACATATAGCCATTCTCTTGAGACTAGAAATTTCTCTGGTACTCTTCCTTTCTTCTGAATCTGCTTCAAATTCCCAAACTCACTTCAGTCTGAGCCATCATCTTCTCTATTCCTTCATCAGGATTACTTCCAAATATGAAGTTGAATGTCAATACAAATGAGACCCCAGCCCTCTATGCTCCATGACAAGCCCTCGCTCACTACTGGTCAGGTATTTTCCTAGTTCAGTGTGTTTATCCTAAACATTCACTTTTCCTAATTTTTCAACATCAGTCATCTTTGGGACATCCCACGAAACCCTTGAACCCAATTGGTCCAAGACTAAACTTGGTGTCTTCACCTGACCCCATAATCACTCACTCAGTTAATATTATGAGTTCTCAGCATCTGAAATCAATTACCAAAGAGTTGTCCCCAACCTCCCTTTGTCCTTACTCTCCAACGTCATTCAGTGCCCATATCCTCCCAACTCCATCTTCTCCCAACCCCACTGCTCTCATCGTCCCCACCTGCACCACTGCGCTACCCTTGTAAAAGGCCTTTCTTCTTTTAATTCAGTCCGATCATGTCACCCTCTGTTTTTGGCTTAGTATCCATTCCAGTCTCTTTAGATGAACACAGAAGACAACACACGATCCTGTCTGGACCAGACAATAGATTCTGACTTCGATAACAACCTTTTCATTTATGCATTTATTTAGCACCATGTCTTTTGTTTCTGTGTTTAACACAGAGCACCAAGCAGGTACTCATACATTTTAAATAAAGGAATACATCAACATTTGTGTGATTGTCCAAGGTAATAAATAGATGCTGTAACCATGGTAAGAACAGGGAAGGGAGCCAGGCACGGTGGCACACGCGTGTAATCCCAGCACTTAGGGAGGCTGAGACAGGAGAATCACAAGTTCAAAGCCAGCCTCAGCAACGGCGAGGCGCTAAGCAACTCAGTGAGACCCTGTCTCTACATAAAACACAAAATAGGGCTGGGGATGTGGCTCAGTGGTCGAGTGCCCCTGAGTTTAATTCCCAGTACCAAAAAAAAAAAAAAAAAAAAAACAGGGAAGTGACCAGGAATATTTTTTTTTAAATAACACACTTTAAGGGGGACAGGCTTTCATGGGATGAAATATCTGTATCTGTTGTTAATATCCTTTATACATCTCTGTGGTAACTGAGACCCTACTGCAGCTGATGGTGCCCTAGCCGGATCTTATTTACCTTTTAACATTTGATCATACCCTGCACTAGATAATGATGGCATATTCCTAGGATCCAGATGAAAGTAAAGGATTACTCATTCAAAATTAGAAGCTAAAATAATGAACTTAATATAGAACAAACCCTATTTTATGTGAGATAAATATCCTGAAGCAACACCCAGAGATGTGAGACATTAATTATTTTTTTTAAATCACCCAATTATAAGTAATTTTATGCTAATCTAAATGATGCCATTTTTCTTTTGGCAGACAAAACTCAAATGGAAACACCCCCAATAACTGTATATAAAAGCTCAAAGAGACCATCAGCGCACCATAGATAATCTGTCCTTTGGCGATTGCCCACAGCCGAGGCACACGTTTCCCCCAACGCTATGTCGCTCCGGTTTTCTGGCGGGTCCAGGCGCACTTGCTTACAGTCTGGAGCTGGGTCTATCAGACCACCCAGTGGAGGTTTTGCGGGCAGCAGTGCATGCGGCAGCTCTGTAGCTGGCAGTGGATTTTCCTGTGCCCTAGGTATTCCCAATGTTGGGAGCCACTCTGGAGGCGCCCTTGGAAATGCTGCTGGGAGTGACCGGGGACTTCTCTCTGGGAATGAAAAGGTGACCATGCAAAATCTCAACGACCGCCTGGCATCCTACCTGGATAATGTGAGAGCTCTGGAGGAGGCAAATGCTGAATTAGAGAGAAAGATCAAGAGTTGGTACGAAAAATATGGACCTGGATCTTGTCGTGGACTCGATCATGACTACAGCAGATACCACCTAACAATCGAGGATCTTAACAATAAGGTGAGAAATCGAAACTTGCAAATATTCAAAGCATTTCAAACTAAGAAATGTCTAGCAAAAAGAAATCTTGTTGTAGTTAAGAAATGCTCATGCCCAGGTGTGATGGCCACGCCTGTGATCCCAGCAACTCCGGAGGCTGAGGCAGGACATTTGCAAGTTCCAGACCAGTCTCAGCAATTTAGGGAGGCTCTAAGCAACTTCGCAAGACCTGGTCTCAAAATAAAAAATACGAAAAGAGGGGCGCTGAGGATGTGGCTCTGTAGTTAAGCACCCCTGGGTTCAATTCCTAGTTTAAAGGAAGGAAGGAAGGAAGGAAAGAAAAAAGAAAGAAGGAAAGAAATGCTTCATGACTGCACTTGTATTGTTTTACTTATTTAAATAAATAATAATTCTCACTACTCAAAAACAGACACTTTGATTCATGAATTTCCTTATGGCTATAATGTTATTAGTTCTGTTCATTTTGAAATATGTTCATAAACAAGAAAGTATTATATTATGAAAGTTTTATGATTATATGAGAATATAAAAACATCTTTAATGTTTAAAATTAAATTTTAAGTGCTTTGATTATGACATAAGGAAGTAAATTTTTTATGCAAAAGCTTAATCATGTAATTTTTTTATTTCCTAAAATAATAACTGATAAGAGCACACTTACTTACTGTGATCTCCCTTTTGATTTCTTCTAGATTATCTCTTCCACTGCTGCTAATGCTAATGTCATTCTGCAGATTGATAATGCCAGACTGGCTGCTGATGATTTCCGGCTAAAGTAAGTGATAGAAAATAATCATGCTCTAGAAAAAGTTACCTATCTATCTAATCTGTCAAATAGACTTTTGATTTCACTCCAAGTAGAATAAAATATAACCCAAAAGATTAAGTGAAACAAATGATTTACATTATATTACAATCAACTGTACTCACAATTTATACATATTTATTACATTCTTCAAACAAAATATCCAGACTTCTCTTTCCCTGCCTACAGTAGTGCCAAGCACAAAGTAGATACCCAGTAACAATTGCCAACTAAGGCAAAAAGGTAAACTAAAATAAAATTTCAAAATGATACATTTTTATTTAATTGTAATATGCTGTTGGAATTTGTATGATTGAATAACTACTGGTTATCCTGTCCAGAATTGGGGGGCAAGATAGGGGACTTCTTTCTCTGTATATTTTTTATAATATGCAGAGTCCTAATTCAGCTTCTGATTTTCAGTTTCAATCACGGTTTTCTTCTTCCATTTCTTGAAGTAGTCTAACTTATACTGAAATAAATACCCCTCAAGGTATGAAAACGAGCTCACCCTTCACCAAAACGTAGAGGCAGACATCAATGGGTTAAGGCGGGTCCTGGACGAGCTGACGCTTTGCAGGACCGACCAGGAGCTACAGTACGAATCCCTGAGTGAGGAGATGACCTACCTCAAGAAGAACCACGAGGAGGTAGGAGAAGCTTCACTCTGGTCAAATCAGAATTCTGTACATTTAAACTGTTTGGTTGGAGGAGTGTTAAAATCATAATAGTAATTCATACTCACTGTAATCATTCATTCATGCCAGGGCATATAAAGAAAGATTTCATTTCTCCTAATCTGCTGTTCTAATCCCATCCCTGAAGGTTATAAATATTAACAATTAATCTGTACCTTCCACTTTTCAGGCTGATACAATTTATCCATTTGAAAATAACACATTACTTTTGCATGGATACAACTATCTTTATACTGGATTATTTATTTCATCTACATAAACCTATCTTGAGGTCAGTTTTCTCATAAAGAACCACTCTAACTAGGAAAAGATGTTTTTTCTTTCTTTCTTTCTTTCTTTGTACTAGGGATTAAACCCAGGGGCACTTAACCACTAAGCCACGTTCTCAGCCCTTTTCATTTTTTATTTGAGACAGGGTCTCACTGAGTTGCTTGGGGCCTCACTAAGTTGCTGAGGCTGGCTTTGAACTTGTGATCCTCCCTACTTTAGCCTCCTGAGCCATCGAGATTATAGATTACAGGCATATGCCACTGCACCCAGCCATTTTTTCTTTCTGCATTTAATAAGCCTGGGTTTACTTGAATGTCAAGTACTGTACAATAATAAATTCTCATTTAACATATAATACCATGCAGCTTCAATCCCCTCAAAAAGAAAAAAACAAAACAAAAAGATTGTTCTAGAAGTAATTGCACATGTCTCCAAAACAATGGGTGACAAATTTTCAGAAAACCTTCCATGACAGGAGGTGCTCCATTAATGGTTTAAAAGGGCCAAAACCCCAAATCCCCCTGTCCTAAATGAGAACATTATGGAAAAAAGAAAAGAAAAGGAAAATTAGAAAAGAAAAACTTAAAAAAAAAAAAAAAAAAACGAGGAGTATGAGAGGTCACCGAGAAGAGCATGGGAGAAGTTGGACCACCAGAGAGTGTTAGGAGGAAAGCAAAGAGACCATGCACCATAGAAAATGACCTGAAAAAAACCCTGGGGAGGGAAGGGAAGGAATGGCAACCACAGCAAACCAGCCAGCTGGAGGCATTCCAGGAAGGGCCGGGGTTCACTGCAGGATTCACTGTCCTTAAAAATAACATGCACTCACACTGTAAAAGGGCACCTTTGAATGCAGAACTTCAAGCAACTCGCAGCAAGTTGAAGTTGAATTTTTTATCTTAACCACAGAATTTTACCCGAAACCTCAAAATATGAAAATATATTAATAGTGGTTTCCTTGGGTGATGAACATTTTTTGCTCTTAATAGACACTGAAGGTCATAGATTTAGGGTCATAAACAGATGGTTTAAGAAAGCAGAGATAGGGCTGAGGTTGTGGCTCAGCGGCAGAGCGCTCCCCTAGCGCGAGTGAGGCACTGGGTTCGAGCCTCAGCACCACATAAAAAAATAAAAATAAAGGTATTGTGTCTGCCTACAACTAAAAATATTTTTTTAAAAAAAAGCAGAGATATCAATCCTTCGAAAACAGTTAAAATGAAAAGGTCAGCCACCCAAAGAATTAAGTTCAGGCCATTGGTTTGTTTCTCTGTTCAGAAATCCATTCTCTGCCTTAGTCAGGCAGATTAATGATTTGCCCCCCTCCCCAACCTACACTGGAAGAGAGGCTGTCCAGTATAGTTGCTAAGAACAGACACTCAGAAGCCAGAACGCCATCTTCAAACTGCCCTCTTTCAAATCCTAGTAACTTCACCTCTTTGTGCCTCAGTTTCTTAATCTGTAAAAAAAAAAAAGTCTAATAATAGTACCAACCTCAGAGGGATGTTGAAAGTCTTGCATTAGTACAAGTAAAGAAAACGCTTAAAAACAGTGTCTGGCATATAATAATCATTCAATAAATAATTGCTGCAGTCCTTAAGGGCTCAGATTTTTATTTTATATTTTTATTTTTTCACTTTATTTCCATCAACCATTTAGTCAATAATTATAAGGTGAACAGCTCTCTGGTCTTTGTAGTCTCTTCTCATGGAAAAAATGAAAACCTCTCTGGATGCTGACTGCTTTTTGCTGAGGTGGAGGTTGTGGTTGTTTTAATGAACAAATAACTAAATAGATGACTGGCGTGAACACGGGTGGAATAAGCCGATTCCTATTTGGGGGACCTAAAGTAATACCTCTCAAAACTTCTCAGACTGCACGTGCACAAACAATGGCCCTAAAGTCACCCTCGCGTTCCCCCCTAGGAAATCAAGGCTCTGCAGTGCGCGGCGGGGGGCAACGTGAACGTGGAGATGAACGCCGCCCCCGGGGTGGACCTCACCGTGCTGCTGAGCAACATGCGGGCGGAGTACGAAGCCCTGGCTGAGCAGAACCGCAGGGACGCGGAGGCCTGGTTCCAGGAGAAGGTGAGATCAGCGCCCCCGGCCCAGCCACACCACCCTGGCGAGTTCGGACTCCGTGTGACCCTCTGCACCCTGCTTTTCAGAGCGCCACGCTGCAGCAGCAGATCTCCGACGACGCTGGCGCAGCCACCTCCGCCAGGACCGAGCTGACAGAGATGAAGCGCACCCTGCAGACGCTGGAGATCGAGCTGCAGTCCCTCCTGGCAAAGGTAGGTGTGAGCGCAGGTCAGCCTGATTGCAAAAGGGCCCCAAGAGTGGCCCTTCTGCTTCACCGCAAATAGAGTGGAAAAGAACACGGGGGAAAAAATGGCTCTGGGAAAGACCGCGTTGTCTTCCTCTCCGACTGCATGGAGTTTCCTTCTCAGAGCCCATTTCATGGAAATCACCAACTTCTGACATAGTTCCCACCTTAGCATAGTTCATCTCAGCCCCGCAGAGCAGGTAGCAGTGGCGTCACTCCACCTGAAAATTTTCAGGTCTCTGGTCATTCAGTCACATAGGGCAGAGGTAGGTCACACCAGGATCTCCTAATATTGATGAAGACTTACTAAAACACACGTTGTACTTTTCCCCAGGCAAAGGAAAAGACTCCACGTGGGTACTGTCAGCATCCTCCTTCCCACAGTTCTTGGGCAGAGGTCCAATTCCAGAGCACACACCTAGTAGAGCTGGGCAGTGGGCCACTTGGGCACATACTAGGCACTTGGATTGCTTCAGAGATTACCATAGAGACAATTTAGGATTAAAGCCTATTTCACTTCTGGGCTGTGAGGTGGCAGTGCCCAAAAACCTTGATTTTGAGAATCATACCACACATAGGGCCTATGAACTCCCTGTCTTCACAAGAGGCTTTCTGCTTCCTGAGGACATCAGGTTGTAATATAAAGACAAGAACAACTACTATTGAGATAAGTGCAGTGAGACAGGACAAGATGACTCAAAGCAATAGGAAGGGTCTTGAGCTGGGGCAGTAGCTCAATGGCAGAGCACTTGCCTAGCATGCACAAGGCCCTGAGTTCCATCCCCAGCACCCAAATACATAAACAAATAATAAGTAAATATTAAAATAAGAAGTTTTTATTTAGCCTTTCTTAAAACATGCAGTACTCTCTTACTTTCTAATATTTAGGGGGACACTTGTTTTTACCACTGCCGTTCCCCAAGTTTAACTAGTATGCCCTCTTCTCACTCTCACTACTGAGGCTAGCTGGTTCCTGAGCCCCTCCAGAACCTTCCTCTCCACATTCCCCATTCTCTGAAACTAGAGCCCTGAGGAACCTGATCCTGCTGCAGTGGCCTCATGAGTTTCTGTTTCTGAGAAATATTGAGAGAAATAAATTCCTGAGCCCCCAGATCAGAATTTAAAGCCTCTGCACACAGGAAGCTATGATGTTACAAAACAGTTAGATTCTGTACAGCCCGTAGTACTATAGCTTGGAGTCATGAGATAATCTACCCCAGAAAGCCCACTTAACATCTCACACCACTGAATTACAGAATAATGGTGGGCATAGAACCTAACTTCCCTGCCTTTTGACCTAAGATAAAGTCTAAGTTCAATTTCCTCTAGTTAGACAATGTAAGTCAATTGTGAGTTGGGAGCTATCTCAATCTATTAACATTCATATTTGCTTCCTGTAGTATTCAGACTGCCAAGCTCATCCTGCCCACCTTCCTCATCAACAAGCCAGCCTTTACAGTGCAAGGCAGTGACATAGAGATGTTGTCCCCTCTGACTTAGGAGATCATTAGCAAACTTAAAAGGAGTGCCCTATGAGGACACATCTTTGGTGAAATTAAGGTTTTGAACTGCTGAGCTTTGAAATTACTTCACCTCACCAGAATCCTGCTACTTGTTAGCTCACCTTCCCCTTTACCATCCTGATCAGCTCCCACCCAAATACTCCTGGAGAGTCCGGGACCTTCCACATAACCAGCTGGTCAGCCTAACTCAGTGTCCTAAGTCAGTCTTCTTAGGTCCTCAGCACCTCTGGACCTATGTCTGCCTATTACTACGAATATTTTATAGCTACCTCTTTGCAATCCTAGAACAAATTCAATACATAATATATTTAGCAATGCACAAAATTATTTTTAAAAATAGAACCACAACCGCAACAAAAAAGGAAAAAAAGAAAAGTATTTTCAAACTTGAACCCAATCACCCCCGAAAATGTCAAACAGAGCCTGGCATCTTCTTTTAATAAATGTTTCGTACTTAGCAATAAAGAACAGGAATCACTTCACACAAGAAAAAAAAAAGAAAATGAAAGAGTAGAAGAGGGCTGGTGGACATTCTGATGATAACAAAATCAAGAGACGTAATAACTGCCCAGACATATTTCTACATGATGAGGAAAATGACCTTAATTGAAGTAAAGATCACATGTCAAGGCAAATTACAGACTATGGAAGAGAGGAAGTATTCATAAGAATAGTGTCGAGATGATGACCTGTGCTGTGTTGTGAAATGCACTTCTGTCTCTGAAAACCTACCCATTAATGTGTTTGCCCCATCTCAAGTGTGTCCACCCTTTGGTGGACGACAGAAAATCAAGGATGGGTTAGAAAAGGAAACAACAGCACAATGGGCCTTGGAATAGGATGGGGACACAGCAGAGTGAAACTGAAAGGCAACAGGCAACCCAAAAATAAATATGTAGCTTCAAAAATACAAATTTTCCCATATTGATTTCTTACTGTGCTACCCGCAAAAGTACTTTCATATATAGATTGGTCCTAATAGAAAGTGTTACCTAAATATCATGACTATCTAGTGGGTCATTCAGAAGTCTAGTGGGAAAAGGGTTGCTTATCCCCTGTCAGGTCATGCAGCATGCCTGGCCCCCCCCAGCCTCCAACTCCCATTTTATTGTGAAAAGCCCCACACAGTTCCAAAACTTGCCCAGGGAGCAGACCTGCTGGTTGCTACGAAACACGGTACTACATAGTCCTCAGGGTGGTTTCATCCTTTGCTTTATATCGTTGATGTCCTCAGAAACACTCCCTGGAGTGCTCCTTGACAGAGACCGAGGGCAACTACTGCTCGCAGCTGGCACAGATCCAGGCTCAGATCGGGGCCCTGGAGGAGCAGCTGCACCAAGTCAGGACCGAGACTGAGGGTCAGAAACTGGAGTATGAGCAGCTCCTGGACGTCAAGGCCCACCTGGAGAAGGAAATTGAGACCTACTGCCACCTGATAGATGGAGATGGAAAGTAAGTAAAACTCATGGAAAGTTCTGCACTGTAACCATACCCTGCCCCTTTGCCTTCCACACATCCAAGCCTTTTTTATTCCCACTGCACAAAAGCATGTCCATTTCTCACCTCAGGGGGCCTCTCCTCCATACCTTGGTACATCCCAGCATCCTCTTCATCTGCCTTGATGACTCCACGTGTCCCACACAAGTTCCCATTCATAGTACCTCTTCATCATTGCAGGTTTCAAGATTCTCCCCAACCCTCAATTCCAGGATTTATCCTTTATTTAAAATTTCTTTAAGGTGTAGATGGATACAATACTTTATTTTATTTTTTATTTTGATGTGGTGCTGAGGACTGAACCCAGTGCCTCACACATACTAGGCAAGTGCTCTACCTAGTGCTTATTACCACTGAGCTGCAGCCCAGCCCAGCTTTATCCTTCCCTCAGTTCATTCCTAGTATCACTGCTGCCCTGAAATAAATGCACTCTCAGGATACATATATGTTATGTATGGATCCTAGAGGAATATATATATGTATCCTAAACTCTTGGATTTAAAAAAAATCAAATGGAAACATAGTTTTTATAGTTGCCCTCTCTTGAGACAACATTTAGTTACTGTCAGCTCCTGTACACAAAAATCTTAATATTTTCTCCATAGCAAACTAATATGTTTTTGTCAAAGCTCACTTGAGTTCCCTGCTTCAATGACTATTTCTTAAGTTATAGTAAACAGAAATATAAGAACCAACTTTCTTTTTTGCAGTTCATGCTCCAAATCAAAAGGCTTTGGATCAGAAAGTTCAGGAAATTCATCTAAAGGTAATAAAATCTAGTTCTGTTTCTGTTGCAGTAAATAAAGATAGTCACACACTATGGCAATAGTCTATAGCTAAATAATTTTAACAAAAGTGCTTTTAACTGGAAATATTATTTTTAGTTTTATCCAACCATTCCAAATTATTATTATAAATCTTTACTTACTCCCTCGCTAAAAGAAATGTACATAATGTATTAGATTACAACCAACAATGGAATTCTTTGTCATAGAATCTTTTAAGCTGAATATATGAATTCACATGTGTTTTATTTCTAGATTTATCCAAAACCACGCTGGTAAAGACGGTGGTCGAAGAGATAGATCAACGTGGTAAAGTTCTTTCATCCAGAATTCACTCCATTGAGGAAAAGACATCTAAAATAGCCAATGGCAAGGCAGAACAAAGGGTTCCGTTCTAGCTCTCATTTCAGAAAAAAGAATAAATTGAGAAAAGATCTGGCACTACTGCATTATTTTAAATATGAGGGAGAAATAGAAAACACTTTCTACTCTTAAAGTTCCATAGCAAAAATCTCTGTTTCCTTACTAACTTTTACAGGATGTTGGGTGTTTGGTTTCAAATAAATAAAAAAAGTTGATGTGCACACTTTTCTGTTTTTTGAAGACTAATAAATAATTAGTTGTGGTTTTTTTCTTAAGGAGATACTTAAGGTAAATTTCACTTGAGTTTTAATAACAGTCGGTACTAGCACTTGAAATTTAAATATTAAACATTCACTAGGCATAATCTTGAAAGCCCAAGTGTCTGCACAAGCAAAAGTCTGGAAAAACTCAGAAATTCTGCTACTGAAGAGTCCACCTCTAGATGGCACACGTATGGCATTTTACCAAGAGCCTATCTCCAGCCCTTCTGGGGCCACTGGATACTTCCTAAGACAGGTTCCTCATCAGGAAAATCTCAAAAAGATCCCCAGTCATTAGCCTCACATTAATGACTTTTTTCCTAAAGCAATTTGGAAGCTTTTTCTGTGAAGGCCCAGATAGTAAATCTTCTAAGTTTTTCAATCATAGAGTTTCTCTGTTCAGTAATTAACTTGATCATTGTAACAGAAAGCAGCTGTAGACCAGACAAAAGCATGACTGCATTCCAATAAGACTTTATTTTGGGACTCTGAAATTTGAATTGCAAGTAATTTTATGTGTCGTGAAATATTGTTAATTTTGATTTCTTCTCAAACATTTAAGAACGTAAAAACCATTGTTCGCCCAAGGGCTGTACAAAATCACAAGGCAGGCCAGATTTAACCCACAGACACCTGTTCTAAGCTCCAGATCACAAGAGGTTGATGAACATTATGATTATTGTGTCTTTCTGCCTTAGGAAAGTAGCTTTTTTTATTCCTCTACTGTATGGTCTGATTCCAATGCAAAGCTCTATTGAGAGCAGGAATTCTACCCAACAGCCTAACAGTCACGTGGAAGTTCCAAGAAGTGGAAATGCACAAAATATTTACAAACATTTCAGCCAAAAGTCATCAAGTGAAGCAAAGACTAGAAATTCATGAGGAAATTACCTTCCACATGTATGATGCATAGGACCGGTTACTTATCTACAGGCCTCGGTGTTAAATGAAAATGTGGGGTCCCTTGTTCAAAAAAAATGTCATTAAAGGTACTAAAATATAATGCTTTTTTCTTTCTTCTAGAGCTGCATTCTCAACTTGTGCTGAATTTTTGTTGTTTTGTTTTGGAGGCATTTTTTAAACTAATATTATTCTAAGCACAAATAAAATGAAATTTTAACTTGTTACATACATTTTACCACTCATTTTTATATTATGCAATGCTAGCTTTAAATCCCAACATCAGAACATTTAACTTGCACACAGGATACTGAAATTACACAATTCCTATTTTGTTGCTCATACATGCAAATGTATTTTATTTTTCCCCAAACAGTGGAAACACTGCTCAAAACAAACTCAACCGTTTTGTTTTGTTTTGTTTTGCCATACTGGGAATTGAACCAGGGCCTTGCACATGCTAGGCAAGCATTCTACCAATGAGCTACACCTACAGTCCTATTCTATTTCTTTATATATGCACATTGTACCAACATTCTCTACCTTTGATTTACTGATGAATAAGAAAAGACTGAAAGCAAAAGGAACTCTGGGTCGCCTTATTGTTATTTTCCGCATAAGCGGTTGGCCAATACAGAAAAGTACATATACTAGGGTAGAGTTCCTTGGTCATTCATGTTTCTTGGGAATACCAACACCTTCTGCATTTGAAGCAAGTGCTGGTTTGCATGAAAAGCCTGGCTTCCTGGGGTTGCCTGAGACCTGGTTCACTTAGCCATAGGTATAACATATTGATTTTGTACTCACTTTGAGTGTTGCTGGACCCCTGTGCATCACAGGTCCACCAGAATGCAATGCACACTAGCATTGCATGCACTACACACAGAGGCAATAAGGGCCAACTGCATACAAACATATCTCGCATACCTCTACTCATTCACCTCCTCCATAGTCCCATCAGAATTCACTTAAAAGACACAAGTCCAAAGATAGAATTTTTACGAATTTCAAGATGGCCACAGAAAGCATTAATCCAAGTGTGGGGTTCTTCTGAACATAAGATCTTGTGCCACTGCGCACGCTTTCATTTTCTACAGGAATATCATTCAGCTCCTCGTTTTCTTATTTGTGTGTAGTAGCATTTTGTGGGATTTATAAAATCCTTTTATTTGTTCATCCATCCTTTTATTTGTTCATTTTTATAGGCAATTCATGTTCCTTAACTTCTAAAGCAAGTCACGATTCCAAATAGCTCTTCTAACTCCCAAAGCTCCCTTTTCTTACTTAAACCTAGAATTCAAAACCACGGTGGCTTGATTTCTGAAACTTCTTGTCTCGTTTCCCCTCCCCCAACTTGTACCTGGATTCTCTGTCTCCTCCCTACATCCTATCTTGATCAGTGGGATCCCTCTCCCAGTATTTTCTCTTTTATCCCTCTGGAGAGAAGTCTTCACTGATTACTTTTGAGAACTCACTCTCTTGGAAGAATCTTTGCACTCACCTCCTGGAAGAATCTTTGCACTCACCAAGAGTGAGCAGAACTCTCCCTGCTCCACCTCTCTTCTCAAATTCACCTGCTATAATTTGGCTCTTTGGAATTCTCCTACAATCAAAACTCTAGATGCCTGTGGATTCCCTCCAGGTCCTACAGAAATGCTTATAATATGCAGGTCTTGTGGTTTATGGTAATTTGTTCTACCAGCTTACGCGTTGAGGTACATGGTAACGCATCGTCATCTAGAATTGTTATAAATATTGTACCTGGTGTTTGGTTTTGGGAGATGATCATTCTACACAATTTTCATGTGGGGCTTCCAAAAAGTCTGTCACTATTGCTACCATTTCCCAGAATTCATGAAAGATAATTTGGGTTGGTATTCAATTTTAATGACTATATTTCTCAGAATGTTACAGATTGTTTCATTCTCTTCTCATTTCCCTTGTTGCTAGTGGGGAGCTGTTGAAATCTAATCACAGTTCCTTTGTAGATGATTTCTAGTTTCCCTCTAGCAGCTTTAAGATTTTCTCCCTAGAGGATAGGGGTGTAGTTCTGTGGCAGGGCACTTGCCCAGTATGTGCAAGGTCCTGGGTTCCACCTCTAGCATGGCAATAAATAAATAAATTTTAAAAATCTCCCTCTTGGGTCTTCTGCAGCATTACCATGATATGACTAGAAGCACTTTTTTTAAAAATTCCTCCTGCCTCTTAAATTGGAGGACTGATGTTTTCAACTTATTCTAGAAAATTCTTGCCCTCTGCCCCATTATCTTTTTTCTCTCTATGGGAACACCAGCAAAATATGTTAGAACTCCTTCCATGGTCATCTCTTTCTCTTAACTTCTCTTCCATACTTTCAGCCCCTTCCCTCTCCCCCTCATACACATACACACACATACTTAGAAGAATACCCTTCTGTTCATTTATTTTGTTTTGATCTATCAAAACAGAATACCCTTCTGTTCATTTATTTTGTTTTGATCTATCAACAAAATTTTCCATTTCAGACATTATATTTTTTTAAAATATAGCTGATCTTCTTTGATAATAACTTGTTAATAGGTAATGTTTCCAGTTCTTTCACTTCATATATATATCAGAACCACACTTTTTTGTACATACCATCTTGTCATTTTATCATTGTTGGTCTTTTGTGCCTTCGAGCGGTAGTGTTGGCTCTTATTAGTTGTTTGTGGTTTAGTTCTTCATATGTGTATTTTATTTGGTTGCGAGGTAACGTTGGGAATCCTAAACAGACAGAACCTTTTTCTTTTAGGAGTATGTGATTACTTAAAACCTGTGATAAAGATAATAGTGACACATGTCTAACAACATAAACTTACAAACTGAAAAAATAATACTTTGGTGTCATAAGTTTAGGTAACACAATAAGTTGTCATACTTAATAATGTAATTTCTTTTTGATTGGAAAATTTTTCTGGCTTTCTTTGCAAGCTCATTTATTAGGTCTTGAAATTTTATATTTTTTGCAATTTCATTTTCAGTTTATATAACTGAGAGTGATGTTAATCATTATTGGTAAATGCAAGATCTCAAATAATTTTTTAAATATTTTTTTAGTTGTCAATGGATCTTTATTTTATTTACTTATATGTGGTGCTGAGAATTGAACCCAGTGCCTCACACATGCAAAGCAAGTGCTCTACCACTGAGCCACAACCCCAGCCCAGATCTCAAGTAATTTTTAATTTTAAGAATTAAAAAACAGGTGGAGAGAATAAGATGAAGAGAAGCAAAGAGAAGCAAAAAATAAAGAATGGCCAGTCGTCAAGGTAAGAGCTACATCGAGAAGAGTCCTACATGCCCACCACAAAACTAGAAGGAATGACACAATGTAGGACACAGAAGTTATGAATGGAAGCAACCAGAGATGTAGAAGAATCTCAGAAAGCAACTGTCTGAAGCTCAATCAACCAAGAAGGTACAGGAGAATCTCTACAAGGAACAATGATTGGATCAGCTATATGCAGTGATCAGTGATCTTAACCACTAAATCTCTAACGTGGGACCAAAATTTAGGAAAGAGTAGGAAGTAAAGAGGAAGAAAGTAAAGGCAGAAAAGTATTCTAGAAAGAGTGAAAGGAAGAAATGTCGAAATATGAGCAATCTAGAAATGGGAAGAGAGCATAGAAGCTATCATAGAGCCCCTTCTTTTATAGCTAGGGAAGCTGAGGCCCAGACAGGTTAACCAATCCCCTTACTTAAACCTGATTAGCAACTGAGCTTAGATAGAAAGCCAGTGGAGATGAAATGATAATTCAGGAAGGATCAAGGAAAGACTTTCTGGCTCCAAAGAAGATTCCATTTAGTTCCTCAATTTTCGCTGAGAACCTGGCCTCTTTCCTCTCATGGGCCCATGATCTTGACATTATTTTCAATATATCTAATAGAAAAACCACGACTATGATGCTTTGCTTTCTGGAAAAAATGTGATGATGTTGGTTTGGGAAGAGAAAGAGAAATTTTTCTATCACACTGTTTTATTCTTTTTTTTTTTTTCCCACCGCAATTAAACATTTATTCAATTCCACAACATGGACAGTCCCGTGGAAGGTGCAAGGTTTGGGATCAGAGAACTTCCCACTGGCCTGTCACATCCTGGGCATACAGACCATGGCTGTGTTTTTGTTGGCAGTTTTCATTTCCATGATGTCAAACTGCCCAGTTGACTCTAAGATTTTAAACATTAGTTATAATCATAGAATATGTGCTCATAAAAATCTAAATACAGATAGGTATAAAGTAAAAATATGTTGAGGGGTTTTCTACACCCAGGTGAGTGATATGTAAAGTACACTTAACTTACAAAACCCAGACCCCTCAGTCACTCTGCTTAGGGATTCATCAGGTTAGGAATGACAGGTGGGCAAGGCAGAAAGGGAGGGTGGCGGCAGCAGGGGTGACCATGCCTGGAGAGGCCACAGAAGCTGCCACATGGTCCAGGAGAACCCCACGAAGGCTGGTGGTCAGGCCAGAGTGAAGGGTCTGGTCCTGGGCACAATGCCAGATCCCACCCAGGAGCCATCTACTGGGGGTCAGGGAGACGCCCGTGGTCTGGACCAAGCTGTGGTCACAGGGCTCGGTGCCCTGTCTCCAGCAGCATGCTCTCCAGATGCAACTTGCTGTTGCTCTCCACATAGGGCTGGTGCAGCCACATTGACAGGTAGCTCAGGGTAAGGTCACAGTCGGCCGTGTGTGCCAGCCTTGCACCCACAGTGCGCTTCAGGAGGAGTTCTTGCCTGTACATGTCAGAGAGCTGGCGGGAAACCTCATAGAAGTATGTCGTAGGCCACGTGTGAAACAGAGGGGGCCGCTTATTCTCCTCTCCATGATGGTAATTTTCTAGTGCACAAATTCCCTTGGTAGTTGAAGATAGCTTTTCCATTTTCACCAGTATTTTGGTCAAACCATCCAAGGTGGCCTGCAGTTCCTCACATAGCGCCTCAAGCTCTTTATCATATTGTGGATACATCTTTTCTTCATTTCCATTGGAAGCTGGGCTGCTGCTATTTAATTCTATCTTGTCTTTACTCAACAGACTGATTCTCAAGTTGGCAATGTTACTTGCAGTGATAAAACCTGCATCACTGAGGTTTTCCCATTTCAGGATTAAATTGTGCCAGTCAGCTGCATTGTCCTTAATTTTTCTTGCACTGACTGATAAGACAGGCTTTCTGAGTGTTGCGATTCCAAGAGTCTTTGCTTCCATGCGGTCCCCACACTGTTTTATTCTTATAGGAATTTTATATTCCTAAAGCATGGAAGACAGGAAGAGTTACTCACACTAAATTGGAAAAGTATCCCTATAATAACTTTGATAATACTCCACCCTGCCCCATCCAGAGATAACAAATAACCTCAAGATACTAACCATCCACCTACGGAAATGAACACAGTAGGGTAAGGACATTCATTAAAAACATCACCCAATTATGGATAATTCACAATGAGCTGGCAAACACCATTTTGCTATGAGTAGCAAAGTTCATCAAGAAACACCCTAACAATGTGTATATAAAGCAAACTGAACTGAGTCTGACACTTGCCATTACAGCAACCCTGCAGTCTGGGCATCATGTCTGTGCGCTTTTCTTCCTCATCCAGACGGCTGGGCTCTTGTGGGGGTGCAGGCTCGGTGAGGCTCTCTGGTGGGGAAGCCAGCTTTGGGGCCGGAAATGCATGCGGTGTGCCAGGCATTGGAAGCGGCTTCTCTTGCGCCTTCGGGGGCAGCTCAGCGGCAGGAGGCTATGGCGTAGGGTTGGGCGGGGGAACCGCTCCCTGTGCTGCCTTCACCAGGAACGAGCACGGCCTCCTCTCTGGCAATGAGAAGGTGACCATGCAGAACCTCAACGACCGCTTGGCCTCCTACCTGGAGAATGTTCGAGCACTAGAGGAGGCCAACGCCGACTTGGAGCAGAAGATCAAAGGGTGGTATGAGAAATTTGGACCTGGTTCTTGCCGAGGTCTTGATCATGATTATAGCAGATACTTTCCAATAATCGATGACCTTAGGAACCAGGTAAGAAACATGTCATGGGTGTTAAGAATCACAAGCGTAATTAGCCCCACATACACAAACAAATGTGTAAGCTGTCACGGCAGGACTTTGAGCTCAGCTTTTAAATTTTGATAGTTCCTTATCAAGATTAAAAATAATTGCATTGGGCTGGGATTGTAGCTCAGCGGTAGAGCACTTGCCTCGCATGCGTGAGGCACTGGGTTCCATCCTCAGCACCACAAAGAAAGAAAGAGAGAGATTATTAAAAAAATAATAATAATTTCTATTACAATTCTGATCTTTGAACGTGGCCCAACCATCATCTGGTTTTAGGTATACATGTATGTTTTTAGTAATATTAAAATTTCAAAATCTGGCCAGTGTCTCTGACTTTGTATTTATAAGCTTCCCCATGGAAAGGGATTCTTTTTTCATGGATAGAGTGGGGAATAAAAGAGGCCTTGCTTCAATTTCCCATTTGCAAAACCATCATCTTATTATTAGATACATGTGCCATTAATATTACCATAAGATTGCTATATTACCATAAATACTACCATAATTTCATGGGGAACTTTATTTCAAGGAAATGTGATTTTTAAAAAATATATGTATTTCTTCGCTCTTATCTATTTATCAGATAATTTCTGCAACTACTAGTAACGCCAATGTTGTCCTGCAAAATGATAATGCAAGACTAACTGCTGATGACTTCAGACTGAAGTAAGTAGCGCTAAAGAGAAGCACATAAAAAGTTATCTTAAGCATCACCTCCTCTTTTTTAAGGTTATGTGAGGTCCATTCTCTGTTTTTGTTTATTATTTGTTTTGAAGCTAATACATACTGGAGGGGCTAGCTGAATAACCTACCTTACCTGGGAAATTTGGGGGCTAACAAATGAATGTCAGAGTCATCAGGAAGAGGATTTTCACTATTTCCATTTTCTTGCTTCAAAAAAATATCTATTTATTGCGTTATGGGCAATCCAAATGAAATTTTATGTTATTTTAACAGTCTTGTCACCAATCTTAGTTTGGGTTTTATGAAGATCTAGAAAGTGATGTGACTAATGTCTAATGACTAGGAATGAACTTTTCAAATATGTCTATAAGGTTTGAGAACGAACTGGCCCTTCACCAGAGCGTGGAGGCAGACATCAATGGCTTGCGCAGAGTGCTGGATGAGCTGACCTTATGCAGAACTGACCTCGAGATCCAGCTGGAAACTCTGAGTGAGGAGTTGGCATACCTCAAGAAGAATCACGAGGAGGTACGCACTGTACCTGCTTGACTTTCAGTCTGCTTTCCTTCCAAAATTAAAAATTAATTTCAGGTGATAAGTATCTTCCTATGAAGAAGCATAGCAATTTCTCCCTATGGTTTAGATTATTTGAAATGTTTCTATTTGTCCCTCTCGAAAGAAAACTCACAAAATTCTCCTAACCATATAGATCCTGTCTATCCGGTTCATTAAAAAATAGTCAAATCTTGACCTGATTAAACAAATCTCTTCCAGGAAATGAAGGCTCTGCAGTGCGCGGCGGGAGGCAACGTGAATGTGGAGATGAACGCCGCCCCCGGGGTGGACCTCACGGTGCTGCTGAGCAACATGCGGGCGGAGTACGAGGCCCTGGCTGAGCAGAACCGGCAGGATGCGGAGGCCTGGTTCCAGGAGAAGGTAAAGCCACGCGGGGCGCGCTTACCTGGCGCTGGGTGCGGAGGCAGATCGCCTGACACCAGCCCCTGACGTTGCAGAGCGCCAAGCTGCAGCAGCAGATTTCCAACGATGCTGGCGCTACCACCTCCGCTAGGAATGAACTCACAGAATTGAAACGTACTCTTCAAACCCTGGAGATTGAACTTCAGTCCCTCTTAGCGATGGTGAGTACCGAGGTACAAAACGGTTGGCCTTTGGAAATTCAGGGAAGAATCTAAAGAGAATGTTCTTCCCATGTTACTTACTTGAACTTTTTCCATAGAGGACTATGTAGACATAAGACACGTTTGCATTTTACATAGGATACTTCTCTTTGCCTGGAAATTATACCTAAATGCTAATAATTATGAAGCATTATAAATTAGCAAATACAGTTATCTAGAGGTGCTCAGAAATCTGCTCTCCCAAGTCAAAAGAAAGCAAAAAAATACGCTGTTATCGCCTTTCCGGGTTTCTTTATCTAGCATTCCTTTTGGCCACTTAATTAAGAACACTTAAATTCCTTTTTAAGTTTCTTTTTAAGTGGCATAAACAAGCAAAGTAGAGGTAGGAAGATTGACTCTAAAGCTAAACATGCATAATGATAATAATAACCTTTTTCATTAAGGGTTTGCCCAGTAGTTTTGCCCACGTTAGTCCTCAATCATCCTGAGGCATGGGTGGAGCAGACTTTATAATTCATGTCATTATTTCCAAAAGAAAAATCTGAGATGCAAAAAAGTGATTCCCAGAGTTCCACAGTGGGATACAAAGGGATCAGAATTTCTCTTCAAAGTTTCAAACTCCCAAGTCTATCCTTTTCCCACTTTGGTGAGGAAACCTCCAGAGTTTATTCACAAAAGAAACTATGAATGCATACAAAATCAGAGATTAGACAAAAATGCTTGCATATAAAATGGTAAGACTTTTCTGTCTTCATTCAGTGTAAAATTACAGCAGGTGTTCCCTCTGTGTGTCTATATAAACTCATTGGAATTCATAAGCCTACAATTCAAACTATTCAAAACTTAAAAGGTAATTCTTTTCTTTGGCTTATTCTACTTATACAAACTTTATGCAATTGACTATTCGATTGTTTATTCATAGAAGAGCTACAATTCACATGAGACCAGGCAGCCACATGGTTAGAAATGAGATGTCAAAATACAGGGGGACTTTTACCTTTGGGGAAAATGGCAAAGTGTCAGACCCCACAAGCACAGAATATATTGGTGTGTGATCAGGGCTCTTTAGACTTTGCACTAGGAAGAAAGAATTTCATCTTCTCAAATACTCCTGGGCCTGTAAGTAACATTCACCACCGGTTATGTCAATCACAAATAGAAAAAATACTGTGGCATCTAAAAAAGGAAACGATAGTGAAGAGATGGGGTTTTTTTAAAATTATTTCCATTATAGCTCTCTATATCTTTTAAGTGACATAGCTCATTCTGAACAATATGGTGACATTTTCTACAAACTATGTCTCACCAAACCACAGAAACACTCCCTGGAGTGCTCCTTGACAGAGACCGAGGGCAACTACTGCACACAGCTGGCACAGATCCAGGCTCAGATCGGGGCCCTGGAGGAGCAGCTGCACCAGGTCAGGACGGAGACTGAGGGTCAGAAACTCGAGTATGAACAGCTCCTGGACATCAAGGCCCACCTGGAGAAGGAAATTGAGACCTACTGCCGCCTGATAGATGGAGATGATGAGTAAGACAATTTAAGATTATGAAAGATTATTTAAAATCCAGTGTAAAGTATCTATGATCCAGGTCATGTATAGATGAACATCTTTCTTGTGTTATTTCTGTGTTCAGTGAACTCTTACCTTAAATATTTGCCTTGTTTCCTTAGCAAAGCATAGAGTAAAATAATTAATGCAAAATTTATTTTTCAGATCTTGTGTTAAATCCAAAGGCTACGGAGGACTAGGAAATCAAATAAAAGGTAAACAAAAGCTGCGTGAAGCATTCAGATTTTTTGGATGTTTTAAATGATGAGTGATTTCCCATTTATGAATTTCATAAATTCATACATGTCATTTTAGATTCATCTAAAACTGCCATCGTCAAAACAGTGGTTGAAGAATTAGATCCTCGTGGCAAAGTTCTCTCATCCAGAGTTCACACCGTGGAAGAGAAATCCACCAAAGTCAACAAGAGTGAACAGAGGGTGCCTTCCTGAACTTCAGCACCACAAAAAAAAGAATGGCCCTGAAATTAAAAGACCCAGTTGAAACTCGTTTCCTAAATGAAAGCCCTCTTTATTTTTCTGCTTTTCTTCCAGTGAATTAAGACAAACTCTTCGTAGAGTAGTAACACTTCTTTGGTTTTCTCTTTGATGGTATTTCAATAAAAGTTCTTCCTGTTGCAAGTCATCCTCCCTGGTTCTGATCAGTCTTTGCATTTTAAATATACCCTCCAATGGGAGCTGAACATGGTCTTTCATTTCTTCTGTTTAATGCCCTGGTCTTCACAAGTTAGAAGTTTAACCCATAGACTAGTAGGAGTCTTGTTCCCATTTCTGTAATATTTTTTCATCCTTCCATTCTTCAGTAAATATTACTGAGCACCCACTAAGTACCAGGTAATGAGAATAAAATAGTAACTATTGTAATAACTCCATTCCCTGGTTCAACATGCTCATGGAAGTGGAAATAAGGAATTAAAGAATCAGAAACACCCTAAACATAAAGGAACAGCTCTTCAAGGTTAGTTTTGGAGGCAGAAGGGGAAAGAGTGAGAGGTGGGGAGCAGCACAAGTCAATTCCAGTAGGTGTCTTAAGTGACAGTCTTCACCACTCCCCGTTGAGGGAGGGCACTCACAAATATTCTATCCAGTTTTTGCCATCCAAGATGCAGAGTAATGTGTCTCTCAAGTTACATTTAATTGTACATGAAATGATATTTAGCACGTATCATCAATGAAACTATTCTCTAGCCTGTAGTCCAAGGTCTCACGGAGACAGGAGGAGATATAAACTCAGCGGAAGACTCTTCATAGGTTTATTTGAGTGAGAGAATTCGTCTCCTGGACACTGACTCAACAGAAACAACCTGCTTCTCAGGTCCTGAGAACCAGAAAATGGATCTCTATAGTAGGTTCATTCATTCATGGCCAAAACTTGGAAGCAACCAAAATGTCATTCAGTAGATGAATGGAGAAACTGTGGTCAATCCAGACCAAGGAATATTATTCAGTGCTGAAAATAAATGAGCTATCTAGATGATCGTGAAAAGAGACAGAGGAACTTTAAATGTATATTATTAAGTGAAGTCAATGAGGAAAGGTTATGTACTGTATGATTACAATAATATGGCATTCTAGAAAAGGCAAAACTATGGAAACAGTAAACAGATCCTTGGTTGCCAGAGATCAGGTGGAGGTGGGGGTAGTTGTGGTGGGGGTAGGGGATAAATAGGTGGAGCAAGGGGATTTTTAGGGTGGTGAAAATACTCTGTATATACCATAGGGGGGACACATCATTATACAATTTTCCAAGTTCACCCTAATATAAACTCTGTATGATTATGATGTGTCAATCAAAGTGGGTTCACCACTGGAACAAAAGTACTACCTCTCTGGTGTGGAATATAGACAAGGAGGGAGGCTTTTATGGGTGGGTGCAGGGAGTATATGGGAAATCTCTATACCTTCCTGTCAATTTTGCTGTGAACCTAAAAGGGCTCTAAAAAAAAAGTCTTCATAATTTTATTTTTAATTTTTAAGTACTTAGCTCATATTTCTTTAGTATTTGAGATGTCTGACCACCAACTCATCATAATCCAGGGAATAAGCTCTACTAGTATCAAGTTGAGAGAAAAAATTGAGAGAATTCTATGAGCAAGGAAACTTGAGGCAGATAATGGTTGAGTAATTTGTCCAGGGTCACAGAGCTAGTCACTGGAGGTATTACCTGTAGAATGAGGATGATCACAGTATTTACCTCATAGGGAGGCTGTGAGGATTAAATGATGTTTGGAACAGTGTCTCACATGCAGTAAATACTGCTTTATCAATTATTATCAATTCTTCCCAAACCAGAGGTGCCATTTGGTGGGAGGAATTAGCACACCAGAATCTGATTCTCAGAAATAAAAAAAAAAAGGAATCTCAACAAACCTCATTCATGTTCAAGAACAATGCTATACTAAACTTAGCTAACAGGCATGTCGAATGTGAATTTTAAACAAGAGCATACTTGAAGCTAAAACAATTTATCAAGAGGGAAATTGGCATTTGATCATTATAGTAAGATAACATAATGAAAGATTTAATTCTGAAATAAAGAGACATTAATAGCATAACTTAAAGGTGAATTCAATTCAGTTACTTTGAATACATATGATATGCATATTATGTAACACTGTGTTACCTAGTAAAGTCTCAAGAAACGATAATGGTCTATTGCCAGATGCTGGTTTCTTACCATGAAAAAATGACCACTCTTGGGGGTAAAAAATGTAAGTAGAAGTGACCCGGGAAATTGGTTCAATCTATTCTCTGCTTCCAGAAAGGACTGAAGCATCTTTGGACTCTTCCTGTATTTGCTTAGAGGAAGTCTATGATTAAAAGAATGCAGGAGACTTGCCCTATGAGTAAATGGTGACAACCCTTGAAGGAGTCAAGAGCCATACGTTCCATCCTGGCTGGGATCCAGTTGTTCTGTGATCTCCACGGCCACCGTGGATTCAGAGTCGACTCATCTCCAAAATGGCTCTAATAATATGTGTTAACTTGTTTCACAAAAGATGATAAGTTAATTAGTATTTGTAAATTATCCTGAGATAAATAGATTAGGTTAATAATACTTTGCAATCTCATAATACCTCTTACTGAAGAAGCTCAAACCTTATAAACTGCTACACCAACAACAGGCTCTATTTGTCTTGTTTTATTCATGGGAAACATGGGCAAAAGTTTTAAAATTTGACCAGGCTACAACAAAATCAGCAATAAGTCTCTGAATTTAAGCTACATCTCCTATCATGCACTGTTCTAAACATGAGCCAATAGTTTGGATTACAGTCTTGTATTGATTTAGATATTTGTATTAAAATCAAATTCATGCTCAGGCACAGTGGTGCACACCTGTAATACCAGTGGCTCAGGAGGCTAAAGCAGAAGAATCATGAACTCAAAGTCAGCCTCAGCCACTTAGCGAGGCCCTGAGCAACTCAGCGTGACCCTGTTTCTAAGTAAAATATTAAAAAGGGCTGGGGATGTGATCCAGTACTTAAGCACCCCTGGGTTCAATACCTGGTACCAAAAAAATTAAAAATTATGCATTCCAGTCCACTGAATATTCCACATCTTTTAGTGATAACAACATTGGATATTTTTCAAAGTATTCAATATTCACAACATTGAAAACTCTGATTCAGGGAAAAAATTAATTACTATTTCAAAACTAAGCCTGTAATCAGTCAAGCAATATATTTGTACCAGTCAATGATAGAGACCTGATCCTGTCTGACGTGTCCATTTTATTATGATAATATAAATAATTAACATTTGCAAAATGTCAGTGCCCTTCGGACTGTCTTATAGACATTCATTATTGGAGCTGTTCATTATTGAAGTCTTCATTTGTGAAGGTTCAATGCTATTATTTTTATTTGCCTCCCAGGCAAATGAAGCCCAAGAAGAGTGGCTAACTTCCCAAGGGCATCAAGGCAAGAGAAGAAAGAGACTGCTCCCCTGTGGAACTCATCTCGGATCTGGATACCATAATTATGGGGTGATGGAAACACCCCACTCCTTAACATACTTCCCTCCCTACAGATCAATAGGAAGCTCATGTCTCCAAATGATGCATAGTGCTTTGAATACATAAGTTTGAACTAAAAGGCAATAAGCAATATCTTTAAAGCAGGGAACTGAACAATTTGGAGACTCAGAAGCTAATCGAATTGATGTTTTGCTCCTGGAACAAACCAAAAAAAATGGTGATTCAAATAATTCTGTACCAATTCCACATACTTGTGAATTTCAGTGAGATTCATAAGCAAGTTACTATAGGATTTCCATTATTCCATCTTTTCAATTTAAAAAAAAATCAATTCAAAAATTCCCACTATCAAAAAAATCACTATATGCTGAGAGTCTCTGATTCCAACAACACTCAATAAAGAAGGAGTAGCAGAGATACTTTATATGCATTTGTAGGACAAGAGCAGTAGACATTTCTCATTTGAATTATCAATTTTTATTAGATGGGAGGAGGGAATCTAATCCAGAGGTCAAAAAGATGCACCTTTATATCTTTTTGTAAAAGAAATGATGGTTTTCTTTTCTGAGATCTATGACGCTATGCTTTAGTATTACTAACACTTGGAGGCTATGATTTAGTATTACTGGCACCTTTTTCACATATAAAAAATATGCTTAGGGCACCTTGCCACCCACTAGACACTATTAAAAATAGCCCAATTACGGAAAACAACAATTAGAATGCAAGTTATATTTTATTACAGATCAGCCTAGGTGAGATTGAAACTACTACCGAATCCTATAAAAGGCCCATGGAGCTACCTTCTGTGGAAGGTGGACTCTGGCTTTGCTCCTCTCTGGGAAAGGGTCGCTGGGCTGGGCTGACGCCATGTCTTTCGGATTTTCTAGTGGATCCAGGCAGACCTGCTCACGAGCTGGTTCTGTCAGGCTGTCTGGTGGAGAGACCAGCTTTGTGGCTGGGAATGTATGTGTTGGGTCGTCGGGAGCAGGAAGCAGCTTTTCTTGTACGCTTGGGGGTGTTGCTTCTGGAGGAAGCTTCTGCAATGGTGGTGGAGGGTCTGGCAGCAGCAGCAGCACTGGTTTTCTTGGAAATGAGTACAGCCTTCTCTCTGGGCATGAGAAGGTGACCATGCAGAACCTCAACGACCGCCTGGCCTCTTACCTGGACCATGTGCATGCTCTAGAGCAGGCAAATGCAGACCTAGAGCAGAAGATCGAGAGCTGGTATGGGAAGTACGGGCCTGGCTGTGGTCGGGGACTTGATCATGACTACAGCAGATATTTCTCAGTCATTGAAGACCTAAAAAGAGAGGTAAGAAATATGAATTTACATACTTTCATTATAGACTTCCGGTGGGCATAACTTAAGAAAATAGAAAGCATGCTTTAAAATTTTGTGGGATATAGAATTTGTTCATCCTGTACTCCCAGTGCTAAGGGCAGTGTCCAACAATAAAAATTTATAGGATTAAACTAATGAAAGAGAAATGGTTTTGAAACAGAGTAATCACTATCATTTTTATATTTAACTCATGCTTTTTTATCAAGAATAATAACAAGCATTCATGTGGCTCTTAAGCTCTGGATATTTATTATCTAAAGAAAATTCAGATTTCTACAATATAGAAAAAAAAGTGATGCTAAAATAAATGCTTGACAGGTTAAGAAGACATTGAATCTCACTGAAATCTGGAGGGTCCTTTGATTTTTGTTCTTAACATTTGCACATTCCACCCTGTTTAGATTATTTCTGTGACCACATGTAATGCCAGAATGGTTCTACAAAATGACAATGCCAGACTGACCGCTGATGACTTCAGGTTGAAGTAGGTGATAATGATTAATTATTTTTGTAAAGATAAAAATACTAAAGTTGGAGCCAGGTGGTACATACCTGTAATCTCAGTGGCTCGGGAGGCTGAGGCAGGAGGATGGTGAATTCGAAGTCAGCCTCAGCAATTAAGCAAGGCCCTAAGCAACTCAGTGAGACCCTGTCTCTAAACAAAATATTAAAAGGGCTGGGGATGTGGCTCAGTGGTCGAGTGCCCCTGAGTTCAATCCCCAGTACCAAAGAATATACACACACACACACACACACACACACACACACACACATTGAAATTAGATTAAAGAATGTGTGTGCACGCGCATGCGCGCTCACTGGGAATTGAACTCAGAACCTCACACATGCAAGCTCTCTACCACTGAGCTACATCCTCAACCCTCTTACTGATTTTTGAATGTCTTTTTTTTTTTTTTTTTTTTTGCTGTGCTAGGGGTTGAACCCATGGCTTCACATATGCTAGGCAAATACTTTACCACTGAACTAAATCCCCAACCCCTCTTTTGTTTTTAAAACCAAAATGTTTTAATATTAAAACATTTATAGCCATACTAGATCAGTAAAGAAATCAAATTAAATATGCCCTTATAAAAAGAACTATCATAACTTTTTATATCTAGCAATATTTTATTCAACAAACACATTGGATGACAAAAAATTAACTCTGAAGAAATAACACCTCCAGCCGGGCGCAGTGGCACATGCCTGTAATCCCAGCATTTTTGGAGGCTGAGACAGGAGAATTGCGTGTTCAAAGCCAGCCTCAGCAAAGGCAAGGTGCTAAGCAACTCAGTGAGACCCTGTCTCTACATAAAACACAAGATAGGGCTGGGGATATGGCTCAGTGGTGCCCTGAGTTCAATCCCTGGTACCAAAAAAAGAAAGAAAGAAAGGAAAGAAGGAAGGAAGGGAAGGAGGGAGAGAGGAAAAGTAAAGTAAAGGAATAACACTTCCAAAATGATATTCATAAATCAGTAGGTATCTCAAATTATTTTAACCATTTGTTCTTGCAAAAAGCTTCAGAAGTGCATACAGAACCTCCTATCTTTCAGCATATGAAGTCTTTACATAAGATGTGTTTTGCACTTGCCTATGATTACAATGCTCAAACACCTTCATAAACTTTAAGGTATGAAAGCGAACTTGCCCTGCACCAGAGCGTTGAGGCAGACACCAATGGTCTCCGCAGAGTGTTGGAGGAGCTGGCCCTCTGCACAACAGACCTGGAGATTCAGTGTGAGACCCTGAGTGAGGAACTAACCTACCTCCAAAAAAATCACGAGGAGGTAAGGAAGCCTGCAGAGCAGCTAGGTGCAACATCTTGATTTCCTTCCTCGATACACTCTTCATTTCAAAGCAGGGTGTGGATACCACTCAACATCCTCCCTCAGATATTAATATTGACCCCTTTACAGGAAATGGAAGTCCTGCAACGTGCATCAGGAGGCAACGTGAACGTGGAGGTGAACGCAGCCCCGGGAGAGGACCTAACTGTCACGCTGAACAACATGAGAGCTGAGTATGAGGAACTGGCTGAACAAAACCGTAAAGACATTGAGGCCTGGTTTAATGAGAAGGTAGAGCTCTGGCAAGTACCTGTGAAGGGCTTATTCGGTGAACAATCAAGCCAGTCACTAACCCTTCTGACAATTCCTCTTCAGAGTGCATCATTGCAACAACAGATTTCAGATGATGCAGGAGCAGCTACAGCAGCCAGAAATGAGCTGACAGAACTGAAACGCAATCTACAAACCCTGGAAATAGAACTTCAGTCCCTTACGGCTATGGTATGTAGGAATTGCCATTGAATTGAATATGTGTGTGTGTTAACCCATTTTCTGTGCTATCACAACATACCCAAGGCTGGGTACTTTATAAAGAAAAGAGGCTCATTTAGCTCATGGTTTTAGAAGCTGAGAATCTAAACAGCACTAGCTGTGTCACATCATGGTCAGTCTTATCACAGAATGAGATCAAGTGAGAGGGAGAGATCATAAGCCAAGACAGGAAGCCAGAGCACAGGGAGGAGCCAAGTTCATTCCTTTTTTTTTTTTTTTTTTTTTTAGTACCGGAGATTGAACTAAGAGGCACTCAACCACTGAGCCACATCCCCAGCCCTATTTTGTGTTTTATTTAGAGACCGGGTCTCATTGAGTTGCTTAGCGCCTCATCATTGCTGAGGCTGGCTTTGAACTCATGTTTCTCCTGTCTCAGCCTCCCAAAGTGTTGGGACCAAGTTCGTTCTTTTATCACAATTCTCTCATGAGAACTAACTAGGGTTCGGTGAGAACTACATCAGTTTCTCCTGAGAGTGGCATCTTCGATGACCTAATTACTTGCCAATAAGCTCCACCTCTTAAAGGTCCACCCTCTCTTAACATCACTGCACTGGGACTAGGCTTCCAACACACAAATGCTTGGGGAACACAAACAAAGCATATTCAAACTAGAGCAGTGTGTGCATAGATATAAGCAAACACAAATATAAAAATATGAATCTATAGCACAAGTACAGCGTATAGAAGCACATATAATTAAAAACACAAGTATATTAAATATCAAGAAATCTATCCATAAACATTACTTCTAACCCACCAATCCCAAAACCTGAAAAATGGTTTTTTCTCAATGGAAAAGAAATCTTTTTGCCACTTTTAATTTTCAGCTGAAAATACTGAGATCTTGTGCAAACATTTCCACCTTGAGAAGGCTTAAAATTGGAGCAGGTCATTTACTGTTACACAGTCAAACCTTACTTCATTCCTCTTTCAGAAACATTCCTATGAATGCTCCCTGGCTGAGACCAAAGGGAACTACTGCGTTCAACTCCAGCAGATCCAGGACCAGATCGGAGCAATAGAGGAGCAACTACAGCAGATTCGAACGGAAATGGAAGGCCAGAAGCTGGATTATGAACGGCTTCTTGATCTCAAAATAGTTTTGGAAAAAGAAATTGAAACATACTGCAACTTACTGGATAGAGAAGAAAGGTAAATATTAATTGTGAAAAAAAAATTAGTCTCCCAGGAACCACATTTTTCTGGAGAGACGGAGATTGCAATATTGCATCCTGGAATTTCCTGTGCTGAAGATCATGCTCATGCTCATGTGTTCTCAGTTATGTATGTTGTCGCATCGAAATGAAATGAAAACAGAAATTTGAAAATCACAATTCTAAGTATGTCAAGTTTTTGTATGTATAGTAATAGAAATTAAATATGAAATAGTTAACAATTCTAATATTCCAATCCAAGGGGGAAATTGCTTTCTGTAATTTAGTGTTTGAGCATATTTCTCATAATAAACAGCTCACTCTATTTTATTGTTACATCAGTGATTACCTCACAGCCTCCCAAGTTGCTAGGATTACAGGCTTACGCCACCATCCCCAGCTAAAACCCATACTCTTGCCTATCCTTAGGCATAGCCCCTCACTATGCTACACAAAGTGCTTCTAACAATGGCTTACACTCAAAAGGTACTTGGTAATCAGTGGCTACTACTAAATGCTTGCCCATGGACACACCCATGAGCAGGTAACATTGGACATACCCCTGAAGGCGTAGGTGAGCCCTCTTCAGCTTATTCTCACAAGAACCCAATAGTGATGCTCCCTCCTCAGAACAAAGTACTTACACAACATTCATTTTTCACTAAACTTACAGCACCTTTCATAAAATGCTGTACATTTTTACATGAAGATGCTTTATTTCCTACAGTGCAAACTGCTATGCTTCTCAGCCCCACAGCACCTACACCTCTCATTGTATACAGTAGGTACTCTAAACATGCTCATGAGCCAGTTGAATGAAAAGTCATAGTGAGAAAGAACTCAGAGTCTTCTATATTGTTGGATGAAAAAGATAATACCTGGTCATGAGGAAATTTCTGATCATAAACATCCACTTACCCTCTTTTTGCACTACGTCAAAAAACTTACTCATGTCCTTAAACATAAGAAAAATTTACACCTTATTGAAGCTAGAACTCCAGAATCTTTGTTCCCAATTCACTATTATTTATGAGCTCCCTCTTGAAAGAAAAAAAATGTACTAACTGACACTTATCTTCACAGAAGGAGCACACCCACGTGTTATAAAGCAGAAGGATGCAGCCCTATAAATCCTGGGAAGCAAATCAAAGGTATAGAAGGCTTTTTACTTGATGTAATTCTTTTAAACTTCTTCAGTTTTATAACATAAATCCCTTATTTGTGAACCAAATAAAATTTATTTTTAAGTTAAGTTCTAGAGAATGAAGAGATGAGAGGTTATGATGATAATTCTTAATATTTTTATTTTAAATCCTTGTGGAACAGATGTGGTCAAATTTTGAAATTACTGGAATGAGGAATCCATCCCTAAATATCTTTCTTACCTGGAACATGCTATTTTTCATTGTTTCAATGCTTTGATAAAGAATTACTTTGTTTTAAACCACAAAAAGTCAGTATTTAAAAGAAGGCATTACTTTCTCTGTGCCTATAGCTGCCTGATACTAGCTGGTTGTTATTCATATTTTCCTTATGCTTTCAGATACCCATTGCTCTAAAAATCAGTGTTTAATATAAGAACCATAGTTTCAGATCTTGTTAAACATTGACTTTAAACATAATATCTCAATTCTCTGCAAATTTGCAACAAAAAAACACCTTTTTGAGGGGGCAGGCAGTGCTGGGGGTTGAACCCAGGACCTCACACATGCTAGGCAAGCACTCTATCCCTGAACTACACCCCATCTCTGCAAAAACTCAATTTTAGAAAGCATACCTGTTGTGACTACTTTTCAAGCTGTTGAGAATGAATCACTGAATTTTTATTTTAGACTCAGCAGAAGAAATGTTTGTGAAAACCATGGTTGAAGAACTAGATCAACTTGGCAATGTCCTTTCTGTGAGAGTCCACTCAGTAGAAGAAAAATCTTCTAAGATAAGCAACATTACAATGGAGCACCGAGTACCTTCTAAAGCACCAAAATAAGAAAGAAGTCATTTAAAGGAAATTCTGCCTTGGTAAAATTCCACTGGGTAAATGGAAATTTTCACTTCTTAAAAATAAAAGGACTGGAATTTGTATTTCTTCTCCTACTTTTCTCATGTTTTTTGCATGTAACCCTTTTTAAGAGAAGAAAAAAATCTTGCTCTGTCCCTAGTTTCATTTTAATTTGGGGAAACATTTCATTAATTTTTTTTCTGTGGCAAGGTTGTGGGGTTTTTGTTGGTTTGGTTTGGTTGGTGTGCTTTTTTTTCGGGGTGGGGGGTTGTACCGAGAATTGAACCCAGGAATACTTAACCACTGAGCCACATCCCCAGCCCTTTTTATATTTTATTTAAAGACAGGGTCTCACTGAGTGCTTAAGGCCTCACTAAGTTGCTGAGGCTGGCTTTGAACTCATTATCCTCCGGCCTCAGTCTCCTAAACCATTGGGATTACAGGTATACACCACCACGCCCAGTCCAAATTGTTGTATTGTTTGTTTTTTTTAATAAATCTGCTTCTTTTTAATTATCACATGACAATACTAAATGAAAGGCATGCTAATGAAATAACGTTCTTCACTTCATAGTCACTTTTGCCTCAAAAAATAACAGGATAAATGGCAAAGATCACAGCCCTAATCTCCGGTCCCAGGTTAGAAATGCTTTTGATTGCAGAACTTTAGTGACAATACTCTAATTTTAATATAATTTTATATTAAGTGTGCTTGAACTTATTTTACATGCATTGACCAATTTAATCTTCATAAAAGCTCATGAGTTAGGTGTTTTATCTTTATTTTATATATGAGGAAAGCAATATTTAACCAGTTGAAGGAATTTCCCTAGGACTACATAGCTGATGTGTAGTGGAACTCAGGCTCAAATCCTGATCTCCTTCTCCTCCATGGTAACCAGAGCCCATTGCACACAACAAAATCAGCGTAAGAATTTCACTAAAGCACATTGTGTTTTCACACTAGAATTCCATTGCCACCAAAGAGGGGCTACAAACAGGCAGATTTTTGTATAAATAGTCATCAGTGACACACCCAGGAATATGGCTTCTAGTATAGTGAATCTACACTCTACCTATATTCTTCTCCTGTCATTTACCCACCTCCAGCTCCTCTGCCTGCACTTCCCTCTCAGCCATCACATTAAACCCTGGTCACCCCATCCTTTAGGCTACAGTTTCCCTCATTATGCTTTAGTACTCTCCCATTCTGGATATTAGGGTCACAGAGAGGCTCTGTCTCCTAGAAATTGGAGGACTAAAGCCACACACTCGCTCTCTCAAAACACTTGGCTAACTTATCACCTTGCAAACACAGTGTTGGACCCTCTTTCTCTTGTGACTACCAGTACTAGTACTAATCACTCTCGCTTGTTCCTATAGAGTTCCTTTTCTTTCCAAGAGCCATTCAACTAATTCCCATTTTTCTGTATTCATTTGTTTCCACTTATACAAATAAACAGACATGCCTATCTATGCAAGATGGATTTATAGTTAATATAAGCATAAGCTATTACTCCAAAATGCATGCTTTTAATAAACAACTGTACTCTTGGAAATGAAGTCTTAAAAGCTTAGGTACTCTCCTTGTTTCCAAATGGTCAGTGTTTGCAATAAATAATAAGTAAATAAATATGTGTACATATATATATACATACACAGACACACATTTTAAAAGTAAATGACTGCCACCAATACTTAACAAATCTCAAAACTTTTATTGGAAATATTTGTGACCACCAATTGTGAAACTAAAGACAATATAAAAGAAAGTAGACACACAGATAAATCATAATAAAGGTACAATGAAATAAAGAGATCTTCAAAATCAGTCTTACAGGGAAAAAAAATCATTCCTTTCAAGTGAATGATAGAGAGAATACATACCAACTTCTCAGCAGCAACAGTGGAAGCCAAAGACAGTAGAATGATATCTTCAACATTTTAAGAGGAATTCCAAATTGTCAATAAATTTGTAAAAAGTATTGACCATATTAATAACTAGAAACAGAGAAATTTAAACTATATTAAATGCCATTACCTAACCAACAAACTGGAAACACTTTAAAAATATTTGCCACAGATTATGCATTCTACTGTGGAATTGTTTCTAAAGTGGGACTACTATGAACAATATTCCAAAATAAGCCTTACATGTTACCTACTACATACACGAAATGAGTAAACTAGAGGAACAAAAATAAAAGAGAATGAAAAGAGTGAAGAAGGCATAAGGACCTATGTAACACCATACAAATATATATATTATGGAAGTTTCAAAAGAAAGTAGAAAAAAAAAAAGGTAGAAAACTTATTTAAAGAAATGGGATCTGAAAACTTTCCAAATCTTGGGTGAGACATATGGACATACAGATTAATGGAATTCAAAGGACTCTAGGCAAGATCAGCTAAAGAAAAATACTCCAAGGCACACTACAGTCAAACTGTCAAAAGTCAAAAGAGAAGAAAACAGCAACAAATAAGAGACCTATCACATACAAGGCTACCCTAATAAGGCCATCAGCAGACTTCACAACAGAAACCTTGCAAGACAAGAGGGAACTGAATGATGTATTCAAAGTGCTCAAAGAAAAAAAACTGTCAACCATAAACACTATTCCCAGCAAAGCTATAATTCAGAAATGAAGGAGAGATAAATACATTCTCAGACAAACAAAAGCTAAGGGGGATCATCCTCAGTAGATCTGCCATAAGAAATGGCAAAGAAGTTCTTCAAATTTAAACAGCAGGACTCATTAACCATATGAAAATAAAAAGCTCACTAATAAAGATACAAATTGAGAATATTAAATAGAAGTATATAAATCACTTATATCTAGTACAAAGCTTAAAAGACAAACCTATTAAAAATAACTATAGGCCAGGCACAGCAGCACATGCCTGTAATCCCAGCAGTTCAGGAGGCTGAGGTAGGAGGATGCAAAGTTCAAAGCCAGCCTCAGCTGGTGGTGCCAAGCAACTCAGTGAGACCCTGTCTCTAAATAAAATACAAAATAGAGCTGGGGATGAGGCTCAGTTGTCAAGGGCCCCTGAGTTCAATCCCCAATACCCCAAAATAAATAAATACAAAACAACTATAGCTACAATAATTTGTTAATAGATATGCAATATAAAAATGTAAATTTTGACATCATAAACATAAAATGGAGGGCTGGGGTTGTGGCTCAGCAGTAGAGCTCCCATCTAGTGTGGGTGAGGCACTAGGTTCGATCCTCAGCACCACATAAAAATAAGTAGATAAAAATAAAGTCATTAAAAAGAACATAAAATGGAGGCTAGTTAGGGTGTAGAGCTTTTGTATGTGATCAAGGTTAAGCCATTGTCATTATAAAATAATCTGTTATAATAATAAGATGTTCTATGTAAGCCACATGAAAACCACAAAGTTAAACCTATAGTAGATACACAAAAGACAGAAAATAATCAAAACATACCACTAAATAAAACTGTCAGATCACAAACTAGGACAACAAGAGAGGAAAAAACAAGTATTTACTAAAAAAAAAAAATTAGCCAAATGGCAGTAGTACGTTCTTACTTATCAATAATTACCTGTAAATGTATTAAATTCTCTAATCAAAAGATACAGAGTGATTGGATTCAAAAAATAAGACACAAATCATATGCTTTTTATAAGATACTCACTTCATCTTTAATTATACATATAAAGTGAAGGGATGGGAAAAGGTATTCGATATTCTATACAAATGGAACCAAAAAAGATTAAGGGGTGTTATATCAGACAAAATGGACTTTAAATCAAAAATAATGAAAAGAAATGTCATTATCTCCTTATAAAGACATCAATTTATTAAGAAGATAAAACAATTGTGAATATATGTGCACCCAACATTGAAACACCTAAGTTTATAAAACAAATGTTAATAGATCTGAAGAGAGAAATAGATAGTAATACAACAAGAGAAGCTGTTGTGGTATGGAAATGAGGTGTTTGCCAAAAGCTCCTTTGGCAATGCAGGAAAGTTTGGGTGTAAGACCACTTTTGGGGGGGGGGGCGTGTAAAACCACTGGGTTATGAGAGCTATAACCTAAAAGTCCATCCTAGTTTGAATGGGTGATAACTATAGGCCAGGGGGTGTGGCTGGAGGAGCTGAGTCACAAGAAACATGTCCAGGAAGTGTCCATCTTCCCCTCTGGCCCCTTCTCCTCTCTCTCTGCTTCCTGACCACCACGAGCTTTCCTCTACCACACTCTCACTACGATGTTCTGTCTCACCTTAGCCCCACAGCAACAGACTCAGCCGACCATGGTTGAACCTCTGAAACCATGAGCCAAAACAAACTTTTCCTCCTCTAAGTTGTTCTTGTCAGATATTTTGGTGACAGTGATGAAAAGCTGACTCAAAGGACACCTCAATATCCCGCTTTTGACAATGGATAGATCGTCCAGACAGAAAATCAATATGGAAACACTGAGATTAAACTACACTTTAGACCAAATGGACCTAATGGACATATGTAGAACATTACAACAAAAGCAGAATACCCATGCTTCTCGAGCACACAAGGAACATTCTCAAGGATAGACAATGTGTTAGACCACAAAACAAGTCTTAATAAATTTACAAGAGTTGAAATAATACCAAGTATCTTTTCTGATCACAATGTTATGAAACCAGAAATCAATAACAGGAAGAACTTTGGAAAATTCACAAATACATGAAAATTAAAGAACATATACCTGAACAGCTAGTGGATCAAATAAACAGATTTTGAAAATCTGAAAATGGAAACAGAGCATAACAAAACATGGGATGCAGCACAAGCCATTCTAAGAGTGAAGTTTATGGAAATAAAAGCCAACATTAAAGAAGAAAGGTCCCAAATAAACAGGCTACCATTATACCTCAAGGAGCTAGAAAAAAATAGAATAAAGCAAGCCCAAAGTTAATAGAAGGAGAAAATAACCAATAACAGGGCAGAAATGAATGAAATAGAGACAAAAAAATCAATGAAACAAAAAGTAAGTTTTTTTGAAAAGGAAAACAAAATTGGCAAACCTTGGTTAGGGTAACAAAAAAAGAGAGAAGACTCAAATAAAATCAGAAATGAAAGAGGAGATATAAATGATACCACAGAAGTATACAGAATCATAAAGATTTACACATATGGACAAATAAAGAAATACATAAAACTCCTGGAAACACATAACACACCAAAACTGAACTATGAAGACATACGAAATCTGAACAAACCAAAAAGTCAGAAGATTGAATCAGTAATAATCTCCCATCAAAGAAAAGCCTAGGATCAGAGGGTTTCACATCTAAATTCTACTAAACATTTAATGAAGAACCAGGCCTTCTCAAACTCTTCCAAAAAAACAAAGAGAAGTTAATATTTCAAACTCATTTTATGATGCCAGCATTACCCTGATACCAAAGCCACAGATACTACATAAAAAGAAAATCATAGGCCAATATCCATGATGAACAAAGATGCAAAAATTCCCTCCTAAAATACCACTGAAATCAGCAGCACATTTAAAGAAATATTCACCATGGTCAAGTGGCATTTATCCCTGGGAAGCAAGGTTCAATATATGCAAATTGATGTGATACACCACATTAATAGAATGGATGAAAAAAAATACGATAATTTCAATAGATGCAGAAAAAGCAGTGACAACATTCAACATCCTTTTGTGATTAAAAACTCTCAACACATTAGGTATAGAATGAGTGTATCTCAACTTAATAAAGGTCATATGTGACAAGCCCATAACTAACATCATACTCAATGAGAGCTTTTCCTCTAAGATCTGGAACAAGACAAATATCCCCACTTTCACTGCTTCTATTCAACCTAGTACTAGAAGTGCTAGCCAGAGCAATTAGGCAAGAAAAAGAGAAAAAGCCATCCTAGTTGAAAAGGAAGAAACCAAGTTGTCTTTTTGCAAATGACATAATGTTTTATGTAGAAAACCCTAGACAATTTATTAAAAACAGGAATTCAGTAAATTTTCAAGATAGAAAAAAATCAGTAGCATTTTTACTCACCAATTACAAACTGTCTGAAAAATCAAGAAAACAACTCCTTTTCCAATAGCATGAAAAATATTTAAGAATAAATTTAATCAAAGAGGTAAAAGACCTTTACACTGAAAACTCTAAAACATTATGAAAGAAACTAAAGAAGACAAAAATAAATGGATTGATGGGCTAGGGTTGTAGCTCAGTGGTAGAGCACTTGCCTTGCACGTGTGAGGATCTGGGTTCCATCCTCAGCACCACATAAAGATAAATAAATAAAATAAAGGTATTGTGTCCATCTACAACTAAAAAATATTTAAAAGATAAATGGAATGATACCACATGCTCATGGGTTAGAAATGAATATTGCTAAAATGTTCATACTAGCCAAAGTGATCTATAGATTCATTGCAATCTCTATAAAAATTCCAGTGCAATTTTTCACAGAGAAAAGAAAAGCAACCCGGGAGTTGGGCGCCGGTGGCCGCGAGGCGCGAAGCCCTGGTTGCCCGGCCGCGGTCCGTGAGCGGCCGCCTTGTCCATCTTCACCCCCACCAACCAGATCCGCCTGACCAATGTGGCGGTGGTCCGCATGAAGCGCGCGGGCAAGAGCTTCGAGATCGCCTGCTACAAGAACAAGGTGGTGGGCTGGCGCAGCGGCGTGGAGAAGGACCTGGACGAGGTCCTGCAGACGCCCTCGGTGTTCGTGAACGTCTCCAAGGGGCAGATGGCGAGGAGGGAGGACCTGGTCAGCGCATTCGGCACCGACGACCAGACCGAGATCTGTAAGCAGATTTTGACTAAAGGAGAGGTTCAGGTATCAGATAAAGAAAGGCACACGCAACTGGAGCAGATGTTTAGGGATATTGCAACCATTGTGGCAGACAAATGTGTCAACCCAGAAACAAAGAGACCATACACCGTTATCCTTATTGAGAGAGCCATGAAGGACATCCACTGTTCAGTCAAACCCAACAAGAGTACAAAACAGCAGGCTTTGGAAGTGATAAAGCAGCTGAAGGAGAAAATGAAGATCGAACGTGCTCACATGCGGCTCCGGTTCATTCTTCCAGTGAATGAAGGAAAGAAGCTGAAGGACAAGTTCAAGCCGTTGATCAAGGTTATAGAAAGCGAAGACTACAGCCAGCAGCTAAAAATTGTGTGTCTGATTGACCCGGGCTGCTTCCGAGAAATTGATGAGCTAATAAAAAAGGAAACAAAAGGCAAAGCTTCTTTGGAAGTATTCAATTTGAAAGATGTGGAAGAAAGAGATGAGAAATTTGAATGATGTTCATCAGTCTTCTTCCGCTATAAAACACTAAAGCAAATGTTTTTTGTTTCTAATGGCACTGTTTTCTGTGATTTGCCAAAAAAAAAAAAAAGTACTGGGCTGGAGTTATAGCACAGTGGTAGCGTGCTCACCTAGCACGCATGAGGCACTGGATTCGATCCTCAGCACCACATAAAAAAATAAAATAAAGATATTCTGTCCATCTACAACTAAAAAATAAATATTTTTTTAAAAAAGTACTCTATTTGACATTTCTATCTTGTGTTAATGTGTACATAAAATGACTTCCTACATGAGGATAATGTGGGAATGATTTTAATTTTAAATTGGTGTTCTAAACAAAAATGAAAAAAGTACCAAGTCCAGAGGGTCATTTTGCTGCTGTCTCGGGCCTTTATAGCTTTCCAAAATGAAAGCTACTTGAGACAACTCTTATGGATAAGCTTTGTACATTATATAAGTAAGAGTACTGGGGAATCTGTCTTTACGGCAAGAAGGAGTGTTTACTGGAAAAGAAAATGTGTATACAGTCTGTAGGGGAAACTATTGTGTCAGTCAAGCTTGGATGGCTTCCTGATTATCTGAAATGGGCATGTGGCTGCAGGACTAAATGATGATCATGGAACATATTGCCATAACATGGAATATAAAGTCATTCATTGCTAATTCTTAAAGTTATTTAACAGACATATATAGAGTGTTCCATCCATCAACAAACGAATACACTTTTTTCTCAGCTGCACATGGATCCTTTTCCAAAGTAGATCATATGTTGTGTCACAAAGCCAGTCTTAGCAAATACAAAAAAAATAGAGATTCTACCCTGCATCCTACCCGACCACAATGGAATAAAATTACAAATCAATGACAGATTAAAAAACAGAAACTACTCCATCATCTGGAAACTAAATAATATGCTATTGAATGATGCATGGATAACAGAAGACATCAAGGAAGAGATAAAAAAAATTCGTAGAGGCAAATGAAAACTCTGATACAACATATCAAAATCTTTGGGATGCCATGAAGGCAGTGCTAAGAGGAAAGTTCATAGCACTAAACTCATACATTAGAAGAAGTAAAAGTCAACAAATAAATGAATTGACTCTTTGTCTCAAAGCCTTAGAAAAGGAAGAACAAATTAACACCAAAAGAAGTAGAAGACAGGAAATAATCAAAATTAGGGCTGAAATCAATGAAATTAAAACAAAAGAAACAA
>CM053402.1:19543451-19633431 GCA_028644305.1 Xerus rutilus
CTGCAGCCACTTCAATGTTTATAGCAGCTCAATTCACAATAGCTAAACTGTGGAACCAACCTAGATGCCCTTTGATAGATGACTGGAAAAAGAAACTCTGGTATATGTACACAATGGAATATTACTCAGCAATAAGAGAGAATAAAATTATGGCATTTGCAGGTAAATGGATGGAGTTGGAGAATATCATGCTAAGTGAAGTAAGCCAATCTCAGAAAACCAAATGCCAAATGTACTCATTGATAACTGGATGCTGATCCATAATGTGGGGAAGGACATGGGAACAATGGTGGATCTCTGTTCACAGGGGTGTAAGGGGGGAGGGGGCACGGGGACAGAAAAGATGGTGGAATATGATGGTCAAAAAAGAAAAAGAGTGCTGTTTGGTTGGATTGTATCATATTACTTCCTGTTCAATGCCATTAAACACCCCCAGTGATTGAAAATAAATAAATAAATAAAAAATAATAATAAAATATAAGAAGGAAAAAAAAGAAAAGAAAAGCAACCCTACAATTCCTTTGGAAACACCTAAGATCCTAAATAGCTGAAAAAATTACATTAGATGTATCACTTTACCTGATCTCAAAATCTACTACAAAGCTATAGTAATCAAAATATCATGGTACTGACACAAAAAACATACCCATAGGCCTGGGGAACAGAATTCAGAACCCACAAATAAATCCATGCATTTATGGTCAATATATTTTCAAAAAAAGATGGCAAACCAGGAGTGGTGGTACTTGCCTAAAATCTCAGAGGCTCAAGAGCCTGAAACAGGAGGATGACAAGTTCAAGGCCAGCCTCAGCAACTTAGCAAGGCCCTAAGCAACTTAGCAAGACCCTGTCTCAGAATAAAAAAATTAAAAAACAGGCTAGAGATATAGCTCAGTGGTAAAGCACCTCTGGGTTCAATTTTCAGTACCAGAAAAAAAAATGTCAAGAACACAAAATAGAGAAAGGGTAGTCTCTTTAATAAATAATGTGTATTTATTATCCAGAAAATTGGATGGCTACATGCAAATAAGTGAAATTGGACCCCATAGGCAAAAATCAATTTGACATGGGTTGAACACTTAAACCTAAGACCTGATACTGTAAAACTACTAGAAGAAAACACAGGGAGAAATCTCATTGATATTGGTCTAGACAAAGTTTTTTTATATGACTCCAATAACTTCAATGGGTACATTAAAAGATGCTCAATATCACTAATCATCAGGAAAATGCATTACAGAGAAATTGGGCAAAGGATACAAAATTTCAGCTAGGAGAAATAAGTTCAGGATAGCTGTTGTATAATTAGGTGACTATAGTTAATAACAATGTGTTTATACTTGAAAATTGCTAAGAGTACATTTTAAATGTTCTCACCACAAAAATATTAAGTATGTGAGGTAATGGATATGTTCATTAGCTTGATTTAGCCATTCCACAGTTTATACGTATATGGAAACATTATGTTCCACACCATAAATAAACATAATTCTTATTTGTCAATTTTTAAAAATTTTTCTAATATTTAAGGTTTTCAACAAATATGTGGGAATCCACACCCAGTAAAGAGTTAGCTTACTTATTACTTTCACCTGAACTAAATAAACCACAAGAAGTAAAAACAGATGAAATAGTTCCTTCTAGGTTCGCTTCAAAAATTTGCAGGGTCAGGAAATAAGTTAATGTCCTTCCAAACTCCCACAAAACATAACAGCAATTAGGGATGTGTTTGCAGTTACCACAATGAATAAGGGAAGACAACTATCCCGTCATAAGGAAGTGTCAACAAAGTATGTTGCCCATGTCAGCCAAAATAGAAGTTAAGATCCCATCAGAAACAGTGGCAGGAGGAATTAAAAACAAAAACCAAAACCTAATGAGGGAAGGACCAGGTTGTGAAGGTCATGGTTCCAGTTCTATTCTCTACTGCTGTGGAAAGAAATGAAAGAAGTCAGAAACGTCAAAACCCACCATGGTTTGATCCCAAACCATGATGCCAAATTTTTATCCTGTAATGGACAGATGAACTTTATCTTCTTAGGATGGAAGGGAGGAATGACTCACCAGCAATTTTAAAATGTAATAATGAACCTGACATTGCTCCACCCAGACCCATTTCTCAGATAACCACCGACCTGAGGGCAACTACCCTCCTCCAGAAATGAGCACAGCAAAGTTAGTTACTAATTAGGAAAAAAAATCATCTAATTATGCTAACTTGCTGAGGCTGGCAAGCTATGTTTTATTCTATGTAGGCAGAATTTAATCCAGAACACTCTTGGGAATTGTCTATAAAAAGGCAAACTGCTGAGATGAGAAGGCGCTCCATTCTGGCTTTCACGAATACAGTTCTGTGACACTTGCCCTGAGATCATGTCTCTTCGACTTTCCAGTGGATCCAGGAGGTCCTGTACCCGTCCCAGCACAGGATCGCTCAGGCTCTCCAGTGGGGGAGCCAGTTTTGGGGCTGGGAATGCCTGCGGTATTCCAGGCATTGGAAGTGGCTTCTCTTGTGCTTTTGGGAGCAGTTCGTCAGGAGGAAATTCAGGGGCAGGCAACCCATGTGCTGGCTTCACCATGAATGAAGGGGGACTCCTGTCTGGCAATGAGAAGGTGACCATGCAGAACCTCAACGACCGTCTGGCATCCTACCTGGATAACGTGCGCGCTCTGGAGGAGGCCAACGCTGACCTGGAGCAGAAGATCAAGGGCTGGTATGAGAAGTTTGGGCCCGGTTCTTGCCGGGGTCTCGATCATGACTACAGTAGATATTTCCCAATAATCGATGATCTTAAAAATCAGGTAAGAAACTATATTTTGCTATTGCATGTAGGTACTTTTATTTCTAAATTTCTTTCTTTAAAAAAAAAAACCATTTACCATCCCTTTCTGTGATTTCTTAAAAGGAATTTCCAAGTTAGCAATGGAAATACATGCTTTCAGTTAGTTAACCTTATGATAAAAATGTTATTGACTGTCTACTAATTGTATTGATTTTGATTCTATTTCCTAATCTAAAACAAAAGGTTTTTGGTTTTTACTCATTGTGATAAATTGCCTTTAAAAAGTCACACTTGCCTTTTCTAGATTATTGCTTCTACCACCAGCAATGCTAACGCTGTTCTACAGATCGATAATGCCAGGCTGACAGCAGATGACTTTAGACTCAAGTAAGTAGACTCACAGAGCCAAGAGAATTCATGGTAATTAATGCAAGAATAAGTCAAAATTCATTATTAATTCCTCCACAAATATTACCAACTAATATTCCAGGACTATGAAACACTTGGATTTAAAATCAACTTGGATTTTAATCAAGACTGTTATTATTATTTTAGTCAAGACCATTATTATTTATAATTTGGCTAGTGTTAGTAAACTGCTAGAAAACTAGTGCCCAGTAATCTACTTTTCTGTCAAATACCCCAAAATTTAAAAAAAATAATTATTATTATACAATACTTCAAAGATATCTCTTGTAGCTAAATTTGCCACTTTGGAATTCCAAAAGTCTAGCATTTATCATTGATTGGTGACTGTCTCCAGCCACATGACTAGTTGGAAAATCATTAACATTTTTTTTTAGGTACGAAAATGAGCTAGCTCTACACCAGAGTGTAGAGGCTGATGTCAATGGGTTACGCAGAGTTTTGGATGAAATAACCCTGTGCAGAACAGACCTGGAGATTCAATATGAAACCCTGAGTGAGGAAATGACTTACCTCAAGAAGAACCATAAGGAGGTAAGAGCTGACGATCTGCATTTTGCTCTCCCTCCATACACACTGTCCACCTGCCAGGAGATAATATACCTGGCCTCTTAAATGAGAAGGTCATGTTGAAGACCCCTGGCCAGGTATGAGGGCTGACTCATCTTTGTAAGTATCGAATTACTCGCATAGACTCATCCTCCTTCTCTCATCCAGTTTCCCATGAGAAAAAGAGGAATCGTGTTTTCCAGACCAATCAGGGTTATAAGATCAGTGTTTGGCTATGTAATTATAGCTAAGTTAAAACAGTCCACTTTAAGCGATTATATTTAATTAGATAAAATGAATATGCTTTAAGGACATCTTTAAATTTCTACATAACAATGGCAGACTTAAAACACTAAAACATTAACTGCCTACACACATTAATATGTGTATGTGTGTGCAACATGAAGACATTCTTAATAGATATGGCTATAAAAATGAAACTGCAGATGAATGGTTATATCAGAATTTTCACTTCCAAGAACATAATATACTTCCAAAGTGTTCAATTTGGAATTAGTATTACTAAGTCTTAATATTATTAGTTTATTTCTTTTATAACAACCCAAAGAAAGGTTTTTAATTAGCTGCAAAATCAGATCATGCAGCAACTTCATCTTTGAGATTGTTTTTAGAGCCACTATTTTCTAAAAAAAAAAAAAAAGACGTCTTTATCCTTTGAAAATGAGTTTGATATTTGCAAACAGCCAAAAGACTTCCACAATCAAGCTAAATCCTTAAATAAGCAGGAGCTCAAGCTAAGAATGCTACTTAGCTATGATGTCTTATTAATATAGCTATTAGCAGCATTTGGCCATAAAAGTTCAAACATGGTTATAATCCATGATAGGTACTCAATACATTTTTAAATTTTTATTTATTTGTTTATTTTGGGGAGGGATTTCAATACGTTTTTGATGAATTGGAAACAATTGATTTTTTTAATGCCTCACTTACAGTTGACCCCATATATACATCTTTTTCTTTTTCTGCTTGATCTGGGGTAGGGGGGAGTTTTTGCTCAATCCTTAGGAGGGAGACAGAGAAGGTATAGGAAAGAATGCCAGAACAGCCTGGGGGGGGTGGTGTTGCTCCAAGCAGGAAAGAAAGCCTCAGTTACCATCATTCAGACCTATCCAGGAGTGAGGAGGAAGGTTCCTACCACAGAGACACAGGATGATCTGCGAGATTTCAACTTATACCCCCTTAGCAGTGATGCCTACCATCCAGTCTTAGACACTGAATCCTAACCACACGCAACTCATACAGAATAATGAGTAGATTCTGCTTACAAGATCCCAGCTTCCGTGGTAATAGTAATCATAATAGCCAGCATTTATATGCCAGGCAGTATTACTAAGTCTTACTATTATTAGTTTGTTTATTTTTACTATAACAACCCAAAGAAAGGTTTTTAATTAGCTTCAATTTTCAGATAAGTAAATTGAAACTTAGGTTAATCAACTTTGACAAATTTGCATTGCCAATACAGGACAGAACCAGACTATACAGAGAGATTTGACCAACAGGACACTATAATGTCACTATGTCAGCTTAACAGACATTTGAATTCTTTCCTTCCTGTGGGGGGGTGGGTAATGCACACACAAGCTTATTTATTTATTTATTTATTTTAATTTATAATTATTTCAATTGTTTTGAACTATTCAAACTCAATCTTTAAACCATGCCCACACTATGTTCAGGGTGTAGGTGAAGTAAGTCTCTAGCGAAATGAAGAGCATCAGCAAAGGTGGAGACATTTACACTATAAATACATGGAATAAGAGAACAATTCATTTTAAGCATTTTAAGGACTTTGTTTGGAAAAGGAACTAAGACTTGTTCTGAGTACCAGAACTACAACTGATGAGTTGGAGATATAGGAACAGAAGTTTGGCTCACCATTAATGAAGAGCTGGGGAAAGATTAAAACTTCCAGAATGAAACAGGCTTCTGCATGTGGTAGTGAGTCGTCCCCCCCCCCCGCCCCCCGCCCACCTTCAAAATCAGTCCACTGGACAGGAAATATGAAATGGGGGAGGGAAGATTACTGCACAGCCTGGGAGGGGACAACCACACACTTCTAAGAACTCTTCCAAAGCTAAGCTTATGGATGTTCAGTAAGGTTCCTGCATAACTGAGCTGTACACTTTCCTGTCTCTAGGAAATGCAAGTTCTGCAGTGCGCGGCCGGGGGCAACGTGAACGTGGAGATGAACGCCGCCCCCGGGGTGGACCTCACGGTGCTGCTGAACAATATGCGGGCGGAGTACGAAGCCCTGGCTGAGCAGAACCGCAGGGATGCGGAGGCTTGGTTCAACGAGAAGGTGACTTGCGTCCAGATAACAATCCCTGTGCATTTTCGTAACTTCACAAAACTAAGATTTACTCCCTCGCTTACGTCGTTTCAGAGCGCTTCTCTGCAGCAGCAGATCTCTGAGGACGTCGGAGCCACAACCTCTGCCAGGAACGAGCTGACGGAAATGAAGCGCACTCTTCAAACCCTGGAAATCGAACTGCAGTCTCTCCTAGCCACGGTATGGAAAAATTTCTTACCAACTCCTAGGTTATTTTAAAATATATACCAGTTGGTTTTAAAGACCCTATAGTGTTGGGGAAAACGTCCACATGTAGTTTTATCATTATCCTAAAACAAGAGTAGTACCGTGTATGTACAGAGCTATGTACCGTGTATGTACCGTGTATGTATAAGAGCTAAAATAGCAATATCAGGGTTTTTAGATTTTTGTTTCGTTTTTTATTTTAGAATTGAATCCAAGGGCACTTTATCACTGAACTACATTCCCAGTTCTTTCTTTCTTTTTTTAGTTTTGAGACAGGGTCTGGCAAGTTGTGAGGCCAGTTTTGGACTTGTGATCCTCCTGCCTCAGCCTCCTGAGTCACTGGGATTCCAGGCATGCTTCCGCTGCCCAGCTCTTTAGGTCCATTGTACCAAAAAAGATCTGACTATATTGAAACAGTGATATAGAGTCCATGTTACCATGGGTTAAAGTGAAATGTAAAACAATTATAGGTAACGTTAATGGGAGGAGGGAATCATAGCAAAGAAATTTCTGCATATTTGTTTATCCATCTGAGGTTCTGTCTTTTGTTCCCTGACAGAAACACTCCCTGGAGTGCTCCTTGACAGAGACCGAGGGCAACTACTGCACACAGCTGGCACAGATCCAGGCTCAGATCGGGGCCCTGGAGGAGCAGCTGCACCAGGTCAGGACTGAGACTGAGGGTCAGAAACTGGAGTATGAGCAGCTCCTGGACCTCAAGGTCCATCTGGAGAAGGAAATTGAGACCTACTGCCTCCTCATAGGCGGAGATGATGGGTAAGTCAAATAATTTACGTTCAAGATGTCATGTTCAGTCAGCCTTCAGTATTCACAGGTTCCACATCATTGGATTCAACCAATCACAGGTGAAAATATTCAAAAATTAAAACTTGTATCTGTACTGAACATGTACAGAATATTTGTCATTATTCTCTAAACAATGCAGTGTAACAACAGTTTGCATAGCGTATTCATTGTACTAGGTATTACAAGCAACTTAGAGATGACTTAAAGTATATGGGAGGATGCATTCTTATATGCAAATACTATACCATTTTATATAAGGGACTTGAGCATCCTTGGAATTTGAGATCTGCTGGGGTCCTGGAACTAGGTCCCCAACCAGTACTGAAGGATGAGTCGCCTAAAATTTGAAACTTAGACTCCTAGAAAGTGAACAGGAACTATCATGGCTGCACTTATTATCATGAATGCTAAGTATTGAACATAATACTTTATTGCCAAGATACAAATTAGCAATTTTTTACAATATCAAACTGCAATGAGCCCTGTATTTAAGGTATGAATATTTAAAATATTGCTTCTTAATGCTAAAGAAAAGCAGTTTCTACAGTGTAAACCCACTGAATATGTTCTTACCAAAGAGCTAAAGAAAATTTAATAGTGGATCTGGAATCAAAGGGGTCAATTCCATATCACCCTCTTTTGTGATGTTTTCACAGGGCCTGTAAGTCTGGAGGTTACAAATCTAAAGATTATGGATCTGGAAACATGGGAAATCAAATCAAAGGTAATTAAGATGAAATCCCACTGTCATGCTATATTACTTCATTTCCAATGCACAGGTGATTATTTTTATGTTACTGTGGCTTAGTAAGACTAGATAGACACAATGAAGATTTGTAGTAGACATCAGTGCATGCTAGATGTCTAACTAGAGTAATGTGTGTTCATCTTAAACAGAGTCACGTGTCACCAAGATTTTACCCATCCAAGTAATCAAAATTCACCAAAAATGAGTCTTAAATATTTGGACTGACTGCATAGTCCATCCTATATAAAAATCCTATGAGTCTTTTAATTGATAACTTTCTAAAATCTCCTTTTAAATTTTAATCTCTAGATTCAACCAAAGCCATTGTGGTTAAGAAAGTTCTTGAGGAGGTCGATCAGCGCAGCAAAATACTTACCACCAGGCTCCACTCTCTGGAAGAAAAATCACAAAGCAATTAATAGAGAACATATGCCAAAGACCGGCACAGAAGAGGCATTATCTAAGTCTGGGAAAATGAGCAAGTCTAAGAAACGTCTATTCTATGGTCTTTCTGTCCCTTTCTCTTTTTGGGCAATCAACAGCATATCTCCCCATTCATCTGGAAGAAAACATCACATACAAATATGATGACTCATTTGATTACCTTGATGACCCTATAGAAATCTGTTACCAATTCCTTGTGTTCAATAAACCTTCCTTTAGCAAGTTATTACCAGTGATCTTGTCTTGTCTTTAGAATGTTTTTATATGAGCACTGAACAGCTTTGAATTTATATGACCACTTTAAAACATAGTTAACTGGTTTCTGTCTAGAATTTTGTGAGCCTTTCCCAATAATTCAAAATCAGACAATTTCATAAGATACAAAAATACCTCCATTTAAATCCTTAATATGAGCAGGGTGCAGTGGTGCACGCCTGTAATCTCAGCACTTTGGGAGGCTAAGACAAGAGAATTGCGTGTTCAAAGCCAGCCTCAGCAACGGCGAGGTGCTGAGCAATTCAGTGAGACCCTGTCTCTACATAAAACACAAAATAGGGCTGGGGATGTGGCTCAGCGATCGAGTGCCTCTGAGTTCAGTCCTTAGTACCAAAAAAAAAAATCCGTAATATACTATACTTGATGTAAGAGGAAGAACATTCCCACAGCTGAAATGTACACATTTCAGATTCTTCATTGTAAATGAGGATAAAGAATATTTCTTTCAAATGACTAATGTAAAGATGAAACAAAGTTTTAAAAAGTGCATTGGTGGGATAAATACTCAAATGCTACCTCTTTTTTTAATATTCAGTATTTATACTGATTTAATTTTCAAATCTTATTTTCCTTATGGATATATGTGCAAATAATATTTCAAAAGTAAGAAAGGTTAAAGCCAAAGTTCTTGTTTAGAACCCAAGTTAATGGGTCATCCACTTGCCTTACAAGGTTAAAACTGAGGTTTATAACTCTCTGACCCATAGATTCAACCCTACTAAAGGGAAATGTGTTAGATGAACTGAAAACATAATTCCTCAGATCAAGTGTCACCCCTAAATACTTAGTTGAGACAGTCCTCTCTGGATAAATTATCTATATTATAATCCATTTAGGAAATTTCAATTTCAGGCTTCATGTGGAAAAGAAGAAAAGATGATGGTGTCCTTGGAGAGTATGTAATTACTCTCAAATTACTTTCATAGTTTTCTGATACAATCTCAGCCAGAGATCACTAGAGCCAAAATCCCTGATCATGTTCCCCAACAGATTACATGAAATAATCCCATGACAATCTCAAACAAATTTCCATTCAGAAAAAATCTTTTGCAATTGTCAAAATACTGAGACAATCTACACCTCTCTTCTCTACCCATCATCCAATTCTCCCTTTTATTTTTCTCTCTTTTCTTTTTTGGTATTGAACTCAGGGGTACTCGGCCACTGAGCCACATCCCCAGCCCTATTTTGTGTTTTATGTAGAGACAGGGTCTCACTGAGTTGCTTAGCGCCTCACCATTGCTGAGGCTGGCTTTGAACTCGTGATTCTCCTGTCTCAGCCTCCCAAAGTGCAGGGATTACAGGCATGCGCCACTGCACCTGGCTCCAATTCTCCCTTGTTGGCTCCAATAATGCTTCCAAGTATAAATAAATCCTTGATTTGCGGAAGCTTTAACTTGGACTTCAGTTTTTAGAACCCCATAGAATAAGAAGGGCAAGAGATAAAATGTAATATCTGCCTAAGGCAGGAAGTGTTTATGAACAGAGACCCTCCCTGCAGGTGAAAGACCCACTGGGCCACGCAATCACTTGTAAGCCTGACCTAGAAATAACTCACCCCACGTCCCAGGAACTGCAAGGGAAGTTTCCTGTCTCAACAGTTGGCATAAAGGGAAGAGGGAAAAATGACCTATGAGAATATCAAGCCAAAATTCACACTCTCTGGTTGTTCCAAAATAACTTTAAGCTGAGAATTTAAGAGAGTCCATAATCATGGTACCTCTAGGGAGCCTCACAGAATAAATGCAAATTATCTTTAGAAAAACTCACCATCATTCCTGGCCTCAAAGGATTCTCACAAATAAAATGCCAATAATAATCAACTAATGGTAATCAAAAATCACAGAACACAGAGAATCAAGATGTCATAAGCAAGAACCCACGCAAACAATTCTAAAATTAAAACTAATGAATATAGTCAAAGAAATAAAAGGAAACCTTGAAAACATGAGCAGAATCCCAAAAGTTAAAGTGACTTAGCAGATTTTCCCAGAAGAACCAAATGTAAATTTTTAAATATAAAGAAGATGAGAAACTAAATTTAAAATCTTAATGTTTGGATTCTACACTAGATCACTGTAAAGAGCATCTGCCATAGATATGCTGGGACATGCCGGGACTCACTAAGTTGCTGGCGGTAAGGAACAGCAGCCAAGGCATGCTTAGTCATGGCTGGACATAACCGATAAAGACCACCATCTAGAGATAGAACAATGCTGGAGCTGGATAACAATGAGCACCATCTTGGAACTGTATATAAACCGCTTGTCCTGCCACATCAGAGAGCTTTGCTCTGAGGACATCAATGAGACTGGCCACGTCGCTGTCCGTCCCCAGACCCACTCCACTATTCCCTAATGTCCAACCATCATCTGGAGAAAACCACCGGACAACAACGTCTGCTCTTCAGCTAAGAGAAGTCGCATGGCAATGGAGGTACTTTGGGGCTCCTGGTTGCCCTAGGATTGTGTGATTTGCTTGTAGTGTTTAATTAGTGTGCTCTGAATGCTAGTTGGGGTGCTCCAGCACTCCCAACACTTTTTGCATTAATTGTTTGCGTTTGATGATTGGTGTGATCGAATGTACGCTTGCATTTAAAGACAATCTGCCTCCGAGTCATTATTAATAGCGCCGCTTGTGACAATCACAGTAGGAGAGAGAATTAAGAAGTTGTAAAATATACTGAAGAAATTGTCTGGACTTCAGCACAGAGGGAAAAAGAGGTAGATAAATCAAAAAGAAATTCTATTCCAAACTCTGCAACGTAGCAAAAAGGCTTACTGTAGCAAATGTGGATGAGGCTGTGGAATAATGAAACTCTTTTTTTTTAAATATATTTTTAGTTGTGGATGGATCTTTTTTTTAATTCCTATATCTACATGTGGCGCTGAGGATCGAACCCAGTGCCTCACACACGAGGCAAGCGCTCTACCACTGAAACCACAACACTGGCTCAACAATGGCACTCATTAACACTCTTGTGGAGTTGTAAATACTATCATTTTGAAAATTTGTTTGGTTTTACCTAACAAAGTTGCATGTGTGCATATGCTATGTAATCAGCTGGTGGCAGTAGGCGGTCATTCTCTTGGGGGCCATCCTTCCAGATCACACACCGGGCAGCACCTATGACCACAAATATCCCCACTCTGCTGCAATTATGTTCATCCATTTATCTCATGATTGGGCCAACTCGTGAGCTCTAGGGAGCAGGGCGTATTTCTACCATCTCTGCATCCTTAGCACCTAACACAGTGCAAGGTTCAGAGCTGAAGGAATTACATGACTCAGGTTCATACCAAAAAAAAAAAAAATTTGAAGTGGCCCCTAAAGCCTAAAACGGATTTAAATAATTAATCATTGGAACACTTAGGTGCAAAAATTAACTCAGGCTGCTCCACTCTGTTCCATACTTAGAATAAATATAATGATAAATTGAATAATAAACATAAGCATTATAAATATAAATTTTGTTGAATTTTATTTATTAAATTTTTAAATGAGATCTAGATAATCAGTTGGAGGTGCAGGGAACAAATTATATACTATTTTCCCCGAGATCATTTAGGCCAGAATGTTGGCCATAGACTGTATTGAAGCAAGAAAGCACTCTATACTAATAAGGACAAACTGCCTTGGTAATGTTATAAAGCAACAATGATAAACAGTAAGCCAGACCCACCAGAAATTCTGATATGCACTCCCTACCCACCTCCAATTGAGAATTGTTATTATAAAAGTTTAACTGTAAAGCATGGACAGGTTATGCCTTACACCATGGTGGCCAGACCACAGTCCACTCTCCAAGCCAGGTGCCCAGGAATAGAAATACTTCTCTCTAAAATTGTACAAAGTTAAACCCAGAGCTACAGAGGGACTGGTACAGATCATTAAAATGCCAAAATACCTCACAAGGCTAATAGTCACTGCCTAGAGCCCCCTGAATGCCCTCAACTGTAGCAGCGAGCCTTGCCCATGATCTTCTTCCTTCCCACTATCCAGTAACTAAATATGCCAGGCACAGCATATTTAGTTAGATCCAAGGGCCCCCAGGATCCCCTCTAGGCTTCCCTGGTGTCCGTGTGAATCATGCCACACAGCTTCTAGATCTTTTTAATATGAGGCCTAGTTTTTTAAAATGTATTTATTCTAATTAGGTAGACATGACAGCAGAATACATTCTGATTCATTGTACACAAATTTACCTAACAAAGTTGTGCTCCAACTTTTCACTTCTCTGGCTGTACACAATATAGAGTTACACCATATGTGCAGTCATACATGTACCTAGGGCCTTGTTGTCCATCACATTCCACCATCTTTCCTGCCCCCATGTCCCATCCTCTCCACTCCCTCCCCTTTGACCAAAGTTTCTCCATTCTTCCAATGCCCCCTCCCCCATTATGGATCAGCATCCACTTATCAGAGAGAACATCCAGCCTTTGGTTCTTGGGATTGGCTTATTTCACTTAGCATGATGTTCTCCAACCGCATCCATTTACCTGCAAATGCCATAATTTTATTCTCTTCTAATGCTGAGTAATATTCCATTGTGTATATATACCACATTTTCTTTATCCATTCATCTCTTGAAGGGTCTCTCGGTTGGTTCCACAGTTTAGCTATTGTGAATTGAGCTGCTATAAACATTGAAGTGGCTGTGTTACTGTAGTAAATATTGCTGTTTTTAAATCTTTCGGGTATAAATCAAGGAGTGGGATAGCTGGGTCAAATGGTGGTTCCATTTCAAGTTTTCTAAGGAATCTCCATACTGCTTTCCAGATTGGTTGCACCGATTTGCAGCCACACCAGCAATGTGTGAGTGTGCCTTTTCCTCCACAACCTCGCCAACACTTGTTGTGTGTATTCTTGATAACTGCCATTCTGATTGGCGTGAGATGAAATCTTAAAGTAGTTTTGATTTGCATTTCTCTAATGACTAGAAATGTTGAACATTTTTTTATATTTGTTGATTGATTGTATATCTTCTTCTGAGAGGTGTCTGTTCAGCTCCTTAGCCCGTTTATTGATTGAATTGTTTGTTTTTTCGGTGTTAAATTTTTTGAGTTCTTTATATATACTGGAGATCAGTGCTCTATCTGATGTGCATATGGCAAAAATTTGTTCCCAGAATATAGGCTCTCTGCTCACCTCATTGATTGTTTCTTTTGCCGAGAAGAAGCTTTTTAGTTTGAATCCATTCCATTTATTGATTCTTGCTTTTATTTCTTGCACTTTAGGAGTCTTGTTAAGGAATTCAGGGCCTAATCCAACATGATGAAGATTTGGGCCAACTTTTTCCTCAATTAGGTGCAGGGTCTCTGGTCTAATTCCTAGGTCCTTGATCCACTTTGAGTTGAGTTTTGTGCATGGTAAGAGATTCCTAGTTTAGTTTAGTTTAGCTTCATTTTGCTGCATAGAGATTTCCAGTTTTCCCAGCACCATGTGTGTTGAAGAGGCTACCTTTTCTCCTACTTATGTTTTTGGCACGTTTGCCTAGTATCAGATAACTGTATTTCTGTGGGTTTGTCTCTGTGTCTTCTATTCTATACCATTGGTCTACATGTCTATTTTGGTGCCAATACCATGCTGTTTTTGTTATTATAGCTTTGTAATATAGTTTAAGTTCTAGTTTTATGATGCCTCCTGCTTCACTCTTCTTGCTAAGGATTGCTTTGGCTATTCTGGTTGTCTTATTTTTCCAAATGAATTACATGATTGCTATTTCTATTTCTATGAGGAATAATGTTGGGATTTTAATTGGATTCACATTGAATCTGTATAGTGCTTTGGGTAGTTTCAATTTCACATTGAATCTGTATAGTGCCATTTTGACAATATTGATTCTGCCTATCCAAGAGCATGGGAGATCTTTCCATCTTCTAAGGTCTTCTTCAGTTTCTTTCTTTAGTGTTCTATAGTTTTCATTTGGAGGTCTTTCACTTCTTTTGTTAAATTGATTCCCAAGTATTTCATTTTTAGGGGGGCTACTATGAATGGGGTAGTTTTTCTAATTTCTCTTTCAGAGGATTCATCACTGATGTATAGAAATGCATTTGATTTATGGGTATCAATTTTATATCCTGCTATTTTGCTGAATTCACTTATTAATTCTAGAAGTTTTCTGGTAGAATTTTTTGGATCCTCTAAGTAAAGAATCATGTCATCAGCAAATAATGATAGTTTAAGTTCTTCTTTTCCTATTTGTATCCCTTTAATTTCTTTCATCTGGTTAGAGTTTCAAGGTCTATGTTGAATAGAAGTGGTGAAAGAGGGTATCCCTCTCTTGTTCCCATTTTTAGAGGGAATGCTTCCAATTTTTCTCCATTTAGGATGATGCTGGCCTTCAATTTTGCATAGATAGCTTTTACAATGTTGAGGTATGTTCCTACTATCCCTAGTTTTCTAGTGTTTTAAACATGAAGACGTGCTATATCTTGTCAAATGCTTTGTCACTATCTATTAGAGATAATCATATGATTCTTGTCTTCAAGTCTATTGATGTGATGAATTACATTTATTGATTTCCGTATGTTGAACCAACCTTGCATACCTGGGATGAAACCCACTTATTCATGGTGCACTATATTTTTAATATGTTTTTGTATGCAATTCACTAGAATTTTATTCAGAATTTTTGCATCAAAGTTCATAAGGGATATTGGTCTGAAGTTTTCTTTCTTTGATGTGTCTTTGTCTGGTTTTGGAATCAGGGTGATACTAGCCTCATAGAATGAGTTTGGAAGGGTTCCCTCCTTTTCCATTTCATGCAATAATTTGAGGAGTATTGGTATCAGTTCTTCTTTGAAGGTCTTGTAGAACTTGGCTGAGAATCTATCTGGTCCTGGGCTCTTCTTGGTTGGTAAGCTTTTGCTGGCATTTTCTATTTCCTTGCTTGAAATTGATCTGCTTAAGTTGTGTGTATCCTCCTGATTCAGTTTGGGCATATCATAAGCCTCTAGAATTTTGTTGGTGTCTTCAGGACTTTCTACTTTACTGGAGTATAGATTGTCAAAATAGTTTCTAATTATCTTATGTATTTCAATAGTATCTGTCATGATATTTCCTTTTTCATCTCAAATTTTAGTAATTTGAGTTTTCTCTCTCCTTCTTTTTGTTAGGGTGGCTAAAGGCTTATCGACTTTATTTAGTTTTTCAGAGAAACAGCTTTTTGTTCTGTCAATTTTTTGAATTGTTTACTTTGTTTCAATTTCATTGATTTCAGCCCTGATTTTAATTATTTCCTGTCTTCTACTTCTTTTGGTGTTGATTTCTTCTTCTTTTTCTAGTGCTTTGAGATGTAATGTCAGTTCATTTATTTGTTGACTTTTTCTTCTTTTAATGAATGAGCTCAATGCAATTAACTTTCCTCTTAACACAGCCTTCATAGTGTCACAGATATTTTTATATGTTTTATCAGAGTTCTCATTTACCTCTGAGAATTTTTTTATCTCCTCCCTGATGTCTTCTGTTACCCATGCATCATTCAATAGCATATTATTTAGTCTCCAGGTGATGGAGTAGCTTCTATTTTTTATTTTATCATTGATTTCTAATTTAATTTCATTATGGTCTGATAGAATGCGGAATAGTACTCTATTTTTTTTTTGTATTTGCTAAGAATTGCTTTGTGGCATAACATATGGTCTATCTTAAAGAAGGATCCATGTGCTGCTCAGAAAAAAAGTGTATTCACTTGTTGATGGATGAAATATTCTGTATATGTCTGTTAATTCTAAATTATTGATTGTATTATTGAGTTCTATGGTTTCTTTGTTTAGTTGTTGTTTGCAAGATCTGTCCAGTGGTGAGAGATGTGTGTTAAAGTCATCCAGTATTATTGTATTGTGGTCTATTTGATTCTCAAAATTAAGAGGGTTTGTTTTTTGTTTGTTTGTTTGTTTGTTTGTTAATTTAATTTTTTTGTAGATGGGCACAATGTCTTTATTTTATTGCTCTGTATGTGGTGCTGAGGATCGAACCCAGGGCCTCACACATGCGAGGCAAGCGCTCTACCGCTGAGCCACAATCCCAGCCCGAGAGGGTTTGTTTGATATATGTGGATGCTCCATTGTTCCGGGGCATAGATATGTACAATTGTTATGTCTTGTTAACATATATTTCCCTTAAGCAGTATGAAATGACCTTCTTTATCCCTTCTGACTATCTTTGGTTTGAAGTCCACTTTATTTGATATAAGGATGGAAATCCCTGCTTGCTTACACCATCTGTTTGAGTGGTATGATTTTTCCCATCCTTTCACCTTTTCACCTTTTTCTGTGAGATGAGTCTCATGAAGGCAGCATATTGTTGGGTCTTTTTAAAAAATCCAATCTGCCAGTCTATGTCTTTTAATTGATGAGTTTAGGCCATTAACATTCAGAGTTATTATTGAAATACGGTTTGTATTCTCGTTCATTTTGGTTTATTTTTGGTTTTTAACTTGACTTAGTTTCTCCTTTGATTGGCTTTTTCTTTAGTGTAATTCCTCCCTTTGCTGATTTTTATTGTTGTTTTTCATTTTCTCCCATGGAATATTTTGCCAAGAATGTTCTCTAGTGCAGGCTTTGTCACTGTAAATTCTTTTAACTTTTGTTTATCATGGAAGGTTTTTATTTCATCACCAAATCTGAAGCTTAGTTTTCCTGGATATAAAATTCTTGGTTGGCACCATTTTTTTTTTTTCAGAGCTTGGTATATGTTGTTCCAGGATCTCTTGGCTTTAAGAGTCTAGATTGAGAAATCTGCTGAAATCCGAATTGTTTTCCCCTTGTATGTAATATGAACCTTCCCTCTTGCAGCTTTTAAATTCTATCCATATTGTGTATGGTAGGCATTTTCATTATAATGTGCCTTGGTGTGGATATGTTGTAATTTTGTACACTTGGTGTCCTGTAAGCCTCTTGTATTTGATTTTCCAATTCATTCTTCATGTTTGGGAAATTTTCTGATATTATTTTATTGAAGAGATTGTGCATTCCTTTGATTTGTATCTCTGTGCCTTCCTCTCTCCTGATAACTCTTAGATTTGGCCTTTTGGTGTTATCGCATAATTCATGGTTTCTTACCATCTTCATTGTGTGGTCAACTTTATTTTCAAGATTATACATTTTGTCTTCATTTTCTGAGGTTCTATCTTCCAAGTTATCTCCTCTATTGGTGATGCTATGGAATTTTTTATTTGGTTTATTGTTTCCTTCACTTCAAGGATTTCTGCTTGGGTTTTTTCAGAGGCTGTATCTCTTTCTTGAAGTAATCTTTTGCTCCCTGTATTTTCTCTCTTATCTCTTTGTTGGATTGATCGATCGTTGCCTGTAATTGCTTTCTTATATTATTCTGTGCTTCATGGATCATTTTAATTATATATGTTTTGAACTCCTTCTCTGACACTTCATCTATTGTGATGTCAATGGATTCTATCATTGTAGCATCTTGGTTTGATTGGGGCTTTTTCTTCCCTTGTTCTTTCATGTTATTCATATGTCTTCCCCTCTAGCAGTGCTTCGCTGAGGTATTACACTTTCTACTCTATAATCTTGTAGTGTCCCTGCAGGTTACCAATACCTCACCTCTGGTGAAACCAGGCATGCAGGGACCTTGGGGATGGTCTTTCCATTCCTGGCTGTTGTCTCTAGATGGAAGTAGGCCGGGACAGCTGCCTGTTGGTAGAGGGGGGGCCACAGCATGGTCCTGCACGGTCAGTCTCCTCCTCTGCCATTCAGGTTGAATCAGTCTGCTCTGCCTCCTCCGCACATCAGGCCAGGTCCTTAGGCCTAGTTTAAACCATTTTCCTTTGGTTTTGTTTGCCCTTTGTCTGCATGTTTGAAAAGTTGTTTATAAATGCTTTTATTTAACACATTTCCCACTCACTCCTGGTGTTTTACAAAACAATTGATTTAATCCTTATGATAATTCTATAAAGTAGGAACTAGTGCCTTCATTTTATATATGAGTAAAAGGAGATACAGGGATGTTGAGTCACTTTCCCAAGGTCACAGAGCTAGGATATGGCCAGATAACAAGTGGGAAGTTGAAATACAAAACAGTGGCTCCATGATTTTTTTTTTTTTTTTTGAGCACCATGCCATGCTGACTTTTTGGAATTTGGGCAGTTGGGCCTGATGGAGGTGGCACAAGTCTTTGGCAGCAGGTGACAGATGGGGTTCTTGGTTTTAGCAACAGAGTAGCAGCACAAAATCTGTGCAGCAAAACTGGGGAGAGAATCTGGGTTGTATTGCTGGGTAGCAGGACACGGCTGCAAGTCTGTGACAGAAGGTGTAGAAGCAGGCAGTGGCCTGGTGAGGTGGCTCCTGGGGTCAAGCTCCATGGAAACTAGGTCCCTAACTAGGGCAGCTGTTCGTAAGCCAGGGGACATAATAAACCAGCCATCTGCAACCCAGAGACTGCACTGAGGTCAACACTTGGACAGTGACTACTCTCCCTATTGTTTCTCAGAAGAAAAAGATGTAAATTATTTTTCCAACAGTTTCTACACATTGTGAAAAGTACAGAAGAGGATTCTTGCCGTGATTATGGAAAACACTGCAAAAATTATGTACTAAGTTCTTTAAGAGCAGGGACAATGACATGTTCATTTTATATACAAGATCGAGCAGAAAGCTTTTGCAAGACGTTAAATTAATAATTGATAAGAGTTGACTTATTACTGTTGTATAAAACACAAACTAACCAGATAAAATTAACAAATTATAGAAAGCAAATAATAGAATAAGTAGAATACTTGATAAATAAATAGGATGGTAATAATAAATAAGTCAATAGAATCACAATAAGTGAATAGTAAATAAAACAAGAGCCCTGTTTATTCTATATTCATCATAAATAGTACAATGAATTTCAAATAATTGTGTTATCTTATCAGTATGTGATAGAAGTGATAAATAAAACAGACATTGAATATATCTCGGCCTAAAATTACTCTGAAGCTATCAAAATTGCCATTTTTAATTTATAAAATCTACAGTATAGAAGGAGGAAGGATTCCAGTTTATTCAATCACACATTTTGATCTGACTTCCTCTTTGGCTATACCACCAAAATCTACAAAGCAATTTAAATGAGAATAGTCTTTGCATGTCAGTACATAAACAAACAACAATGTATCTTGAATCTTTGTTCAAGCACTACCTCTAACTAAGGTCTTAAGGAATAACTTGAGTCTGAGCTTAAATTTTAAATGGAGAAATCTGTCTAATCTACTTTAAGTTCTTCATCTTTTCTAGATGGTAAATAATATTCCTCATTACATTAGATAACAGGAAAAAAACGTTTAATAGAAATATTTTGGAAATATTCTTTTTGAACCAATTTCTAGCCACTTTCCAAAAACATTGTTATCAAAATAGGATTTACTCTCAGTACAAAGTGGAAGTCAACTGCACAGGTAATGTCTTAGAAACTTTGATAACTGTTGACTCATAAATGAATACAAAAACCAGATTGAAACATGTGACTTATGCCAAAAAAGAATGATGCTTTCTCTACCTTCCCTCCAAACTAATAATTTTCCTTGGGGTTTATTCCAGTAAAAAGAATCAGAAAGCAGAAATATATATTTTTCTGTTTTAGTTCATTTTAATTTTTTTCTATTCCTTTTAATTAGGCAACAAAATGGAGGAATATTCCAATAGTAGCACAATTCCTGAGAGGAATACCTCCCCAGCTGCAGATCTCTCTTGCCATTTGAATGATGATAAACATAACATGAAATTTTTGTCAAGCAAAACCAGAAGGATGCTGAAGAACAGTTTAATTGCTACAATGTTTGGCACATAAAATGAGGGTATATTTTGGATTTCTGTTCCACCATGACGTTACAACCCTGTGTGGGCCAGTCCTTGGCTAATAGCCACTTTAAGAAGAGTGCATTTGGCTACTAATGCCTTGCTCAGTCCTTGAACAGCATCAGTTCCAAGAATAGAGCAAGGAGAACCTGCAGGAGCTAATGGTCTTCACAGTTGAGCAGTGAGTCTTTTCTTAAGAGGCATTTGATTACATCTCTGTACCTCTCCTAGCTCCCACTTACTCATTCATTTGCAAATATGTGTTTAGGCCAGGCGCAGTGGCACACACCTGTAATCCCAGCAACTCTGGAGGTTGAGCCAGAGGATCCAAAGATCAAAGCCAGCCTAAGCCACTTAGGCCCTAAGCAACTTAGCGAGACGCTGTCTAAAAATAAAAAGATAAGAAGGGCTGGGGAATTGGTTCAGTGGTTAAGCACCCCTGGGTTAAATCTGTTCTTGGTACTGAGGATAAATAAATGCTGTGATGTCAACGTCCCCTCCAAAACTCATTCTGACATGTAATTGACATTGTAACAGTATAAAGAGATGGAACCTTTAAAAGGTGACCTGTAAGATGGATCAAGGCCTTTATCATAGGAGTGGGTTAGTTATCACAGGAGTGGACTCTTGATAAAAAGGTAAATTCAGCCCAGTTTTTCTGTCTTCCCCTTGGGTGCTTCCTCACTTTATGATCCCCTCTGCCATGTTATTATGCAGCCCTGTTAGATGCCAGCTCCTCAATCTTGGACTTCTCAGTTTCCAGAACTATAAGAAATAAATCTCTGTCCTTTATATGAATTACACAGTCTCAAGTATCCTGTAATATCAGCAGAAAACAGACTAAGACAACTAAACACATCTGTTACCAACCTTGAGTTCTTGGATCTAGAGATGTAGAAATGAGCACTGGACCCAGAAGGAATTTAAGCACAGGCAACGCTTTATTCAGGACTTCTGCTAGAACCAGACAGAGACAGCACTTGAGAGACAGAGATCCCAGGCTGGCTTCAGCCAAGAATAAAGGGAAATAGCATTTATGGCCTCTCCAGGGTAGAATAGGAACTTGGTCTCTTGATGTCATCACATGTAGAGGTGGGACTCTGGTCCTGCCTACATGCTTCCTCATCATGCGGCTTCATGTTCACATATCATCACACGTCTCATTAGCATCTTAAGTCTCCACCCAAGAGGGTGCGTTTTTACTGTGCTACGTAGGCAAAGGTAACTGCAGGTTACTCTGTTAACTCTTCTATGCATGTGTTTGCCCCTCACCACCTGGAGTTGCCCTTATCATCTGGAAAGTCTCTAATATTATTCTTTTCAGAGCTGGTGCACTTTTTAACTCCTAATTTTCTAGTATGGCTGTTCATCCCATAAGAGTGAGAGTTAGTTTGGCTCTTATTTCCCCTGAAAAGTGTTCATCCCTTTGTCCTAAGGGATTCTGTTTTTGTTTCAGGAGGTTGTTTTTTGTTTAGTTTGGTACCAGGGATTGAACCAGGGATGCTCAACCACTGAGCCACATCCCAAGCTTTTTTTTTTTTTTTTTTAGAGACAGGGTCTTGCTAAGTTGCTGAGGCTGGCTTTGAACTCTTGATTCTCCTCCTCAGCCTCCCAAGCTGCTGAGAAGGGTCCTGTTTTTCATAGAGGGTCCCTGACTGTGTCAGACATCCCTGAAAAAAAAAAACTTAGAGCTTACATTTTAGAGGAGGCAGGGGGAGATAAAGGACAAGGAAAACCCAAGGCACATACCCTATAAGCAATTAGTATCTCTCTCAGTAAGTCTGATTGTTATAGTATTCAACTTAAGTGACACCTATATAGCTCACAAATGTACAGGACTCTTCCGGGAAGAGTGTAAAGGTACAAGCTCACAGGTCTCTAGCAATATTTACTAAAATATTAAGCTTAAATGTTAAGCTTAAGCTTTTACATACTTTGGTAACAGATTCTAAGGCAGAGATTGTAAAGAGTTTATCGGAGAGAGACCTTGGGACCAACACCTGAGGTGTTAGCTGCAATGTAGTTGCCACAGAGGCCTCAGCTGGTCCAGTTTCAGGGGCAGCTGTAGAGATAGGATATCTCTCAAAGGCAGCCCCACCTTGAGGCCAGGTGGCCTTTATATTCCCTCACCAACCAGTCATCAGATGCAGCTGTTCCAAGAAGGGAGTATGATCACAAGGGAGTGTGATTCCCAGAGAGGGACTCAGCTGAGAGTCCCAATTACCAATTCTCCCAGCAGGGAAGGGAACAAGTGCCTCATTCCTACAGGGGGTCCTGGACAGTGCACCCAGCACTCACTGCAGCCCCAAATTCCACTCTTGAGGCCCATCTGAGAGAAGAGTCATGGATGCCTGCAAAAAATTGAGCTATCATGATGCTCAGCACAACCTCATTTCAACATTAGATCCAACATTAGCAGAATGGTTAAATTTATCTAATAGTACATCCAGTTATGAAAACAGTAAATAATCATTAAAATAATGCTATACAACAGGAGTCAGCAAACTTATCAGTAAAAAGCCAGTCAGTAAATTTATCAGTAAAAATACTTTCGTTTTGCAGACTGTGTCTCTGCTGCAACTATTCATTTCTGCAGTGTGAAAGCAGCTACAGACAATGTGTTTAAAAAAAAAGGGGGGGGGGCAGCCAGATGCAGTGGTGCACGCCTGTAATCCCAGCACTTTGGGGCCTGAGACAGGAGAATCACGAGCTCAAAGCCAGCCTCAGCAACGGCAAGGCGCTAAGCAACTCGGTGAGACCCTGTCTCTAAATAAACACAAAAAAATTAGGGCTGGGGATGTGGCTTAGTGGTTGAGTGCCCCTGAGTTCAATCCTTGGTACAAAAAAAAAAAAAAGAGCATAGATATGTTCCAATAAAACATTATTTACAAAAGCAGATAGTGGGCCAAGTTTGGCCCACAGGCCTTATTTTGGCTGCTGCTACTATAGAAGGTAATGATTGATTTGGGAAAATGCTCAGGATACTTTAATAACTGAAAGCCAATAAAAAATCTTGTACAGTGTGATCCCACGCTGTAAAATATTTAAAACATATGTGTCTATGTACACAAAGCACAAAGCATGAATAGAAAAAACAAAAGAATAGTTTGTATCAAGAAAATATTTTGTAGCAAGAGAAATACAAAATTAAAAGAAGAAATTTTAAGTTTTAGTTAAATATGGTAAAAACCTATCCTGATACTAAGGAGAACCTGTGTACCTAACCAGCCAAGATTCTAGATTTGGACAGCAGCATTTAAATCATCTCCTCCTGGCTGTGGTTTAGCGCCACCTGCTGTCACTCGAAGGTAAGAACATTAGCCCAGCTTCCCAGAGGAAAATGGAAGCCAACTGCCAACCACATTAGGTCAACTGGGTCCCCTTGATATCAGGGGGCGCTGCGATTTCACTGCGATTGTCCTGTGTGGCCAGTGTCAAGTAGGTGACTACATTGACACTGAGTGTATATAAAGTCATGAATGGATCTAATAACAGAGATAATATCAGTAAGAACTAGGTACATGACACACACCAGCAATTCATAAAACAGGAATGGCCAACAAACATTACCAAGTGCCTGATGCCCAACATCTCTAGTAACCACAGGAAGGTGACTGTAAACAAAGAAATGTCATTTGTAGCATCAAAACAGGTTCTTTTGTTTAAATATAATAAATACCCATTTTTGCAAGGGAATGGGGGAAAAGCATTCATACCTTGCTGAATGGAGTATAAATTGGAAAAATCTTAGAGAGAACAATCCAGCAACAGTTATCAAAGCCTTGGGGAAAAAGAAAGTATCCCTAGAACCAGCAGTTACATTTCTAGGAATTTATCCCTACATAATCAATTATTAATATGTTTATTCCCATCAGCTATGTTTATCAGAATGAAACCTTAGCCATAATAAAATGTCCAACAGTGAAGAATCAATAAGCTGAGTTGTGAAACATCCATCAGCATCCATCAAAGGACTATCATGCAGCCACTAAGAAGGTTCATGCATTGACCTGAAAAGATGTCAATCATTTACTGAGAAATGAAAAGAAGAGTTTCAAGGTGTTATATACAATATGACCCATTTTTGTAAGAAAATAATTGCATGCGTGCTATATATATGCTTATAAAATCTAAAACAATATGCACCAACATGTTAAGGAGGCTTTTCTAGAAGAGCGGCAATATAGGATAGTGGATAGTGGAAATAAAGTAGAATTACTTTCTACTGCCTGTTTACATGCATTTTCTAATTTTCTGAAATAAATATGTATTACTTGGAAAATTTTAAACTCTAAAGAAAACACATTTGCACATTTAGATGTTTTTATAATGAATACCCTATTTATTTTCAGGAAAAATATAATAGTCAAGTAATAAGTAAGTAATATGGTAGAAACTAAAAATAATAAGGAAAAAAATTATGTGAGGGAAGAAGCAACTAGAATTAAGGGTTGAGGCCGGGACAAGGGAAGTGTTCTGAAAGAGGCAGCCCTGGAAAGGTGGTAAAATTTGCGTTCATGCAAAGGAAAGAACAGGGTGTGCTGGTAGGTCTTGGTCCGGGACCAATCACATCATAAGCTCTTCTAGAAATACAATCAGCTGCAGTGAATGGGTCACAAGTGAGTACATACATTATCATCCTTTAGCCCTCTGTAGAAATGCTCGGATTCACTCTATACTCAGAAGAGCAATGGTAAGCTCTGGACTTGCTCTTAAATGCCCCTGTGGGAGGGACATGAGGTTCACCTGGCACCTTTCAACCAGGGTTTCCTGGTGCCTGGCCACTCTGTCTCCCTCAGGGCATGAGCGCCCAAGGAGAAAAATTGCTTACTGGAACCTGCTCCTTGTTCCATCTAATCAGCCCCACATCAAAGCTGAATCTTTTCCTTTTCTCTGTTCCTGGAAGGATTTGGTTAGGTAGTCGATATTCCTACTGGTTCCTCTCCATGTTCTGTTAACCATATCAGGTGACTCCTGTGACCTAACCCCACAGCCAACCCTCCCAAGCCTGGCCTGAATCTGTAGCCTCTCCACTCAGTCATCTTGTCCTGTCAGCCTTTCCAGCAGAAGCCACGTGACCAAACAGTTGCTTGCTGGTAGCAAAGAGGAAGCATTAAGAGAAAGAATAGAAGGTGGAGACAGGTGGTAGAATAGGACTTACCAGCAATTGTCCTAAAGAAACATAAAATTGAACAACTATTCACACATGAAAATACCTCCCCTAGTGCTAAGGACACCAAGTGACAGATCACCAAGGTTATATAGCATTATAATTAGAAAACACCTGAAGAGGGTAAAGAGACAGTTGTATGTTATCTATGTCACCCTTCTTCAAAGCTGAGGCAGCAGAGCACAGAAAGATAACAATTGCTTGGGGAACAGAGAGGGAAGTAAACAAGACTTTGCACTAGGCCCCACCACAGCACTTGGAAGATCCCCACGCCCGCTGATTCAGGCCAGTACTCACAAATGGAGCCTCCAGGCCTGTCACAGAACCAGAGAAGAACCTGGGGCACCTGCAGGTGGACTGGATCTGCAGTTCATGTCATTGTCAGCCAATAAAGTGGTCCTGGCCCCCAGAGAAACCTGTGAAGTCCCCATCAGGGGCTACAGGGCTTTGGGTATGTCCCAGCATTACACCAGACTTAGCAGCCGTGGGATTCCAACCCAGCATCAGGCTGACCACAATGATCCTGAGCTTAGGACACCCACCTAATGCCATCGTGGCCCCAGGCATGGGGCCCATGACATGTGACCTGCCTGGGATCTCTAAGCAGGATGAACTGTCCTAGTTTAAAGGGTTTTCCTAGATGAACCCAGTCTGCAAAAACTGGAATAAGTGACTATTTCTTCAAATGCACAGACATCAACTGACAATCACAAGGATCAATCAAGAATGATCAGGGAACTATAACATCACCAGGGAGACAAAGTGCCAAAGACAGACCTGGAAGAGATGGAAACATGTGAATTGCTTGACAACGTGTGCAAAATAACTCAGCAAACTTCAGCAAAATGCAGAGGACCATTCAAAAAAACATAAGGGAAACAATAAATGACTAGAATGAGACTGAATTTTTAAAAATATCAGATAACTCCAGCTACACAGGAGACTGAAGCAAGAGGATTGCTAACTGAAGCCAGCCTGGGCAACACAACAAGACCCTGTCTCAAACAAAAACAAACCAACAAAAATGTGAAACTGAAAAATACAACAAATAAAATGAAAAATGCAGTAGAAAGCATGGACGGAAGAACTGATCAAGCAGAAGAAAGGGTCTGGGAGCTTGAAGACAGGTTATCTGAAAGTATGCAGTCAGAGGAAGAAAAAAGAGAATGAAAAGAATGAAGAAAGTTCACAGGATTTACGTAACAGCACCAGAAAAGCAAATGCTTGAGTCGTTGACATCAAAGGAGGAGCAAAGAAAAAAGCCAAATGCTTACCTAAAGAAATAATAGCAACATTTTTCCAAAACCTGGAAAAAGAGATAAATATCCAAGTAAAGAAACATCAAAGCTCCCAAACCAGATCCAACCCAAAGATGACTTCTAAGACATGTTATAATCAAACTGGAAAAAAAAAAAAAAAAACAGATCTTGAAAGGAACAGGAGAAAAGGAGCCAATCACGTATTAGGGAGTTCAAATGCCCCTCACAGCAGACTTCTCAGCAACAATTTTGCAGGCACGAGAAGTGGGATGATATATATTCAAAGTGCTTGCGGGGAAAGGGGGAAAGTGCCAACAGAGAATACTTATCCTACCCAGCAAGGTATCTTTAAGAAACCAAGGAGAGACAAAGACATTCCCAGACAAACCCAGCTGAGGGAGCTCATCAGGACCAGACCTGTCTTACAAGAAATGCTAAAGGGAGTTCTTCAGGATGAAAGAAAAGGATGCCAAGGAGTAACAGGAAAACACCTGAAAGTTTAAAACTCACCAGTAAAAGTAGGTACACAGTCAAATTCAGAGCACTCTAGTACTGGAGTATAAATCACTTATACCTTCAGTATAGAGGTTAAAACACAAAGCTATTGAAAATGATAATAATCTATTAAGTGATAATGCAATATAAAAAGACATAAATCATGCCACCAAAATTCAAAATGTGACTGGGCCCAGTAGCACAAGTTGCCCAAAGCTCGGTCCTGATCCCCGATGCCAGTTCAATAATGAAAACGCAAGTTTTGAGAAAAATGAAAAAGGTGTCTTGCTGTGCTAGCAAAGAATAAACACAGGGGACTCCTGTCCCAAAGGCTGTGATTCTGCCCATCAGCAGGAACAGTGGGCTTTTAAAGAGGTGACTCAAAGGCTACATTCCACATGCTCTCTATTGGAGCTGTAATTCACTTGTTAATTTGGAAGACAGTCATTTCTGAGATCTTCTGGTGCCATCCCCCAAATCTGGATTGCTTCATTCCTATGGTAGGTGTGTGCTCAGGGACAGGTAACTCTGCCTAGGATGGGGAAAAAAAGGTAATCCTGTTTCCCCTGAGATTAGGGATGGGGAGAGATTAGAGAGGAGCAGGGAGAGAAAGAGAAAGAAACATGTCCATTTTAAAAATCAATTGCAGTGGCAGAACAGCCAAGGCTTAAATTCAAAGCATAAAGTGGATCAGTGTTACACACGCACCTATAATCCCAGCTACTCCAGAGACTGAGACAGAAGGATTGCAAGTTCAAGGCCAGCCTCAGGAACTTAGTGAGACCCTGTCTCAAAAAATAAAAAGGATTGGGCTGGGGTTGTGGCTCAGTGGCAGAGTGCTTGCCTTGCATGTGTGAGGCAGTGGGTTCGATTCTCAGCACCACACAAAAATAAATCAAGATATGTCCATCTATAACTAAAAAGATTTTTTTTAAATATTTTTAAAAAATAAAAAGTACTTGAGGGTAGCACCCTGGGTCCAATCCCTTGTACCAAAAATAAAAATAAAAAATAAAATGTCAGGTAGACTGAAGTTAAAGTGTAGAGGTTTCTCTTTTTTCCTTGCAATCAGAATGAAGTTTGTATCAGTTTAAAATAGTTTATTTTGACTACAAGATGTTTTTCATGGTAACCACAGAGCAAAAACCTATAGTTAATACGCAAAAAAAATTTAAAAGCAAAGAATCCAAACTAAACTAGAAAAAAATCTCTTAACCACAATGGACGACAGTAAGAGAGGAACAAAGGATCTACAAAACAACTAGCAAAAGATTAATCAAATGGCAGTAAGTCCTTATCTATCGATTCTAACTTTTCCAGGAAATGGATTAAATTCTCCCAAGACAAAGTGACTGAATGGATTTAAAAAAATATAAAAACCACATGCTGCCTACAAGAGCCTCACTTCACCTATAAGAACACATAGACTGAAAGTAAAAGGATAGAGAAAGACACTCCATGCAAAATGCAAACCACACAAGAACAAGCTAACTGTACTTCGATAAAATACACATTAAATCAAAAACTATTTGGGCACAGTGGCACATACCTGTGATCCCAGTGGTTTAGGAGGCTGAAGCAGAAGGATCACAAGTTCAAGGTCAGCCTCAGCACCTTAGCAAGGCCCTAAGCAACTTAGTGAGACTTTGTCTTAAACTAAAAAAGGGCTGGGGATGTGGCTCAGTGGTAAAGATCAATCCCCAGGACACCCAAATAATAAAAACTGTAAAAAGGAGACAAAGAAGGTCATCATATAATTATAAGGGGGTCCATTCAGCAAAAAGATGTAACAATTGTAAATATCTATAAATCCAACATCTGAGCACATAAATACATAAAGCAAATATTAATGTATATGAAAGGAGAGAAAGACTGCAATACAATTGTTATAGGAGACTTTAGCACCTCACTTTGAGCAACAGACAGGTGATCTAGACAGAAAAATTAATAAGCATCATAAAAAACATATACATAACATTCCATCCAACAGCTGTAGAATATATATTGTTCTTGACAATATGTGCAACAGTCTCCAGGATAGACCACATATTAGACATGAAAACTAGTCCTAAGCATTTAAGAAGAGTAAAATAATGCCAGGTATCTATTCTGACCACAATAGTATGAAACTAGAAATCAATAACAGAAGGAATTTTAGGGAGTTCTCAAATATGTAAAAATTAAATAACATGTTTCCAAACAACCAATAGATTAATCAAGAAACTAGAAGGGAAATTCGAAAAATTTTGAGACAAAGAAAAATGGAAATGCAGCTCATCAAAACTTATGAGATACAGCCGGAGCAGTTCTAAGAGGGGAATTTACAGCAATTCCCCCCCTCATCAAAAAAGAACCATCTCAACCCACCTTAAGTAACTAGTAAACAAACCAGCGAAGCTCACAATTAGTGGGAGAAAGAAAATAATAAAAATCAGAGCAGAAATAAAAGAAATAGAGGCTGGAAAAAAACACTAGAAAAGATAAATGAAATGAACAGTTGCTTTTCTGAAAAGATCAAATCAACAATTTTTTAGTTAAACCAAGGAGAAAAGAAGACTCAAAGAGAAAGAATGGATGAAAGTGAAGGGAAAAGAAGAGAAAGTAGAGGAAGGAGCAAAGGAAGATTGGAAACTGCTGCAGACTGGGTGGATCTCTGCACTGCTTTTGTGATTTATAACTTCTTTGGGTCTGACAATAGCACCAGCCTGGAATCAAGGAACAGCTGTGCTGAACCCACAGGCGTGGCCTCTTGGTTCACATATTATTGGAAAACTTCTTTGTTTTTCTTCCAAGCTAACGAAAAAGCTAACAGAAACTGTGATTCTCTACAGGGGACATCCAGTGGCCTTCACTGACCCTCCCTCTTCACCATCACCACACACCAGGAGAATCACAAACCCAGGATCATATCCAAAAAAAAAAAGGATATAAAAAACAAAACATATAGTAAAAGGACAAAATAATCAGTGACATAAGATGTTTGTGAAGCAAATCAGACTATAATTTCTTTATTCACTCCAGGAATATTTATTGTCATCTAAAATATGCCAAGCATTACGGTGAGAGTGTTCAAACCTCAGATCTGTCCTTCCCATTTTTCTGTGTTGTCTGGCACAAAAAGTTCTATCAACAGTCAACAAATATTCTATGCCCAATTACTTCTCTTAATTATTTTGATCTTATGCCTTACTTGAAAAACATAATAAAATATTCTCTGGAATGAGCAAGAGATAGAAGCCCTGAGTTCTGTTTTCAAATCTGCAAAGATCTATCAGGAGCAATATGCCACACCTTGCAATATTTAGTTTTCTTGCTAATCTAAATACATGCAATATGTTAAATTGAAATTTTTAAAGTACTAGTCACCTGCCTCACCAAAAAAATGTTAATGTTTGCTATTTGCAAGTCATTCTGCAATTATTACAAGAAATTATATTATATAGGAGGCTGAGGCAGGAGGATTATAAGTTCAAGGCCAGCTTTGGCAACTCAGTAAGACCCTGTCTCAAAATTTAAAAATTAAAATGGCTAGAGTTGTAGCTCAGTGGTATAGCTACTGGTTTAAAACCCAATACCACAAAAAATCATATTCTTTAATGATATGTAGTTTATATGATTTTTTTAAAATATCTTTTAGTTGTAGATGGATACAATAGCTTTATTTGTTTATTTTTATGTGGTGCTGAGGATCAAACCCAGTGCCTCACACTTGCAAGGCAAGTGCTCTACCACTGAGCTACAGCCTTGGCCCCAGTTTATATGATTCTTTACAAGTCAAAATAAATTGCTAATCACAAACTATTAAAAATAACATATAACAGCCAGGCGCAGTGGTGCACGCCTGTAATCCCAGCACTTTGGGAGGCTGAGACAGGAGAATCGCAAGTTCAAAGCCAGCCTCAGCAATGGCGAAGCACTAAGCAACTCGGTGAGACCCTGTCTCTACATAAAACACAAAATAGGCCTGGGGATGTGGCTCAGTGGTTGAGTACCTCTGAGTTCAATCCCTGGTACCACAAAAAAAAAAAAATAGCATATAACTAAGGGCAGAGAATGGTTCTGGGAGCCCAGATATCTGGGAGTCAGTCTGTTTTCTTTTAAACTATCATATATCAAACAACTCCTGGCACTTGTAAACATTTTTACTTCACTGGAACTTCATCAGATTTTTGAAGCTTCCAATGTACAGATGAAATAAATGCCAAAAACTAATTTGTTACTTTTGGCAAGTCATTATTCCAAATAAAGACAGAGTATTAAATTTGAGGTTGTCTCAAAACAATGGGAACTAATGTTTACTAAATAATTCTAACACTTCAGTGAAGGACATAATTGTATTTATTTGCACATGTGATTGAAACCCTTTAATCCACTAAACACCAATGTTCTAGGCAGTTTGCAAATTATAGAATTAAGATTAGCCTGTTTAACAGATTCGTCATCATTTCAAGAAAAGTCACATCGATACAACTGAAAAAAAGCATGAAATGCATTTAAGGAAACAGGAACAAGAAGAAAATCCTGTGGATTTGTCTATATGTTGATTTATACACTGATTCATTAGACAAAGAATTTGAGTCAGTGATGGTAGTTTTAATCATTCACGCCCTTCCTGCCGGTCAATTCTCAACAAATCTGGGGAAACATAAGAACTTCATTTCAAAGCTAAATTTACAAAGCAAAAGAAGAGATGAAAACTGAAAAAAAGCTCTAACTCAAATGATGGCTACAGAAAAATCCCACAAACCCCAGGCAACGTTCAGAGGGAAAAGATAATGTTAAATCTTGTCTTTCTCATTCTTTCCACATAAAGCTCTTCCCCGCCCCCCGAGGCTTTTAAATTTCTAAGTTCCATCAGATTTCTTTCATTTAGCTATTCTTCCTTTCTTTAAAATTTCTTTGTCCAATGACAGTCTTTATGAAAATGCAAATAGTCTATTTCATAATTTAAAAAGGGAGAGAAATCTGATGGCTGATGCTCGCACTGCCAGCATTTGTATACCATTTTATCATTAGTGTTTAGACTGCCTTCTTGGTTTCATCATTTGGCGGGACAAGGCAAGATGACCGACATGTTATGTTTCAGACATTTTTGTTTTTTACCACCTTATAAGGGCATTATGGCAATTATTTCCAGTTTAACCATTTAAAAGTGTGCAAAACACAGGCTGGGAAATAGCTCAGTGGTAAAGCGCCTGCCTCGTATGCATGCACAAAGCCCTCGGTTCAATTCTCAGTTCCAAAAAGGAAAAGAAAAAAATATATTAAAAAACTCCTTATAGGTCCTGGAGAGATGCCACTCTAAATATAAGCAGTAACATCATGCTAATGTGAAAACTGTACAGGTACAGCATAAAACCTGATAACCTAAAGGGCTACATAAAGGGACTCCTCACCTAATTTAATAATGCATTCCAATAAAGGCAGTTTAAGGAAAAATGAAGAGAAGCCAGGACACTGGATAACACATGACTGAGTACACAGATTAAAGCATGCACATAATTTAATGGAGACTGAACAGACAAGGAAGACAGTTTTAAATAAATACAAGTCAACTATGTAAGTATAAAGCTAAAGAGGCTAAGAAATATTTTTGGAAGCATCTACTTTTTTAAAAAAGACACATTTTAAAAATTGTGGTAAACTATATATGTAACATAAAACTTACCATCTTTTTTTTTTTTTTTTTTTTGGTACTGGAGATTGACTCAGGGGCACTCGACCACTGAGCCACATCCCCAGCCCTATTTTGTGTTCTATGTAGAGACAGGGTCTCACTGAGTTGCTTAGTGCCTCGCCATTGCTAAGGCTGGCTTTGAACTTGCGATTCTCCTGTCTCAGCCTCCCTAAGTGCTGGGATTACAGGCTTGAGCCACCGCGCCAGGCCAAAATTTACCATCTTAATCAGTTTTTAAGCACACAGTAAACTCACATTGTTTTGCAATGATCTCCAGAACTCTTTTTATACCACAAAACTAAAACTACACCCACTAAACAACTTTTTAACCCCCATCCACCATTCTGCTGTCTGTATGAATTTAACTACTGTAGGAATCTCATACAAGTGGAATCATACAGTATTTGTCTTCCCTCCCACCCCCAGGATTGAACTCAGAGGCTCAATATCACTGAGTTAAGGCTGGCATCAAACTTGCCATTCTCCTGCCTCAGCCCCGCAAATTGCTAGGATCACAGGCATGAGCCACTGCACCTAGCCAGGTTTTGAAAAGATACTTTTAAACCAGAGAAATTACAAACTGAAATGAAAGGAAATTATCTATAGTAGTCAGGGGCAGAAAGTGAACTGGGAGGGCTCTGGATTTCAGAACGGACACAGCGACCCCAATCATAACACAAGTTATCGGAAGTAGGTACAGATCCTCTTTTCTAAATGTCTTTTTTTTTTTTTTTTTTACAAAAGCAGAAAAACCTAAGCAAAGAGTAGAGATAAGGGAAACTTTAGATTTAACATCTGTGAACTAACTCCAGGATCAATATGGATTATTAAAAGTGGGTTCAGTAATCCCAGTGGCTCAGGAGGCTGAGGCAGGACGATCATGAGTTCAAAGCCAGCCGCAGCAAAAGCAAGACACTAAAGCAACTCAGTGAGACCCTGTCTCTAAATAAAATACAAAATAGGGCTGGGGATGTGGCTCAATGGTTGAGTGCCCTTGAGTTCAATCCCTGGTACCCCTCCAAAAATTAGTGAGTTCAGGGCTTCATCTCTGGGCATCTTTCTAACAAAAAGAGGAGAAATCAACCTCATGTCTTTGCTTCTTAAAATTGGATAAGGAAGAAAATGGCTATCATTATGTCAGACTAGAGTTTAATCAGAAGGAAAAGCATATTTGGGGCATCACACAAGTACTCTGATCCCCTACTAAATCGAGCTGTCTGGAAACTTGTCTAGTCATTCTTAGACATTACCTACTTCACCACAGGTGTTCCTAAGATCTAACAATACTCACCTGGAAGGCTATCTAAGTTTTTATTAATAGCAAAAACATATCATTCGATATCAAAATACAAACATCACAAAAACCTAATTGCATAAACTTCAACAACCTCAAAAACAGGCTGAATGAAATAATCAAAGAGAATTCTTAATTAAACCTGGAATTAACACTGATGTTAGAGGCAATTTCTAACTTTTGACAACAATACAAACAAAAAGTTGGTAAATTTTCTTTCTCAGCATTTTAACTACATGTGATAATCTGCAGGTATTCCCTGAAATTGGGAAGTTATGAAGCAAGTTTAATGGAATTATAGTTTCAGAAAAGAATTACCTATCATTTAAATCTCTGAAAGGTTAAAACTGGAATTCTGGATTTTTTTTTTTTTTTTTTTTTTGGCTGTGCTCCATCTTTCTTTCTTTTTTTTTTTTTTTTTTCCAGTGTAGTAAATGCCCCAGGGCTCTGACCCAGCCTTGGAAAAACAGCCAGTAGAGTGGGTGCATGAAAAAGAAATTATCCAATTATGGATTAGCAAAACTGTAACAGGAATTAAGAAGTGACAAAGAAAAGGAACACCCTGGAAAAGTGTGTATATAAGGGCCGAGAAGACAGCCTCCATAGGCTTTTCCCTCCACCTGTCACCTTCACTGGGACAAGCTAAACTTTGCAGGAGCAACATGTCTTGCTCTTCTCACATCTCCTCCCCCAGGGCTGGTAGCAGCAGGGTGTCCGCTGGTAGAAGCAGCAGTGGCAGCAGATGTGGTCTGGGGGGCGGCTCTGCCAGAGGCTTCCAAGGAGGAGCTGGCAGCTGGGGCCTGAGTTGGGGATCTAGCAGTGGCTTTGGAGGTGGCTTTGCAGGAGGCTTTGGTAGCTGCTCAGTAGGAGGTGGTTTGGGAGCAGTCTTGGGCTCCGGGGCTGGCTTTGGTGGGGGCTCTGGATTTGGCAGCGGTGCTGGTAGAGGCTTCTACAGCCCTGGAGGTGGTATGGGAAGTTGTATGAGTGGTGGTGTTGGTGATGGGGGGCTTTTCTCTGGAGGTGAAAAGCAAACTATGCAGAACCTCAATGACCGCCTGGCCAATTACCTAGACAAGGTCAGAGCCCTGGAGGAGGCCAACACTGATCTGGAGAATAAAATCAAGGAGTGGTATAACAAATTTGGGCCTAGGTCTGGGAATGATGGTTCTGGAAGAGACTGCAGCAAATACTATTCAATAATTGAAGATCTCAGGAACCAGGTGAGACACTCTCTGTAGCTAAGTTTCTATGATGTATTTTTTCACTTTTAGATCATATACTGTAATGAAAATTCAAAGTCAAGGAATTATTTGAAAATATATTTGCTTGTTGTAGATGCAAATGGTACATGGTACATCTTAATGACGAAAGCCCACTATATGACATCTACCTGCATTAATTTTCTGTTTGCCTTTTAGATTTGAGTATTTGTCCATAAGAGTAAAATGTATATACCATGCCAGGCAGCTAACATGTACATATAAGACTGATTGCAAAGAACCAATTAGTTGAATCTATTTTATGGTTAATTCTGACAGACTAACACATCTTGGTGTCTGAGATTTAAATAGTCCTTAGGACTGTTTCTCTCCCTAGAAAACCTGGTACAAATATTGTATGAGGACGTAGTAGAATCTAAAATGTTTAGCCACTGTTGTATGGGAAATATATTGTAAAAGCATTTTTCTCTAAGTGAAATTCAACCTTTGTGCTATGTTCTGAAAGAGCCCATGGAATAACTGATCTTCCAAACAGTGAAAATACACAGAAAGGCTATGTTCTGTGCCTATTCCTATAAATGTGCAAACTGTTACCTTTCTGCAGGAAAAAATGTACTCCTAAATAAATAGGTCCTAAATATACAGGTAGCATGACTATGTAACTTTGCGAATCAATTCACCATTAGGAGTTAATAACACAGGAACCACCTACCCTCACAGGCAGGCGTGCAGACACAAGGCAAAATCATGAGTGAACTGTTCCTTGTTATCGCCTTTTCTAGATCATCACTGCCACTGTTGAAAACGCTGGAACCATTTTGCAGATTGACAATGCCAGACTGGCTGCTGACGACTTCAGACTGAAGTAAGGAACATAAGACTTGAAAGCAAAGGTGGAAGGAAAAATAAAATTCAATCCATTTGCTTTTTTAAAAAAAATGGTTTTAATATCTTTCCGGGAATTATGATCTAAATTCAGTTCACAGACATCCCAAGGGTGAACTTTAGAAACCATCATTCCAGATTTTTTAAAAAAGGAGGAGGCAAGTTAGGAATGAGAATTTTGTTATAAAACTATTAGACATGATTAGGACAAACATCAGATTTCTGTTTTTCCTTACGGGGAGAAAATCATCAGAGAAAACTTAGTAGCTTTCATTTATCAAAAGGCATGGAGGTGAAAACTTTTCTCAGTCTGTAGAAAATGCAGGTGCTCTTTGAAAGATGTCAGGCCAGCTCACCGCTGCCCTCCTGCTGCCCCTTCCAGGTATGAAAATGAGCTGTGTCTCCGTCAGAGCGTAGAGGCTGACATCAATGGCCTGCGGAAAGTCCTGGACGACTTGACCATGACCCGCTCTGACCTGGAAATGCAGATTGAGAGTCTCACTGAGGAGCTGGCTTACCTGAAGAAGAGTCACGAGGAGGTAGGGCCAGCTCCACGGGAGGGAAAGCCCTGGCTTCCGTATTTTTCCCCACATGTTTTGTAAGCTCAACGAATTTCCCACATCCAAAGACCAGAAAAAGAGTATTAATGAGCATAGTATGTCTGGACTTGATTTTTTTTTCCCTCCTCAGTGTCCTAATTACAAATTCGTGTTGGCTCTGCCCATTTGAGGAAGTTGTTGCTTTTCTATTAGCATCACGGTGATCTTTTCTCCTTGGTGCTAGGAAATGAAGAATATTCAAGGAAGTTCTGGAGGGGATGTATCCGTGGAAATGAATGCTGCCCCAGGAACTGACCTGACCAAATTATTGAATGACATGAGGGCACAGTATGAGGAGCTGGCTGAGCAGAACCACCGGGAGGCAGAGAGGCAATTCAACAAGCAGGTAGCTCCTCTCTGTGGGGCATCTAAGCCTGCAGCTACACACTTCTGCTCCTTTCATAGCCTAGAAAAAATGCATTTTATTTCTATTTAGAGTGCATCCCTGCAAGCACAGATCTCTACTGATGCTGGGGCTGCCAGTTCCGCCAAGAATGAGATAACAGAACTGAGACGTACCCTGCGAGCCCTGGAAATTGAGCTTCAGTCCCAACTGGCCATGGTATGTGCAAATAGCTTTTCAAAATCTCCAACAGGGAGTTAAGCAAATGCACTTTTTTTTTCTTTTTCAAGATGTTCACTAGGCACATGATAAAAGCAGTGTTAAGGAGAACTGTACCATGGTTCTAGAAAGCATAAAGGCATTAATGTACTCTATTTCCATAAAATATTTAATTTGAAACATAATGCCAACAAAAATTAAAGAAGCAATGATTAATCAGTGGAGGTTGTTATTGAGTGAAAGTACACCTCTAGAACCATATAAAATTGTATTTTTCTGGAAATCATCCATTGACTTATCTTCATTATGAATATTTTATTTGCTTTTTCTCTTAGAAAAGCTCCCTGGAAGGGACTCTGGCTGACACAGAAGCTGGCTACATGGCTCAGTTGTCGGAAATTCAGATGCAGATTAGCAGCCTGGAGGAGCAGATCTGCCAGATCCGGGGTGAGATGGAATGCCAGAACACAGAATATGAGCAATTACTGGACATCAAGACCCGCCTGGAGATGGAGATCGAAACCTACCGCCGCCTGCTCGATGGAGAAGGAGGGTAAATGAAAGTCAGAAATGTGCCAAAATGCGTACTTGGGTGAATTTGTTTTATGAAACCAAAAAGAAATGCTGAAGTTGGACTTGTAGTTTCAAAGTAATAAAGTTCCAAACAAGGTCCATTCAAAAGATATCCAAAGCTGGACATGGTGGTGCACACCTATAATCCCAGCAGCCCAGGAGGCTGAAGCAGGAGGATCTCAAGTTCAAAGCTAGCCTCAGCAACTTAGGGAGACGCAAAGCAATTTAGCCAGATCCTGTCTCAAAAAAAAGAAGCACTGGGAATGTGGCTTAGTGGTTAAGCATCCCTGGGTTCAATCCATGGTACCAAAAAACAAAACAAACAATAAAAACAGATATCCAGAGCTTCATAGTGGAGAATCCCCAGCAGAGAGGGTTTTTTCTACCTTTGTAAACTGCAAAAGGAAAACACAACTCTTCTTTTCTCTAGCGGTTCTAGTTTTGGAGAATCTGATTATAGAAATTCAGGATCCAGAAACATAAGATCCAGGGACTTGGTATCAGGTGACTCAAGATTGGGATGCTCTTCCGGTCAAGGAAAAGGTAGACTTTTTTTTTAATGTTGATGACGATTTTGTAATTTTTTAATTTTACTTTCAAATAAAAGCATAATTTGCTTGCCATATTAAAGTACATACTATTGTTTACATAATCTTATTCAGAGAACACATTTCACAGATACAATTCAATTTCTCTTGATTTGCATTTCTGTGAGTTTCCAGACTGACCTTGTCACCCCATGATTTTCAGATCCCAGCAAGACGAGAGTCACTAAGACCATCATAGAAGAGGTGGTGGATGGCAAAGTCGTCTCATCTCAAGTCAGCAGTATTTCAGAGGTGAAAATAAAATAAGTGATTTCCAGGTCAACAAGAGTGTCTTTCAAAGAAAAAAAAATCAAGAAAGGCACAACTGAAGAAATCACATTATTCCAGTCATCTTTCTGAATATCTCCATGGAAACACTTCAGTCTAGAAATAGATGACCAGCCAATTTTTCTGCATACTCATATTTCTTTATTAGAATGCTCTCAAAAGTTGAAATGACAGCCTGCTCTAACTGCCTCTATGCTTCAATAAACTTACTCTTGCAAGTTAGCAAAATCATTGCTGAATTTTTTTCTTTCCTTTTTTCTATTTTACTTTACTTTTTTTTAATTTTATACTTGCTAGATAAGTACTCTGACACTAAGCTATGCATTAGCTCTGTTCCTGAATCTTTTAAGAAAACCAATTTCTTACTTAAAAATGAGGCTATCAATTGTGATCTAGCTGCACCATTATATTACTAATATTAATTCATTATAGTGTCCCTTCTTCATAAAATTAGTATTATAGCCATCTTTTTATTTTTTATGTATTTTATTTTTATTTTTTGGTACTGGGGATTGAACTCAGGGGTACTCAACCACTGAGCCACATCCCCAGCCCTATTTTGTGTTTTATGTAGAGACAGGGTCTCACTGAGTTGCTTAGCGCCTCGCCATTGCTGAGGCTGGCTTTGAACTTGTGATTCTCCTGTCTCAGCCTCCCTAAGTGCTGGGATTATAGGCATGTGCCACCGCGCCTGTCTATAGCCATCTTTATGTGGGCATTTTTGACACTGCAGAAGAACTGAGTGACACTGTAGATTAAATTAGACCTCAATGTCCCTAACACTGTAGTCAACAACTTAGCACACAAAAAAGAATGAGATTATTTGAATAATCAACTTATCAATAGTTAACGTCCTATTTTTTTGTGTCCATTGCAAAAATGAGGCATTTCATAAGAAAAAAATTATGAAAAGTATTTTTCATAAGAAAAAACATAAGTTATGCCTCCTACTCTGGGAAGCTTACGCTATAGGTAGAGAGGAAAGTTGAAACACAAAGAAGATAATAGGAATCAAGAGGTATTAATAGTAAAGGACTTGATTTCACAATATTCACCAGAAGTGCCACAGGAATCACACATGACGTGTTTGTAAGACATTTTGGAGATGCGCCAAATAAAGAGCCTTGGGAAATAAGGTTGTATTGTGACATAGTGCCAGGTTTCTTAAAACCTTGAAAATACAAAAGGAAAGAGATGCTCTGGCACTCACTTCTTTGCCAAATCTAACCATATCTGTAGTGGTCACCTGAACAAGCTGGTGTTTCTTTTCCTCACTCTGCATTTCTGAGGTCTTTTACCCTGTAAGTGGTTACAGCCCTAATCTTTCATTCCAACAGTATCCCTGCAACCACAGGGCACTTGCTTGGGATGATGAATCCCACTAAGGTTATGTAGGAAGTGAAACAAGTCACAGGAGAACCAGGCCTGAGACCAAGTCAGGGATTTCCATTTAAGGAATTTAATATAACCCAATCACAAACTAGAGAATCAACTCCATAGAAAAGAACACAGGCTATGGAATGAAAAGTCAAATGTAAAGTTATAAAAGGATGACCTTGAGCATAATTCATGTAATCAGTACCTTCAAATATAAAACCAGTAAGAGCTATATGAGAATGTCAGACTTCAATCATCAAAACAATGTAGTGCCTCATCTTCTAGGCACATTGAATACAGCATAAAAATGAATCTAAGGGTAAATTGCAACTCTGCAATCTCTACCCACAGAATAAAGTGAATAGCTAAGCAGAAAACCACTAATCAAAAAATGCAACGTTGTCTTAAACATGTTTCTCATCAAATCATTACAGTAAATAAACTCTGAATGTTTCTCTTCCACTGGAAAATTTAGAAATACATAATTAAAATATGAACTAGCTGATCAAGTCTGGATGTTTCCAGAAGTGAAAACCTATTCTGTGCAGCCTCCAGTCCCTAGGGCCATAACAGCCACACCAAGGAAGCCTGTCTCCATGGGTTTTCCCAGATCTAGTCTTCTGGCTGTGGACTCTGCCTGCCTTGGATCTGTATTTATGGCCAGTAGTGTCCTCATGTCGGGGCAAAGGTATGAGGCAACTCTAAAAATCATTTGGAGGTGAAAACCCTCACTCTGTTTCATTAAGATGCTGCATTTGTACTAAAGGACTGTTCAGGAACAGAAACATCCAGTTCATTTAGAGGTTCCAAGATACTGAGACACAATAGAAGGTGTTGCTAAGAGCAACACCTTGGTTTTCAATACCAACATGATAGAACCATTTTGGATCCTGAAATGTATTTAGAGTACTGAATAAAAGGTTAAGAACAGAGCATTCATTATTACCTGTCCTAAAATTACTTTAGAACAATGTAAAAAGAAAATGTCTCTGTGGAAACTTCCAAGTTCAGTTCTCTGGTCAACTTTTAAGCAAGAGGAACACATTTCTTCTGAGTGGATTTACCATAGAAAAGAAGAGTCAGCGCCTACATGTATATGGATTTTCAGCATGGAACTTCTGATCTGGAGACTCATAGGGTTGTTCTTGTCTTTCTGACCTCAAGGGACAATGAACAAGAAGGGGAGAGTTCTAGAAGTGGCATCTGTCATCGCAGATTAGAAACAAGATGTATAGCAGGCAGCATATAGGAAACAACCAAAGGGTTTGAAGCTCTGAGGAACAAAGCCCAAACTTGTCTAATGACTTCATGGAATTAAACAGTGTTCAAACAAGAGGAGACAAAGGGATAAAGGGATGGATATAAATCACCCAAAATGTAGCTCAAGTCATATTATCCAAGCAACTTCCCCAAGTATTGGGGGAAAAAAAAGTACTCTGAGTAAGAAGTCACTTTTAAAAATTATAGTGGCTAGGATGTGACACTTGGATAACAGAAGAGGTTGGTCAAACCATTTTAAAAACAATTTAATCATCCATAATATTAATGTCTACATGAAATGATTGGGTGGGAAAAAGCAAACACTGGGATAACACTTCAATCCTCTTTTTTTTAAACATCAGTATGTCCATGGCATAGAAAGGACAGATCCAGGCTGCATCCCAGAACTATCATATGTACAAAGCTTGGGCTCCTAGCGAGAGGGAGAGATGAAGAGTTGATTTTGCTGACTGGATCCCAAAGAACATGAAAGCCTAGGGGAGCTCACAACAACGCTGCAGTTGGATGTGCATCATGTGGCTCAATTTGGACTCTTAATGACAAGTCAAGTTGGGCAATGTGTCCTCCAAAATTTCATGGGTTGGAAGGTTGGTCCTCAATGTGACAATGTGGGGAGGTGGGACCTTTAAGAGGTGGGGCCTCATGGGAGGTCTTTAGGTCAATTGGGGGCATGCTTTTGGAAGGGATGTGGGACATAAGTTTCTCTCTGACTTCCAATTTTCAAAGCAGTCTTTTCTCCAACACTGACTTCCACCATTGCTATCTGCTGTGAGGAGATAGAGCCAACGGAGAGCCTCACCAGAACTGGTATCATGCTTTTGGACTTTCAGCAGCCAAAACTTTGGACTTAATAAACCTCTTTTTTTTATGAAGTTATCCTACTTCAGGTTTTTCATTATAAGCAATAAAACAGACTATTATAGGTAGGATCCAAGTGATCTAGAGAGGAGAAAAGCAAGTTACATGTACAAAAGCAATATTACCGTAGCTACCACAGAGGGGAAAAAAGATTATAAAACCATATTGTTTACTGTCCTATAAATGTATGCTTATAAAATGCAATTAAGAAGTCACACTGACTTCAGAATAAACTTATCAAGAAATCATTCACAACTTTTAGGCAAATTTCTTTATCCTTTTCAAAATGGATGGAAGAACCACTCAGAAGTTCTAGAGTGGGGAAGAGCTGAGGCTCAGTTGAGAAATCAGGTTGTCTACCAGTTGATGGGGACAACCAGCCAGTCCAATGACAGATTCTTTCTTCTAACCTACCCACCCCAAAACTTGTCCAACATTCTGGAAACAGGTTTTTTTGTTTGTTTTTTTGTTTGCTTTTTTAAATGTATTGTGTGTGTGGTGCTGAGGATCGAACCCAGTGCCTTATGCATGTGAGGCAAGCGCTCTACCACTGGGCCACAACCCCAGCGCAGAGAAACAGTATTTAACAAGGAGTAACGATCAAAGTTATAGAGCTATAATGTGGAGTATTCTAAGAAATTAAAAGATCAAGACGACTTAGTTTGAGAAGCTAATAAATACTTGTCACAATTGTGGGGAGAGGAATTATCTAGTGACCAACTATTTCTCATACTAAAACCTCTTAGATTCCTTAAGACCCTTAGAGCCAGACATCTGGTATACGTGAAAAAGTGTTTATTGTGGTATTTTCTGAAAGAGAAAATACATGGGAACAGCCTGAATATACACCAATAAGGAAATGATTGAATAAACTGTGTTCATCCAGACATTGGGATGTAAAGTGTAGTCTTAAAAATAAATCTGTGACCAGTGTGATTCTACGTCATGTACAACCAGAAGAATGAGAAGTTACATTCCATTTATGTATGATGTGTCAAAATGCATTCTACTGTCATGTATTACCAATTAGAACAAATACAAAAAAATCTATGCTTATTCACTTGGTAATATATCTGTACTATTTTGTTAAATAAAAAAAGCAAAATGCAGAGTGAGTACATTATGTAAACAAACATACTAAAAGGAGAGAGGAAAACTCCATATGTTTTCGTATCTGTTCACATGAGCATAGAAAAATGTGCCCATGTCAAAAGGGTAACCGTGATTACCTGGTGGGCCTGGTGAGGAACTGGTGAGCAGGAGAGAGAAATTGCTCACCCTTTTTTTTGGATCATCTGCCAATTGCGTGCCCTAGTCCAAGGAGTAGACATTACCTTTGTACTTAAAAACAAATTAGAAAAAGTATAGCTATGTGGTTTTCCACTTGTGATATAAAAGCATCACAATAAATGAATAAGTCTTTAGTAAGTCTAAGAGGTGTTTTTATAATAAGTAATGTCAAGCATAATAACTTTTTGAGAAAAACGAAGGAGGAAGAGGAGAAAAATTAGAAGGGGAAAAGAAATTTACATTTCATGAGCATTTACTATGTATATAAATACTTTGTATGCTTTAATTCACTTAATCACAAACCCTACATAGTTATTACTGTTCCTTTTTACAGATGAAGAAAATGGAGCTTAGAAAATTTAAGTCATTTATTCCAAGTCACTCAGCAAGACAGGGAAAGAATTAGAATTTGAAGCCCAGTCTTCCCAATTCCACAGCAGTATTCTTTCTCCTCTACCAAAATCAGTGAAGTTCTACAGTGGCATATCCTAAACTTACACAGTGACCTGTTCTGTGAAACATACCCCAAAAGTACTATATATATTTCCATTTTTCCAAAGCTGCTTCTCCCCACACCTGAAGTAAACAGGCAAGCTTCAGAATTTCTAGAAGACTTTTCTATGAACATGGAGAAGAGAAAGCTGTGGAGGTCAGAAAAGCTAAAAAAAACAACCTGAGCTCAGTATGAAAGCAAGATACCTACCAAATGGCCCCTTGGCCATTAAAACTGCAGCAGGTTTCCAAGTCAAGGGCAAAACCAGAGAGACTAGCTTCCTAAGTAGGACAGGAGCATCTTCAAGACCCTCCAGTGGCAGCACAGGTGGAGCTGAGGCAGAGGGGCAGAGTTTACAGAAAACTAAATTTTTATGAGCAAAAAAATGCATATGATTTGCAATCTAAGCAAAAAAAAATTCTAAAATTGGTATAGTAATAAAGTGGCAGGAGATTTGCAAAGAATTTGTTCAAAAATAAAAACAAAACTGAAAGAAAAAGAAAATTTGTTTTTGATTTATGTGTCTTGAGTAATGTAATCACAGTTTTCCAAACATCCTCTCTCATCCTTGAAAAACCTTTACCAGCACATTTATAACTGAGATTGTTAACACTAGGAACTTTTTCATAACTATTGCAACCTCTGTCAATTAATTAATTTAAAAACACCCTCAGCTTTAGAAACAGACAATGCCTTTGGCTTTTCTCACTGCTTGCATCTATCTGTAAATATATTATTTCAAATGATTTTTTGTTAACTTGCCTAAGACGAAGAAGCCACATTTTTAAATCTCTGTGAAGGTTTTTATGCAAATGCGGTCTTTGTTGCATCATGTCAAGATGAAGTAATTTTTTTCTTTCCCCACTGGGTATTCCACACCCAGAAGTTTCCATGAAGATCCAATATCAGTGCTTGTGATTTCTATTACAATCCTAGCAACATAAAAATCACAGAATTTTAACAAGTTGGGTGGTGTACTGTACCCTCCCATCCAGAACAGCAATTCTGAAAGTTTATTCTAGATTGTTCTGAGTTGAAAGTGCCCAGAGCTTAGAAAACTCATCACTTTGAAAGGCAGCCCATTCGACATAAGGACAGTTGCCAGGTTACAAACGTTTTCCTTATTTTGAGCCAAACCAGTCTCTCTGTGTAACTTCCAGCTCTTTGATGCTGGTTCAGGTCTTAAAAGCTATTTTAAAATGGCCATATGTCTTCTTCTTCTTTTTTTTTTTTTTAACAAAAATCATGATTTCTTTGGACATGTCTCCTCTGACATTGTTTCAATCCTCTTTATTATCTGGACCACATGTTTTGGATATAATGAACGTATTTACAATTAAATATCTCTCTAAAGTATGGTACCCAGAATTAAACACAAGGTTTGAGAGGCACTGGAGGCCGACCTCCAGGATTTGCAAAACTTTTCACATAGTGTAACACTAGCAGCCATGTTACACTCACAAACTCTGTGCCACTGGGACTCATGCAGAGAAACTTTCTCCTTCATCTGATGTTTCGTTTTGTTTTGCCATGGTACTGAGGATTGAACCCAGAGCTTCATGTATGATAGGCAAACACTCTACCATGGAGCTACATTCTCAGCCCTTTTATTTTTAATGAATGAGACAGGGACTCCTTAAGTTGTTCAAGCTGGCTTTGAACTTGAGATCCTCCTGCTTCAGCCTCCCTGCAGTGGGGATTACAAGCGTGCACCACTTCACCCTTAGAAATTCATTTTTTTAATTCTACTTAGTTTACAAAATCTTACTCATTTGGGGTCATCATTTCAAACCGAAAGCTCTTTTAATATATATTTTCACTTCTCTCATTTATCATATTAAATATATTTTATGTTATTTTTTTAAAAGCAACAACAAAAACTAAAATGCAAATAGCATTTCACCAATAGCCCAACGCTTACCAATAACTAAAAAATGTCAGCTTGATGTATATGTTTTCTAAATATGTCATTTGAATATTTTGTTATAAGAATAAGTGTTTCCATTTTAACAAAAGTTTAAGAAATGTTTATTTAATGAGAAGGGTGTTCGAAAACATAGGAACAAAGATAGACTCTCCCTTAAAGTAAAATGAAGCAAAGGCCAAAGAAAGAACATCAGCTACACCAAGTTTATCTACCAAAAAATACTATCTTTCTGTGTGTGGCAGCTTCTGTTAAATATGAGAGGAAGCCGGGCGCAGTGGCACAAGCCTGGAATCCCAGCACTTAGGGACACTGAGACAGGAGAATCGCGAGTTCAAAGCCAGCCTCAGCAACTGCGAGGCGCTAAGCAACTCAGTGAGACCCTGTCTCTACATAAAACACAAAATAGGGCTGGGGATGTGGCTCAGTGGTCGAGTACCCCTGAGTTCAATCTCCAGTACCAAAAATATATATATATATATGAGAGGAGAGAAAAGGAAGTAAAGAAAAAAGAATCCTCCATCAACCTGTGGCTTTATCTCACTATCTCTGACAGCCCATGTTATACAGAAAAATGCATTTAATAATATGGAAATGGTGGGGTTTTGTTCCCCCATGATCACCAAAGAACTGCAAAGAGGATGAGATGCAGTCACTGCAGAACCTGAAGAAACGTACATGTTTGCTTTTTAACACTAAATCAACCATAGCACTATTTTGTATCAATTCCTCCATTCCTCTTTAACTTTTTGGGGGATGCTACACTTTTGTAAAATAAGAGGAAAGTTACTCATCATTAGTCACTTCAAAATTCCAGGATTAGAGAAAATTTTTTAATTTTATTGTCTTACAACTGACAAAATTCCAAGGGGGAAAAATAAGAATATTAAAATGAATCTGATAATTTCTCTTCCTAAGTTTTATTCTTAAATACATCCCATTTTTAATGAACAGGATGCATAGGGTACATAAGCTAAGGATTCACCATTATTATTTCATGAGAAATTTTTTAAATCCCCAAAATTTCAGATTGTTTCATCTGAAAAGATGGAATTTTTATCATGTAATTCCGAAGTAAAATAAATTGTTATAGGCACAGCCATAAAAATGCGTGAAGGAAAAAATACAAGATCAAGTTTAATTAAGCTTATATCATATAAACATCAGCTGCTTCATTTTTCTGATGTAAAATAATAAATACTAAAAGGGAGTATGCCTTTAAGTAAATAAGATGCTTTGTTGAGTTTAACAAATAATTAAAAAAATAATAATTTTCTATGTCACTAAAAATCCTTAAAATGATTACATCAGAGATGAGACAATCAACTTTATATCAACTATAAAAAGGAATTACCAATTGATAATTCCCTGAACGCCCTTTAAATGTGTTGGACTTTGCATGGCTGAAGTCCTTTCATTATGTCATACTCTGCCCAAAAATCAAATCCATGGCCATTAGATTCCAGTCATTGAAAGGAAGAATTTGTAGCAGGGAAATGTGGTGTAGCCAGGCTTAGTGGTGCACTCCTGTAATCCCAGCACTTTGGGAGGCTGAGACAGGAGAATCGCAAGTTCAAAACCAGCCTCTGCAACGGCAAGGCACTAAGCAACTCAGTGAGACCCTGTCTCTACATAAAACACAAAATAGGGCTGGGGAGGTGGCTCAGTGGTCGAGTACTCCTGAATTCAATCCCCGGTACCAAAAAAAAAAAAAAAATGTGGTATAAATGGCTCCTTGGGTGGAGATTTTTCTATAAACTCTGGAGATACCAACTTAGAAGGAGTTGAGCATAGGCTATTGTCTGGTAATGAGAACAACATGAAACCTAAGTGACCATCCCAAAATTTACTTAGACAAGGTTCAAGCTCTGGAGCAGGTAACTTGAATATAAAATTGTAAAATAGTATAGGAAATTTCAACCTGGGGCGCAGGGTCAAGAAGAAAAATAAGACTATAAGAAGTATTGCTGTGTTGGTCAGTGTTTTAGTCAGCTTTGTGTCACTGTGACCAAAATATTCTACAAGAAAAACTTAGAGGAGGGAAAGTTTATTTGGGGGCTTGGAGTTTCAGAGGCCTCAGTCCTCAGCAGACTCCATTGCTATGGGTCCAAGGTGAGGCAGAACACCATGACTGAAAGCCCTGCAGAGGAAAGCTGCTTACTCATGACAGCTAGGAAGCAGGCAGGGAGGGGAAAGGGGGCCACAGGGAAGATGAACCCTTCCAGGACAGACCCCCAGTGACCCATCTACTCCCAAGCCCCACCTACCTACAGTTACCACCCAGTCAGTTCATCCAAACTAAGATGGACTGATTAGGTGATAGCTCCAAACATTCCTGCATGAACACACAAATTTTTTTTGCAGGCGGCACCTCATATCTAAACCATAACAGTGAGTTTGTGTTACTACAACAAAAGAGGAGAGGCTTATTTTCTTCAACAGTTGGGAGGTTTCACTCCATGATAAATTGGCCCCATTGCTTTGGTACTGTGGAGAGGCAGCACATCATGGTGGGGAGTGTATTGGTAGAGCAAATTCTTTACCTCATGACCAGGATATGAAAAAGCAGAAGAGGAAGAGATTGGGGTTCCACAATCCCCTTTGAGGACATGCCCCCAGTGACCAGAAGACCTCCCACTAGGCCTCACCTCTTAAAGTTCCCACCAGCTCCCAATACTACCACTTTAGAGATAGAGTCTTTAGCATATGGGCCTTTGGAGGGACATTTCAGATCCAAACTACAGCAATTACTAGATAATTGATGAATTCTAAACTAAGATAAGAAAGCTCACTAGTGCTGAACAAAAGAATCCCACTTTTGGCAACATTTTATACTTACTCCTTATTTTCCTCAAAACAAGCAATAGAAGCTGGGCGTGATGGCGCATGCCTGTAATCCCAGTACTTTGGGAGGCTGAGACAGGAGAATCGCGAGTTCAAAGCCAGCCTCAGCAACAGCAAGGCACTAAGCAACTCAGTGAGACTCTGTCTCTACATAAAACACAAAAATAGGGCTGGGGATGTGGCTCAGTGGTCAAGTGCCCCTGAGTTCAATCCCTGGTACCAAAAAAAAAAAAAACCACAAGCAATAGAATATACCATTTAGTTATGTTATTTTTTCTAATTTGTTTACTTTCATATAGTTCATTTTAAAGAATTCTAGAAAGTTTCCAAAAATCATTAAAACTAAGTAAATCACTTGTAGCTATTTTCTTCTCAAATGCAGAGATGAATGCCTTGAAGAAATATTTAATCAATTAATTAATGGATTTGGTATTAAGGAACCATACATACATATCAAGTTCCTTTGAAGGACCTGAAATGGACATGACTATACACCAGCATAGGGCAGTTCAGAACATGAGCCTAACAAAGTCTTTAGTGTCCTGCTTTTCCTGATTTCAATGTTAGCAATGCCAACTGCATGCCTCAGATTGACAGCATCAAACCAGCAGCTGAGTACTTCAGAGCAAAGGTGTGGTTCTCTTTCACAGCACAATGGAAACATAAGCCATGGAGATAATCACAACATGAAGACATGCTTATTATTATACCGGAATCACAAGTTATAGAGTATTTTTCTTTTTATAAAGAAATGAAATCCTGGAAGTGGGGAAATATTCTAGCTAAAATTCTCACAGAAATTCATTATCTGTAAGAATACCATTGGTGAGACGATATGATTCTATACTTAGAGGATCCAAAAAATTCTACCAGAAAACGTTTAGAACTAATAAATGAATTCAGCAAAGTAGCAGGATATAAAATCAACACCCACAAATCAAATGCATTTCTATACATCAGTGATAAACCCTCTGAAAGAGAAATTAGGAAAACTATCCCATTCACAATAGCCTCAAAAAAATAAAATATTTGGGAATACCATTGGTTATTATAGGCCCAAACAAAGAAGCACCACCTCATTTATGTTTTATAAGAATTTTTAATTAGGTAATTTCAAATGAAGTTCCTCAAAAGAGCCATCATGTATTTCCGATGGTTATTTAATTTAATTTCCTACTTCATGCATGTGTAGAAGCCCTCACTAAATAAGGTATGACCACTGTGTCCTAAGAAATAAAAATGCTCAGAAGATTCCTCCCCAAATCTTTTGGCATTGTGTATGCAGTATCATCCTACCGCCAAAATGTGGAAAGTGAATAGCAAATTATACTCGCAAATATTGAACTAAAGGTAGCATTTCTAAATATTTCTTTAGCAAGATGTTTTTAAAAGGACATACTACCACTAGAGACCACTGAAGGCATTTGAAATTTTTTACAGGTTTGAGACTGAACTGACCCTATACCCAAAGGTCAATGTTCACATCAATGACCTGCAGTGAGTCTTGATGATCTGATCTTGCCTAAGACTTTTTGAAAGAATCAAATGAAACTCCAGTGGAATCAATTTATCCCAAGAAGAACTAAGAAAATGTATATGCCCATCCACTGAAGTATAACTTTTCTCTTTCTTGCTAAGTTCCTGTCTTAAATTCAAATCTAATGATGAGATGAAGAGAAACACTCATAAAGGAAGTGACTTCTCCTGCCATGAAGGTAGAATCCCTTGATGCTTGTTTCCAGAAATCAAAGGCCAGGGAGCTGTTGCAGGTTCTGACATTCATGTAGACAGGGACCTGGCACCTGAGGATATCTCACTATGCTCCTCAATAGTACTAGTATTCACCATAAAGCCACACCAAACAGTCACCAAAATGCTGAAATGAGGCTCAACAACCAGGAAAACAAAAAAACACAGCCAAGGTCAGAAAATCTAGGACAATTTTGTTTCACTGATAAATGACTCTGTTTTGAGAATGGTATTTCAGAGCAGAGTGCTACAACAGCAGATTGCTGCTACTGATGTTGCTGCTGCTGATGCTGCTGATACTGCTGCTGCTGATGCATCTCATTCCAGTAAGACCAAATTAACAGTAGCTGACTTTTCAGGCCCTGGAGACAGAACTACAGTCTACAGCAGCCCTGGTATGTAGAATTGTCCCTCTAGGTTAATACACCGTGAACCAATTGTCTACACAATTTCATGCTTTCATATGGGTTCTCCTCAATATGCTTCCAATATACCACACTCCCTACTAGAGTTTATTTTTAAGAGATCTTAAGAAAAATCCAAGATCTTGAGCCTCTTCAATTAGTAACTTGAACAAGAAATTTTCCATATAATGTATGAAAAATCTGGAAGTCAAACTATTAATTGCACATATCAGGCCCAGTTTTGTAAATACTATTGCTGCAGAATTAGCAGAGATACTGAAACTGTCAGCATGAAGTTGCCATTAGGGAAATGTTGGCTCATATTCAGAATGAGATCACCTCCTCTCTCGCCAGGTAGGTGGTTAGGTGGAGCTCCTGTTGGAAAGCTTAAGAGAATTAATCTAGATGAAATGTCTGCATGTAGGTCAGCTAGGATTCCATTAAATATCCAGAAGTATATATGCTTTTTTTTAATTAAGAAGATTTAATACACTTAAACTTGAGTAACAATGTTTTGCTTTTAAAATAGATTTTCAAGTATACTCTAAAAACATAAGATTGTTCATGATAAGCACTTACTCAGTGTTTCAGGAGCAGTGAAATAGAAACCAGGATAGCAATGGCATCTTTATCTTCTGGAAAATACACATTAACCATTGAGAAACTTGTATTAAATTAACTTACATTAGCAAGTTGCTGTATTTTGCACTGACCTGGTAGATCTGAGCCTCCATGCCAGGCTGTCTGTAAACCCATTAAGTAAATCTTAGATAAATAACTCCTGGAATATCCATCTCTAGGCCTCCTTTTTCTTCATCTATGAAATGAGAAGTGGGTGAGTCGTAAAGTACCTCCTAGCTCTAAAATCTACAACTCTGTACAAATAAGCTTCTTTTTTTTTTAAAGAATTAACCTTTATTTTTATTTATTTGTTTTTATGTAGTGCTGAGGATCGAACCCAGTGCCTCACACATGCTAGGCAAGCGCTCTACCACTGAGCCACAACCTCAGCCCCACAAATAAACTTTTTTAAAAATCATAAAAATATCAAGGTGGCAGAATTGACATTACAGGGAATTAAAATGAGATCAGATTCACCCTCATTTGAGTAGTTTTTCTGAAACTTTTGTAATATATAAAATCCTAATGCTAGGTTTTAAAGCAGAGTGTCTCAACCTTGACTCCATAGACATTTGGAGCTGATAGTTCTTTGGGGGTGGAGTTGATTGACCTGTGGGTTGTAAGAAGTTTAGCAGCAGCAGCTGTGGCCTTTACCTAATACATGCCAGGAGTACCTCCCTCACTTATTGTGACAACCAAAAATGTCTCCAGATACTGCCAAGTCGGAAAAGGAGCATAATGGTCCCTTGAGAATCACTGCTATATCTTAAGAAAGCAAGGTTCTTTCTCCATGAAAGCAAATGCTCACTGTAAATGCAACTAGATATGAAAGACACAGGCAATTTTAATAGCTCCTTCCCATGAAATCACAAAACCCCATGCCCTGAAATGTGGTACCCACATGGATAAGATGGTGTCTGTTTTACTTGAATAGAAGAGAGTAAATAAACATCTGTACAGTGCACATTCTCTTCTTGCAAAGTGTAGGAATATTTTCTACCCAAATAACTTTTTGTTTCATCTCTTCTCTTCAGCAAACTTCACCCCATACTAGGAAAACATCTCGGAAGCCAGCCCTATAACAGAGAGGCCAACTCCCAGACTTGGATTTTTTGCCAACCCAAGTTCAGGTCAGCACCCTGAAAACTCAGCTCCTTCAAGTCCATGGTGAGAACAAGAGACAGAACGCAAGCCAACTACAGCTCCTGGACATCAAGACACGCCTGGAAAGTTAAAATAGTTAATGAATTAATTAAACTACATAGGCACAAAAAAAGCATAAAAATAAAATTAAATTAAGGGTACTACTCTGCTGTTGAGAAAAAGAAAAAAAAAGACACCCTTGGAGAATGAAATTGAGATCTGCCACTACCTGCTTGAAGGGCAGAGCTGGTATGTGTGTGTGTTTGGTGAAAACGGGGTGAGGAGGACTGGGGACAAGAATAGTTATCCATTGCCCTTATTTATATTCTTGATTAAATGCAACAGTGTTGTACTACCAGGGCTGAACAAACTTCCACAGGGCCCATCCATTACACATAATTCTCAATTCCTCATCCCTGCTCTGTGGAGGCAATGACTGAGGACCTGATTTAGGAACCCAGCCCCTAGTCCCACACTACCATCAAGTACGAAGTTGCTGTTTTTATGAATACCTAGAAAACCCAAAACAAGACTCCAACAGTAGAGGCTGGGGTGTGGCTCAGTGGTGGAGCACTTGCCTAGCATGTGTGAGGCACTGGGTTCGATTCTTAGCACCATATATAAATAAATAAAATAAAGGTCCATTGATAATTAAAAATAATTTAAAAGAAAAGACTGCAACAGTATCTTATGTTCCTTTTCAGTCATAAGTTTGAAACTGGATCAAAAAGAAGAAATAAAATCAAAGGTAAGTTCTTAAAAAAAAATTTCCTTTATCCTATTTCATTTTCTTCAGAATTACAGTATACTCCAAGGTCTAAAAGTGTTTTTACATTAAAACATTGTTGTATTAAGCACATAAAATCATCTACAAATCAAAACTCTGGTTGAGGAGTGGTAATATTGAGACATCTGTCAAAGCAGCACTGTAATTGTTTTCTTTTGAACTTGAACCTATCTAAATAATAAACAATGTCTTAGAAGACATTATTATACCATATTTAAGTGGTTTTGTTTTGGCCTTGTTCAATTTGAAATGTGGGGAGACATTTTCAACTATGTTTAATATGAAAAGTCAAAGGAAGTGAAGGAAAAGAGGAGATGGACTAAGTCAAGATGCTTTAGGGAAGAGGAAAGTTGACCAAACCAGATAGCTTAAACAGATAGGATCGTTGAAGGCAGTGTTTCTCCAACTGCAAGTTGTGACCCATTAATTTAAAATACTAGGATACAATCTGCCATTTTTAAATGGAATAGAGTGGAAAATATCAAGGTACATGTTACGTGAGGATGGTATTATTTTAAATGGTTTTTCATATAGTTAGTAAATGGTAAATATCATTTTAACAAACTTTCATCTCACAAATGTAGTACACGTTGTATATTTGTTCCATTTGTGTATTTGGGTTGCAGTGAAAAAAAAAATCGGAGCCAGACGTAGTGGCTCACGCTTGTAATCCCAGCACTTTGAGAGGCTGAGGCAGAAGAATCATGAGTTCAAAGCCAGCCTCAGTAATGGGGAGGTGCTAAGCAACTCAGTGAGACCCTGTCTCTAAGTAAAACACAAAATAGGGATGGGGATGTGGCTCAGTGGTCGAATGCCCCTGAGTTCAACCCCCTGTACCCCCCCCAAAAATCAGAACTTTTCCTGCCACCTGTCTGAACCCGCCAGTCTTCCACACTGTTGCCACCCCTCCTCACAGCAGATCATGTCCTCCCAGTGCTTTGCAAGCACACTCGCTGCTTCCTCCCCGCTGCATTTTCCCATGGCATACAACACCCTTGGCCATCTGGCCCTAACCTACTTAGCTCTCCCTTCCTCTTTCTGGCCAACCACCCCAGCCCCCAGCCCGCACAGGCGCCTTACATTCCAGCCCTAAGGAGCTCCCCACTTGCTCCCTAAATTTGCCAAGCCCTTCCCCCTCTCCATCAACCGTGTGCCCGCGCTGTTCAAAGCCTTCTCCACACATCCACTAATTCCACCCTAACTACCCTATGAGGAAGGCTGCTGCTGTCTCCATTTTACAAATGAGGAAACTGAGACACAGAGCAATTAAATAACTCGTCCAGGACAGCTGCCAAGTGAACTTTTCAAGTTTCCCACCTAGACAATCTAGCTCCAGAGCCCATGTTCTTAGTATCATGGTAACTTTTTCTTTCCATTTTTTTTTTCCTTTTTCCCCTTTTTTCCATCTGCTCCATCCAGCAAACTTCTATTCATTCTTCCAGATCCAACTCAAAAGTTGCTTTATCTGTGAAAACATCCTCAGCTGCCCCAGACAGATGCTGTTGCCTCCCCAACTCATGCTTATCATTCACTTATTACTATTTATTTGTTATACAACATACAGTTTGTGAGTTCTAGGCATCATGCCCAGCCCTAGAGGATCTGGGATGAAGGAAATATCATTTCTGTCCCCAAAGACTCCACAGTCCATCAAGCAAAAATTAAAAAGACAATATAAAGAGTGGATAAGGGGGTGAAGCAACAGGAGCTCACATCTGCTAGGGATGGTGGGGGTAGGGGGAGAATTGGAGAAATCTGAGACACAAGATTTGGTTGACTATTAGACTTTAAGGAGCTAAGACAAGGTAAACAAAAATTGTAAAATTTCACGGTGGAACGAAAATTAGAAAGTTGTAGTGAAGAGAAGAATTAGAAGGAAAGATGGTACAGCAAGTCATAGGTGTATTGAGTTTGATGTAACAATGGAACACCTAACTGGAAATATCCAACAGAAAAAACAGAGAAGCCAGGCCTGGCAGTGAACACCTGCAATCCCAGCAACTCAGGAGGCTGAGGCAGGCAGATCACAAGTTCAAGGCCCGACTCAGCAATTTAGCAAGACTCTCAGCAATTTAGTGACCTATCTCAAAAGAAAAAGGGCAGGGGATATAGCCGAATCAAAGCTACATCAGTTTGATCCAAACCAAAAAAAAAAAAAAAAAAAGGAAATTATAAAACTGGAGATACAAATGGACAACTGCTTACAAACTGCCAAGATAAAACATGGAAAACACAATAGTCTTCATTTCTATGAAAATTCATTGTCCCTAACAAAAGTCCTAACCAACTGATAAACAGTCAAAACTTGTACATGCATTTCTAAAGTCACCTTACAATGATCAAAACTTTAGAAATGCAAAACTATGTATGATATATTGAGATGTGAATTATCTCAACTCAAGAACCACACACAGAAGTCCTTTCCAGAAGTGAGTCACATGCAAAAAAAGACACAGGCCATGTTCAGAAAGGAATCCTGCAGAGCATTATGTCAGCTGAAATGTGCAAGTACAGCAATAACGTGGTACCACTAAGCACACAGAGGTTTCGAACAGAATCACACTAAGTTGAAAAGAAGGTAGTTTCTATTTGGCTCAATCTTTAAGATGAACACTTAGGATTTCTCAAAGAGAACTGAAAATACTTCCCTAATTCTGAAACAGTACCGACTTTAATGACCATCTCTTTGAAGGTATGAGTCACCAATTTGTGGTCACTTGCAGAGATTTCAAAGATAATGATTTTTAGAGGTAACTGAGCTTGTGGCGCCTGTATGTCAACATATCATCCAAATTCATCCCTGGAATCAACAATGAAAGATGGCACTGCGCCACCAGTGAGTTGTGACATTTGAGAAAAACAATTAAGAAGGAGCTGAAGCTTGATGGATTAGTATAATGAATTTTTCCCAAGGCAACAATGTGGAAAATATTTATAAAAGGCGTGGCCAAATAACTAATCCACTATTCTTCCCTGCCAATTGTTTTGTTTTGCATATAGGCTGGATTAAATTTCAGAAAGCTCGTTAACTTACAAATATAAATGTTTGTTTAATTAAGCCAAAAGACATCTGAAAATCTACTAAACTTTTATTTTTTTTTTCTGAATGGGCCAGTGGTATAAGAAACCAAAAAGAAACAGAAGTCCAACAAGGGGCCAAAAAATTACAAGAAAATAAAAGATGTTCACTAATTTCAGAACACTTTGTTTCACCAAAGAGCACGGCTTAACAGACTCCACACCTGAGGGAAATCACACAGTCATAAAATGAATTATGCACTCTCTGATCTTTCTATCAGATTATTTCTCATAGATAACTCAAAACTTATTGATTGCTAACTATACAAAGGTAAAGTAAAAAGCTAATATAGCTATCCCAGGTATACAGAATGATACAGATGAAAAATGATGGATTCTGTTTTACTCAATCTTTAAAGATGAACCCTGAAGGGCAGGGTATAGCTTGGTGTCCAGCACTTGCCCAGTATGCAACCCAGACCCTGGGTTCCATTCCCACACCACTAAAGAAAAGAAAAAGGATTGGTGGGAGGAGATTAACACCAACAATTTATCAAGAAGAACTAAAGATATCCCTCTAATTTTCAAGCAGTGCTGACTTCAATGACCATTTCTCAGGGCATGTGTCGCTAGTCTTGTGGCTAGTTTAGGAAGTTCCAAAGATAATAGTTTTTGAGAGTAAAAATTGCAGACCACAGCATTTTCTCCAAAGGCTCAAAATTATTTACAGAAGTAGAAGTAGTATATTCACGTAAATGATATGATCTATAGAGGTAATTAAGTTGCCTCAAGCTGAATAATTACAGGTTATACCATATTAATGTCTTTAATCTGAACATGGTCTCACGCCCAAAAGGAAAAGATTATCATTCCATCCTAAATAAACAACAGTAATCCCTAAGTGAGCAACTCCTCTCCTCCTTATATAATTAGAAAACCAAAGCAAACTTGAAGCTCACCATGAATATTTCCAGAACTCAAAGTTGGGGTTTAGGGTTTTTATTTTTGGGTTTTGGTTTGATTTTGGTTTTTTTTTTCTTTTGTTTTCTGGTTTTGGGTTTTGTTCGTTTGGTTGGTTTTTGTTTTGGTGCTGAGGATTGAATTCGAGGTCTCATGCATGCTAAGCCTACACTCGTACCACTGAGATGCACATCATCCCCCATCCTTCAAAACATATTTTTAAGAGCTGTTTAATAACAATCAATTCCTTTTGAAGATAAGATAATAAGTCAATAAAAGATTCTCTACTCTAATGTTCACTCATTTGTTCAAAAGCATTTAACTAAGCTTAAGTTTAATTAAGCCAAGGGGTTGGTGGGAAGAGGAAATTGGGGCAGTTTCCAAAGAAATATAAGACATGCACAGTTTGACTTCAAAATGTAAGAACTGAGAACAGTAGATGGAATTTTTAAAAAAATATATAGAAATGTGTTATTCCTTCTATCTGGCTGTGACTTTGTATTCCTTCTGAGTATTTCATATAAATAGAAGTCTATAAGATGGGACGTTGGTGCCTGGCTTCTCACCAGTGTAAGGTTTTTAGTGGTGTAGCGCCACATCATAAACGTGTGCCAGGGCTTCATTCCCTATTGTGAGTGGATCATATTTCACTGTATGTACCTAGCACCAATTTTCCACCGGCCCTTTAATGGGAACTTGGGTTGTTTCTACTTGGATTGGCAATTATGAATAGTGCTACTATCCCAAAAGCAAACAGGTGATTTCCAGGGGACTGGGACACAGGGGAATGGGGAGTGGCTGATTAATGGGTGTAGATTTTTCTTCCAGAGTGATGAAAATAATTTGGAACTAGATAGCGGTTTTGGTTACAAAACATTATAAATGTGCTAAATGCCAACAGACTGTAGATTTCACAACAGTTGATTTTATATGAATGTCACTTCAATTAATTTCTTTTATTTCAAGGCAAACTCTCTTGCACTTGTCTTAAATGGTGTCCTGTGTGTTAAGTGACAATAAGGATTCAGCTTGTCTGGATGGCAACCACCTTGAGTGATAACTGCCATGATTGCCCCTGAGGAACCCTAGTCTGTTTTCCCTACATAGTTTCCCAGATCACACTAAACCATTAGAGTAGTATATGGAGTTTTGCCACTGGACCCTGGTGACATTCACACTAGGAATGCACCTGCAGTTTTTGATATTAACTTGGGATTAACCAGGTACACTCTGGCTCGGATAAAGTCACTTTTATCGTGACCATTCTATAAGCCCACTTCCATTGACCCAAATTGTTTTGCTGTTTTGCTGCTGCCTAAGACACATATCTGTTCCTAAATGCCCAATAAATTGCCTTCTATACAATCCTGCATCTGTCTGCCTATTTATTTTAGTCTCATTGTCCTTGGAAGAGGTCTGAGGAGCCCCAGAGAGGGAGACCTCAACTAAGGAGAAGTAGAATCCTTGACATATGTGATGCAAAAGAATTTCTGCACACTTCAGAGACACAGCGATATAGTTAGGAAAACAGATACACATTCAAGGGAGAATGGGGATCATTTCAAGAATGAGAGATGCTTTTAGAGTCTTAGACTTCTTTTAAAGGAAATTTGGTGAGGAGTAAGCATGAAAAGGGGGTTGACCTCAGTCTGGTGATTCCAAGACAGTTTATGATGCTCTGGTCATGCTCAGTATCATTCTGCTGATATGATCTTCTTTGACTGATCAATAGGTAACGTTGGAAAGTCCTCCAAACTATAGGTTCCTTAAAATGCTGTCTTTGCTTAATCTATTTATTGCATGAGTTAATTAACAGTGAACAAAGAGATTTTCCAAAATGAGTGTATTTATGGTCATCATAAGATTTATAAATTTCCCAGAAATTTGAGGGTCACAGACCTGGGAGAATAACTAACCTAGGGAATGACAGGCCTGGAAAGCTATGAACGACTTCAGATTAAAATTATATTTTCTTGTCCTTTCTTTTTGTTTACTTTCTACCTATTTTTTAATTTCTTCTATCCTCTCTCATCATGGCACCTTAGAACAGGTTCTCATACACTAGGACTGAGTTTTTCCAGAACAACTACAAATGGGATATGTTACATATATTAAGTAAATTGCCTATAACATGTATGCATGCACTACCCTTCATGGCTGAAATTGGAATACTACCTCCTCCATGAAACCCATTAGGAAATATTTCCTCCAACCCAGAAATCCTCTCTACAAAGGTATAGAGGAAAGAGAGAAAGAGAAAGAGGAAGGAAGGAAGGAATGAAAGGAAAGAAGGAAGGAAGGAAGGAAGGAAGGAAGGAAGGAAGGAAGGAAGGAAGGAAGGAAGGAAGGAAGGAAGGAAGGGGGAAGAAGGAGGGAAGAGGAAGGAAGCAAGGGAGGAAGGGAGGGAGGGAGGGGGGAAAGAGGAAGGAACACTTAGTATCAATAGAAAGAAAGAAAAATACTTAGTATCAATTAAGCTTTAAACCAGGATGTGACATGCAAGCAATCTGCTAAGAGATTCCAAGAATAGAAAGAAAATTCACCTTTACACAGCCCAGCAGATGCAACTCACTAAATCCATGTTCTCAAGATAAGCAATAATGCTGGGTGCAGTGGTGCATGCTTATAATCCCAGCTATTCAGGAGGCTGAGGCTGGAGAATCAGAGCTTAGGGAAACACTGTCTCAAAACAAAAAATAAAAAAGAGCTGGGGATGTGGCTCAGGGGAGGAATGTTCCTGGGTTCAATCCTTAGTACCTCAGTGGGAAAGAGGGGGTGGGGCAAGCGAATGACTGACATGACTTGACAGAACCATTTATACCCTAACTCTACTGGGTAATTAAGGTGGCCATCCATGTTAAATAATAGGCTTTATATGAAGAAAAAACAAATATCTCATATCTTTACAACAGGAGGTAGTTTTGGAGCAAAGTGCCCACCAAAGTTAGGCTCCTACCCTCGTACAGAACCTAGAAGACAGAGGTGTTCATCTCCTTGGATGTTTACACCCCAGAGAGGTGGTTCCCAGGTGCTTGAGAAAGGCATTCCTTGGTGGTAAAGCTGGCAAAATCTTTTTTTTTTTTAACTTTTACAAAGAATCACATTTCAAAGAGATAAACAATTTGTCATATTTTCTAAAATAAATACTTTAAGGGAAGGAAATGGAGGGTGTGTCTTCCCTTATTTTTGGGGGGGAGGAGCAGGTACCAGGGATTGAACTCAGGGTCACTTGACCACTGAGCCACATCCCCAGCCCTATTTTATATTTTATTTAGAGACAGGGTCTCACTGAGTTGCTTAGCACCTCACTTTTGCTGAGGCTTCTGCCTCAGCCTCCTCAGCTGCTGGAATTACAGGTATGCACCACCATGCCCAGCTCCTTCCCTTATTTTTAACAGCAAGAATTAAGGTTCTTGCTTTTCCTTTGTGTTTGCCCTTATCAGCCTCCTTGGAACCCCTACAAGGTAGTGCTGGGGGTGTAACTCAGTGGTAGCACATGTGCTTAGCATGCTAGAGGCCCTGGGTTAAATCCCCAGTGCGTACACACACACACACACACACACACACACACACACAGTCCTTATTCCTCTTCAGAAAAGCTTTCTGGTGGCACTTCAAACTTTCTCCTTTGAATTGGAGCAATTTGGCAGGGTCAGTGTCTGGCCCTTTCTCCATCTCTCATGGTGCCCAACACACTGCCCAGAGCCAACCCTCAAAAAAGGCCTCTAACAGAGATCACTGTGGCAATGAAAATCTCATGTTACCATTGGGGGAACTCCATAAAGGATGCATAGGATTTCTCTATACTCTTTCTTACAACTCAATCTACAATTATCTCAAAATAAAAAATTTAATTAAAATGAGAAAGGCCTTTGAACGAGTAAAAACATGTATTATAAACCATTGAATAATCACTACAAAGTATTATAAAGAGAAATTCAGTTCTGATGGAGGAGAAGAAAATCCACAGCTATATTCAGGAGTAGATTTGGGCTATGTTAAAAGGTAAGTGTTGGAGAAATACTATCAGAAGGCTAAAACTTGGTGTACCGGGCAGAAAATCTGTGAGAAGGATCTGAGTAGAAATTTTTTTAACAAAGTAAAAATTTTTAAAGAGAAAAAGAAGTCAACAAAGGGAAAATTCAAGAATGGAAAAATGTACGTGAGAGTTCCTAAATTGTCTGGAATAAACTAAATTGGGGTAAATTGTCTGGAATAAACTAAATTGGGGGGATTACTAGTGCCACTGTGTGTAGGACGCTTAACAGAAGACAGCAATGTCATAATGGAGAAAGCAGGTTTAGAAAAGTCCACATCTGAAAGTCGGGAAGACCTAAGGGACATCTGTCAACTTGGTGAGGCTAAGGCACTTACTGCAATTATGAAGCCCAAGTCCCTTCACCTGCTGCTTGGAAAGGGCCCAATGAATCAAGGACAAGTTTCTGGGGCAAGAAAAAACAAATTTTTTTGCAAGACTGCAATACCAAGAAGATGGTGGACTAGCATCCTGAAAGACCACCTTAACTCAGTGCAAGCTTTAAACTTCTTCTACCTTTAGGCAAAGGGGAAGGAAGACGTGAGGTTTAGGTTAGGAAATGATTAAGTATAAATTTCTAGGCACCTCTCCACTGGTCTGGAAGAGGATGTTGCAAAACTTGGTGATCGGTAGTCTGTTGATCCTGATGCTCCTAAAAATCTTGAAAACATCTCAGTTATTCTTATCTTGGCAAAGCTAGTAGGAGACTAATAACATAGTGCTCAGCTGTATGATCTCCGAAATCAGTGACTCTTTACTTTCCATCTTTCTCTTCCTCTCTCTCTCTCTTTCTGTACCAGGGATTGAACCCAAACCCAGAGCTTTGCACATGCTAGGCAAGTACTCTACCACTACACTGTACCTCCAGCCCCCAAATTAGTGATTCTTCCCATATTTTTATTGGTGCATTATAGTTGTACATAACAGTGGAATTCATCATTATGTGTTTGTACATGCACAAAATATAACAATATAATTTGGCCAGGGTCATTCCCCAGCACTTCCTCCCTTCCTCTCCATTTCCCACTTACTGGTCCCTTTCTTCTACTGATCCCCCTTTGATTTTCATGAGATCCCCACCCACCCCCACCACCTTTCGTTTCCTTTTTCCTCTTTAGCTCCCAAATGGGAGGTGAGGGGATACTCCAGACTTTCTGAGTTTGGCTTATTTTGCTTAACATAATGTTCTCAGGTTCCATCTATTTTCCTGCAAATGATATAATTTCATTTTTCTTTATGGGTGAATAAAACTTCATTATGAATATATACAACATTTTCTTTATCCATTCATCCATTGACAGATATCTGGGCTGGTTCCATAATTTGGCTATTGTGAATTATATTGCTGTAAACTTGGGTAAGCGTATATCACTATAGTATGCTAACATTTATCTTTTGGATAAATACCAAGGAGTGGTACAGCTAGGTGATAGGGTGGTTCCATGCCTAGTCTTTTGAGGAACTTCCATGCTGATTTCCATAGTGGTGGTACTAATTTACAATATCAACTGTGTAAAGTGTTCCTTTTCCTCTACATCTTCTCCAGCATTTATTATTGTTCATATTCTTTTTTTTTTTTTTTTTTTTGGTACCGGGGATTGAACTCAGGGGTACTCAACCACTGAACCACATCCTCAGCCCTATTTTGTGTTTTATGTAGAGACAGGGTCTCACTGAGTTGCTTAGCACCTTGCCGTTCCTGAGGCTGGCTTTGAACTTGCAATTCTCCTGTCTCAGCCTCCCTAAGTGCTGGGATTACAAGCGTGAGCCACCGCGCCCAGCTTATTGTTCATATTCTTGATGGCTGTCAATCTGACCAGAGTGAAATGAAATCTTCAGTGTAGTTTTGATTTATACTTTCTTATTAACTAATTATGTTAAACATTTTTTCATGTATCTGTTGGCCATTTGCATTTCTTCAGAAGTGTCTGTTTAGTTCATTTGTCCATTTATTAATTGGGTTATTTCTCTTTTTTTGGTGATAACTTTTTTTGAGTTCTCAACATATTCTAGGTATTAATCCTGTCAGAAGAGTAGCTAGCAAAGATTTTCTCCCATTCTGTAGGTTCTTTCGTCACATTCTAGTTTCCTTTGCTGTGCAGAAGCTTTTTAATTTGAAGCCATTCCATTTATTAACTCTTGGCATTATTTTCTGAGCTCGTGGGTCCTATTGAAAAAGTCACTGTGTGTGCATAGTTTCTGGTCTAATTTCTGGGTCTTTGATCCATTGTGAGTTGACCTTTGTACAAGGTAAGAGAGTCTCACTCTTCTACATACGAATATCCAGTTTTCCCAGCACCATTTGTTAAAAACAAGGTTGTCTTTTCTCCAATGTATGTTTTTGACACTTCTGTGAAGGATCATATCATTGTATCTGTCTTCTATTCTATATCAGTAGTCTACATGTATGTTTTTATCTGGTACCATGCAGGGGTTTGTTTTGTTTTGTTTTGTTTTGTTACTGTAGCTCTGTAGTATAATCTGAAATCAGGTATTATGATGCCTCCAGCATTGCTTCTTTGGCTTAGAATTGCTTTAACTCAGAAACTCAAAGGTTGAATGTTTTCTCTCATATGTGGAAGCTGTAGTAAAATAAAGAAAAGGAGGAGGAAATAATAAGATTACATAAAGAACCAATCAAATACAAATTAATAGGTGAAAGGAAGTCTAGTATAATAGAAGAAGAAGGGGGAGAGGAAAAGAGGAAAGGAAAGGGGGGATCATGAACTGAAATTGATTTCCATGCATATATGGGTTTGTCAGGATGAACCCAACTACTATGTATAACCATGAAGCTCTAATAATTTAAAAAAGGAATTGCTTTGGCTATTCTGGGTCTTTTATTCTTCCAAATGAATTTTAGAACTGTTTTTTCTAGTTCCATGAAGAATTTCATTGGTATTTTGATGAGAATTGCATTGAATCTGTATGTTGCTTTTGGTAGCATGGTCATTTTAACAATGTTAATTCTGCCTATCCTTGAACATGGGAGGTCTTTCAATCTCCTAATCTTCTATGTATTCTTCAATTTCTTTCTTCCGTGTTCTGTAGTTTTCATAGTTGAGATCTTTCACCTCCATGGTTAGATTTATTCCTAGGTTTGTTTGGGGGTTTTTTGTTTGTTTGTTTGGGGTTTTTTTGTTTGGTTGGTTTTTTTGTTTTGTTTTGTTTCTTCTGAGGCTCTTGTGAATGTCATTGTTTTCCTGATTTCTTTTTTATTTTTAGTGGTTTTATTTTTTTAATTTATTTATTCTAGTTAGGTATACATGACAGTAGAATGCATTTTGATTCATTGTACACAAATGGGGCACAACTTTTCGTTTCTCTAGTTGTACACAATGTAGAATCACACCATATATGCAGTCATACATGTACCTGGGGCAATGATGTGCATCTCATTCCAACTATCTTTCCTGCCCCCATGTCCCCTCCCCTCTCCTCCCCCTTGACCAAAGTTCTTCCATTCTTCCCACAACCCCCTCCCCTCACCATTATGGATCAGCATCCACTTATCAGAGAGAACATTCGGCCTTTGGTTTTTGAGGATTGGCTTCCTTTGCTTAGCATAATATTCTCCAATTCCATCCATTTACCTGCAAATGCCATAATTTGTTTTCCTGGTTTCTTTCTTAGCAGATTTATTATTAGGAAAGCTATTGATTTTTGTGTTAATTTTGTAACTTGCTACTTTACTGAATATATTTATTAGCTCCAGCAGTCTTCTGGTAGAGTTTTTTGGGTCTTGCAAATATAAGATTATATCATCTGCAGTGATAATTTGGCATCTTCCTTTCCTATTTTTATCCCTTTAATTTTATTCTCTTGCCTAATACTCTGGCTAGAATTTCTAGTACTGTATTGAATAGAAGTGGTGAGAGTGGATATCCTCGTCTTATTCCAGTTTTAAAGAAAATTCTTTTCATGTCTGCCCTTTCACTATGAGGTTGGCTTTGAGTCTGTTGTATATAACCTTGTGAATGTTGAGATAGGTTCCTTTTATCCCTAGTTTCTTCAGTGTTTTTATCATGAATGGGTGCTAAATTTTGTTAAAGGTCTTCTCTGCATCTATTGAGATGACTAAGTGATTTTTGTCCTTAATTCTATTTATTTGGTGAATTACATTTATTGATTTGTGTATGTTAAGCCATCCTTGTATCTCTGAAATAAAACTAACTTGGTCATGATGTACAATCTTCTTAATATGTCCTTGAATACTATTTGCTAATATTTTGTTGAGGACTTTTGCATCTAAGGACATCAGGAATATTGGTCTGTAGTTTTTTTTTCCTTGATGTATCCTTTTTTGGTTTTGGTATGAGTGTGATAGTGGCTTCATTGAATGAATGTGAAAGTGTTCCATCCCTTTCTGTTTGACAAGCATTGACATTAGCTCTTCTTTAAAGATCTGATAGAATTCAGCTGAGAATCCAACTGGGCTTTACTTTGTTGGAAGGATTTTTATTACTGCTTCTATCTCATTGCTAGTAAATGGTTTGTTTAGATTTTCTTTACACTCTTGATTCACTTTTGGCAGACTGTATTCACCTTGAAATGTATCCATTTCTTCTAGGTTTTCCAATTTATTGGAATATAAGTTTTCAAAATAGTCTTACATTATATTCTGGATTTCTGTGATGTCTGTGGTGATGTCTCTGTTTTCATTTCTAATTTTATTAATTTGGCTCTTTTTTTTTTTTTTGGTTAGTTTGGCTAAGTACTTCTCAATCTTGTTTATGTTTTCAAAGAACCAACTTTTTGTTTAATTGATCTTTTGTATTGTTGTTTTCTTCTCAATTTCATTGATTTCAGCTCCGATCTTAATTATTTCCTCCCTTCTACTGGTTTTGGAATTGGTTTGTTCTTCTTTTTCAAGGTCCTTGAGATACATTATTAGGTTGTTCATTTGGTTTTTTTCTGATTTTTTTACATAGGCATTCCTAACAATAAACTTTCCTTCATCTTCATAGTGTCCCAGAAGTTCTGGTATGTCACATCACTATTCTCATTTGATTCTAAGAATTTTTTAACTTCTCCCCCAATTTCTTCTGTAACTCATTAATTGCTTGAAACTGTATTGTTTAATCTTCATACATTTATATATTTCTGTAGAGTTTTTGGTGTTGATTTCTAATTTCATCCTAGTATGATCAAATAAGATGAAAGGAATTATATTGTTTTTTTGTATTTGCTAAGAGTTGCTTTGTGGCCTAACATATGTTCTATTTTGGAGAAGGTTCCATGAGCAACTGAGAAGTATACCAGCTATTGGATTAAATATCCTATAGATATCTGTTAAATCCATTTGATTTATAATATTTTTTAGATCTGAAGAGTCTTTACTGAGTTATGTCTGTCTCATCTATCTATTGGTGAGAGAGGTGTGTTGAAATCACCCAGTATTATTGTACTGGGGGTTTATCTGAGGCTTTAATTCAAGTAGTGTCTATTTTATGTAATTAGGTGCACCGATATTTGAGGTGTGAATATTTACTATCGTTATGTCTTCTTGTCAAATTGTTCCCTTTGCCAGTATAAAGTGACCTTCTTTGTCTCTTCTGATTAATTTTGACTTGAAGTTTGTTTTGTCAAAAATAGCTACTTCTGATTTTTTGGGGGGTCTATTTTTATAGTTATCAATTTCCGTCCCATCACTTTTAGACTGTGACTATCTTTGCCTATAAGATGAGTCTCTTGCAAGCAACATATAGTTGGGTCTCACTTTTTAATCCATTCTGTCAGCATATGTCTTTTAGTTGAAGAGTTGAGATCATTTATATTCAATTTATTATAAAGAGATGTTTATTAATTACTGCCATTTTGATATCTTTATCATGTTTAAGTTGGTCTTGTTTCTCATTTGCTTAGCTAATCTTCAAATGAGAATTATCCATTTGTGAGTTCTGTGGTTTGTTTATTTCTTCTGTGTGAAGTATTTCTTTAAGAATTCTCTGTAGTGCTTGCCTAATGAATTCTTTTAGCTTCTGCTTATCTTGGAAGATTTTTATTTCTTCTTCAATTCTGAAGGAGCTTTGCTAGATAGAGCAAATTTTGTTGATATTTATTTTATCTCAGGGCTTGGAACACATCATTTCCAGTCCTCCTGGATTTTAGAGTTTGTGCTATAAGGAGCTGAGAAATCATAACTAATAGATGTGGGAAATGAAAATAATGTAGCCTGAGAAAAAGGAAAAAGAAAAGCATGCACTGACAGCTTTCACCTCCCCCATAAATGTTTTCCTGGTGCTAATCACAGGCAGGAAGGAGGGTCTCACCACACTGGGGTGATAATCTTTGGCAGGCACTGACTTGCAGAACACAAGACCCTTGACCCAAGAGCTCAAATTCCTGAGCACTAAAACTGACCATTTCATTGATTGATGAAACAAACACCAAATTCCTAAGTGTCCAGGAAAATTCATATGCTCACCAGACCACCTCCCGGGATAACCTATATAAACCCAGTCCTTTTCTTTGTTCAGTGGCTCATTTTCCACCAGGAAAGTGGGTCTATCCCCATAAGTGAAGTCCTGTTCCTGAATAAGGCCTGAAATGATTTGTGACATTTGCATTCTTCCCAGTCTTTTTGTGCTAACAATAACAAATATTGTCATACTGTCCCAGCAAGCACCTACTGTGTGGCCTAGGTGTACCTAGAAGAATGTGAATGTAACAGACACAGGGAAGATTTTTATCCAGGAGGATTCAAGTCAGAAAAATAAAGGGGAGTCCAATTTGCTTTCCCTTTGAGTCTGGAGGCTCACGTGACTAGCTGAAGAGGGTCAAGAAGCTGAACAGGTAGGAGTAAATACACTTGGGGACTAAGCTTTGGAAGGCTATATTCATGAGCAGCAGAGTGTGGGAGGCCTGGGGAGGGTTGTTTTCACTGTCATATGAATAGAATTCTTAGGAGGCTCCTGAGATCCAGACTCCCAGCAGAGATCAGCATCGACCTGGCCACACTCCTAGAGGGTATTGATCTATATCTCTGGAGCAAATACCATCCAACGAAGTCCCTGAGGGCTGATAGATCATGGCCTACTCAAGATGGTCCTGCCCAGCTCTCCATTTGCCAATGAGAATCAGAGCACTTTTCAAACTCCAGTTCACTGTGCAGCTTCTGGATCAGCTAAGTGCAGGCTGATTTTCTGAGCTACAGGTTTTTCCATGCCAAATTTGTCCATCGTGTTCCTCTCTAATTTTATTCCTCCCCTCCACAGTGAACCACTGCTGCTGCTGCAGCTGGCTTGGCTTCAGTGTACTCTTTCTTGTTCTTGTTTCAATGAGCCAACATTTCTGAACCTCTAAGAGTCTCTGTCTGATATTGAATTTCAGTGAAATCTTTTTCATCCATCGCACCAAGAAGCAATACTCCCACTGTTTGAATCCTGAGCCATGGATCAACTGGAAACACAGCCTTCCTCTCCAAATTAGTGACTTTAAAGTCAATTAAATGCAAGTAATTAAAAGCAAGTAAAGCTGGAGAGTTGATTTAGGTTTTCCTTGATTTCAGAACCCAACAAAGATCTCTCTCTTCCGGGGATCAGAAGGGAAAAGTAAATATCGTAGTGTAAGTGGGCCCAGGGGATGTGGGCAGTTTCAGCCTAGCAACAGGAACTTCAAAGGTAGGGATTTAATCAAGGCAGTTCTAGGTGAAATATTAGGTAGTAATAATGAGCAGTGACGTGCACAGCAAGGTCACGGGTTTACTTGAAGTTATTCTTAAAGTTGTCTTTACATTTCTGCCAAGGCAGATGAGTAAATAACTCGTAGCAGATAATCTGTAGAAAATATTGGTACACAAACCTTGAGAATAAACAAACAAAAGGAAAAGAAGATAATGGGAAGGGTACATCAAGAAAGAAGGATTTATGGGGCTAACTCTTGATAGAATCCACAAAGGTCAAGATAAAGCTAGGAATTAGGGCCATAGGTGCCTCCATATACCTTGGAAGGGAGGTTTCTTTAGTAGTTCGGGAACACTAAGGTAACTTGTGACAAGTCACTGACCCCATTACTCACATTAACATAGGATTGACTTGTAGATGAAGCATACCACCCTCCCCCAAAATAGGATGGCTGCCATGACAGTTCCAGAAAGGACCAACTTAAGTCAAGAACTCTACCACTTGATGTAAAGGAGGAGTTCAACTCCTGACTGGCAAAGGTTGCTGAAGAAGGACCCCAATTCTCAAAACAACCACAAAACAGCAATAAATTTGGAGACAGCACTGTCCCCTTTCCAGACAGCCCACTCTCTCCCTTGAGAATGCTCTCTGCTTGAGCCTTTTTCTACTTTCATCCTTCTCCCACTTTGATTCTACTTTACCTTCACTTATAATAAAGTTCTCTTGCATGGCTTTTGCTAACTTTAAATTTTTTTTTCATTGGAACACCAGAACTGAAGTTCAGAGCTTCAGCTCCTCGTTCTCCAGTGACAAAAATGGAACGGAGAAGTGCAAATTTAATTCTGAATAGTTCTGTTAGATGTCCACAGTCTGCAAAGTTAATGGAATAACAAGAATTGTATTTTTTTTTTCCAGTACTGGTGACTGAACCCAGGGCCTCCTGCATGCTAATAAACTGTATTGGTAATACACTGAAACCATATGTAATTGGCTTCCTAAAATGACCTTGCCCTCTAAGCACTTGCATGTGTTCACAAGGTAGGAAGAGGAAGTACTATGAAAGATGTCAGAGAAAATAGGATCTGAAGGCAAAAATCCTTGATTGGAGAAATTGCCCAGTTTTTTTGTTTGTTTTTGTTTTGTTTGTTTGTTTGTTTTACCATTTTTACTCTTTATTTTGATTGTGTGTGTGTGTGGTGCCGGGGATTGAACCCAGGGCCTGGTGCATGCTAGGCAAGTACTCTGTCACTGAGCCACATTCCCAACTCCACATAGGGCTCTTTTTTTAAAATATGTATTTTTTATTCCAATTAGGTTTACATGACAGCAGAGTGCATTCTGATTCATTGTACACATACGGAGCATGACTTTTCACTTCTCTGGTTGTACACAATATAGAGTCACACCATATGTGCAGTCATACATGAACCTAGGGCATTGTTGTCCATCACATTCCACCATCTTTCCTGACCCCGTGTCTCATCCCTTCCCTCCTCTCCCCATTGACCAAAGTTTCTCCATTCTTCCCACGCTCCCTCCCCAATCATGGATCAGCATCCACTTATCAGAGAGAACATTCTAATTGCCCTGTTTTTTCCTTGAGTTACAGCAATGAGAATGAGTCCAGTATTTGCCAGGAACAAGACTTTGTGTGTCATATATCCCATTTAGTCACTCCATACAAAATGCGCATACAGGATAAATGCACATGAAAGCATTTCTCATACACACTGAAAAGCTGCTAAAAAATCCTGACTAATACCTTCCATCACAAAGCTCTTTATCAAATTACTTTCTTAACTGATACATGAAACACAAGACTAACCTATATCATGCAGAGGCATGCTCCTATGAGTAGAAAAATTAATTGTATAACAAAGAGTGGACAAGTCAGTAAAGGCCTATTGTTCATAGCAATTTTTTTAAAGTTAAAAAATGTGGGTTTTTTGCTGACTGCATATCTATAATCCTATTAAAATATGCACTTGATTAAAAAGAGATATCTTAAGCTGCTGAAGAAATTATACTTCATAAATGAAATAATACTCAAGCTCTGTGAGATTATTGCCAAAAACTAAAAGATCAGTTGGACTGATCTGTCCCACTAAAGAAAAGAGATTCATAATTACAACGGCCTGGAGGGAAATGCCACTTAACATAAAGCTGGGTTGCCATCAATTCTATCTATGATGCTTTTCAGAACAAAAAACAAAACACAACATTTATGTGGAGGACAGGCAAAACATTAACTGAATTATGCTTTGTCATCCATAGATACAAGATTAGATACTATGAAGGATGAAATATATGTGCCCAAATGCATTACATAGGAATAAATTAATCCATTACTTTCCTTTCAATATTTTCCCTTTATAACAAAAATCCCATTCTTGTGGGTGACAGGTTTAAGTCCAAATGGGCTAGAACAGATGTCAGTTCCCCCCAAATTTAATGCCAAATTCCTATCATATCACCCAGTTAAAACGTCAACAAGATGGAGGCAGGTGCGTGTCTGATTTGCTGGGATTTATAAACACTTAAAAATTGAAAAATGTAGTATTTTGGGGCTACTTACCTGTCTCTTGATAATTTGCTTCTTTCACCTGCTTCAAGTAAATAGGAACTCGAGAAGATACAACCCAGTTGCATCTATGAAGTTTTGTCTCTATGAGGTTGAGAGAGGAAGAGTATGAAGGGGAAAATCAAAACAATTAGTTAAAAGTGAAAAAAGCTGATCAATCATTTGGTGCCCACTAAATGATAAAACTAACTATAGCTGTTTGATTCAATCAAAATAATGTAGTTATAGATGAAATACTCAAAACTTGATATCATTCATTTGAAAGCTTAATGTTGCAGATTTAAAAAAAAAATATTTTCAGACACCTTAGAAGAAATTTAAGTGGTATCCAGATCAGTTATCATTTTCTAGGTAATTTTTTCACTCTGTGCTCATTGTCTCTGGGGAAGGTGAAACAAGTCAAATGGTTTCCCAGACCTTGGTCGTAGAGTAAAGGGGACTCAGGAGCCAGCCAGTTAAGTATGCAGAAGAAATGTTTCTCTCATGAATATTTGTCATCTGTTTTTTCTGTGCCAAGCACAGAGCCAGACAGTGGTGATATAGCAGTGAACCAGACAGGCTGTGTGGCTTAGGTGCTAAGGCTAAGAGCAGGATTCTCCTTCCCACCTTCAAGAAAAGAACAGCCTGAAAAGAAAGGCAAGATGGGAAGATTGCTGAGACCACGCAGAGGTGGGGCCCAAGAGCAAGGGCCCAGGGCCTGCTTCTGAGTCAAAATCCTCACAAAGCCACAAAACTGGAGCAAGTTCAAGAAAGTGACCATTTAGGAGAACTGCGCCCTGCTTCCTGGATTGTAACCCCAGGAAAGGGTCAAGAGCCAAATAGGTTATGACTGCACAGTGTGTCAGGCAGATGGAGCCAAAAACAACCTACCTGCTATTTCCATGCCACCAGCGTACAGAAGCATCAGAATGATTTTCAAGCCCTCTAGAATAGAAGGATGTATGGGAGAGGGCATCTGGATGTTGTAGGGACAAAGTACTTGCAGATGCAAAGTAAAAATAAGAGGCTTAATTTGCCCTGTTGAAAATAAAAGAGACTTCTCCTTTCCTTTTTCTTTATGCATGTTTTTATTATTTTATTTTATTAATATTTTCTTAGTTGTAGATGGATACAATACCTTTATTTATTTTTATGTGGTGCTGAGGATCAAACCCAGTGTTTCACACATGCAAGGCATGTGCTCTACCACTGAGCCACAACCTCAGCCCCTATTTTATTTTTTAAAAAATAGATTTTGTATATTTGAGGGGTTTTGTTTTGTTTTGCTCTGCTTTTTTGGTATGAGGGATGGAACCCAGGGGAGATTAACCACTGAGCCACATTCCCAGCCCATTTTTTAAAATATTTTTTCTTTTGAGACAAGGTCTTGCTAAATTGCTTAGATCCTTGCTAATTTGCAGAGGCTGACTTTGAACTCATGATCCTTCTCTCTCAGTTTCCCAAGCTGCTAGGATTACAGACGTGTGCCACCCGCACCCGGCTATTTGAGCTTTAAAACGTGATGTTGTGGGATACGTGTAAATAATAAAACAAAGCAAATTAGCTTGCCTATCATCTCACATAGTTACTTCCTTTGGTGACAAGAGCAGATGAAATCAATTTACTTTAAAAAATCCCAACTATCAACCATAGTCCTCATGTTGTACATTAGATCTCTAGACTTATTCATCCTATATATCTGCTACTTTGTATCCTTTGACCTTCATCTCTAATTCTTTCCCCTCACTCCCACCTTCACCCAGGTAACCATTATTTCATTCTTTAATTCTGTATATTTAACATTTGGGTTTTTTTTTAATTTTTAGATGTTGATGGACCTTTATTTTATTCATTTACTTATATGTGGTGCTGAGAATCCAACCCAGTGCCTCACACATGCTAGGCAAGCGCTCTGCCACTGAGCCAAAACCCCAGCCCCAACATTTGGGGTTTTTAAAAAGATTCCACATATAAGTAAAATCATGCAATATTTTTCTTTGTGTCTGGCTAATTTCACTTAGCATAATGTCCTCCAGGTCCATGCATGTTGCAGCAAATGACAGGATCTCCCTTTTAAGGCTAGGTAATATTCCATTGCATATACATACCGCATTTTCTTTAGCCATTCATCCATTGATGGACACATAGGTTATTTCCATATTTTTGGCTATTTTCATAACAATGCTATAATGAATGTGGGAATGCAGATATCTTTAAGTAGTGGTGATTCCATCTTTTTTGGGTATATACACAGAAGAGGGATTGCTGGGTCATATGGTAGTTCTATTTTTAATTTCTATAGGAACCTCTATATTGTTTTCCATAATGTATGTACCAGGCTAATTTCCCACCAATAGTGTTCCTGGGTTCCTTTTCTCCACGCTCTTGCCAACATTTTTTATCTTGTCTTTGTGATTATCATCATCTAAAGACTGTGAAATGTAAACCCCTAGTGGTTTTAATTTGCATTTCTCTGATTATTAATAACATTGGGCATCTTCTTATGTATTGGTTGGCCATTTTTATATCTTCTTTGCAGAAATGTTCTAGTCCTTCTCCCATTTCTTACACAGATTTTCTTTCTGCTACTGAGTTGTAAAAGTTCTTTACAACTGGGCATGGTGGTACATGCCTGTAATCTCAGCAGCTTAGGAGGCTGAGGCAGGAGATCACAAGTCAGAGGCCAGCCTCAGCAATTTAGTGAGGTCCTAAGCAACTTAGTGAAATGCTGTCTCAAAATTAAAAATTAAAAAAAGGCTGGGGGTATGGTTCAGTGGTTAAGCACTGGGTTTATCCTCAGTGCTCCCCTCCCCTGAAAAAAAAAGACTTCTTTACAAATTTTGGACATTTGCTCCCATCGGATTTGTGGTTTATGACTATTTTGTTCTATTTTGTTCCCAATTCTCAGGTTGCCTTTTCATTTTTGTTGATTGTTTCTTTTGCAAAAGCTTTTTAGTTTAATGTAGTAGACCCACTTATTTATTTTTGCTTGTGTAGACTGGACTCCTAACTCATTTCCTCTGGAGAAAAAATGAGAGAGAAATGAAAGGAAGAAAACATTCATGTGTAACAGTGGTTCCCAAATTTGTAACATTTTAGACTGGCTGGGGGATATGGTTTTGGTTTTTGTTATTTGTCTGGTTTTTACAATTCTGGTGCCCAGGCCTCATTCTGAACTCATTAAGTCAGAATATTTGGAAAGAAGATGCACTCATCACTATTTTTAAAAGTTCTTCGAGGCATTTTAGTGTGCAGACACATAACATCCTGTGGATGTACCTAGAACAGAGGTCCTCCACCACAGCATGTTAGCAGTTGTGAGGTATAACTAACTTGTTCCTATGAATAAGGTACATTTCTAATAATTAGAAATAACTTGGGGGCTGGGGCGGTGGCTCAGTGGTAGAGCGTTTGCCTCGCATGCGTGAGTCACTGGGTTCGATCCTCAGCACCACATAAAAATAAATAAATAAAGATATTGCGTCCATCTACAACTAAAAAAATATTTTAAAAAAAAGAAATAACTTGTTCCTATTAATAAACTACATTTTAAAAACTAGAGTGAAGTTATCATTCCTATAAGAATGACACCCTTAGCTGGGCACGGTGGCACACGTCTGTAATCCCAGCACTTTGGGAGGCTGAGACAGGAGAATCTCGAGTTCAAAGCCAGCCTCAGCAGTGGCGAGGTGCTAAGCAACTCAGTGAGACCCTGTCTCTGCATAAAACACAAAATAGTGTTGGAGGTGTGGGGATGTAGTCGAGTGCCCCTGAGTTCAATCCCCAGAACCAACAACAACAAAAAGAATGACACCCTTGCCCATTTGCATTCTGATATGATATCTGAGGCATAAGAGAATAGGGTGTAGCTATGGATTATACACCAAGAATTCCACGAACCCCACAATTTAGCATGCACCAGAGTCTTTGATGAGCTATTGTTACTGACTTTTTTAAATAAAAATTAGATTATTTTTTGTTTTGTTTTGTTTTGTTTGCAGTATAGGTATTGGACCCAGGACCTTGAACATGTTAGGCAAACACTCTACCACGGAGCTACATCCCAGCTCTTCTTTATTTGATTGATTGATTGATTGATCGATTGATTGATTGATCTCACTAAATCAGCCAGACTGGCCTTGAATTTGTCATCCTCCTGCTTTAGCCTCCTATGTAGATGGGATTGCAGGCATGTGCCACCATGCCTGGGTAAGATCAGCCTTTTTGAAAAGCAGAGTAGCAATATTTTTCCTTGAAAAAGGCAATTCAAGATCTTGAACTAGTTAATTTCATTATTCACATGCTTGTGAAATCGATTTCTAAATACCACCCCCTCAAAAAATCTGGCCTTATTTCCTTTATGCATGCATCACTGATGAACACTATCTCCTAGTGTGCTGTGGAGTGTTCCAGTAATGGAATTCTCATTTGAGTGAGCCAGTAGGGCCCAAATTTTAAAGCTGCATTTTCCAATCTAGTAGCCACCAACCACGTGACCATTTCAACATGGCACTTTAACTGTAGCTTGTCCAAATTGAGATGGGATACCAGTATAAATATATTTTGAATTTCAAGACAATATCAAAAATAATTAAAAAATGTAGCGGAGGCTGAGGTAGGAGGATTTCAAGTTCAAAGCCAGCTTTAGCAAAAGCGAAATGCTAAGCAACTCCGTGAGACCTTATCTCTAAATAAAATACAAAATAGGACTGGGGATGTGGCTCAGTGGTCAAGTGCCCCTGAGTTCAATCCCTGGTACCCCCCACTTCCAAATTAAAAAAAAATAAAAAATGTAAAAATATCATTAATGTTTTATTTTGCTTATTATATTTTAGACATATGATGTTAAATTAAAATACAATGTTAAATTAACTTCACTGGTTTCTTTTTATATCTTTTGATAGGCCTATTAGAAAGTTTTAAATTACATGTTTCGCATTTATGGTCCATGTTGTATTTGTAATAGCACTGTTTTGGGGTTCATAGGAAATGCCTAGGAAACCTGTTCAAAATGAAGATTGCCAGGACAGGCCTCCATGGAATCTAGTTTAGTTCTCCGTTTTAGGCAGAGATTAACAGAAGCTTATATAAAGTAACAGGAAGCATTTAATTTATTGTTCCTGGATTTAATATACAAGGATTTTTAAATTTTTTATAGTTGTAGGTGGACAGAATGCCTTTATTTTATTTTACTTTTTTAATGTGATGAACCCAGTACCTTACACGCACTAGGCAAGCACTCTGCCACTGAGCTACAGCCCCAGACCTAAAGTAAGAGTTTAATTCATTACTTTCTTCTTTCTCCTCCCACTCCCAATGCCTCATTCTCTTCAAATGTCTTAGTCTTGATTACCAAGAAAGGGAATCAGTTTGGCGTGGATGATTATCTGTGGCCTCTCTTTAGTCAGAGCTTCTTATTCCAGGCTACTTTATAAGTCTCTGAACCATCTATGGAGTTGTGACAGCAGAGAAGGTGGAGGGAATGGATCTAGAAATGATCTGGAACCTCCACCCTCTGCAGGGGTTGGGGGTGAGCCAGCTTGGTGTAGAGAGGATTGTGGGAATGCCTGATACAGACTGACCTGGCCAAACATAAACTAATTCAGAAATTGTAAAAGCTAGATGCATAGGCTGAGGCCCTGGTGAGCGCTAGAGCCAAGATCCGTGCTCTATGTACAATTCAGCCAAGCCACGTGTTGTTGTCCACGAGTGACAACAGATCCATCCACAAAAAAAAATATTTCAGCCACACCTAACTAGTAGCTGGCCAGATCGATCAAGGAATTTAAGTGGGAAAAGAGAAAATGCAGAGGCAGATGAAGCACTGGAGTACAGCCAAGCAACCAAAGTTCCAGGCCCGGTGAGGCAACTGCCTCACTGAACCGCCTTGGGCAAGACGCTTAAAACCCCCACCCCCAGCCTTAGTCTTCTCATCTTTACAAGCCACAAAATGTCAGGGATTGTGAAGACTGAATGGAATCACAGACACAAACTGCTCCCTAAAGTGGAAAATCACACGTGGTGTATTCCAGGTATGAGCTGTCATTAACTGCATGTTTACTAATGCAGGAGTGATCTCACAGTAAATCTGACCTCAGTGAATACCGCTTCTCCAGCGACCAAATGGTTCTATTTCTTCCACCTTGTTCAAACACTGGAAGTGTTAAGTCGCGGCTCCCATACTGTAGGAGCAGTTGCCAACAGCCTTGGCTTCATCTGAAATATGCCTTCCGGGATTTGACTCAATACATCAAATTCTGCTACCAGGTCTGCAGACCACAGAGAGTTGCACAGTTGAGAGAAATCGTCGATCAATCAGGTCTGCGGCTAATGACAATTGTCAACTTAATCTGATGGTAACTTTTTCCAATAACGGTCAGAATATTTAAGATTTATAACATATCTCAATGGTCTACCACAGTCTTTCTGTTTAAAGAATGTAAATGGTGAGAAAAAAAACATAAAATAAAAATTTAGCTAGCATGTTTTGGGCCCAGATTTATTTCCATCTTGGGAAAACAAAACATAATATTCTGAATGTTATGCCCCACTTCCTTTCCAGAAAATGAATGACCTCCAACACACATACCCTATGAAGTGCTCAGGAATTACTGAGAGAATTTTTATTCCCTTGCCTTCGTGGAGATTCTGACATTTCTACGATACCAATGACAATAGGAATGAATGGTTGGTCCTTTATTTGCATCATCGATTAAAACCACAGGGAGGCTTCTGAAAAACGAGCTCTGCCTCTTTAAGGCTCTGCGCGGGAGGGGGCCATCTGCTCCCAGCGACGCAGGCACGGCCGGCTCTGCCGCAGCGACTCATCCTATCGATAAGGTTCAGTTAGCCAAGGTGGAGGATGGGAAAAGAATGGAACTGTCCCAGCTCCTCAATGAGATCAGGGCAAACTATGAAAAGCTCCTCACCAGCAATCAGATAGAGACGGTGCTCTCAGCAAGGATCCAGGTAATGATTTCATACAGACAGGCACCTCCCAGGATAAGGAGACAATCCATGTCTACCCAATTCCTGTCCCGGCCTCTCTGAGGTACAGTATTTCCTTTTCAATGCAGCATATACTGGGGAAGGAACCTAGGTTTTACTGCAGTGTGACTGGAACTTCAGGGGGAAATACTGTGGTTATACTGTTAAATTGCCATTCAATAAATATTTTATTGATGCGTTTGATTTTTATATAAATTATGAGGTTACTGTCATTAATAAAACATGGGGTCAACCAGCAATAAAATGGTGCACTCTGACCTCTTTTGGATGTTCTGCGGGAAGGCAGCATTTCAAATACCCTTCAAAGAGAGGATGGAGTTATTTATAGAAATTATTTCAATAACATCTTTAAAAGGAAAGCTTTAGAGTAAGATTCATTGGCATGAACAGGTTCTGGAGATTAAACTGTTTCTAAAAGGCTTCTATGATCTTTTTAATGAGTTCGGTTTTATACTAGATGGTTATAAAGAGAAATTGTCTGAGTAGGAAACCTGGCATTCAGAACCATTGCTATAAACTATGACAATCAAAATTTCCCAAATTGCTAAGGGACTCTTCACTTATAGATTTTTTATTTTGCACTATCAGAAATGTTTGCTTCCAGTATGCTAGCATATTGCATATTGCTTGCAATATATATTTTTTAAAAGACATAGCCAACTTAAAGGCTAAATCTCAATTTTACATACTTAGTTTTAAAATAACCATCACCTTTAGCAATTAATTAAGGTCTCAGGTCTTTAAATAAATATTCAAAATGTAGGGATTTTGTATCTGGGGTTTGTTTTGCTTTGTTTGATCATATCTGAGTTCAAGTTCTATTTCAAACACCCAAATACATCAGAAAGTTTACTTAAGAAGATCACCAAAAGAGAAAGAAATATTGCTAGGAAATCGCAGGCCTTTATTCCATTAGCAACTTGTTTTAGTAATATAAAGTTTACCTCTGGGTAACATGTTCAATCCTCATAAAGAATGATCAGTACCCGGGGCAAAGCAGTCACTGAGAAATTTGATTTAAGTGTTGGAATAGTTCGCTCACCTTTTACAATGAGAAGGCAAAAAATCATTAGATGACAACTTCTGAAAATTGTAAACCAAATAAGTACTATGTTTTGCAATAGTAGAAATATAAGTTTAGTTTATAAGACTCAATGCTGAAATGAATAAATTTGAATTAAAAAAGTAAGACTACAGTAAGTTTAGTTCAGTGTTTTAATATAAAAGTTTAGAGAATTATTTTCCCAAATTATTCAGGAAAGTCAGATGGAATAAGTTTTTTAAAAGCCTGATTAGTTAATTATCATCACAAAATAGCACAAGGTCCTGGGTTCCATCCCAAGCATCTGAAAAGAAAAGAAAAAAAAAGAAAGAAAGAAAGAAGAAAATCACAAAATAGAGAAATATAAGCTATTTAGTTACCAATCACTGTATAATAAGCTACCCAAATTTAACTGGATTAAAATAACTGGTATTCTGTGTCATGATGCTGTGGGGTGACGAGGCTCAGTTGGGGAGATTCTTCTGCCATACATGATGTTGACTAGGATGCAGCGATCAGGGAATACCTGGCTTGGAACCACCAAGATGGCCCATTCATGTTTGTCACCTTGGCTGGCGTTGCTAGGAGACTGGCTCAAGCTAGGACAACTGAGCCTATTTCTTACTTCACATAGCTTCAGGGACTCTGTCCATCTGGCATATCTACTTGATCTCTCCTACAGGGTATCCAAACTTGTAACATAATGGCCCAGGGCTCCCGAAAGCATAGCAGGAGAAGCTGTCAGAGCTTTTTAAGCCTTAGCCCTAGAACTGGCCCAGTATTGATTCTGCCACATTCTACCTGTTGAAGTGGGAGTCTCAATACCACCCAAGCTTAGCTGCCAGTTCCATCTACACCAAGAATCCAGAAGACCAGTGGACACCAGCATTTTTAATGCTTTTACATTTCCAAGTTTCTTTCCGTTCTCTTTGTAGTTGCTGTGGTATGTGTTCCTTGCTGAATGACTTTGCCAAGTTGACATTAAGAACAAGTAACCAGCAAACCAAAAGAAACAATGAATTTTGTCCTCTGATGCCTTGCCCTGAACTTTACTTGCAGACTTTTATTTACTCCAATTTCCTTTATATAAAATCTATTGTACAAATTAAATTTTTAAATTTTAAATTGTATTTTATAAGAACATAAAAGTTGTCATTTTGGCTTGGAACTATTACAATCAATTCAATACACTGCTCTAACTGTTCTTGGGGCCAAATGTTGAGACTTCTGTTAATAGACACTTTCTTTGAATTCCAACATCAGCATGAGAACATTTAAAACAATCATTAAAATATCATTTTTATTAGTACACCAGATACCCCAAATTAAGATGCCTTCTAATCAGATCATTTTGAAAAAGGCAAATCAACAGTGGATTTTCTTAATATAGAAATCCATTGAAGAACCTTAATGCCTATGATAACTTAATTCTCTAATTGCTAGTAATATATTTTACAGTAGTATTTACTCCCAGTTTGTACCCTTAGTCCCAGAATTGATCCCATTTGGGGATATATAGCTGTGTATTCATTTCTAAGAAACAGGCTACAAGAAAATATGTAGGAAAATAACCGTTAGTTTTCAATACTTATTCCCTAATGTTCCATAAATAATGGAAAGTTAAGAAACAGAGGTCAAAAATTTAACTCCTAAAAAGAGGGGATTTTTTTAAATGAAATTAGATGTATTTTTCCATACTTCATAGATAGTTATATTCAGAAGGGACTTTTGAAATTGCTTTACATGAGAGAAAGCTGGGCTCAGCACGCAGCAATAGACTGGGTCACATATTTAATGAATTCATAACTAAACACAAGGACACGCGCTGGTAATCTAACCATTAAAAGAAAAACTAACCTGATTTCTGTATAATTTTTTTTTATAATTGCTTGCAACCATTCCGTTTTCAAGAGCGCTCTTTTTGTTTGTTGCTGCTGTTGTTGGCTTTCTTGCAGCTAGAAGAAGATATAAGCAAAAAAATGGACAAAGATGAAGAGGCTTTGAAGGCAGCTCAAGCAGAACTCAAGGAGGCGAGACGCCAGTGGCACCACCTGCAAGTGGAAATCGAGTCTCTCCATGCGGTGGTGAGAAGGGGTCTGGAGGCAGCTGGCCGTGCGCATCCCCTGGTGGTGCTGGACTGAGAGGGGGAAGGGAGCCAGGTGGAGCGCTGGAGAGTGCTTGCCCAGCATGCGTGACAAAGACAGGGAAAGGAGTAAGAAACTGAAAATCAGGGCCACTCAATTCTATCCCTGATCCTCTTTCAGTTACCCACCATGGCATTGGCTATTATCAACTCACTCAAGGTTTAGTTCACACATATAAAAATGAAGTAATACTTGCTTGTCACCCTGGGGCTCTCTAGTTGTTGAAATAGGAGAACAAGGTACTTATTTTCATCCAAAGTCTTACCAGTGAGCTTATTTTATTCTTGCCATTGACATTTCTTTTTTTTTAATTTTTTTTATTTTTTTAGTTGTAGATGGACACAAATATCTTTATTTATTTATTTGTTTTTAATGTGGTGCTGAGGCTTGAACCCAGTGCCTCCCGCATGCAAGGCAAGCGCTCTACCACTGAGCTACAATCCCAGCCCCGCCATTGACATTTCTAATAGGATTATTGAAGCCATTTCATAAAATGCCTTTTATAAGCAACCTGCTCTGCCTTTTAAAATATTTTTTAGTTATACATGGACACAGAATCTTTATTTTGTTTACTTATTTTTATGTGGTGCTGAAGATCAAACCCAGTTTGATCTTCACGTGCGAGGCAAGCGCCCTGCCACTGAGCCACAACCTCAGCCCCCTGCTCTGCCTTTGACATTGAATATATTTCCAATACTTAAAAAAATCAAATTACTCACAGTGACAATAAGTTAATCATGATACAGAGGATTTCTTTTTTGCCCTAAGAATTATTATAGGATTCCTTTGAAATATAATAAGCTCTCTAGTTATGTATATAAATATAAATCTGTTTTAGAAATTTAGAGCATACACAAAGCTATAAGGACAACATCTCTTGCATAAATGAGACACAATTAAAGCAACTTAAAAAAAAAGTAGTGGGGCTGGAGCTTGGTGGTAGGAATTGCCTAGCAGGCACTAAGACTCTGGGTTTGATTCCCCAGCACCAAAAAAGAAAAAGGAAAGAAAAAACAAAAAACAAAAACCACACACACAATAGAATGAAGACATTGCAAATCAGATTTCAGAAACACATTCTGTGTCACTGAATCACTGATGAGCATCTTTATAAACAGGAAAGGGGCCTTGAAAACTCCCTGCACGCCAGTGAGCAGCATTACCAGATGCAGCTGCAAGACCTGGAGGCTGTGATTGAAGGACTAGAGAGAGAGCTACAGGAAGTCAGGCGGGGCATCGAAAAGCAGCTGCAAGAGCATGAGATGCTTCTCAACACGAAGATGAGACTGGAACAAGAGATAGCAACTTATCGCCGTCTCCTAGAAAAGGAAGAAATCAGGTACCTGATCTCCACAGCTAGTGATGAGGGGCCAGACATACAGACCCACTGATGTCATTGTTGATGTAGTCATAGAAATCAAATCGAAAATCAAAACCCATCATCACCATGGCATATTCCCTGAGTTCCCACAATAAAATAGGATTGATACAGGCTGCAATGAATTCATGGAAGAACTGTTTACCTCTTGCTAAAACTAGGAACCAAACAGCCGAAACTGGCTATTAAAAGGTCAGACAGAACAAAATGCAAACAATTCTTGATCAGTACTGAAATAATGTTTCTTATTTCTCTCTTTAATTGCTGTTCATCTCTTTTAAGATTAATTCTATAAACCATCTACAAAGAAATTTTGGAAGAATCACATAATTATCACCACAACTCCACCCAAAGGGCCCACCACCACAACACATTAAACACTAAAATAACATTAATAATGTAATTATATTACAACCAAGGAAAGCAAAACTTTTTGGAACCATGATTTAGAAGACTTCCAGATGTCCTGATAGGAAAAGGCACTAAAACAGGAATTCTTATTCATTCATACAGTATCATAATTTGCAATCACTTATGAAGTCAAATATCTTTGAATAGGGTACCACTGCCAATTCTCCACGTTCCCATAAAAAGAAACCTTTATTCTTGCTTGATTCAGAATTCTGAATCCTCTACAAAACTAGATGAATCAACTTTTGCCCATAAGTTTTGACATTTATTTAATCCTTTAAATAGCATTAATTGAACTCAGAAATATACTGCTTACTAGCTGTGTGACCTTGAGTAAATTACTTAATCTGTGCTTTAGTTTTCTCATCTGTAAAATAAGAATAATGCCTACCTCATAGGATTTCTGTTTGGATTAGATGAGTTCACGTGTGTTGAATGCTTAACTGGCACATTGGAAGTGCTAATGTATATAGAGATAGATATAATTTTATGTAAAGTTTTATATATATGTAATAATACGCATATTGTTAGATAAAATAAACACTTGTGAATTTTATTCAAGTCCTAAAATCATTCAAGATGTTGACAAATTGTTCTTTAGTGTTTATTTCTATAAGGCAACTTTCTAAAATTTAATCATTCTATCCAGGCACAGTGGCATATGTCTGTAATCCTAGCTGTCAGGAGGCTGCAGCAGGAGGATGGCAAGTTTGAAGCCAGACTCCTCAATTCTGAGACCCTGTCTCAGAAATTTTTTAAAATAATAATAATTTTTAAAAAGGGATGGGGATATTGATCAGTGGTAGAGCACTTGCCTAGCCCTTGGATTCAGTCCCTAGTACCAAAATTTATAATGCTATACTTCAGATGTACCAAAAAAATCAAGAAAAGTATAATGAATACCATGTACCACTTCTCCTAGTTTAAGAAGTTAAGTATTTCCAATGTTGTCGCAGTTCCCTGGACACCTACACCACATTCCCCAATCTCATCCTCTTCCCTCTGTTTAGCCTGACTCCTGAATCTGATGGTTATTCATCTCATATATTCCTTTAGTGTAATTCGTATGCATCCCTAAACAAAGTATGAAATTGTTTTACATATTATTTTAACCTTTATAAAATTAGTTGCATTTTTCTTTTTTCATGCAACATTATGCTTGGGAGAGTTATCCACAGAGATACAGTATACCTTCATTCATTTATTTTCTTGGCCATATATTGCATTCATTGTATAGATATACAATTTATCCATTTTCCTATTTGTTTCAATTGCTTGCTAATACAGTGTTGCTCCTACAATATAGTTCTTTCCAATTTCAGATATTATGGTTGTATCCAAGGTGGAAAAAAAGATCAAAAACCTACCACAAGTAGAGTCGGTTTTGTTTTACCTTCAGGTGAGTTTCTTATATAAATAAACTAAGTTGAAAAGTAAAGTGCCATATATAGGGATTAGAAGGAAATTCAATACTCCAAAGTAGCAAAAGCAAGTAATATTTTTATAAAAGTTTAACATGTAACTTAACTGTAAATAGTACTTTAACATTGTAATTTCATGTCATAAATAACATTCTTACAGCAATTATAAATGAAATATCTTTTTCAACAAAACTCCCACAAAAGTATGAGAATGAAAAAGTGGAAACAGTGACCAGACAGGCAATATTAAATGGGAATATTGTGAAGGAAAGCACTGAAGCTCATGGCACTATTCAGTAAGTAAAATAACTTTCATTAAGAAATACTAATATATGTAAAGAAATTAACTTCCATCAAATAATCCCAGTAATTAATCTTATTTTAATGTTTCTAAACATACTTTTAAAATCCAGTGATTTTTAAACTGGACATAAATACAGTACATAAAAACTTTTTTGTACATAATATATACATAAAAATTCAGATGAGCTGGGTATGGTGGCGCTTGCCTATAATCCCAGCAACTTGGGAAGCTGAGGCAGGAGATCCCAAATTCAAAGCCAGCCTCAGCAATTTAGCAAGGCCTAAGCAACTTAGTGAGACTCTGCCTCAAAATTAAAAATAAAAGGGGCTGGGGGTGTAGCTCAGTGGTAAAACACCTCTGGATTTGATCCTCAGTATAAAAAGAAAAAAAAAAACCCTCAGAGATGAAAGAGTATGTAATCAATTCACCATTTTCTTTTTTTCAAAAAATAAAACTCAAACAAGAGAATTCTGTAGAAATTCCACAGGATTCCTTAGAAATAAATTCCTGTGGTTTTTAAAGTCCTTTGTGTTAATTATAAAGTCCACAAACTTATAAATTATACTAATTACTTGATTTCTTTTTCATAGGTATGGAATATGTATTATATATCTGTTCATATTCATACTTCTTCCTATAAAAAGGTTCACTTTATCATTTCAGGACAGAGAAAGTGGATGAAGTTATTAAAGAATGGGAAGGTTCCTTCTTTAAAGATAACCCTCGATTAAGGAAAAAATCTGTTTCTCTTCGGTTTGATCTTCATTTGGCAGCCACTGATGAAGGGTGTTTACAAACTAAGCAGGATAATCTGCCAGACATAGAAGTCAGGCTTATCATGAGAAGATCGTGTAGCATCCCCTCTATCAAGCCTCCATCGGCATCTAGTTAATCCAAGGATGTGAATTAACATTTGATTTGCAAATGACATTAGGATGGACCAGAGTGGGCCATGCTGACCCCTTCTGTCCCAAAATGTAAGTTAAGTATGTATGGAAAATGTTATGAACAATGTGTGATTGTGATTCTCTTCAGAAGAGCACATACGCACACACATTAAGGGAAAATATCTCTCTGAATCCAATTATGAGTATGCTTTTTAGAGAGGGGGAGCTTAAAAATAAAATCAGAAATTCAGTTTGGTTTCTATTTTATTTATTCTCCAAGGTCTTCTCTTTCTCTGGAAATTTTATTAGAGATTGTTTGAGTATTTAGTTGGCTTAATAGTTAAGTCTGTAATGTCATTCAGTGGGTGAACACTGTAAGGAAAAAAGAATAGTTGGTTTGAAGATGACTATTATATGAAGAGTCACACTGAGTTATTTATCGTCATTCTATGACTGGCTAAAACAAAAAGTTATTCTAATTTTTAAAAAAACGATTAAAAGCAGACTTCTAAGGGAAGGCTCACTAGTCACTTCAGATTTTTCCTTTTGAGACAATCATCTGGACATTTTGAAAAATAAGAAAAGTTCTTTTCCATGAGCAATTTTGAGCAAACTATAGAACATACCCCAAGGCTATTTTGATGACTGGATGAAATTCATCTACATCTGAAATTTTTTGTAATCAGGATCTGACTTTCAGAAGAGTCATTTTATTACAAGAATTTTGAGGGTTGTGTCCTTCCACCAAAAACAAAACAAAACAAAAATCAGAAGGCTTACTGTACAAAATATAAAAAGCAAACTGAAAAGGTAATTCCTAGTTACTAGACAGTCACCTGACCTCTCATCTCAAATTTTACTTCCATAAAGTTAAATGTGATTCAAGAGTTTGCTCTGAGCCTTAGAGACAATACTATACAATGTAATATAAATTTCTTGCAGTAATTTATGTGAACTAAGATAACAGTATTGTTATCTAAGCTAACAGTGTTTATAGGATTTGTTTTTAAATTGTTCAAACTGTAATAAATATGGATAGAAAATATATTTGTGAAAGTGAAGTATCGTTGCAAAGTTTTTTAAACAACCTAAATTGTTTAATACAGGTATATTTATTAAGTCCTTAACTAATAAATACCTGTTTTAAAATGTTAGAAATTTATAGGCTATTAATTTTTTCTAAGCAGAAAAAAATGGTTGAATACAACTCACCAACTTTTTTCCAGCTAAAGTATCATATAAGGGCTACAGCTATGTTAGCATTTTAGTACAGTCTAAAATTTCTCTCTCTCCATTAATATATATACGTATGTATGTATATATATATAAATATGTACACAAATATATATTTATATATATATCAGTAAAATGTATGTTTTAAACAGAAGAAAATTATGTTAAATAATCTTAATCTTTAACGTAGTAGAGATACATTTTAAATTTTCTTTCAATGACTTCAGATTCTTTTAGCCTGCCTTATTCTATTTAGTGAAAAGAGATAATTCTGTCTTTGTTTTGTTTTGTCAAGAATACAACAGCATGTTAAGTGCTCATTCTTGCCTAAGCGTCTACCTAAAATGCACCCTATCCATCAAAATGTTTCATTCGGGCTGGAGTGTAGCCCTGGTCGAGTGCTTACCTAGCATGAAGGAGGCCCTGAGTTTGATCCCCAGCACAAAAAAAAAAAATTAAAAATTTTAAAAATTTCATTTGATATTAGTTAAATGTTATAAACTTTACTAAAGCTTTAAAAATGCAATCATATAAGGTATTGTACTGAAGTTACTATACTAAGCAACAGTGATCATAATAAGCAATATACCTAGTGTAATCTATTGCAGTGTTAAATCCTTAGTACTGGGCATTATGAATTTAACTGTAACTTCTTGCTATAGTAATTCTCCTATGCAGCTATTGTGTGTATAACATGTACATTTTAAAAACACAGTATTTGTATTTATAATAAAATTTTATTTGCTTTGAGGCATTTTAAAATCGGGATATGAACTTACCAAAGTAAATGATACCACTAACAATAAAAAATATTGAAACATGAACTCCAAAGCTGCCTTGTATTTGAGTTTGATACATAGTTCTTTTAGTTCAAAGGTATTTCTGCCTGGTTAAGTAAAAGAGAATTCACTCACTTGAGGAATAAAGAAAGCTGCAATCATAGAAGATAGATAATGGTTTTCTAGATAATGTGTTACAAAATCTAAATCAAGAATGGTATGCTGATATTTTATTCTAATAAAAAATCGAAACAGTCACATAATTCTGGGGAAAATGTAGTAACAGTAGCCACAATTTGCAAAGTGTTTACTCAAATCCAGGCACCGCGGCCAGCAGACTCCTTCACAATCCCTAATCCTTACAACAATCCTATAAATAATACTATGCTTGTTTTATAGATGAACAGACATTAATATTTCCCAATCGCTCAGAAATCTTTCAAATGCATGCTTTCATAATGAAATACAAAAATAAAGAGTAATTCCAGCTATTAACAATTGTAGGCTGCTGGCTCTGGCTCTGACACTATGTAAGACGAGTGTTCACACTAAATTCCCTAAGACTGTTTTCACACTTGAAAACAAGGGAAAAGATGATGCTTGGTCATAATCCCTACCCTGACTGCCTCACAGTTAGTTGAAATAATATACATGTAAAAATATTCGGTAAAGCACCGCTCAAATGTCAAGTACTATTTGGACAAAAGTTGGCTCTGGAAGTCAAGAATGTGTGAGGAAAATTATAGCTGTCAATGATTAAGTAATAGTTCAAAACACAATACATAAAGGTAATATTTTTGAATCTTTGCTTCCAGAAGAATTATACTTTCCAAGTTACCCGCTTTGAACTGTTTCAACCATGATAAGTTTTTAAAATACAAAAATGTACTGCAAAGATTATAAATGATTATTATATTATTTTAAGTCACTAAGTTTGGGGATACTTTGTTATGCAATAATATACATTTGCTTATTGATTTGTTAGGAATTTTTATATTATCAAAGTTTATAATTTGCCCTTCAATTTGTTTTAACACAGGTCTTTAAATTTAAAAAAAAAATCTTAAGTATAAAATGATTAAATTAGTTTGAAAGTTTCAACTGGAAAATCATTATGACACAGGGGCCAAAATTATAAACTTCAAATCATATGCATGTACACATTTACAGAAATTAGCAACACATGAAATCAAAGGCAAGTGTGTTCAAAGAGCAGACTTTGGTTCTGTGTTTACAAGGATACAGCTGGCGTGTACACACAGATTGCCAACCAATATTCATGAACACACTGCAAATAAAGATTTTTGAAATGAGCCTTTCCAAGTTGTCCTTACACACTTAAGACTCTAGACTGGAGCTGCTGAACGTCTTCTGTAGAATACCAGATCGCCAAG
>CM053402.1:19633931-19671065 GCA_028644305.1 Xerus rutilus
AAAAAAAAAAAAATTAAGAACCTCCATCAGAACATATTACATGGGGCTGGGGTTATGGCTCAGCGGTTGAGCGCTTGCCTCGCATACGTGAGGCACTGGGTTCGATCCTCAGCACCACATAAAATAAATAAAGATACTGTGTTCATCTACAACTAAAACAAAAATATAAAAATAAAAAAAAAAGAACATATTACATACAAATTCCATGGCATAGTGGTTGATTCAACACCCTTCTCAGTCATGGTCCTCTTTGAAAAATCTGATGAATTTATTAATCCTCTATCTGAAAAAAGCATATAAAAATCATATACAATTTAAAAGGGTTCATAGACCTCCTAGAGCCTACTCGTGGACTATGAGGTATCCAAGGATTGCAGGTTTTCCTTTGTTTTCTCCCATTTTCTTTCTCCTTCATCCCTCCTAGCCATAGTCCTTTCTTCTCCTAATTCTGTCTCCCTCACCAGCGTCTTCCCACAGTACTATGGAAAGAACTCGAAGACCTGAGCTAGAATCCCAGCTTAATTAGTTACTAGTTTTGGCTTCCCTGACTTGGGGAAAGTGTGAGTGGTGTCAGAGAGGAAAGCAGGACAAGTACCTGGATCTTGCTGCCAGAATGAAAACTAGGCCTACAACTACATTTGGAGTTTACTACTAGGCCCATGGGAGGGCTCCTAACCTTTGTCGTTACATATGGTAAAAGTCATATTAATGCTACATCCCATATTTTCTAGGAATAATCACATTTCCAAACACATATCCTAAAGTTTGCATAAATATCCTTGTTGCATGTAAAATCACATTCTGTTCTTTGCTTTGGGGAAAATAAACTCTGTAAGTAGAGTGGACATTTCCATGTTGGATATTTCACCCATCAGTTTTTAGTATTATGAACACTAGGGAGGATTTTTTTTCTATTTTTTTTTTAATTTATTCTACTTAGGTATACATGATAGCAGAATGCATTTTGATTCACTGTACACAGATGGAGCATAACTTTTCATTTCTCTGGTTGTATGTGATGTAGAATCACATATTTTTTGCCTATATTCTTCCTTTTTAAGTTTTTCAAATCCTAAGGAAAAGAGGAAGAACCAACGAAGGAAAATGAGATAGTCATTCATTTATTTATTCCACAAATAACAAGCACCTACCCATACTATGCACTGTTCGAGATTTCAAAAGTTCCCATCCTCAGTCAGCTTTCATTCTGAGAGGAAGCAGAAGACAACAGATTCAATAAAGGCATGAATACTGTAGTACGTTTTGGGATAAGTGCTATATAAAAAATAAAATATGGCCCATGAATAGAGAGAGGTGTTGGAGAATAAGTTGTGATTTTTAAGTAGGTCAAAAAGATTTACTACAAAGGTAACCTTTGAGTAAAAATCACATGAGAGGAACTAGGTGTGTAGCTGACTTGGAGAACATGTGCTTAGCACATTTGAGGCTCTGGGTCCAATCCCCAGTATCCTCCCTGCAACACACACAAAGTGTACCAAACAAACAATATCTCTGCCCCACTCAGATCCCCTTTCCCTTTTCAACATTTTTGTGCCACTCCAATACACCACAGTGTGCTTTGTTCCTAGTACCCAGTACCTGTGGCTTGTCTTCAGAGAACTTCCTAGAAGATGACACAACGTAGCATCTCCTCAGCACTGCGTTTGCCCAGCTCCCCACACTCCACCCTTTAACCCCTAACCCCAAAGAACAAACCATGCTCAAGTTGCTGTGCAAGGTCAGAATAAAAAGATACTGGATCCCTGCTGAGGCTTCCTATATCCTACATTCACTCTTTACTTGTTTTTACATTAAAAAAGCAATTTCATGTTCATTATGTCTAGCACCACTCAAGCTGCCTGTTATTTGATGACCTCTCATTCCGTCTTTCCCTTCAATATACGCTTGTTTCATTTATCTTTATTCAGGAGTATAAAAAAATATTGGAGGTGGAAAAATTGGGTAGAGTATCAATTGTGGCTGTTCTTTCAGATTTCTAGAGATGCTCTAGTTCCTGCTGGCACAACCAGAATGGAGCCAGAATGGAGCCTAAGGGCAACCCAAGAATTCCACCAATCTCTCTAAATGTCAACACTGTTCTCAGGTAACTACAGGTCAAAGACCCCATCTGTTCATTCTCCCTCCAGTGGCCCACATTAGCCAGGTGTTTACATACTCCATATGGTAAACTACAATATACCTAAGTATAAAAGTACATATACCCAAGTGCTAGTGATTGAAGGCAAAGAGCCTGGAATGGGCCCAAAGGCTGCTTTAACACATATTTAGTGAATATCTAATCACGAGTAAAACCGTTAGTAAGCACTGACAATGCGAAGATGACCAGCGCAGATGCCTGAACCTTTGCTTTCAAATCTTCGTGATGTATTTGCGAAGGCCAACACAGTCCAATACAAAAGGTATCAGACACAGGACTATAATAATAGTTATTACTCAGGAGCCCCGGGGAATCCAAAGGAAGGATTATTGGGGGAAAGTTCCAGAGGACAGCATAGGAGACATTTGAGCAAAACAAAGTGGGGACAGTAGTCCCTGGGAGGGAGCTGAATGCACCAAGGGCACTCAACCGCGTGCGAGGGGATTGACGTTTCTGGGCCTTGGCTCGGAAACCTGGAGCAATTACATTCTAAAAGCGCTTAGAAAACTGCAAAACTCCGTGTTGCTTTTCGCCGAGGCTATAACCTGGCCGTTAAGGCAGGATGCCCTAAGAGGCGCCAGTGAGGACCCAAACGTGCGACCTGAATCCTCTGCGCCTCTCTCCTCGGTTTACTAAACTGCAGTGTAGACCTGTGCTCAGAGACCAGAGGAACGAAAAGGCACGGAGGTGGGAAAGCAGCGCTTACAGGGCAAGCCTGGCGCAGAGGCTCGGCCTCGGAGCCCACCGCCCAGGCCCTGCTAGCACCTCCACCGCCACCTTCGCGCCCCGGCCGCCCCCGCCGCCCAGAGCCGCGAACCCGCGCCCATCCGCGGTCGGGCCACCCCCGCCCTCTTCGCCGTGACGAATCGGCTCCCGACTGGGACAATATCCAAACTCGAGGAGTTCTGAGGACGCTGTATGGCCTGAAAAAAATCCTTGACTATACTAAGCGTCCCCGCATCTTCACCAGAAGGGTTATTTTTCTGAAGAGAGCCGGGCGCGGCCCGGAGAGAAATCGAGAGGAGTGTTGAAAGTGCGAGCGCGGAAGTTCCGGCGCGAGGGGCGGGGCGAGTGCGGGACAAAGGGAAGCGAAGCCGGAGCTGCGGGCGCTTTTTCGGCCCGCGGGTGAGTGTTTCCAACCGGGCCCGACCCTGTCGGGAGGGTGGCAAGCCGCGGTGTCCCCGCGTGGCTGGACCCCGAGTTCCCGCGGGTTGCTGGGGTGCAGGTCTGGCCGCGGGGCCGGAGCTGGGGGCCGTGCGGCCTCCTTGCGGCCTAACGGCGCGAGGGTCGGAAGGAAGTCCCATCCGGGGCCCCTCCTCCCAAGCCAGATTTGTCCCCTCCGCTAGTCCCCCGAAATGGGTCTGAGCGCCTGTGCACACCCCCTTTTACGGGAGTTGCCCGTACAGTGGAACCTCCACGACAAACTTAGGAAACGACCTCAGAGGAAGCCTTTGGAACGAGGCAAGCCGGTGGTCCGCACCTGCAAGAAGGTGGTGCCCCTTTTTGTTCGGGTAGCGACCTGAGGACTCACTATGTGGCTTGGAGTGAGGAGCGAAGGCTCTGAAACCGTGTGACCTGGGTTTGAAATCCAACTCTGGCACTTCCTGGCCATATGGCTCTGGACAACTTACTTAAACTCTGAGACTCCCTTTTTCATCTGTAAAATGGGGATAGCAGTCTATTCTTGTTGTGACTGGTGAGCAAGATGGTGTAATAAGCTATTCTGTATAAGGTAATTATTCAAATACTTAGAGTATCTGTTTTATGCCAGGTACCAGGTTATATCCAACGTAGGCAAATGTACAGGCCCACTCTTAGAACTTATGTTCGTAAAAAGGAAAGCAATCATTTGAAAGTATTGACAATGAAGTGTAAGGTACAGGGAGCTTGTGGCAGTTTTTGTCAGGGCTCCCCACAGCAAGGTCTACTGCATGTTGACAGCTCCCCTAATGTGACCAAGGAGGAGAACCGCACCAGAGTAGAAGGCTTCTGCCTATTCTTTAAGGAAAGAGGGGGAGACCTAGGTTGGACCATTGAGAAAATAAACTGTTTCCACACCAGGACTCTTTACTCCTGGTAGTCAGGAGTTTCCTTAAAATGCGAAATAGAAGCAGAAAATTGTTTGTTTTACATAATATTGGGTGAGAGTACTCCAGTAGTCAGAAATGTACTTGCTTTTTAAAAATGAATTTCTCTTTACGTCTTACCGTTTGTAGTGTATATTGATTTAAGGAACAAGCTCACATGTGTCTGTTCTTGTGATGAGCTAGAAACGCCTAGACAAATTTTAGGAACAGAGCAAGATACTGGGAATACAGTAATAAATTAGATGGTCCCTGTTCTCTAACAATATACAATCTAGCAAGATACTGGGAATACAGTAATAAATTAGATGGTCCTTGTTCTCTAGCAATATACAATCTAGCCAGATTGACAGGTATTTTTTTAAAAAGTTATAAGAAACTATCTTAGATCTATGTACTAGATTGGAATACAGATGAGGGAGCAATTAATTCTGCCCATGTAATTTGCCAAGAAAGTGCCATTGAAGAGATAAATTTTGAAACAGGCTGTGAAGGAGGAAGAATTCTCAGGTAGACTCTCAAAATTTATTCCCAGCACTTTCGGAGCTATTTACCAATAGAAGGAAACAAGAAGTTCATCATCATACCCAGTTTCCTTTTACACTGCTTATAGGAATAAAATGCTACTCTATTTCAACAGAAGTTCTCATCCCAAAAGCAAGGTAACTGATCAGGGAGCTGTCAGTATCTGGTAGGCCTTGTTGGGGTCACCCTGATAATACATCACATTCTATTGTCATTATTTTTTTTATCAGTCTGAGTAAACGTTTACATGGCATCAGCAAAATGTTTTCCATACAAGACGTGGCTTGGTATCATAAGCAAAACCCTAAAACTACATTTCTAATATTACTCTAAATATCCCGGTAACTTAGTCATTTAATTCTAACCAACCAAATGACCTACAAGAACTAGTTAAAATATGCAAAAGGCTTGATTACTAGCAGATAATAGTGAAGTGATTTTACTCAGAAATACCAATTAAACTACCCTATTCTTTAGGAAAACATTCTCTTATGCTTGCTGAGTTTTGATTCTCTTTTTTTTTTCCTTTTTTTTCTTTTTTTTTATTTTAGTGTCTCAGATTCATTCTTAAGGAACTGAGAACTTAATCTTCCAAAATGTCAAGTAAGTTTCAATTTTTATATTTATCAATCTATGTTAATAAGAGACTAATGCCCTAGCAAATGGGAATTCCAAAATACTCTCATTTTTTTTTTCTTCAAAACAGGACCATTGGTAGTTTTGTTGCATAGTATTATATCTCAGTTGTTTACAAGAAGTTATTTATTTTCTTTCAAACAGAAAGACCATCTTATGCCCCACCTCCCACCCCAGCTCCTGCAACAGTAAGTTTTAATTTTCTTGTTAATGTAATAGCCAAGTCTGGCCTTGATACAAAAACCCAGATGTCTTCCAGTGACAGTCACTCAATCATCACAGCCACAGGATGAAAATTCAGCTAAAAAACAGCACTTCCTACTAAATAAAATAACTTTGCATCTTAACTTGAACCAACCCCAACATTTAAAAAAAAAAAAGCTTTGAAATTCCAACCAAACTCCTATGCTCTGTTTTTTGTTTTTTGTTTTTTTAAATTGGAACTAAATGACAAGTTTAACACTTCTTTCTCTTTAATCTTCACTATTAAGAGTCTTTTAAGTTGATATTGAGTGAATGCTCATTCTGGCATTATTATCTTTTTAAACCTAACCTTCAGCTGGTTACATTTTTCTCTCTTGTCTATATAAAATTCTCATATTAAATCAAACAGTAAAATTCTAGGTCTATAACTACACTAATTGTAATTCTTTATTTTCAAGCTGTTCAAGGAAGGATTTCATTATCTGTGGGTCAGATCCTGCTGCTGAGTTCTCTATAAATTGTGTTGTACTGATTTCTGAATTGATATGTTTCAGAGTGTCTAAAAATAGTTGTGAACTGCTTTTTTTTAACCCAGCAAACTCTGGCCCAGCTTGATCAGCATGTAAATAATTGTCCAACCCACAAAACAGATTTAACAGTAACTGTTCAGGCCTTACTGAAATGGCTTCCTTGTTGGTTTTTTGGGGGGGTTTTTTATTGTTGTTTTGTTTTTTAAAAGACACTGTTAACATGATCAATCAGTTCTTTAATAGCTGCTAGCTTTTCCTTCCATACCCCCTACCACCTAAATTTCAGGCTAGTGTACTTTTTCCTACTAATTAGGTCCTTGTATAATTTTGTTTCTCCACTAGATAACTAGTCATATTTACTAACCCTCAGATATATGTTTTAGTTACGTTTATCAACACTTTGTTTTTTCTTTAGTAAGATGCTTTTAAAAAGAGATATTGTATCATATTTTCTCAGTTCTATTTATATAATACGCAGTCTCTAAAATTAGTTCCAGTATACCTTAAAGTCCTGTTTGGTTCATTTTCTTTCTTAAATCAAAGAACATTTCTTACCACTATCTCCATGACACTCTCCTAGTGGCTATACAGGTGGAGTTGAACAATGGAGATTCTGACCTCAAAGAGCTAACCATGTACTTCAGCTTTGGAAATGGTATAATTATGTTTTAGTTTCAATTTTTTTAGTTCCCTTATTTTTCTTACATTATTGCCTCATAATGTTGAACAGTGATTCTCATTGTATATGCAACCTCTGAAGGTGTCATTTTGATGTAAATACTGCCTCCAACAATGTATAATTATCTTGAGAACAAACTTGATATTTTTGAGATTAAAATGTTTCAGAAACCAAGTATCCCCTTATGACTTCTTATATGTAGACTTTTTTTGCCTTTCTTTAGTCATATTTCTGTATCATAATTTCACATAAACACGTAAAATATAGAAGACTAGAGATTAGAACATCCAACAGAATGGATACTAAGTGAATTATTTTCCTTCTTTTTTTTTTTATTTTTTTATTTTTTGGTTCCATTACTTCTACCACCACCATTACCACCACCACCTCCACCACCACCACCACCACCACCACCTTCACCGCTTCCACCACCACTACTACCACTCAGATATACCACTCCAAGTAATATACACTTCTTTTGTGCGTTTGATACTTCATCTGTGTTTTGCCTACTTAAATATGTCTAATTTGCGTCTTAACTACATAGGCTAGAAATTGATCAGTTCTCTTTTCTCCTAAAAAGTATCAAGTATACTATCTGCTTGAATGTCTTTTGGACACTGAGAATATGTATAGTGGCATGTTTTAGAATATTGTGTTTGTTTTGTAACAACTAAAGTTTTTAGTTGGTATGTGTTAAATGTATTTTACATTATACAATTCAGGAGTGATACTGTTAATTGCATGTAAAAATGAAATTACCGTCACTTGTTTTGATTGAGTTTCATTAGAAAAAATAGCCTACCTTTAGTCCTCTCCTTGCTATATTCTTTTTATGCATTATGCCTTAATATTCATGAACATTGGATGTCATGGTATCAATTTGTGATTATATCAGCACATAAGTCATGAAACCCAAGAATCCTGTTGCAGCAAGCAGTTGTGTTTTGAAAGGGTGAGAGCTTTCAGAAAAATAGATGAAAGAAAGTTCACATCTGTCAACTAGAAAAATAGTTCTCATTAAGACTAAATGCAGAAATTGTTCATAATTGACCTATGGAAGATGGATCAAAGAAGAGATGGAAGAGAAAGCCTAAAAAGAATCACTGGGTTAAAGATCAGATAGTGCCCCAGAATGAAATCCATGCATTTCTTACAAGTCTTCGTTTTGAAGTCATGTATGTGACATCCATTAAATCCAACATATGTTCTTTTCTATTGACAACTCCTGGCTTCCTGGTTTGAGTCTCTTCTCATTTCTCACATTATATAAAATAATTTAAAATTGTCTTGAAAAGCAGATCCATTTCTTGTTTTTATTTGTTTTTAGTAGATGAATACATTGGTTGGCATCCACATAACTGTCAAATAAATTGTGTTTTGTTCTGCATGTAGTGTTTTCAGATTTCTAAGTTATCACACTTCAAGCCTTCCTATCTGAGACATAATATATCGCTAAATTGTTTTATGGTGCTGTTGACTATAAAATAATCCTGACTATTTGAAACACATCAGTGTATTGCTTACCTCAGAAAATAAGCCACACACATTCACATTCTCACAGACACCCCCGAGCCCCTGCCAAAAGAAAGAAAAAAGCAGCAACACTTGCAACTGGTTTCTCAATGAAAGAAAATTTTAATTTCCTCAATAAAAGAAAAAGAACAATTACAACACATCATTGCTTGTTTAAATTCAGGTTGCTTTTGCATGCCATATGCAGATCATTTTTCATTTCTGTGTTTTCCTCGTTTGAGCTCATTTCTCATTCGTGTTTTTGTCTCATTTGTTTCCATCAGCAAATGCCCAGCACACCAGGGTTTGTGGGATACAATCCATACAGTCATCTCGCCTACAACAACTACAGGCTGGGAGGGAACCCGGGCACCAACAGCCGGGTCACGGTAGGAGAATCAACTATTACAGCCTCCAGCAAACCACTGGAATTGACCAGAAATGCCTCCAGAGTTAGGTCCTTTTAGTCATAAGCACAGCCACTTAAGAAATTTTTAATATGGCTTTTCAACTATTTTAAACATTATTTAAACAATTTTACACTGGGAAAAAAAATCAGTGAGATCTGGATGGATATGTATATGGAAGAAAAAAATCCATTCTGTTTGGTGGTCAGTAAGGATAAAGCCGTGGGCACTTAATGCTTATTCTATTGTAGACAAACTGAGAATTTCTTATGCTTAAAATACCCTTTTTGAGATGAAGAGTTTCTTCCGTTTTTTTAAGGTAATTGACATTAGTCTCAAGAACTTCATTTCTTAGTAAGTGCTAGGCTTTCAGACCTGGCTTTTTCAGGACTGGAAAGCTTCTGGCTGGCCTTGCCAATATGAACTGCTACACATGATAATTTGTCTTTTGGATTTAATTGTCAACCTTCTAATTGAGACTTATTTCTCTCTGGTTGAAAAGAAAAAAGGCTTTTTAGTGTCACCCCCGAAGAATTGCAAAATAGAAGTTGAATGAAATTGAAGCATCAGACTAGATATGTACAGCTAGGAGTACATTTCTAATCAATAGTATAGGGATGTGATTTCCAAAACTTAGCATATTTCATTTAAGTGCTCAACCTGATAACCAAAGTTGAATGATATACTTCAAAGTTTAAAGTTTAGGTAGTAAATCACAGTAAATCCAAAAGTCAAATACCTACATACACTGGAATATGGTGTTGATGAGAATATATAAAATATAGAATGGCTGTAAATTTTTAATACTTGGTTTTTATTTGCTGTATTCATAAGTAATAAATAAATGCCTTCAATTAATGTAACTACCCTCTCACCCTGTAGTCAAACTACAGTTGACGGCTCGTAACTATCAAACTATATGTCTGTCTTGGTAAGCACATTGCTTATCTTGATAGGTTTTGTTTGTCTAAATTTTTCATTGTTTCTGCATAATTTGTATTTCATAAGCATATCAAGTTTTATGTGCCATGCGTATTTCATGGTATCTGAAAAGAATTCTGACAGTGTGTTTATGTATGCATTTCACAATGCATACAATTTTTATGTGCATCAGTACATGTTTTCTCCTGGCCTAAATGTATGGTTTCACAAGTGTAATGGATAACAGGGAACATTTCAATTTAAACACTGAGTAGAGTCAACTTTGGATTATTCATGTTAATACAGAAATTTATTCATGGGCAATAAATAACAGAATGATTATGTTTAATAGCTCTATACAGTCAGCTCTTGATTATCTGTGTTAATAGAATAGACATAGAAACTAAGATATTAGAATGGCTTTTTCCATTTGTGTATGTAAGCGTTTTGTTCTTAACTTGGATATAGCTGTTGGGATTCTCTGTTGATAAAGTGGGGTCATTCAGTGAAGACTTAATAGGAAGAGAGAAGAGCAGTCCCAGTGCCTGGGCCCAGGTCATTCATTCATTCATTTCTGCCCTTTATTTCCTAACAAACACAAGAATCCGGCATTCAGAATGGGTACTGCCTTCAGAGTAGGGTAGTACAAGAGTTGTTGAGCATTGAAGTTTGGTGTTTTGGCTCTGTTCTTTGTATTGTTGCCTTTTTAATACCAGATTGAAAGGTAATCAAATCAAACTCTTGTTTGAGGGACATAAAACTGGAGGTTTTACACTACCTTTTTTATATCTCTAAAGTGTGTTAGGACTCAACAGCTCTGATTTTGGCCATTATAAAAGCATTTTATTTTAAGATAACCCCAGTTATCCACATTCAGGGAGGGGGAGGTTCTCCTGTTGAGTAATTTGTCTGGAAATTATCTTAGTGATTTGAAGGACTGATTGTGTGAAGCCCTAAGAAGGAGCTTCCTGTAGGCCACACAGAAATTTGTAGCTGTTGGGATTCTCTGTTGATAAAGTGGGGTAATTTGTATTTCCTTCAAGACTCCAGAACACTTGGATAGTTTCCAGTGAACACTTTATGTGGCAAGTTGACGTCTTTTGGAGTGCTTAGAATAGCTTTGAGTTGCAGTTCGCTTCTAGTTAGTTCTTCATTCAGATGATGATTTGCATTCCCTTAAATACAGATGTGCATACAAACAGATTGAGACAAAATATTAGAGACATCCTATTTTCTCTACTTTAATGGGAAATCTGTACCCTTAAGTAAATCTTAATGTCTTAACAGAGAAACAGCTAAGAATTGGGAAAGAAACAATAACAAGAAACTCTGGGTAGCCAAGATAAATTTCACAAAATCGTGGATCATGCTCCTTACATTTCCTGGGACCTTACTCATGTAAGCACACCTTTTAACACTCATATTCACTTATTCGCCTCCCCTCCCAACTCATTGCAAATTGGAAGCAGAAAATTGGAAAGAGAGAGGGTTGCTGCTAGAGATGGGTTTCCTAATAGCAACAGAGGATCAAAAAAGAAAGCTCAACACTCCAAAAGCTACCCGCTGGCCCATTTAATAAGAGAGCCCACTGTAGCTTTTCATACCTCAGAAGGTAGCAGCAAAGCAGTGATTCTTTCTAATTGACTTATCTAGAAAAGGTTAAAGTAAGTTCAGTGCAAACTTGGTTTTTTGTTTGTTTTTTTTTAAGAGTAAAGAAATGTTTAAGACATTGAATAGATGTCTGTCTGGGATGTTAAATGAATTGAGAGTAGATAATGATATAATTCCTTAAGATCCCAAAACCAGCTGGAATTTAACTTTGTTATTTTGGATTATTTTTATTGTTGTCATATTTGTTGTTGGTTTTTTCATTTTGCATTTGTAAACTGGTCAATGTAATGAAAATATGACCTCAAAACATAGGTGATTTGTGTACCTTTCTTTGGAAGAAAGAGAGGGAAACAAACAAATCCATTAATGTTGTAAAATGTGATTCTTAGAAAAATTCCAAAGAGCAAATATTATATTTTATTTTTTAAATGTTTCGATTCATACTTAAAGTTTGAAAATATAAGCATTTTAGAATTATTTACCTTTTTAATTTTTTAAAAACTAGGGGTACAATTTCAACTTTGTAACTCACTTTGTGGAATTCTGAAGGTTTGTGTGGGATACAAGTTGAAAATTTTTTTAACAACTTAATGTATAAAGAAGCAGGTTTAGTGGTCTCTTCCTCTGAGTCCATGACCTGAGGTTAGCCTCCTAGGATTTTTTCCTCCCTTAAAAGAACTCCTGTAAACCTTGATTGAGATCTGCCCTTATTTGCTGCTCATACCACCATTGTTGACTGTTCCATGGCTCATCTCCATTGCCCACTGCTGGTTAAAAACAGGGTCTGTGTTCATGGGCGCCAGCAAGGGCATGCCAGTAAGATCCTTGAAAGGAAGCGCAGAAAGAGGAGATACTGCTTCAGACATGAAATGCTTTCTTACAACTTCATAGATAAATAGAGTTACTTAAAAGTATATAAGGACAGAAGGGAGACCCTGGTATTGGAAGAGGAAGCATTTCTTGCTGACATTGGAAAAGGGCACAAGCATGCCCAGTCCCTGAGCCCTTAAACAAAAAATAAGGTTATGATTTATCACAGCAGCAACAGAAGGGTAAGAGAACAAATTGTCACTTTAGTTTTCTTACAAAAGTTTGCCAATAAAGTTGGGTTTCTTCCCCCAAGCCTAGCAGGGAGAATTAATCTCCTTTGGCCAAGATTTTTATTGTTCTGGGTCCTTAATCAAATGCAGTTATGTATGTTAAGAGAAGATTTAGAAGTTCAGAGACAAGTGTTCTTGGAGTGGTGGCTTTATCTGGAACATCTACCAGAAGCTGTAGTGTCTCCTGCCTGATGTCAGCCCATGGAACCAATCACTCGTCTATCTCATTCCTTTACTTCTTCTCTCACACACTCTCTTCTTTCCTTTTGGAAACTTTTCCAGTGTCTCTTCCCCTTCCTTCTGTTTCCTTTTCCTATATATACCAACTTACTTTTTCCTCTTATGTCTTTTACACAACACCAAAAATTCTTAATAGAATGGAACTTCTTCATGTAAGACCTCAAAAATGACAATCAGGCCCAGTGTCTGCTGTGGCTCTGTTCCTGGAAACTCATTTTCTCCTCAATGTGATTAGGATGGAGGACAGAGAAAGATGGGACTTTAGTTCATACTTCTTGCAAACCACTGTATAATAGACATAGCCTTTGAGAGAAATGGAATTGTTAGTGCTAAAGGAGATGAGAAAGTTTGTGGAGTTTTTGTTGTTTTTGAACCCGAGAGGCAGTTTTTGTGTTGTGTTGTGTATGAGGGTGTATTCCTGATGGAGTATCAATAGATGCAAGGTCTCCTGTAGGCAATGTGAGTGTGGTAAGTGCTGAGGGTTCAGATGCAGCTGCGGATAATCAAGTGTTGACTGTATGCATAATGACAATTGAGCAAAGTAAATGGGTGCCAGGTAATGTTCTAAATGTGAGATGTTTGCGATATAACCATATATTTTCAATGTATGGATTATTATGTAATATTTTGTTCTTACAGCCAGGTTGTCAAAGCAGTGGCATTAAAGTGCCAAGTAAAACATTACAATTGCATGCTTAAAGTCATTTTCTTTTGATGTGAACATTTCTGAATTTGCAGTGATAGCTATTTTCCGTGGAGAAAATATAAGAATCTTGTATCCATGGACGAGTAGAAGAAAGACGCATTAGAATTTTTTAAGGGACTCTCTTTTCAGGTTGCTGGTGAACTTCTTTCAATTGAATAATGAATGTATTTAACTCTTTTGTAGGCGTCCTCTGGTATTACGATTCCAAAACCCCCAAAGCCACCAGATAAGCCGCTGATGCCCTACATGAGGTACAGCAGAAAGGTAGGCACCCAGAACTGGGAGGGAGTGTGGACTGCCACCTCTGCTTCTCGGCCATCTGTGCAGCTTCAGCCTGGCCTAGTCTGTTTTTCTCTGCATATTCAGGGGAAGCATAAAAAATTGTAGTTTTTAAAGAGCTTTGTTCCAATATCAAAATTTCAGAACTAAAATCCAACAAGAGGAGCATAATTAAATAAGACAGACTGTTCTGTACCCATGAAACTAATGTGTTTTGGAGAATATTAAATTACATGAGAAAAATGTTAAGTGAAAAAAGTAATACAAGATTACTTGCATTATCATTTTTATAAAAATCATGAAAACTAGCCGGGTGCGGTGGCTCAAGTCTGTAATCCCAGCACTTAGGGAGGCTGAGACAGGAGAATCGCGAGTTCAAAGCCAGCCTCAGCAATGGAGAGGCACTAAGCAACTCAGTGAGACCCTGTCTCTACATAAAACACAAAATAGGGCTGGGGATGTGGCTCAGTGGTCGAGTACCCTTGAGTTCAATCCCCAGTACAAAAAAAAAAGAAAAAATCATGAAAACTACATGTTAGTTTGAAGAGGGGAACCTAGAAAACAGTGGTTACCTATGAGCAGTAAGCTGATGCTAATTTTTATTGTCTATATATTTCCTTGAATTTTCCAAATTTTTTGATGATAAGCCTTATTACATTTAAAAATAATGCCAATATCTTTTTAAAGGTATGGCATTTTAACCAGCCCTTTAGAAATTTTTTAATTTTTGATTATAATCATTACATATGTATTTGACAATATGATCATGTATTGTAATTTGCATTGTATTATGCAGATTGACAACTTTCGTGGCTAAATTCACATGAATTTTTAGAGACATCAGTAAGCTTAATGAATTAACTCATCTTAAGTACTGTGGTGATTGGAAATGTTCTTGGTGTATCAAATTAAAGTATTTACGAATGAAGTGACATGATGTCTGAGATCTGCCTTAAAATAATCTAGCAGAACCAAGCAGTGTGGCGTGTGCTTGTGGTCCCGTCTACTCCAGAGGCTGAGGCCGGAGTTCAAGGCCGGCCTTTGCAATGTAGCAGTCTCAAAAAACAAGTAAATAATAATCCATCAGGGTAAAGATGAAATGGGATTAATCAGATATTAGTAAAGGTTGAACCAAGCCAACAAGGACATAGAAATACAATGCTGTCTTCTCTGGGTTTTTTTAATGTTTAAAAGTTTCTATATTAGACAGTATTTTTCAAATGTTCAGATGTTCATTTCTTAGATATCTGTATTGAAATTCCATTCTGTTTCCTTTTTAAGGTCTGGGACCAAGTAAAGGCTTCCAACCCTGACCTAAAGTTGTGGGAGATTGGCAAGATCATTGGTGGCATGTGGCGAGATCTCACTGATGAAGAAAAACAAGAATATTTAAACGAATACGAAGCAGAAAAGGTAGGGGTCCACTGTGGTGGGGCAGAGACAATGTACAGTGCATGATCATTGGTGTGTTATTTATAAAAGAAACATAAGACTGGATCAGAAAGCTGAGGCAGCACTGAGGCTGTCTGCCTGGGTCCAGGCACATTTCTCTAGAGCTCAGATTCCTTTTCTGTAAAAAGGAGGTGACTTTAACACCTTGCCTACATGATGTTTTAAGATATTCAAATGAGATAATATAGGTATACACTGTAACCTGCAAAATGTTAATTATAAACCGGAAAACCTTTGAATTTCAGATAGAGTACAATGAATCTATGAAGGCCTATCATAATTCCCCCGCATACCTTGCTTACATCAATGCAAAAAGTCGTGCAGAAGCTGCATTAGAGGAAGAAAGTCGACAGAGACAGTCTCGCATGGAGAAAGGAGAACCTTACATGAGCATTCAGCCTGCTGAAGATCCTGATGGTAAGGGGAGAAAAGTGGAATTTTATTTATGTTTTCTCTAAATTAAAGTATGAAACATCTCTTAAGCATATGTTTTTTTTTCTCTTACATGGAAAAGCATTACTTAAGTGCTATTTCAATATCTCGATTATTTTGAGTAAGATTTTTATGAGAATTTCCCACAAGAAAAAGAAATATCCTTTTCAGAACAGAAAATAGTAAAAACTGTATTTACTGTTTTATCAAAACCTTTGTACTAGCCGGGCGCGGTAGCGCAAGCCTGTAATTCCAGCACTTAGGGAGGCTGAGACGGGAGAATCGCGAGTTCAAAGCCAGCCTCAGCAATGGCGAGGCGCTAAGCAACTCAGTGAGACCCTGTCTCTACATAAAACACAAAATAGGGCTGGGGATGTGGCTCAGTGGCCAAGTGCCCCTGAGTTCAATCTCCAGTACCCAAAAAAAAAAAAAACCTTTGTACTCAGAACACATGGAAAGCATTTGAGTGACAACTAGGATTTCACTTCCACTATTTTTAAAAAGCTAAATGCTAGATTCTAGTTATATCTGGCTTTTTTATTGATTCCCTGAATTTGCTGAATCAAAGGCTCTTAAGAGAGAAAGTTAACGAGTGGGTAAAAACACTATGAAATCTCCTTTCTAGTTAATTCTGCAATCCAACAAGAATTTATTAATACAAGTCATAAGACCACTTGTGAGGACATATAAATTTTTGTTTTGTTTTGTTTTGTTTTTTGTTTTTGTTTTTTGTTTTTAATATTTATTTTTTAGTTGTAGGTGGACACAATATCTTTATTTTATTTTTATGTGGTGCTGAGGATCGAACCCAGTGCCTCCCGCGTGCTAGGCGAGCACGCTACCACTGCGCCATAACCCCAGCCCCAGGACATATAGATTTTATATGTTCACACGAATGGCAGAGCTTTCTAATTGAGGTTCTGTGTGCAGGTGTGCAGATTGCTCTCTGGTCCTCTGTAGTCAAGCAGGGTTGGAAGCTGCAAGGACCCCCAGAGATAGCCAGCACCAGTTAGAAGCACACCTGCCCACATACCTAGCATACTATACTGAATACTGATGTTTTCTCTTTGTGCTGCTATGATGTGGAACAGCTTGGAAACTCCCAACTATAAGCCACAAAAACATCAAGAAAATAAAATCCCATTTTAAAGTAGCAGTAACAGAGAAGTTAGTAAGAACTTTAAAGAAGATACCAACAAGAGCAGAAACAGTAGTATCCATTTAAATACATGAATAAGGGCTGGGATTGTAGCTCAGTGGTAGAGCGCTTGCCTCACATGCATGAGATACTGGATTTGATCCTCAGCACCACAAAAAAATAAATAAATAAAATAAAGATATTGTGTCCATCTACAACTAAAAAATATTTTTAAAAATATATGAATAATATACTTAAAAAGAGAAAAACAAAAATAAGATTTTTTAAAGAATGGACTGGGATATTTGCAAAATGTTATAAATACGGACAATAAAATATAGAGAATAGAATATGGAAAATAAATAATACCAATGTTAAGTGGAATCAGCAGTGCCAAAGGCACTTACATATGCAGGTTTTAATTAAAGTGGGATGGTTAATGTAAGAAAATACAACTAAAAAAATGAAAGATCAAGTCTGCAAATAATTGGAAGGAAGAGGATGCATAAGAGAAACAAGGGCTAACAACACAGAAGCTGTAAGCAGAATATAACATTTTCCTTAAGTGAGAGATAACAGCATGCACTTGAGAAAGTCTTGATTTCTGCTTGTTGTGCTTTTAAGAGAGGCTCTTAAATCAACTAGTAAGATAGGGTGTAATAAATAAGGTGCCAATGTGAGAATGACTGTAGACGTTGAACCTCATCCATCGGGAGTTGGGAGGTAGAAATATACATAAAACCAAGAGACAGATGGCACCTGCATGAGGAAAACAGCTGCTGACATCAGTGGCAGAAGACCATCAAAAGGTCCACAAGACATACGCCATGCTCCACACAAGACGCTGAAGGCTTTTTTAAATGACCCTTGAAAAAGACCATCACGTGTTGCACACTGCAGGCCTCTGTAGCCGGGTTTCCTCAAACATGGTCCTATCCACCACCTCTGGAGACACTAGGAAGTTAGGTGCAAGAGACCAAATTTGTTTTAATATGTTTTGCTTAAGGGAAAACTTACTATTTTCTAGATGTGTTAATTTAAAGGAAAATATTAAGTAGATAATAGTACAAGTTGTTACCAACTATGTGAAAAACTGATGGTGATAGAGCAGAAGCCAAGTAAGAAAGCACTGTTGTGTAGTTATTAAAAGTAAGCATATAAGCCAGACCTGTACAGCACACCAGTGCCCATTAACAACAGCTGTGTACATGTGTAAATTGATAAAAAATAGAAGTAAATTTGGAATTGAATATTTATTTTTTTCCTATAAATTACCATATGTCTTCATGATGTTTTTTTGTTGTGGTGGTGGTGGTGCTGGAAACTGAACCCAGGGACACTCTGCCACTCTGCTACATCCCCACCCATTTTTATTTTTATTTTGAGACAGGATCTTCCTGAGTTGTTGAGGCTGGCCTTGTACTTGTGATCTTCCTGCCTCAGCCTCCTGAGTTGCTGTAATCGCAGGTGTGCACCACCACCCCCAGCCTTCATGATTTTTTGATCTAACAAAATGAAAATGCTGTCTAGGAAAATGCTAGAGAGGATTTTTCTCTGTAATGATAAGTTGATTTTACAAATGATCATTTTTGGCAATTTTAAAGAGCTACAGCAACAAAGACTACACAGTTCATAGGTTGTTCACCAATAAATGTTTTAAATTACTACTGAGAGAGGTTAACATTTAGCAGAATTTCAGTTACTGCCATGGAGTGCTGCCTTCTTGTTGATACCAAAGCCTAAAGAGATGCAGTTATATCTCATTTGTGTTTCATCCAAACTCTTCTTAGACTTCATCACTTAACAACTTCATAAGAAAAACCTTGGCCACTGAAGACATTCTGTCTTCTGTGTGGTTTTTACCAAGTGTCTGCATGGTGTTTGTCATGCTGGTCAGGCCCATTTGTCAGGCCAATGAGAGCCACAGTTCCTTGATACTAAATGTTAACATTGCTACACTCTCCTGGTGTGGTTACTGGCTACCTCATTTCCAGAACATCTTGTTCATTGCAGATTATGATGATGGCTTTTCAATGAAGCATACAGCTACCGCCCGTTTCCAGAGAAACCACCGCCTCATCAGTGAAATCCTTAGTGAGAGTGTGGTACCAGACGTCCGGTCAGTTGTCACAACAGCTAGAATGCAGGTCCTCAAGCGACAGGTTCAGTCCTTAATGGTTCATCAGGTAAAGTTACAAACATTTGTTGTAATAAAATGGGCCTGTGTTGCAAATCCCAGGTGACATGATTCTTACACCATGCATAAATATACCTGTGAAATGTTTCATTCTAACCTGTTGTGATTTAGGAAAGATGGTTAAGGGAGTGGACCATTTCCAGAGGTATATTAAGTTTGTCATTAAAAGCTAACGGAGGTGACATACACCTGTAATCCCAGCTACTTGGGAGGCGAGTTTGAGGCCAGCCTGGACAACTTAGTGAGACTTTGTCTCAAAATTAAAAAATAAAACATAAAATTAAAAGGACTAAGGATTTAACTCAGTGTTAGAGTGCCCCTGGGTTCAATCCCTAGGACTGGCAGAAGGGGAAGGAAAAAAAGTAGTAACAAAACCTTGTAATGGAAAGTATTTCTGTTAAGAAATACTTGTGCACTTAAGAATTTTAGACAACCTCTCCATCTTTCTTGCTTTACTAAATACTTCTCCAACAAAATTATTGACACCTGAAATAGTATTCTTTAAAATTTACTGTATTAATCACAGTCCTTTCTATATATTTAATTTTATATTTTTAAAAGTAGAGCTAGAGTCATGCCATAGATAATTAAAATTAAAAATTATTTTGTCATGCTGAGTGACCATTAAAAAATGTGGTGTGTTTTCTGTGTTTGATATTTGCTTCAGAGAAAATAAGTAAGTAATCATAAAACCTGATTATATGTCTTACAGCGAAAACTAGAAGCTGAACTTCTTCAAATAGAGGAACGGCACCAAGAAAAGAAGAGGAAATTCCTGGAAAGCACAGATTCATTTAACAATGAACTTAAAAGGGTATCCATTTGATGTGTTAACTGTACTTTCATCACTGTTCCTGTACTTTCTTTTTCCTTGTTCTTTTTTCCAAAACTGTTTTTATTGAATCTTGTTTACTTTGAAACAGAGTTAACTTTACTGTACATATAAAACCTGTAATATCTTTTATTTATAAAATTATTCCCATTTTCAGGAAAAATTGCAATAAATTTGAAACATCATATAGTATATATGTACGCGTTAGGTCTGTAGGTGTTGGAACCCTCTAGTATTTTAAACTCCTATGCAGTCATGAGTTATTTTCACTTTATTGGAATTTGTTCATCAGATTTAATACAGTTTGCACTTTGTATTAGAACAAGTAAATCTTGTGTTTGGTCGTCTGAAATATAAATTAAAAAGCCTCATGAATAATACTGTATTTCAGTACTGCCTCTCCACCCTGTAGTACTTGATGTTACATGACTGCTCAAGCAACTTCCGTATGTTTAGACAAGAGTTTCAGGGAAGGGCTGGGATTGTGGCTCAGTGGTAGAACGCTTGCCTTGCATGTGTGAGGCACTGGGTTCAATCCTCAGCATCACATAAAAATAAATAAAATAAAGATAATGTGTCCACCTACAACTAAAAAAAAAAATTTTTTTTTTTAAAAGTTTCAGGGAAGACAGAACCATGTTTTTTTCTCCCATATACGTGTATTTATTTCATAGGCAAGAAACCCCACTTTTGAAGCAATTTATTTGGTTCAAAGGTTATAAGAAGAAAACATTACTAAAAGAGGTTTTTTTCTGTCTAGTTGTGTGGTCTGAAGGTAGAAGTGGATATGGAAAAGATTGCAGCTGAAATTGCACAGGCTGAGGAACAGGCCCGCAAAAGGCAGGAGGAAAGGGAAAAGGAGGCAGCGGAGCAAGCCGAGCGCAGTCAGAGCAGCATCACTCCCGACGAAGACCAAGCAGCAAACAAAGCCGAGGAGAAGAAGGATGACGAGAGCATTCCGATGGAGACAGGTAAACCACCAGACACCAGGGGAAATGTCAGGGCCTTTTACAGCTGTCTGTAATTTTGATTTTTCTTTCTAAATACGTTTCAGAGATGACTCTCTTGTTTCTTGAGTAATTCTCTATGTGACCTACCCAGTTCTTTCCAAATCTTAATCTCTATGGTAGACTCACTGAAAAAGTTGGTATCACCGTGGAACACATTGTCATCAGTCTTGCTGTCCTCTTGACTCTTGACATTGTACCCAGATGTGCTGTTTCTTTTTTTGGTACTGGGGATTGAACTCAGGGGTACTCAACCACTGAGCCACATCCCCAGCCCTATTTTGTATTTTATGTAGAGACAGGGTCTCACTGAGTTGCTTAGCGCCTCGCCATTGCTGAGGGTGGCTTTGAACTCGCGATTCTCCTGTCTCAGCCTCCCAAAGTGCTGGGATTACAGGTGTGCGCCACGGCACCTGGCTAGATGTGCTGTTTTCTAGTGTGAGATTATGAAGTAGACCAGTGTGAGAGTTAAGGACCCTGGCCCTGGGATTATACAGATTGGAAACTAGAACTAGCACCTCAACTGTAGATCAGGCTTTTAGTTTGTTTCCTCATTTGAAAGCATGCTAGTACCGCCACTGTGAACACATTCTGGTACTAGGTTTAACATGGTGTTAACACTCAGTGTTTTAACTTGTATCACGCATATTAATTATGTAGGGTGTGATTATTGTTCCTGAGAGTGATTGTCTTTGGTGTCCTAGGATAGTGTCAGGCAAAGTAAAACCTACAGGCCAAATCCTGCTGCCACCTTTTTTATAAAAAGTTTTATTGGAACACAGCCACACTAGTTTGTGTGTGTGTGAGTGTGTGTGTGTATAGTGTCTGACTGCTTAGAGGCTAGGGCAGTAGAGTTGAATAGTTGCAATAAAGACTGCCTGGCCCACAAAGCCTAAAATATTTACTGTCTAGCCCTTTACAGAAAAAGATTGCTGACCCCATCCTAGGAAAACTTATTTCTAAATAAACTGATATTCCTGAATAAAAGCATCCTGCAAGGTAGAAAATGACATGTAGGACTTGTATAAAGAACTGATTAAATTGATGATTGCTTGAAATTTCCAGATCACCTTACTTTCTGGCGCTATTTTGAACCTACCTAGTACACCGTGTAAATAGGACTCAGCTGAGAGTGGTTATGGGAATATAGCCAGAGGCTCCTTGGACAGTCATTGCCAGAAGTAGGAGGGACAGTAGTCATATTTGTACTCAATGACGGCCATCTGTAAAGCATTTAATGGAATACAAATATCTTCACCAGATATTTCTACAAAATATAATTCAGTAGATTAACATTTCACACAGTGAGGTTTTAAGTTTAATCTTCAGAGCCTCATTTCTGTTTTTTTTTTTTTTTTTTTTTAAATATCTTTATTTTTTTTTATTTTTATGTGGTGCTGAGGATCGAACCCAGTGCTTCACGCATGCTAGGCAAGCACGCTACCACTGCGCCACAATCTCAGCCCCTCATTTCTGTTTTTATAAACATGCTTTTATCTTAAATTTGAAGCATGAGTACATTTTATGGTTAAATTAAGAGCTTGGGTATCAGGGTATGAGTCTTTGCTCGTTTTACCACTAGACTTCACTCCATCAGAGGTTTTGTCATCTGTGAATAGGGCCTGTCTTATTCTTAAGGCCTGTGGGTCTTCACTCAGATTCTGTCCTTATAGCTTAAGAAAAAGAAATGAAGAAAATTGAGGCTACAGGCAAAAACCTCATGCTCTTAATTTCTTATAGGAAACAGCCCAGCATGACTTGGAACAAAGTATCAACTTGATACTATTTCCACATCTGCTCTCTCATTTAATCCAAAAGCTGCAGAACAGCACTGTTCAATAGTAATATAATGTAAGTCACATGATATTTTAAATTTTCTACTTGTGACATTTTTTTAAAATTAGGCAAAATAAGTGACATTAATTTGGTGATAATGTATTTAACCCAATATATCTTAAATAGTATTTCAACATGTAATCAGCATTTTTTAAATTATCAACTTTTTTACATTCTTTTTTCACAGTAAGACTTTGAAATCCAACATGTATTTTATTCTTACAGCACATCTCAATTCAAAAGCTAAATTTTCATCAAAAGTATTTGATCTGTACTTAGATTTTTATAAACTTACTGCTAAAAAGTATATTTTCACACCCCAAACTGTTCCCACATACCTGAAGCTCCTCACTGACACTGGCTTATTTCAGGGACTGTGGCTAGTGGCTACCATATTGGACACACAGCTCTGTGCTGTCCATGTAGAACAGATGTTTGTTTTGAACTGACAGTGTCACATGTGATTACAGAGGAGACACACCTTGAAGAAACAACGGAGAGCCAGCAAAATGGTGAAGAAGGCACGTCCACTCCAGAGGACAAGGAGAGTGGGCAGGAGGGGGTGGACAGCATGGCGGAGGAGGGGACCAGTGATAGTAACACTGGCTCAGAGAGCAACAGTGCAACAGTGGAAGAGCCACCGACAGATCCCGTGCCGGAAGATGAGAAGAAGGAGTGACTGCTGCCTTGTTTTATGTGTCCTAAGTACTTTTTTAAATGAAAAAATGTTTTTTGGTTTTAATGGTGTTATGTGGTCTGTATATTAGTTTTTTTCTTGTCTGTTTCACACCACCAAAGGCTTTTGGACCATGAGCGTCATGAGCCCAGTGGCACAGTCAGTCACCTTTCTTAGCATTGTAAAGATGGCTTTTTTCTTTGGATCTTGTTGCTAGCCCTCAACTGCTGAAAGCCTCAGAAGTTAAATTAATTGAGGAAACACCCACCTCTTTTAGAGAGTTATCCTTTGATGCTGCAGAATCTCCTCTTACAAATGCCTTCCTCCAGCTCACTTGGGTGCTTACCAAAGCCATAGCTTTAAACCTTCCCAGTCCCCATCAACAGACTTTCTTCCTGAAAGTCCCCTCTCTTGTGTACTTGTGCACAGAGAACATTCTTGAGAACACAATCATGTGTGCATGTGTATTTTTTCACTTGCCCTTTTTATTTTAAATCAGTGTCAGATATCAAGAGTTGTGTTAAGGGGTACAGTGTAGCCTACAACTAACTACCCCTTGGATCGTACTGATCCAGAGTAGTCGCCACAGTTAGAGTAGTTCCTAGCTTATGAAGTAGTCATGAAAGTGAACAGCACATATATGTTATCTATACTGCTTTTTGTTCTGGTTAATATTGGGTGCATTCTGGTAAACTCATCCTTTGTACTGGGGGAAAAACACTTTTTTACCAAGTTTTCCAAAGACAAGATAGATCACAAAGTTAAGGAATAGAATGTTCTTGTAATAGACTAAATAACTTCAAAATGATTAGCCCATTCCAGAAGAAAAACAGCTGGGAATTCAGTTCATCCACATGAAATTGTTTTACAATAAACAAACATTCAAAACCTCAAGGCTCAAGATCCCATAGATCAGAGCCTACCTACCTTTTTGATAAACTTAGTAAAGTCTTGGAGACTAGAAGAAAGATAGTTTGTGACTGTATGCTTCCTAAAAACTAGAATAGATTTTTACTGAATAGTGGTATATCTGATGGTATATGTTTCTTAAAGGTCCAAATGTAATAAAAAAATGAAAAAAATGGTTTCAGTGTTTTTAATTCCCCAAATATTTGAATGTAAGACAAGCATACAGTTTTGTCTCTGTAGTGCAATGACAGTATGGAGGGGCCACTCAGCCATTTGAATTTACATACTCAGGGCCTTATCTGTAAATGCTAGTTATTAATTTGCATACTTGTGAAAATCATTTTCCTTCCATGACAGTTATGTCACATAAAAAGGTTGGTCTGTTTTCAAAAGGGAATAGATTACTACACTAACATAAGAAATCTACGACATTTAAATTACCTTTTAAAAAATGTGGCTATTGGCGATGAGATACCTACTGTGTTGAATCATGTTGATGGTTTTTTATGTTATTCTGAGCCAGCATAGATTGGAAGAAAAAAATGGCTGCGCTCATAGGGAAAGAACTCGGTACTGGCATGCCCTGATCATGAATTCACTTGCTTTGGATTCCACAGCACTGTTAGTGACTGACTCCATGCAGTGCTCTAGTCTCTTGAGTAGAGAGGAAGCCTGATGTTGGGTGCAAAAATCCTTTGACATCTGTTCTTCTAAATAATATGTGGAACTTTTTTCCTGGTTCCTTGTGATAGAATTAATCTATTAAATGAGTCCATTTCTAGGTGTTGGGCATTGTAGGACGAAGAACTCAAAACTGTCTGATCCCAGACAAATTGGACAGCCTCCTCAGATACAGTGCAGAGAAGTTGTTAAATAACAGGAAGCAATGCCAGAGCAAGATGTCAGATTATTTATCAAAGTCTCTTAAGAGGATGGAAGTGCTTCCTTTGCTGAGCTTAAGACAGAGAGCACCGGGAAAATGAAGTCTACCTAGACCAGGCCTGTCAGTGCAATGCAGTACCGGCAACTGGCTGGAAAGTGAAGTAAGTCAGATGGAATTTGACAGTTTTTAACCTGGGGGGCGGGGGCCAGAGCAACTAAAAAATTCTCCTTTAAAAGTGTGCACAAATGGAGGGCTGGGATTGTGGCTCAGTGGTAGAGCGCTTGCCTTGCATGCGTGAGGCCCTGGGTTCGATCCTCAGCACCACATACAAAGCAATAAGATAAAGACATTGTGTCCATCTACAACTTTAAAAAAAAAATTTTTTTAAAAATAAAGTGTGCACAAATCAATGTTTCTTAGTTTTGAGAATGTGGGATATAACATCTTTAATTTTTTTTATCCTCATAGGCATTGGGCAAGTTGTTTAAACTCTGAGCCTGTTTCAACTATAACAGATTGAACTACTTTTCTATCTCAGTTCTTTTACTGCTCCATATAGCCATGATTTTTAATGCATTTATCTTGAGTAAGAATGCATAAAACTTGAGGGCTTAAGTTTTATAAATTTTTAACAATAGAGTTCCATGTCTTCCCAATTTTCTCACTGGAATGCCAAATTCTCTTAACTCCCCAACCTGTTAGGCATGCCTTTTTTAATCCAGGTATGGTGGCCCACGCCTGTAATCCCAGAGGCTCAGGAGGGTGAGTCAGGAAGATCTGGAGTTCAAAGCCAGCAGGCACTTAGCAACTCAGTGAGACCCTGTCTCTACTAAAGTACAAAACAGTGCTGGGCCCAGGTGCAGAGGCGCATGCCTGTAATCCCAGCACTATGGGAGGCTGAGACAGGAGAATCCTAAATTCAAAGCCAGCCTCACCACAGGGAGGCACTAAGCAACCCAGTGAGACCCTGATTCTATGTAAAACAAAATAGAGCTGGGGATGTGGCTCAGTGGTTGAGTACCCCTGAGTTCAATCCCTGGTTACCAAAATAAGTAAATAAGCATATCTTTTTTAAATGACTCTCCTGTAGTATGTGATAATTATGTATAGTCATGCATGGCATAAGGATGTTGCCATCAACACAGGACCACATATGGGATGGTGGTCCCATAAGATGGTAATGGAGCTGAAAAATGCCTTTTGCCAAGAATTTTTACTGTGTCTTTCCTGTTTAGGTACACAAATGCTTGCCTTGGTGATACAAGCATTACAATTACTTAAGTATTTAATGCAGTAACACGCTATACATGATTGTCATTACGAGCAGTAGGCTCTAGCCTAGGTGTGTGGTGGGCCATACCATCTAAGGGTGTATAAGTACACTCACCATGCCATTTGCACAACAACAAAGTCACCTAAGGATGTGTTCTTCAGAATATATCCCCATTGTTAAGTGACACATGACTATATAGATGTCTAAGAGATTTGGAAGAAAAGTGCAATCTTATTTTAACATGACCATGTGAATATCGTATGGAAGATACAATAGATTGACTATTTAAAAAAGGAATCTGAGATTAGGTATGTCTCTTGAAGTTTAACTAGATGTGTCCAAATTTTTAGTTTTGATCCTCTATGTTTAGATTCTATGTTGGATGTTGGATGGTGCTGACAGTACGAAACTCCTATTGCCTGCAGTTAAACTGAAGCTTTAGTATTTCATGTGAAGAAGCAATGAAGCTGAGATTACTCTGTTAAATCATTTCAGAAATGGTCCCTCTGCCCCCAAGCACTACTACACCAAGTCTCCCACCTGGTTTCAGCTAGTGCATATTTTCTCCTGTGTTTCGCCGTTGGGCAAAGCTTACTGGAAGAACTACAGTCGACTTCTTAATGATTTGCACATTAGAGGGCTTAACGTCTTTACAAATGAAAAACACACTGTGCAGTTAACATGCTAAAAGGAACTCAGCCTTTTTAGAAGAAATCATGCTGAATTATAATGTGACTTGCTGTGATTATGTCCCTTTGATCATTATGGTAGGGAAAACACTTGAGTAGAAAGCAATGGCCAAGAGTTATTAGTAATCATAAAACTTCCTATAAATGTCTGTTAGCTTTCTCCAGGATATATAAAGAATTCAAAAAACTTAACACCAAAAAAACAAATAACCCAATCAATAAATGGGCTAAGGAACTGAACAAACAATTCTCAGAAGATGATATACAATAGATCAACAAATATATGAAAAAGTGTTCAACATCACTAGCAATTAGAGAAATGCAAATCAAAACCACTCTAAGATTTCATCTCACTCCAGTCAGAATGGCAATTATTAAGAATACAAGCAGGGCTGGGGTTGTGGCTCAGAGGTAGAGCACTTGCCTAGCACATGGGAGGCCCTGGGTTCAATTCTCAGCACCACATAAAAATAAATAAAGATATTGTGTCCATTTACAACTAAAAAATATATTTAAAAAAAAAGAACACAAGCAGGGCTCGAGTTGTGGCTCAGTGGTAGAGCACTTGCCTAGCATGTATGAGGCACTGGGTTCAATTCTTAGCACTGCATATAAACAAATGAATAAAATATAGGTCCATCAACATCTAAAAAATATATAAAAAGCAATTTAAAAAAATACAAGCAACAATAAGTGTTGGTGAGGATGTCAGAGGAAAGGCACACTTTTACATTGCTGGCGGGACTGCAAATTGGTGCAACCAATCTGGAAAGTATGGAGATTCCTTGGAAAACTTGGAATGGAACCACCATTTGACCCAGCCATCTCACTCCTTGGTCCACCTTCTCACTCCTTTAAGTCCTACCCAAAGGACTTAAAAACAGCATACTACAGCGACGCAGCCACATCAATGTTTATAGCAGCACAATTCACAATTACTAAATTGTGGAACCAACCTAGATGCCCTTCAATAGATGAATGGATAAAGAAACTGTGGTACATATACACAATAGAATATTACTCAGCATTAAAAGAGAATAAAATTATGGCATTTGCAGGTAAACGGATGGAGTTGGAGAACATCATGCTAAGGAAGTAAGCCAATTTCAAAAAACCAAAGGCCAAATGTTTTCTCTGATTAGTGGATGCGGATCCATAATGGGGGTGGCCGGGAGCATGAAAGAAATAGAGGAACTTTGGATAGGGCAAAGGGAGGGAGGAGAAGGGAGGGAGTGTGGGGGGAGGAAAGATGGTAGAATGAGATGGACATCATTACCCTTGGTACATGTATGAAGACACAAATGGTGAGACTCTACTTTGTGTAGAGCCAGAGAAATGAAAAATTGTGCTCCATATGTGTACTATGAATTGAAATGCATTCTGCTGTTTCAATCGAATAAAAAAAGAAGATGTCTTATTAGTTTGAACCACAAGAGATGGCCAATGTAAAAGGTTTTTAATCTAAAAAATAACAATTTCACCTGTTTCAGCCTAATAATAATATTGAATTTTCTACTCCAAATATAAGCTCTTACTGGTAGCTTTTTGAGTATAAAATGATGGTGATTTACCAAACTGGCTATACTTCTCTAATAGTCTTACAACATACTGTTAAACAAAACCCTGATTAAAATACAAGTCTCTATCCGGTATTTAATGGCCTGGTTTTAAAAGACATTGTGGTAAACATGTAGTTAAACTAACTAACTTACACTCACATTGTCTTAACACAAAAAAGGGTTTTTTTTGCACGGCTTTGGGAATAAAAATTGTTATGTGGGGAGGGGAAATTCCCAAGCAATAACTTGCTCATTACATAAAACAGACAGTAACTGCAGGTGACAGCTCGCTTTGTTGAGACACCTGAAAGTGAGAAAGGCTGCCTCCGATTCCTTGGCGTTAATGAGAGGATATTAAGGCAGCCACCTTCAGCACCCACCAGCCCTTGGTCCCCAGGTCTCCTGGGGCATCATGCTGTGCTTAAATAAATATTTCTAGTATTATTATATTATACATCTAATATTTCCCTTCATCTCTTAAGACAGTTCCTTTCTTCCTTAGTTTTCTAAGAGTATTTCCTTTCACTGAGCTATAAATCTGTCTTCCTATAATTTCAGCCCCTGACTGATACACCTTGGAGTCAAAACAGAATATATGTAATCCTCTTTCAAGTAAAAGATCTTCAACTATTTCAAGACAAGTGCCCCTTGAGGTCCTCTCATGTGGCAGTTTTCATTCTCATGGCCCTGTTGTCTCTCCTCCGGGATCTGTCTTCTTGGGGAGCTGAGGCTAGAGGAAGATGAAGCCTTTCCCTCTTCTGAGGTCTGGACCACTAAAAATCACTGTTTTCTCTAATATGGTGAAACTTGTTCCTTCCCAGTGTACTGCGCTTAATCAAAGCACCACATCTGTAGACCTCAGAAACCATCTGTCTAAAATGAAGGAAGGATTGTAGGATGATCTCCAGGTCCCCTACGATACAAAAATTTTGTAACCATATTATAGATTCAAACTCCATGAAATGAGTGTTGATGAATATTTTCATCTTTAGCAAAATGAGAAGAAAGCAGGTTCAATTTGACAACTCAGTACTTCTCAAAGTGTAGTCATTTGCATACCACCATCACAATTTTTACCATTTCTAAGTATCACCTATACAATTATTACTGAACAGTTTTCTTTGAAGTAACTTCTTCCACTTATTTTAAAAGGAAACTTTTATATCAGAAGAAATGTAAAACCATTGTCTTTTGTCACAAAAAGGTTATAATCTTGAACACAAATACTTTAGGAGGTATGTTTATACTTAAATGCAAACTATTTCAAAGAACTTATGTAAAAGACCTGCCTTCCATCTGAAATCACCTCAAGGATCCCAGATAGTAGTCTGAAGAATGCTTACTGAAGAAGACTGCACTCATGAGAAGATATATTTTCTGCCACCTGGAGTCACAGGAACGTTTTCTTAGAAAGTCTACCTGGGTCATCAGCAGTTTATAACCCAAGGCCAAACTAGTAGAAGTTATTTCCATGATCACCTTCTAATAATAAAAGCCAACATTCATTGAGCATTTACTAGACACCCATGTGCTTTTTACATTTTCTAATTCCTGAAGTTAACATTAAAGTGGGTCATTTTACCAATAAAATCTATAATTATGATCTTGGACCTGAATTGATCAATTCCTATAAACCATATTTCCTGAAGAAAAGAAATAGCCAGGTGCTATGTCACACTCCTGTAATCCCAGTGACTCTGGAGGCTGTTTCAGGAGGATTGCAAGTTTGAGGTCAGCCTCAGAAACTTAGCAGGACCCTGCCTCAAAATAAAAAAATAAAAAGGACTGAGGATGTAGCTTAGTGGTAAATTGTCCCTAGGTTCAAATCCCCACAAAGGAAAGAAGGAAGGAGAAATAGCCTCAGACTGTAGCACAAGGTGCTAACTGACAGGAAACTAGAAAGACTCAAGACAAAAGAATCCACTTGGATCAACATCAGTTTAACTTTATGTGCAAGAAGTATATCTCTGATTTCCTTCCATAAGGCTACCAAATTGCTCTAAGATCTGTCATCAGTTATAGATTATAACCTCTAAATGACTGCTTTCAGAGGGAGGACCAATCTTCCATGATATTGATGATATCACTTAAGTGGGCCCAAAGAAAGATATTTCCCAAAAAGGACTAAAATGTCCTACTGACCCACAAGTCTTGGTTATGTCATTAGTTCAGACAAGGTGCACCTGTCTAGTACCCTAGTGAAACTCCTGGGACTGATCTCCAGTGAGCATGGCATTTCATTCTAGAGAAGACAGCCAAGTTTTAGCCCTCCCTGGTCTAACAAATACGTAAGAGGCCCAGTTTTTAGGGGGATGATTCAGATACTGACACATTTTCCCCATGTAGAAATATTTCCTTGATGATACCCATATATGGGGTTACCAGAGAAGCTGTTTCATTTCAGTGGGACCATAATTAAGAAAATGCCCTACACAGCCTCAAATAGACTTCCTGGTCTGCCTTTACCTATGCTCAGCAAATCCTCATTTGCTGTTTGAATTATAGATCTCAGTAATATCTGTTTTCTGACAGAAGGCCACTTTTACAGGTCAGAGCTGCCCATTAGGTTTGTAGAATCAATTACCTGGAGTCCACTAAAAGGCACAGTACACTGGGAAGACAATTATTCACTTGTTACTACACCTTGGAGGATAGCACATGTCCTATGGTCATAAAATAATCTTAGGGACAAAATCCCAACCAAAGGATATTAATATTTTCACCTTTTCACCTCCCTTTTTTTTTAGTTATGGTAGGGAATTCACCCCCCATCTCCACTCCCCCAAAAAAGAATCCACTTGGAGATCAGTGTTCTCATAATGGAAAATATATGTCTAAAATCCACTTTCTTTTGAATCGTCTCCTTCCCTCTAGAGCCAAAATGTAAAACTACAGAGACTGAAAACAGATGACTTATAAAGCTCACAATGATGCCAGATACAGTGCCACCTACAGAACCACCTTTCTGTCTGATGTATGGGGTGTTCTGTTTGTGTTTTATCCCTGTTATGGTTTCCTGTCAATATGTGAGCACTGGGGAACATTTTTAAAAACATCCTCAGTTGAGTCTCAGAAATTTCAGGAAATACCAACATCAGATGGATGTTATCCACAGTTACCCTCTGAACTGCTGTCTTCCTATATTGTGCTCTGGACAAGACTCCTTCTTCTTCCTCAGAAAACATACCACATATCCTAGGACACTAGCTTTAAAATATCTCCCTGAAGCCATCAAATGCCAGGCACAGTCTAGTTGGGTGGTTCTCACACTGGGCATCAGCATGTCTCCAGGAAAGCTGCCTGGGGCCCCACCCATGCCTACTAGATTGGAGACTGTCAAGGCGGAGCCTAAGAATCCAGTGCACTAGAGTTTGGCTTAATCTTCTTCTTTTAGAAAAGGGGAAGAAGGAGAGAAGCGAATGATTCATGTAAGATCCCACTATTTAAGAGCTAGGATCACGACGGTTCTTTACAGCTTCTTCTGGAGAGAGCAGATCCTCGGGATACTGAAAAAACATGCTCAGGCCTGATTGGACCCATCTTTGCTGGGAGTCTGACATCCTTCAGTGTGTGGTACTTACTTTTTAATATTTCCCACTGTGCAATTAATTAGAATCACTTTCCTTGCAACGAAGTTCTACTTCTCTTCCTAAATAGCAGGTGATCGCAACCATTAGGTATCTTATCTTTGCCAGTGTCTCTAAGCCTCCCAAACTAGTGTGACTGGTACCCAGGACCTGGAGTTTGTGAACTCTCCTAAAGCAAAACTCATCAAATCCAACCTAGAAAGGATGAAATCAGCCACGTGAAGAGAGGAAGTAAAGAGCTGAGGCAAATAGCACAGGCTTTTTGGTACAGTGTCTGATTCAAGTTTGGTTTTTAGTTTTCTTTTCTGCACAAGAGGGAAAAAATGACCACAGTATCAGGTTTTTGTTTTGTTTTTGGTTGTTAATGGACCTTTATTTATTTAGATGCGGTGCTGAGAATTGAACCCAGGGCCTCCTCACACATGCTAAGCAAGTGCTCTACCACTGAGCCACCACCCCAGCCCTGCAGTATCAGTTTTGCAGGGTGGTTTCAAGAAGAAAAGTAGATAGTGTGAAAAATACTTTGTCCATTGCCTGGCACATAGTGAACATCCAATGAAAATTGGCTGGTGTTGCTATGGTGGTGGTGGTGATGATGATGATCATCATCATCATCATGCAAAATAGAGTACCTGAGAAGACTTGGGAACTATCTAAACCCCTTCACTGAGTGTATCTAAATATCACCAATGACAGCCACAGCTTCATCTACTGTGGTGTAATTCCAGCTGAAGCAATACTGGGCTAACAGAATAGGCAGTCAGCATGGAGTTAGGAAAAATTAAAAAGAAGTGACTCGATTCTTCAACAAATTGTTGTTGAACTCCGACAGGTGCCAGGCTCTGGCCAAAATGCCTTAACGCACTATCTCATTTAACCCCACCCACAACCTTAGGAGGGGATGGACTATCAATATCACCCTCATTTTGCAGACAAAGAAACTGAGGTTCAGAGAGGTTAAATACCTTGTCCAAGATCACACAATTAATTTATGGTGGAGACAGAGCTCCCACTCAGGGCTTCTGACTCCAGTCAGAAGTGGGTGATAGAAATCCTACCTGAGAGAGCCAAGCAAATTTCCCTCCTTGGCAGGTCTTTAAAAGCACCAACCCTGCTCCATAACCATCTTTGGTTCTCACAATGATTTCTGAAGAGGATGAAGAGCTTTAGAAGCAAATGGTTTCTCTTTATAAAACAATATAAAAGACTATTATCCTAATAGCCATTTACCAATTATTGGTACCCATGGCATTGCAAGAAGTCAGTTGCAGCTCTGTCTTTAAATCCTTTTGTGGGTGTTTTCAGCCAGTCTCTCCTCATGTGGTTCTCACAGCATACCTAATGAACTGTTATTGCCTGAAGTCTGTGGTTAAACAACAAAGAATGAGCAAGAGTTGCTAAAAGGTCCACCTGTGAGAGTCTCTGTTCTAAACACTTTGCAGCCCAGTGGAACATCAAGGCAGTAACACCCCAGAGCGAGGCCAAGGTGATGGAGCGCCCAGGAAACCTGCACTCACCAGAAGCACGTGCCGGCGTGCAAGTGGCTTCAACCAGACTAATACCCAAAGTGGGATCTGTGAGGGTCTCCTTTCCTACTACAGATGTAGCAAGATTTGTTTTACATTCAAATCCTTTGAAAATAAATTTTATGTTTTCTCACTCAGTTTCCCCAAGTGAGGAAGGCATGGTAGGTCTGGGGAAAGGGGGTGCTTCAGAAACACATTGAAACACACGGATGGAGGTCAAGATCCCATTCCGAGACCATGGTGTCCTGGAATATTGGATATTTTAAGCAGTTTGATATTTTAAGGAGTTTGAGAAATGGCAAGTACAAGGACTTCCTGAACTTCTCTTAAAGCAGGTTATAAGACCCTCCTCTGAGAGGTGGCTTCCCTGTACTCAAAGGGAAGGAGCATCCTTATTCCTGAAAAAGAAGGACACCAAGAAGAACTAAGCCTTGTTAACCCCCCACTGCCACACTTTGTATACTCATGACTTTCCACTCTTTATCAACCTATTTGAGACACCCTCAGGTTGAACCGTTTCTTGGAGACTTCATTTCTTTCTAAGTTTCCCTTGTGGAGTAAAACTTTTATAGTAAATAAATGTGAATGTTTTTTTTCTGGTGAATTTGTCTTTTGTTACAGAAATCCAGCCAACAACCAACCTAGAAGGGTACAAGAAAAAGATATCCCCCCCTACAAAATCAAACCAAATTTTTTCTGCTTTGGCCTAAGTTATTCTAGGTCAATGCAAACTGGAATATCCTGCCATCCAGATGAAATGAGGATACATTCGGACACTTGTTGGTAGCCTGAAACTAACCACAGTTTATTTACATATGGTTTGCTTTCTCCAGGTCAAGAAAGGAGGGCTGTGAGCACAGGCTTCTCCTACAGGATCATCAGTAACTTGGCAGTTTTTCCTTGTGGCCAGAAATAGAATCTCCAATCTGATGGCTTCTGTGTAATGTGATACCATCTCCCACCAGGGAGTGCTCCTATGTTTGCCTCCAGCGCCCTCTACAGGACCTTGGTAGGCTGGATTCAGGGAATAGGCCAAAACCCCTGTTCCCATTTACCTGGGAGGAAGTGGTAGATTGACTGCTAAAACTGGGCAAGGCTCAGACCATCTGGGACAATTTGGTCACCTTACTAGAAAGCGAGTGAGAGGCATAGCCTGAGTTATTCAACCTCCATCAGTTTATGGTTGAAGTGGGGGTGGGAGTCAGAACCCCCCAGCCCCTGAACAGAACAACGCGTCAGAATCTGTAGCCCAGGCTGGGAAAAGAGTCTGGTGACTTACAGATTTCCTATGAGCTATGAATCATTCTTCTGACTTTCATTCACTGAATAAACAACTACTGATACCTTTCATGTGTCAAGGACCCTCCAGTATGACGTGGCCCCTTGCCTTTCATCTGGTAGACGAGATGTCTGTACAAAGACATAGGCAAATGTACTGCCCCCACAAATGACCAACTTTACATAAATGTGCCCTGGAAATGCCTTTACCCTTGTGAAAGGTGGGAAGCTCATTTCTGTGAGTGCCTGGGCAAAGCAGGAACCATTTAACAGGGGGAAGGCCCAAAGCAAAGGAGAAGCCAAACTAAACCACCAAAGCTCTAGAGCTAGACCACCTTATTGGTCTAGCCTTTTGGTCCTGACAGCCCAGAAAAGACAGGAAATACTTTGGTTTAAAGTGTGAAAGAAGCAATCAATTTTCCAGTCATAGGATGTTAATTGAGTAAATGATCATACTAAAAATACTTTGCACTTTGATGATGGCAAGAAAGATTATGCAGCAACATGAGGCAATATATATGCTACCAGACTAGGCTTTTTCAAAAAGTAAATGTGTATGAGGCTTCTAGCCATGTCTGATTAGATATGTATCCAGATGAAGCCTGGAAGAGGGAAGAACTGGATCCTGTGTGTACAGTGGTAAGATTATAAGTGATCTTTCATAACCAGGTTTAATACAACTCAATCATTTTGGTGGGGGGGCAGTACCAGGGATTGAACTCAGGCACCTGACCACTGAGCTACATCCCCAGCCCTATTTTGTATTTAGAGGCAGGATTTCACTGAGTTGCTTAGCGCCTCACTTTTGCTGAGGCTGGCTTTGAACTCGTTCTCCTCCTACCTCAGCCTCCTGAGCTGCTGGAAGGCATGCACCACCATGCCTGGCCAACCCAATCATTTTTATAATCAACAAGAATAAACATCTTTAATGCTATGAAGTTCACATGTACAAAATTCTAATGAAAATAGTTTTTAAAAACAGAATTACCTATGTACAATTATTATATGTCAATTAAAATTTTTAAACATATTTTTTTTAGAAACCACTGCCATACCTTAGACCTGTTACAAAAGAAAAAACCAACAATCCTGGATTAACACATTTGAAGTTACCCAGGAAGGGAAGAGAATAAAACTTAGCATGGGGGAATTAATAATCCTTTCAACTCATGGGGCTTATTATGTCCCTCTGTCTCCACCCTACTGATGCCACAGGTAGTGTCAGAACACCCAGGCCAGGAGTGAATCCACCACTCAAAGAATGCCAGTTTAGCTGAGCTGCCTCCAGGTGACTGGGAAACATAAGAGGCTAGCGTCCTTCCAAGAGATGATCTTTGCAGGATAACAAATCCAGGCTGCTGCTGGAGAAATGGAGATGGCGTCAATAGCCAGGCTGGGTGGAGCAGCAGCTTCTCACAGAACTTGGGTTGTCCACAATGACTGAGGGAGAGGCCACCAGCACAGATTCTGAGCTGCACAGAGCCTGGCTTTGTGGGCCCAGTGCCAACCAGAGGCATCCACACCAACATGCTCCGGCCCTTGCACTGTGGCTCCACCGACCCTTCCGAGAAGGGCTGAGATTGCTCGTGTAAGTTTAAAAACAACAGGATGTTTCCTCTTCACCCAGTGTCAAAACTCCCGGGATGTCAATGAAATCACAACATATTAAGTTCTCCACCCAGGGCCTATTCCAGCACCCAAGGCCTCTCCCTAAAGAAGGCAGGACCTTGATTGAGAACAAAGAAGTAGTTATTAACTAACTTGGAGGAAATCTGAATCTAGTTGTTAAATCCTCTCTGGACCTGAGTGCTGCCATCTAGAAACATGGTTCAGGGGTCAAAGAGAGTTGTCCTTAAAGTTTGCCCCACACATTCATTCCATGTCACTCCCCCTACTCAATACCCTAGAAAGACAGAAGGATCTGGCATATACCTGTGTGGACCATTTCTGGCCTCACTCTACAAACTGACCCCTGTCCCAAGCCTGATATGGTTTCAAATCTTCCTGGTCCCTGGAGGGAAGTTACCATTGCTGCTCCTTCCCAGCTCTCTCCCCAGCCTCCTCCTGGAAGTAGACTCTTCTACAACAAAGAGGAGTGGACAGGGCCCATCCTCTGCAATCTGGAGGTGGATCTTTGTTTTCCTTGTGTCCATTCAGGATTCTCCTGTCTCAGCTTCCTGAGCCGCTGGGATTGTAGGCATGCGCCACCTATACTTTCTGTCAGTACTTTCTGTCGGCATCCTAGAAAGCCAGGTGGAGGTGGAG
>CM053402.1:19676909-19755729 GCA_028644305.1 Xerus rutilus
AGGTATATATTCTTTAAAAATAAAAAAAAGATTGACAGATGGTCATCTTAAAGTGGTTTTTATTTACCTTTTTGTGATTTTCAGCATTTTACAATAAGTACATCTGTCATTGAACAAAGGTAAAAAGAAAGCATTCTACCTTTTTATAATCTGACTTTTGACCCTCTCCCCAGATTCATATGTTGAAGTCTTAACCCTGGTGATGTGACCCTATTTGAGGATAGGACTCTTGAATAAGTAATTAAGGCAAAATGAAGTCATATGGGTGGCCCAATGCAATGTGACTGGTGTCCTCATACGACGGGGACACTGGGACCCAGATATCATGGTCCATGTGAGGCTACATCCACAAGCCATCAACTGCAAGCCAAGGAGGAGGTCTCCGAAGTAACCAACACTGCCAAACCTTGACCTTAAAATTCCAGTCTCTAAAACTATGAGAAAATAAATTTCTGCTGCTTAAGTCACTCAAACTATGGTATTCTGTTAGGGCTGCCAGAACAAACTGACATGCCCTTTAAAGGCCAGCTTAAATGCCAGCCCTGCAACGAAAGCTCCCCTTCACTCCAAACTTCCCCTCCTTCCAGCCTCCTGTTTCTATCACTTTGTGTCATCCAGTCTCATTCAGGGTTACTTTTGCTCGCCCTTCTGCTGGGCGACTTAAAAACAAAGTCCATGTCCCTTTTCTACTTTTTCTACTCCACCCCTGCTTGCCCAGATGGCCGAGAGGGCTCCATGGAAGACTATTGATATAAGGACAGAGGGACTTCCCTGGGATGCCAGTAGGGGTCAGGCCACTTAGATGGTTCCCCACGCAGGTGCTGGTTGGTGCTGGTGCTGGTGCTGGTGGTGTGCGTGTGTGTGTGCATAGGTGAATATGTGCATGTGTGTATGCATTTGTGGATGTGCACACGTATGTGTATTGGGCATGTGTGTATGAACACCTGTCTGTGTGCATGTGCGTTGGGGGAAGGTGTGGTTGCTCCAGGAGGGTACCACCTTTTACCAGCTGTGTGATATTGGGGGCAGTCACACTCCACACCCAAACCTTAAGAGTCTACACAGCACTTTCATAGGCATGCTCTCATCTGGTTGTCATAACAATCATCCACCAAGTTTACATATTATTTCCTCCAGTTCACAAGTGAGGTAGCCATCCTCAGAGAAGAAGGGGAGCAAAACATTCAGAAACAATAATAGCCAAGATGTACCGAGCACCCAGCACCACAGTAAACATGTTGCCTGCATGCCTTGTCCCTATTAATCTTTTTTTTTTTTTTTGGTACTGGGGATTAAACTCAGGGGTACTCGACCACTGAGCCACATCCCCAGCCCTATTTTGTGTTTTATGTAGAGACAGGGTCTCACTGAGTTGCTTAGTGCCTCACCGTTGCTGAGGCTGGCTTTGAACTCGCAATTCTCCTGTCTCAGCCTCCCAAAGTGCTAGGATTACAGGCGTGCGCCACCACACCTGGCTTGTCCCTATTAATCTTAACAATGAACTTATGAGGGAGGAATTATTAGGAGACCCATTTTACAGATAAGGAAATAGAGGCTCAGAGGAGTTGCCTAAGATCACATAGCTAGGAAGGGTGGCACTGGAACTTAAACCCAGGTTAATATGTTCACAGCTGTACTTAGACCAATATGCCCTACTAACCTCTCCCCATACAAATAAGAAAATAATGGATGCTAAATGAAGGGAACAGACAGGTGTTGCTCCAAAGTTCATTTAGTGTTGTTTATGGCGAAGAGTTTCACAAGTCCGAGTTAGCCATCCAGGTCAACCCCCCACACCTCTTCCAGCCCCAGGTGTGTGCCAGCCTCTAGGCTGGAAGACACCAGGATACAGAGAGAATTAAGAGGAGGACTCTGTCCAGGAGTTGTCACCTAGGCAAGACAGACTGGTATCTAATGACAGTGACCAAGAAGACATGAATCAATTTAAGGTTCTGGCTGGAGCTTTGTGGAGAAAGCCCTGGTCCTAATCGTGTGAATAATTTTCTAGGACACTCTGAGCAAATCACAGCCTATCTCGTGACCTCAACTTTTATAACTAAAAACAGAGTTACTGAATATGTACTGCAGAATACCTTCTAGGGGCTACTATCAATCATTTATACCTAATTTCTATTCTTTCAGGCCCACCTCATGTTTCCAGACAACCAAAAACTTTAACCCTGACAATTAAAGAAAAGCAATCTGTTCACTGAAGAAGGAGGTAGAAATAACTCCAATGGCCAATTCTATCCTATGCCATCCCCGGCCCCAGGATAAAAGGCCCAGCTAGGTCTCAGCCCTCAGCCCTGGGATGGGTGACATTTCAGAGGAGAGGATCTATATGGAATAGCAATGCACCTCCGGAAAAGCCAGAGGACGAGGGTTGAGTCAGTAGCAATAGTAAGGACAACAGCCACTCCTCTGAACTCAGAGCTGGACCTGTGTGGGCCTCTCCCAACTTCTGCCCCTCTTCCTGAACCTCTCCTACCAGATCAGTTTTCTCAGAAGTGGGGCAAATCACTCATCGGTTTAATTTCTTGTAAGACTCAAGAGACAAGAAGCAGTGTTAAGAAACTGACTCAACAACAGTTTCTTATACAAGTGCACAATTGGTGACCGTGTCCAGTTGACGAGCACAGTCACTTTAGATTCTGGAGCACCTTAGTACCTGTTATACATTAGGTTTCTTTTCTTTGTGTGTTTTCTTTTTCTTTTTCTTTTTTTAATGATGGAAGGAAACCTGCCTACAATTTAGATTGAACCCTTCACCTTCCCTCCCTGCCTCCAAACCCAATCCTGGGAAATTTCTGTTCTAATACAATGATCCTTTCTCTGAAAGAGAAAGAAGAAAATGGGCTGCTCCTTCTGTGGGTCCTGTATTCTACCATGCCCGGGCTGCCTACAGCATTATGGGTCTTCTCCTGGTGCTCTCTGAGCTGCTGGCACTCCACAGCTCACCCAGCATAGCAAGGGGCTGGGTCTTTGCAGGAAAACCTCACCTTCCTGAGCTGCTTCAGAACCCAAGGAGATGTGACGAAAGAGAAAGATTTCTCCGTAACTGTGCCCACAGGGCTCTGGGGCCTTCACAAGCTAAAACCTATGCCGGGTCAATTGCTTACCTTACGGCCCAGCAGGACCAGCAACCTTCCTACCATGCATTCAGGGCAACGAGAAAGCTATTCAAGTCAGTTTTGGCTCATCTGACAAATATCACATAAAATGGAAAGATGCAAGTTCCTATCTCCAGGAATCCAAGGTCTATGGGGGGAACGAGAGGGTCTTTATCCCTTCTTTCCTACACCTGCTCTTCCTGCAACCCCATAATCCTGAGAGCAGGTGGTGAGACCAGCTGGGTTGAGTCAACTTGGACAAACCAATGCTGTTACCTGTCCCCTTTAGCTAAAGACCCAGTGGAATCTGAGAGGTTTCAGAATTGTCACAATCTTGGTCACCTTGGACCCCTTCCACATAGCACAATTTGGGGATTATGCTCCTGGTAAGGGTTGAGTTTACAGAAAGCTGGACACACCGCTTGTGCCCTGCAAAAGAGAAAATGATACAAATGGGGAAAGGCACAGGGGCAGAGACTTAGACTGGAACAGGCAGCCAAGTCAGGGGAAGTGTGACCCCAAACCCCAGGCTCTGTGCAAGGGTTGGAAGATAGAAACTTTGCCAGCTGTTCTTTCCTGGTTGGGAGCTATTGAAGGTGAATGGAAGGATTGCTTAAGTTGGGTGAGGTTGGGTGAGGGGGAACATCAAGCAAAGTCCATCTCAAGCAGAGTCCATCCCATCCCAAAGGCAACTTGGTGCCAAAAGGTCAGGTCCAATCAGGTCTGGTCAGGTATGTGGCTCAAACATTGCCCATGCCAACACAGAGAGCTAATTTCAAAACCCAGCACTGCCCCTCACTTGCTCTGCCCCCTTGGAAAGTTCTCTGAGTTCTTTCAAGCTTCAGCTTCCTTATGGATACACTGGGGTTCATCACCAGTGCTTGCCCGAGGGGTGTTGTGAGGATAGAATGAGATAATAGGTGCCAAGCACTTTGTTTTCAGATACATAGATCCTTCCAATCCTCCCAGCTAAAGATGGCCTGTGCCTGACCTTGAACTCACGTCACAGCCTGGCTTTATCTTTCATTTTCTGCTCTTAAAGGGAAGATCCCTATTTGATTCACATCCACAGCAACCACCAGAATCCAAATGATGATTGAGAATTTAAATGGGTCTTGTGAGAAAGGGAGTAAAAAAGAAAGGACTTAAAACAATGTTACTGGCAGAAATATACAAGTACTGCCAGCTACCAAAACAAGGACAAAGTCAGACTGAGTTAATGGAGCTTGGAATCCAGCTCGCCAGTTAGAGTGAAGGGGACATAAAAGGTAGACTTGCTATGACTCATAGTGTGGTCCATGGATGTCACCTGCGAGCTTCTTAGAAATACAGAATCTCAGACCCTATGCCAGACCCACTGAAATAGAATCTGAATTTTAACAAGACCTTCACACGATTTCTATGTGCACCAAACTTGGAGAAGAGCTGGGCAGTGGCTCTCCATCTTGGCTGCATGTTGGAATCATCTAAAGAGCTTCGAAAAATCCTGATGCCCAGAATATCTAGAATCACATTTATTTTTGTAGCTCCCCAGGTGATTCCAGCAGGCAGTTGGAGTGGAGAGCCATATTTGAACTACAATTTGCAGGTCAAGAAACTGAGGTCTAAGGTCTGGGGTGGTAGCTCAGTGGTAGAGCACTTGCCCTGCACGTGTGAAGTTCTGGGTTGGATCCTCATCACCACATAAAATAAATAAAGATATTGTGTCCGTGTACAACTAAAAAAAAGAAAGAAAGAAACTGAGGTCTAAAGGGATAACTTGACCTGCGCAGGATCATACAGCAAGTGAGTGACAGAGCTTGGGACTTGAACCCGAGCCCTACGACTCCACGACTCTCTTCGCTCTTCTTTGTTGCCCTACACAGGAATTTGGGAGATGAGGTTAGGTGAGAGGGAGCATCAGGCTTCCCATCCTGGCTTGGCTTCTTCATGATTGAACCCATGATGTCAAGTCCCAAAGGAGGAGCTTTGTAAGTATAGGTGATCTTATGCCTTTGGATTCCCTGATAGAGTATGGAGGCCTTACTATCCCAAAGAGTAGGTACGAGAAGCCTGGAATCAGGTGGGAATCTGCTTCCTAACCCATGGCCAGCCTCTGGATTGGCACAGCCTGATACTGTCACCCAGCAGGCCGGCCCCACCCTTCCCACAGCCCCCCGTCTTCCCAGAGACACAGAGCACCCAGGGACTGTCCCCCCACCAAGCCCCACAATTCTGAGAACTCAGGTGAGGTTTCTGAGCCCCACAACCTCAGCTCCTGGCTCCTCTCAGAACTGCCGGGACAGGCCCGTTCTCAAGTCAGCAACCGCGGCCCTCTCGAAACCCGCAGGGCTGGAGGCTCCTCGTGACTTGTTTTGCTATCTTGTCAGGGTTTTGGGGGCGTGTGTGTGTTCAAACCTCTGATTGTCTCCGCTTTGTGTCTTTCTCTGGCGTGTTTTTGAAGTGGCTTTTTGTTATTCTGCCTCCGCTCACTCATCTTTCTCGGCAGCCGTGGAAAACACTTGGCCTGTTCTGCTCTCGGCTCAGCCCTTGGATTCCATGTAAACAGCTCGCCTGGTGGCCTGACCAGGCTGCACAGGAGGGAGGGCCCGGGCCTGTGGAGCCTTTGAGAATCAACACGGGACATAAACATCTCCCTGCTCAAGGAGGATGGGGTAGGCACAAAAAAGCAGAAGGGACTTTCTAGGCACACAAGTTTGCTATTTCTAGACACACTCTTATTCAATTATTCTATTGACGGCCCAAACAGGTCTGTTCTACAGCCCTGGAGTAGGCAGGAATAGGAGCTTCCTTCTTCCATGAGCCAAAGGCTGGGTAGAAAGAGGACATTCACATGCCAGGAGCCTTTCTGGTCTCTTTCCTCTCCTGAAAATTGCGGGGGAAACCTCCATCTGCTCTGTCCAATATGGTAGCCATTAACCACCTGCAACTATCGAGGGCCTAAAAAGTAGCTTGTGTGACCAAGAACCTGAATTTTATTAGGTAATTTTACTACTACATTTAAATGAAATTTGAATAGCCACAGGTAATAGGTTGTCATAGAAAATTGAGAAAATGCAGAAAAACAAAAGAAGAAAGTTAAAATGCCTAAAACCCACTGCCCAGAGATAAAGGGTTAAAACATTTAAATGTATATTCTTCCAGATATTTTCCCATGACTATATCTTCATTTTTTTCAAAATTGAGATAATACTATGCTACCTACTTTGTAATAGTTTTTTCTCACTGCTTATGTGATTAACAAATATTCTTATACCATCAATTTAATGGCTACATGGCATTCAATAATGTATAGTAAACACAATTTATTTATCCAAATCTATATTAATATTTTCTCCATTTTTGCTACCATTTTAAAAACATTGCTATGAACATAATAATGGCAATACCTTTGTGAAAAGTCATTCACTGATACCTTAGGGGAAAAGAAGATAAAAGAATATGGCCTCCAGAAGCAGTGGTACAAGCCTGTTATCCCAGGGAGGCTGAGGCAGGAGGATCACAAGTTCAAGGCCAGGCTAGGAAACTTAACAAGACTCTGTCTCAAGGGGCTGGAGTTATGGCGCAGTGGTAGTGTGCTCGCGTAGCACGTGTGAGGCACTGGGTTCGATCCTCAGCAGCACATAAAAATAAAATAAAGATATTCTGTCCACCTACAACTAAAAAATAAATATTTTTTAAAAAAAAAGACTCTGTCTCAAACAAAAAATTAAAAAGACTGGGGGTGCAGCTCAATAGTGAAGTGCCCCTAGGCTCAATTCCCAGTACTGGGGGTAGGAGGAGGCCAAAAAGCATACAAAATTTTAAGACTGCTCCTGAATGTTAACCAAATTACTCTCTAGAAAAGTTGAGTCAGTTCACTTTTCTATCAGCAGAGCATGGCAGCACCTATGTTTATAAACATGAGCATTAGAGATTGAACTTTTCAAATTTAACAAGGTTTGAGAAAACTGTTTTTCAAGAAACCACCAATGGGCAACTCATTATTCCCAAAGTTCAGCACACCCTTAATGAGCACTATGTGCCTGATGGTGCCTTAAATACTGGTGATTCACTTGAATGGAACACATCCCTGCTCTCCAAGAGCTCAGGGCAGGGGAAAATGAAGGGCTGGGCTTGAACAACACAGACGCTAATTAGAGGTAGCGGAGGCACCCAAGGAAGAAAACCTCATAATTCTCTCTGGCAATGCTGGGAAGTGTGATAGAGCAACAGCATCGGAGCTGGCTCTAGGAGGATGAGTACAGGCTCTGACTCGTGGCAGGAGGTGGCAAGAGATGGTGGCGAATACCAAAAGGATCAGAGGAACAGGGGGTGGGAAGGGTATCATTTCCATCCTCCAGGGACTCCTACATTTATCAGTGCCTTGTAGTTGGGATGCTCTCCTTGGGTCTATCCACCAGCCTCAACTGCAGTTCTAAATCTCTTCCTCTGGTTATTTGAAATGGGAATGGGAGATGGCTGGGTAGCATTCTCCATAAAGTCGTCCTCAGAGGCTACTTGAACAAGGCCAACACCCAGCATGGTATGGTATGTTTTTTATTGAATTGAGTGTCTTTTGGAGTATTCACACCTTTTCAAGAACCAACATGGACATGTAACATCATTATACCATTAAAAAAAAAAAAAAAGTAGAAGTCACAGGACAAAGGCCAGGGTGACCTGGACTACCCAGGTCTCCAGGCCTGAGCCAACCTTGTCCACCATTATTAGGATGGCAAGTGCCAACCCTGGATAGAGAGGAAAGCAATCCAATAAAATTCTGGTTCTTCTACTTAGGACCTTGAGGGAATGTACTTCATCTTGCTAAGCCTACAAAATATAGTTTGTAAGAGGAGGGAAAAATTAGGGGTGGGGGGGGAAGCATTTTGTTTTTAAAATAATAATAGTAACAACCACCTTTGACTCCCCTCAGTGTGGGCCCATGGCCAAGCTGGCCAGTCCCTTGGTTCTCTTTTCGTCAGTCTCTGTGACCCACAAACACGCACACACACCCTTTAAACCAAGTTTCTTTAGTTCCAGCATTTCAGGAATAATGCAAGCCCCTGAAGATGACCTTTCTTAGGAAACTCATTGACGAATTAAGGAACTTGCCCGTGTCTCAGAGCGGGAGGTAGGAAGGGCATGACAGCCACTGAACCCTTTCCTCCCCCTGCCCCACACTTTTCCCTAATTCTGCCTCGTGACGTCAAAGACAGGATGAAATTTCCCTACCTACCCTACCTTTACCACCCGCTTCTCCCTTGCTCTGTGACACATGGTGTCCCTGGAGAGTCCCCCACATCATCACAGAACAAAAACAAAAACAAGAAAGAAAAAATACCAAACCTTCCCCCTTCTCATCCCCGCCCCCTCAGCCATGGGTAGCCCACATGATGGGGGCTCTTTGTTGCAAATACTAGAAATGAGATCAACTTTTTATTTATTTTTTCTTGTCTTTTCACTTCTGCTATTTAAACAGAAGTGCCTGCCAGTGACCTAGGCACTACACCCATGATAATTCAAGTTTATTTTTGGATTTCTCAGCTGAAGACATCTACAAAGGACTAAAATGGGCTTGGGTGATTCAGTCACGGAGAGGAAAGAGGAGGAAGGCAGTGAACATCGCGGAGAAGCTGCTCAGGACCAGGTGCCTCGCCAGAGTGATTCCATTACGCCCTCACTGTGTCTCTTAGATGAAACCCTATTATAGATTGTATTTTCGTAGATAGTGAAACTGGGGTCCTGTGTAGTCAAGTGACTTGGTCAAAGTCAAACAGTAAGTATTGGGACTTGGTTCGCAACCAGGACAACCGAAACGCACAAGGTCTTTGTGCTGAGCCTCAGCCCCCACTTTTTCCCTCTCCTGCTCCTATGGCTATTGCACCCAAATTCATTGCACCTTTCTTCCCCTGTGTGTTTGTACTGTCTCTGTCCCAGCTACCACCTATATACTTTGCTCTTTTCTGCTTTGGAACAAAAATAGGGCCAATCAGAGAAGGTTCTGGAAATTTAACTTTGCCTCCCACTTAAGCAACGGCTCATGCCTCACTCATTCTAACCCATTTACCTGACTGACCCCTGGCCCCTGGGAATCCTGTTGAGGAGGATAAAGGTAAGGCAGAATTCTTTAATGGTGACAAGGAAGATCCCCCAGACTCAGAGCTACACGAATCAAGGTTGGAATCCCAGCTGTGGCTGCTAAAGCACTTAATGTCACCTAAGCCTCTGCCACCTCATCTATACGCCCACCTGGAAGGTTCATTGAGAGATCTAGCTGAGATCATGTGAGGAAAAGGACCCAAGTCAGACTCAAGCATCCTAAAAATATCTCCTTCTTCCCTCTCTGTCTCAGGATTGGAGTACAGCACTGACACCAGGGAGCCTGGCCTGCAGACAGCTTTGCTAGTTCTCCCAGAGAGGCCCAATCAGGTTCATTCAAGCCTGCCTTAAACACGTGTAGGCCAGGCGTGGTGGTGCATGCCTGTACTCCCAGCACTTTGGGAGGCTGAGGCAGAAGAATCACGAGTTCAAAGCCAGCCTCAGCAACGGCGAGGTGCTAAGCAACTCAGTGAGACCCTGTCTCTACATAAAACACAAAATAGGGCTGGGGATGGGGCTCAGTGGTTGAGTACCCCTGAGTTCAATCTCCGGTACCAAAAAAACATTTGCAGGGCCAAGGCAAAGCAGAGACCTACATACCACCTGCCCCAAAAGAAACCTTATGTATCAAGCTAATAGACTATCACATCAAAGAGGCTCTGTTTTATTTTGAAAATATCTACAAAATGGCAACAACAGCAAAAATTCATACCAGTCTGAAAGAACATGTTCAAATTTAGAATTTTGAGATTCCTTAGAAAGCTTATATCCGACCCCTGGCTCCCCCACAGTCTGTACACTCACACTTTGTGCACAGTCCCCACAACCAGCAGCCCTGGGCCATGGCTTGAGGCTGGGGGCACACACATGGACTGTGCTGTCTGGCCTGGAAGAGGCTGGTGAAGGCCCGAAAGGGGCTCGGCTCTCTTGAGGTGGGAGGAACTCTGGGAGAAACACAGCAGGGTGGACACAGACCCAGCAGGACCCACTCTCCACCTGACAAAGGAGGACAGCCTAAGGAAGGCCAGAGACAGCCTCTGAGGTGTGGGTCCCTCCACCCACCTGAGGGCAGCACTGTATCCTTTACCTGTCACTCTAAATGGAGATTCTCATCAAGAGCTGGGACCTGGTCCTTCTTCCTGAGTTAAACCGCAAACATGACATTTGAAAAGAAGCTATACTTTTGATCATATCAATCTACCTGCGATGTCTTTGTCTTTCTCCACGTCCAGGATGGGGGCCCAGGAGGGGGAGAGTCCAACATGCATCCCTTAGTACTTACACATAGAACCTCTTCTGCTCTGTTTTTATTCTTTGTTTAAAAAGTCTTTCCTCCAAAAAAATATTGACAGAAACCAGATCAGTGGTTGCCAGGGGCTGAGGGTGGGGTAGAGGGCTGACTATCAAGGGACACAAGAGAATTTGAGGAGGGAGGGGGTGATGAAACTGTTATCTACTTTATCTTGCTTGTGGTAGTGGTTACACAGCTGTATGCATTTATTTTTTTAAAAAACTAGAACAGAACACAAGGACAGGTGAATTGTACTATATGGAAGTTACAGCTCAAAAAATTACATAATAAAAATTTTTGCTCCAAACCATGTTTTAAGAAAGGAGCAGGATTATAAAGGAGGAATTATTCAGGCATATAAATTAACTTCCTGCAATATGGCATTTAGGATGAGTCATTATAGTGGACATCTGTCATCTGTTATATCATGGTTGTTCATTCTTTTAAAAATAGCCTTCCTTTCCGGAGGAAATTCCCTCATTATTGCCCTGCATCCCCAGTAAAAGTCAAGAACTCAAACTCCCAGCCTCCAATGCAGCTAAGACAAGGCATGTGACCAACTCTCCACCCATCAGAAGCACTCACAGATTTTGATTCTGGAGTGAGCACTGTTTGGCCGCCAGGGCTACATGGAGGTTTCGTTTTTTTGCTGACGGGGAGGCAGCAGAAGCATTTGATTTGGGGGCTTTCAGTGGTTGTGAGGTTGAGTTCCTGGTTCAACTAGTGGAATATGGGGAAAAAAAGAAGGGAGGGGGAGTTCCATTCCTGGCCTGCTGCTTTGGGAAAGTCCTGAACTTCTCTGAGTCTGTTTCCTCATCTCTAGAAGGGACTTCATGATGCTTACATCCCAGGGTAGTTGTGAGATTACATGAGGTGATTTAGGATCTAGAATACAACACCTGCTGAGTAAGTATTAGCCCCTACCCTTCCTTAAACAATTGATAAGATCCTTGAAATTGGTGACCTGCCTATCCATCTGGGGGCTCCCTAAAGGCCAGACTATGTCCTGTCATCCAGTCTAGACACTTCCCCAGAGCAGGGACCCCATGAGCTTTACTCAGAGGCCAAAAGTGACACTGATCTTTGAGGAGCAGGGACAGATTGCCACACAGGTAGGTAAAGATAGGCCCCGTTGAGCTGCCATCCTCTGCCCAACTCCTCTCTAGCAGTACCGAGGACCGGCCACTATTTTAGGAGCCCTACAAAGAGCCTGTTTGGGGTCAAATTTATAGAAATATGCTTCAGTTTAATTTAATACACTTTGATTGAGCACCAAGAATATACTGTGTTACATATCTAAGACATAAATATAGTGCCACTGAGTTGACATCTGATTGAAGAAGAAAGATGCACATGTCTATGATACAAATCTGCCTGAGAGCACAGCAGCAGTGTGAACAGCATTCTAGGGGCCTGAGGCCTCAGGAATTCTTCAGGAGCAAGGGCTATTAGAGCTGGGTCTTGAATGACAAGTTAAAATCAGGCAGAGGCAAAGGGAGCCAGAGCCTGAAAGAAGAGGTTGTGCTTTCATCCCTCTGGGGTCATTGGTCCAGAGCAAAGTTGGTCCAGAATGGTTGCAGCACCATGTGGGTTACAGGTAGAGATACAGGAGATCAAGTCCAGAGGTGTAGAATGGGCTAGGTTGAGAGGGGCTTTGAATGCCATGCAGGAGGCACAGGAAGAGGAAGAGGCAGACACTGTCTCCTTAAAGGATTGTGTGGGAAGGAACAAGATGATGTCCAGACTCCTTCCATCTTTTCTTTCTAACCAAAACTCTGCTAGGATTTCCTCAATGTGCATAACCCAAGCCCACAGCCCCTCCAGGAGATAATCAATGGAATCCCCAAAGGTGAGGCCAGAGAGGAGAGCCAAGATCAGCTGGCTCAATGCCCAGATGAGGAAACAGGAGGAAAGGACCTGATGAAAAGGTGGCTGGCAGAGCTGAGACTGGAACCCCACAGCCTTTTTCCACTGAGACAGATGGTCTCAGGCTAAACAGGAATTAAGACACAGGTTTTGCTAATAATTAAAATGTGCACTTTCCATTGTGAGATGGGCAGGATGGGCCCAGCAAAGGACAGTCTGGGGGTGGGGAGTGGGTATTCCAGATTTCTAATTCATCACTTGCCATGGGACCAGTCTTATCATTTCCACCACAGAGTTTATTTCAGTCTAGCTTCTGGTCTCCGCCATGGCAAGTCGCCAAGATAAAGTTCTCGCCACAAGAGCCAACACTGGGTCTCAGTGGGAGACAACAGAAACCAGAAAAATTTTGAGGCAGTCAGTCCTCAGGACGCTGGCTTAGAGCTAATGGGGACAGCTGGACAGCGTGGCCAATCCCACCCTCTCTGGTTGACCAAACCTAGAATGGCATGAGCTTCTGCTGAGTGATTCTGGAAGAATAAACTGCTCCCCTGCTTTCCCTTTTACCTTGCTTCCGACACTTCTCCTCCTCACCTGCCCCCATCCCTTCCCTCAGGGAGCTTGGCAACCCAAAAGCACAGCCACAGAAACCTCTCCTCTCGATGCCCAGATGAACCCACGCAGCAAAACAGGAAGCCTCTTCCTGGAGGCAAAACCATTGTGCTCTCTCTGCTCACGTGTCCTGACAAGTGCAGGAAACCGCCAGCGGGTCATAGCAGCAGGTGTGATGGTGACCTGCGCCCTCCCACCAGCCAGCCTGTGCTGGGCCCTCCTTCCCTTTTCTTCTCCATCCTCTTTGTCCCCACAGTGTGACGATCCCCTCACCTCACCCTTGTTGGTCTCTTCCCTCTCAGTGACCCAAGGTCTGATTAAGCTTTTATAAGGCCCTGAACCCTGAAAAGATTATAGTCTCCACCCCAACGTGATTCCTAATATTAGCCAGAGAGCACAAAATATACACATGTGCTGAAATTAAGAGAGCTTTTTAGATCTTCTGATTACAAAATTCTAGGTCAGTTTAAAGGAGAACGTTTCTCAAGTTTGGAGTGTCCCTATCTGGTTGGGGCCCTAAAGCCATGCCAGATCTGCCCATTGGGTTACCCAGCACTGGTGGAGGCCCACTTTCCTTGGTTTTTCTTTTTTACATGGGCACAGATCATTCCCAAGTAAAATTTAAAAAAAGAGGTTGGAAGTGGGGTCAAGGATGAGAGTGTAACCTTAGACTTTGCTCATCAAATTCCAAGCCCAGAAAGACTGAAAGCCATTGGACAATCTGGGCGGAAGCTCAGAACTGGTACTTTGACCAGTGCAAGAGAGGCAGGGCTAAATCTCTGCAGGCCTGACTCCCTAGGAGAAGGGCGTGGCTCCTCTGCTGGATCTCTCTAGGCCAGGGATCTTATTAAGGATCCCCAGACTTGCTCTGTTTCCCTGTTTTGTTTTTCCTCATAACAGGAGGTTGAGTTTATGGTCTGCTAAATTTTTCTTTATCCTGCAATAACCAGGTCATCAGTGGGGTGGTTGGACAGCTTGACTGTGAAGGTTACTTCCAGCTCCTGCTCCTTCATTCTTCAAAACATTTCTTCCTGGGCAAGACTTCCCCAAAGAACAGCAGTGCACATTCTCCAAGAATAGGGTGGAGTGCAGTAAACCTTGTCTGAGGGCATCTTTTCCAGGCAGGGAGGGAGCAGCCACTGCTTGGCTCTTCAGTCCATGCTCAGCATCAACAGACTGCTTGACATAATGGGAAAAGCCCCTTAACTTGGAGTCACATTGCTTCTCTTTAAGTCTGTTTCCTCAATCATAGAATGGAAACCTACCAAGCAGGGCAGTCCTAATGTTTAAACGAGATAAGACATAGAAAGTGCTTAGATATGGGAATCCCATGCAAGAGATGGAGACGTTGTTTTGTGCTGATGGCCAAGCTTCTTGAGGCCCAGACCAGGATTTGTGGACTTTCAAGCCCAAATACCTCACCTAATACCTTGCAGAAGAGGTGCTTAGCAATTGGCTATAGATGAATGGATGACAGACAAAGGGTCAAATACTGGAGCACAGTCAACTGTAAGAATTGCTTTGTACACCATCTGCTCCGCATACTCCAGCTCCCCTGAGCTGCCACTTTCCCCCCAAGCCTTCCTGTTTAATCTCCTGTGTGCTCCTATGGGATGTTAGCCTTTCTCCCCAGTTAGCACTTACTGCATTATATTATAATTTTGTCTTCTATTATTTAAGAAATACTATAAAATATTTAACACATAAAGTTAAAATGAATAATATAATAAAGACCTTTGTCCATAAACAAAACATCACCAATAAACAGTTTAAGCTCCCAGGTACCCTTTTCTATTTGCATCCCCTTCTGTCCCCATCCTGAATTTAGTGTACATCTTCTCCTGCATGTTTTTAGACTTTTATCCATACTGGTTAGAGGTAGTCACTTCACCTCTTTATTTGTCCATCTCTCTCATTTTTGTGGGACTGAAATTTTTGCCACCCCCAAAAAAAATCACATATTGAAGCCCTAACCCTTAATATGGCTCCATAGGATAAGGGGACTCCAAGGAAGTAATTAAGACTAAGTGAGGTCATGAGAATGGGGGCCTGATTCAATAGGATTAGTGTTCTCCTAAGAATAGACACCAGAGCACTATCTGTATCTCTGACTCTCTGGTGCGCTCTCTCTCTCTCTCTCTTTCATCATACATGTACCAAGGAAAGGTCATGTGAGGACACAGAGAGAAGATAGCCACCTGCAAGGCAAGACTTTGATTTGGGACTTCCAGAATGTGAGGAAAGAAATTCCTACTGTTCTTTAAGCCAGCCACTCTGCGGGATTATATCATGGCAGCCCAAGTGAACTAATATACTCACAATGTTCCATGTAAGTTTGGCCAGAGAACATGTTTGTGTGTTCATTTTTGTATCTGTAGAGTCCAGCACCATGTCTGGCACATAAATGTTCATCAAATATTTCTTTTTTTCTTTCTTTCCTTCTTTCTTTTTTTAATTTGGGTTCAGGGGATTGAACCCAGGGGCACTTAACCACTGATCCACAAGCCCAGCCCTTTTTTAAATATTTTATTTAGAGACAGGGTCTTGCTAAGTTGCTTAGGACCTCACTCCATTGCTGATGCTGGCATTAAATTTACCATCCTCCTGCCTCGGCTTCCTGAGCCACTGGGATTACAGGCATGTGCCACCACACCCAGCATCTGCATCAAATATTTCTTGAATGTATAAATGAAGTCACTGCAGAAGCAGAACAGGTGTCTTAGGGTCCATTCTCTAGGCACAGGGTGTTTTCTACTCAATCATGATACAGGTCCAACTCAAGCTACTGCTGAGATTAGCCTCTTCAATCAGTTTCCAACAAAGGAACATTAAGAGTAAGGAAGAACAGCATTCCAAAGAAAGGAGCAGAGGGAGTAGTGGTGTCTTGGGAAAAGTTGGAAGCCACTTCATCAATCAAACATTTGCTTAGCACCTGCCTATGAAGCATTCAGTGTTGAACAGAATTCTCTTTCATTAGGCAATCGGTTTTTGAAAGACCATAGACCAAGTGGCCCAAATATGTTCCAGATACAAGAAAGCACAATGGCCCAAATATGTTCCAGATACAAGAAAGCACATGAACTCAATGGGTTCACCTTCACTTCCAACCCAGACTACATCCTCACCACAGCTTAGACACAGAGGTACACAGGACACCCTGGGCTTTGATGAGAGGCTTCACTTCTAGAGTTCTTGCTTTGATTTTTAAGATTTCCCAGAAGACAAAGCTGAAATATCAAGGATCCAGCTTCAAGTCTCTTGCCTTTAAGGGTGGAACACATGCTCTTAATAAGAGGAACAAGAGGATTCAAGATGGTGGACTAGAGAAAGGCTGCCTTCCTAGTGGCTCCATGGCTCAGGAACCAAGCAGCGGAAATACTGCTTCTCAACAAGGTAGGTGAAAGAGGGATTTCTCTAAAACTCAATATTGGACAGTCAGAGTATCTTAGAAACTCAGAAATTTGAGTACATTAAACAAAGAAGAAAGACTACATTGGAACCACACTAGTTGTACCAGTGGTGGTAACAGCACTAGTTCAGCACAGAAAGAAAGAGAACACAGAGAGAAACACAGGTTCGATATGGAAAAACCTTAGATCAGAAAATCAGCCTAAACTTAGCTGATCCAGAGCCTGCACTGTGCACTAGTACTTGAAAAGTGCTCTGTGTTTCTCAACAGGCTGCAGAGAGTTGAGGTGGGAGCCATCTTGAGCTGGCCATGCTGCAGCTGCTGCAGGGGCTGGGAGATCATAGCAAACACTGCCATGCTGTCTCGCCAAGTGCCCACTGCATGGCCTACAGTGTACATAGCAGAAAGAAACAGAGAAAAGATGTTGCCCAGGGGAATTCAAATTGGAAAAGTGAAGGAGAGCCTAACTTACTTCTCCTTTGAGTCTGGAGACTCATGTGATCAGTTGGAGCAGGTAAGGAACCTGAACCAGCCTGTATGAATGTCCTCAGGGACAGTCTGGGAAGGCTGTGTTCCTGGACAGCAGAGTGTGTGGAGGATTGGCTCCTCTGCTCCATGAATAGAATTCTTGGGAGGTTCCTGAGATCCAAACTCCCAACAGCAATCTGGCCTGGCCCTAGGCATGATCTGAACTCCCCAGGGCGATACCACCCTGGAAAGCTCCTGAGGCCTGATTAGACCTAAGCCCCACCCACCAAAATGCTTCTCAGAGAACTGTGCAGCAGCCTCACCCTGGAAGAGCATTAATCTGGTCTGTGCAGAAAAAACTCCAACTGACAGTACTTCCTAGCCCATCCTACTTCATAGTGGTAAGAAGGGAAGCTGAGACTTTTTTGAACGAGCTTCGATCTTAGGGCACTCCAACTGACAGCTCAGAGAGCAACACAAAAAAAGAAAGAGGTTAGCCAGGTGCGGTGGCGCACACCTGTAATCCAAGCACTTTGGGAGGCTGAGACAGGAGAATCACAAGTTCAAAGCCAACCTCAGCAACGGCGAGACACCAAGCAACTCAGTGAGACCCTGTCTCTACATAAAACACAAAATAGGGCTGGGGATGTGGCTCAGTGGTCGAGTTGCCCTGAGTTCAATCCTCAGTACCCAAAAAAAAAACCAAGACAGAAATACAAGAAATATGAAAAAACAAGCTAATATTATGACTCCTAAAGCTCATAATTCACCAGCAACAACCCTAAAAAATATTAAAGTGTATAAAATAGTAAAGAAAGAATTCAAAAGAAAGATTATAAAAATGATCAACCTCTTCCAAGAGAACACAAGAAAACAACTGAATTCATTAAGAAAATCACTAGAGGATATGAATAAGAAATTCAACAAGGAGATAGAAATATTGAAAAGGAACCAAACAAATCTCAGAAATGAAAGACACAATAAATCCAATAAAATGGTCAGTTGAAAGCCTCTCTAATAGAATAGACCATGCTGAAGACAGAATCTCAGAGTGAGAAGACAAAATCGTCAATCTTGAACTTTTTGACAGCATTAAAGAAAAGAAAATAAGTAACCATGATTTGAATATACAAGAACTCTGGGACAACATAAAGAGACCAAATCTAAGAATCATTGATATTGAGGAGGGTTGTGAGATGCAGGCTAATGGAATGGAGAGTCTCTTTAGGGAAATACTAACAGAAAATTTTCTAAATCTTCAGAATGAGATGAACATCCAAATACAGGATGTACTCCGAACCCTGAATAGACAAGATCAAAAAAGAATAGTTTTAAAAGACCTCAAGAGACAAAAAGTCAGGTCATATTTAGAGGCAAATCAATAAGAATCACTTCTGATTTCTCAGCACAAATGCTAAAAACCAGGAGGGCTTAGAATGATATGTTCCAAGTTCTGAAAGGACATAACTATCAATCATATTTGCTATATCCAGCCAAGCAATCCTTCAAAATCAAAAGGAAAATAAATACCTTCCAAGATAAGCAGAAACTAAAAGAATTCATGACAAATAAACTAGCACTCCAGAATTTACTTAAAGAAATTCGCCACAGAGAAAAAATAAAAAACAAACCCCAGAGCCAGGCACAGTGGCACACAACTATAATCCCAGCACTTTGGGAGACTGAGACAGGAGAATCATGAGTTCAAAGCCAGCCTCAGCAAGAGTGAGGCACTAAGCAACTCCATGAGACCCTATCTCTACATAAAACACAAAATAGGGCTTGGGATGTGGCTCAGTGGTCGAATGCCCCTGAGTTCAATCCCCTGTACCAAAAAAAAAAAAAAAAAACCAAAGTTTATAAATGGATAAATTATATTTGAAGAGTAACTAAACATATGAGAAACAGGACCAAATTAAACATGGTAAATAAATCAAAATGGCAGGAATTAATAAACATCTCTGTATACTAACATTGTAAATAGTCTCAATTCTCCAATTAAAAGATATAGGCTGGCAGAATGGATGAAAAAAAAGACCCAACTATATATTATTTGCAAGAGACACAACTTACAGGCAAAGACAGCCACAGGCTAAAAGTGAAATGATGGAAATTGATATACCATGTGAATGGAGCCCCAAAACAAGAAGGAGTAGCTACTCTCATAACTGACAAAGCAGACTTCAAAGCAAAATTAATCAGAAAAGACAAAGAAATTCACTTCATATTGGTAAAGGGAATAGTTCAACAAAAAGATATAGCAATAATAAATATTTATGCCCCAAACATGGATGTGATTAATTACATAAAAGAGACACTACTAAAATTGAAGTCTCAGACCCCAGAACATTAATACTGGTGATTTCAACACACCTCTTTCGTCATTAGATAGGTCATCCAGACACAAACTTTGTAAAGACTCTTTGGACATAAAAAATATTATAAATCAAATGAATTTAACAGATATCTACAGTATATTTCATCCAAAAACTACCAAATACACTTTCTTCTCAGCAGTTCATGAAATATTCTCCAAAATAGACCATAATGTAGAGCATAAAGCATCTCTTAGCAAATACAAAAAAATATATAATTCCCTGTATCTTATCAGATCATAATAGACTAAAATTAGAAATCAACAGAAAAACCCCTACATAAACTATATAAACACATGGAGATTGAATAGTACTCTTTTGATTGAGGAATGGGGGATAGAAGAAATCAAGGGAGAAATTAAAAAATTCTTAGACTCAAATAAGAATAGTGATTTGACACATCAGGACCTCTGGAACACCAGGAAGGCAGTTCTTTTTTTTGTAGTACCGGGGATTGAACTCAGGGGCACTCAACCACTGAGCCACATCCCAGCCATATTTTGTGTTTTATGTAGAGACAGGGTCTCCCTGAGTTGCTTAGCACCTCACCATTGCTGAGGCTGGCTTTGAACTTGGGATTCTCCTGTCTCAGCCTCCCAAAGTGCTGGGATTACAGGTGTGCACCACCGCACCCAGCTAGGAAGGCAGTTCTAAGAGGAAATTTTATAACTATGAGTGCCTACATAATAAAATCAAAAAGAACCCAAATAAGCAACCTAATGATGCATCTCAAAGCCCTTGATAAAGAAGAAAAAACCAATTCCAAAACCAATAGAAGGAAGGAAATTATTAAGTTCAGAGCTGAAATCAGTGAAATTGAGACTAAAACAACAACACAAAAGATCAGTTAAACAAAGAGTTGATTCTTTGAAAACATAAACAAGATTGATAAGCCTTTAGCCAAATTAACCAAATGAAAAAGAGAAAAAAAAAAGTCATCAAACTTAGAGATGAAAAAGGAGAAATCATCACAGATATTACAGAAATCCAGAATATCATTAAGGACTATTTTGAAAATTTATACTCCAATAAATTAGAAAACCTAGAAGAAATGGATACATTTCAAAATAAATACAATCTGCCAAAAGTGAATCAAGAGGACAAAGAAAACCTAAGCAGATCATTTACTAGCAATGAGATAGAAGCTGGAAGGTAAAATTGTGGGGTTCGCTCTGAACCAGAGGTAACACACTCCACATAGCCAAGGGATCTTTATTCATGTGGGGGGAGTCTGTGCAGGTGGGCGCCCAGGAGAAGGAAGGAGGAGAAAAGGGAAGAGGGGACGCAGGGAATTTATAGGGCCCGCTAAGAAGGCGTGGTGGGACTTCAAACTGGCCCGATAGGTGGTTGTGGTGGGCTTCTTTGATGTAGTAACCTGAGCAGCCAGGCTTTGTTCTCTCTGGCAGGAAACTTAGGAGAGGAATCGCTGAGGAACTGCCTCAGCTTTAAAGAAGGGAGGGACCAAAACGGTATGAGGAGGGCTGTTTCTACCTTACAGAAGCAGTAATAAAAAGGCTTCCAACAAAGTAAAGCCCAGGACCAGATGGATTCTCAGCTGAATTCTACCAGACCTTTAAAGAAGAACTAATGTCAATACTTCTCAAACTATTCCATGAATAGAAAGGGATAGAACACTTCCAAATTCATTCTATGAAGCTAGTATCACACTCATGCCAAAACCAGACAAGAAAAAAATTACACAGATAAGGACACATCAAGGAAAGAAAATAATAGACCAATATCCCTGATGAACCTTAAGTGCAAAAATACTTAATAAAATATTAGCAAATTGTATTCAACAATATATTGAGATTATACACCATGACCAATTTGTTTTATTCCAGAGCTGCAAGGACAGTTTAATACATGCAAATCAATAAATGTAATTCATTATATAAATATAACTAAGCCAAAATTACTTAGTTATCTCAATGAATGCAGAAAGGGCTTTTGAAAAAATTCAGCACCCATTCATGATGAAAACACTGAGGTAAATACGGATAGAAGGAACTTATCTCAATATCATAAAGGGTATATATGAATAAAACAAAGACAATCTCATAGTAAATGGGGAAAAACTGAAAACATTTCCTTCACAATTTGGGAAAAGACACAGTTGTACACTCTCATGACTCCTATTTAATATAGTACCAAAAATTCTAGCCAGAGCAATTAAGCAAGAAAATAAAATAAAATAGAAAAGGAAGAAGTTAATTTATCACTGTTTGTAGATGATAGGATCCTATACCTAGACAATCCCAAAAACTCCTCCAGAAGACTGCTAGAGATAATAAACAAATTTGGAAAAGTAACAGATTACAAAATCAACATACAAATATCAATAGCTTTCCTATATACCAAGAATGAACCTGCTAAGAAAGAAATCAGGAAAACAATTCCATTCACAATAATCTCAAGGGGGAAAAAAAAACTAGGAATAATCTAACCAAGGAGGTGAAAGGCCTCTACAATGAAAACTATAGAGCATTAAAGAAGGAAATTAAAAAAGATACAAGAAGATGGAAATACCTCCCATGCTCATGGATAGGAAGAATTAATATTGTTAAAGTGGCAATATTGCCAAAAGCAATATACAGATTCAATACAATCTCCATCAAAATACCAATGACATTCTTCACAGAACTAGAAAAAACAGTTCTAAAATTCATTTGTAAAAATAAAAGACTCAGAATACCAAAGCAATTCTAAGCCAAAAAAGCAATGCTGAGGGGCTAAGGTTGTGGCTCAGTGGTAGAGCACTTGCCCAGCATGTGTGAGACACTGGGTTCGATCCTCAGCACCACATATTGGTACATAAAATAAAGGTCCATTGACAACTTAAAACATTTATTTATTTATTTTTTATTTTAATTATTTAATATATGTATTTATTCTAATTAAGTTTACAGCAGAATGCATTCTGACTCACTGTACACAAATGGAGCACAACTTTTCATTTCTGATTGTACACAATATACAGTTACACCATATGTGCAGTCGTACATGAACCTAGGGCATAGTTGTCCCTCACATTCCACCATCTTTCCTGCCCTCATGTCTCATCCCTTCCCTACCCTCTTCTTTGACCAAAGTTTCTCCATTATTCCCATGCCCACATTATGGATCAACATCCACTAATCAGAGAGAACATTCAGCCTTTGGTTTTTTGGGATTGGCTTACTTCGCTTAGCATGATGTTCTCCAACTCCATCCATTTACCTGCAAATGCCATAATTTTATTCTCTTTTAATGCTGATTAATATTCTGTTGTATATATGTACCACAATTTCTTTATCCATTCATCTATTGAAGGGCATCTAGGTTGGTTCCACAGTTTAGCAATTGTGAATTGTACTGCTATAAACATTGAAGTGGCTGCATTACTATAGCATGCTGTTTTTAAGTCCTTTGGGTATAATCTGAAGAGAAGGATAGCTGGGTTAATGGTGGCTCCATTCCAAATTTTTTAAGGAATCTCCATACTGCTTTCCAGATTGGTTGCACCAATTTTCAGTCCCACCAGCAATGTATGAGTGTGTCTTTTCCTCCACATCCTTGCCAATACTTGTTGTTTGTATTCTTGATAACTACCATTCTGACTGGCATGAGATGAAATCTTAGAGTAGTTTTGATTTGCAGTTCTCTAATGGCTAGAGATGTTGAACATTTTTTTTTAATTTTTGTAATTAAAAAAAAGGTAATGCTGAAGGCACCACAATACCAGACTTCAAATTATACTACAGAGCTATAGTAACAAAAACTGCATGGTACTGGCATAAAAACAGACACATAGACCAATGATACAGAAGAGAAGACACAGAGACAAACCCACACATCTACAGTTATCTGATCCTTGACAAAGGTGCCAAAAACATACATTAGAGAAAAGACAGTCTTTTTAACAAATGGTGCTGGGAAAACTGGTTAACCATATGTAGAAGAATGAGACTAGATATTTATTTCTCACCCTGCACAGAATTCAATTCAAAATGAATCAAAGACCTAGGAATCAGACTGGAAACTATGCAACTCCTAGAAGAAAACAAAGGGTCAACACTCCAGCATATAGGCACAAGAAATGGCTTTCTCAGTAGAACCCCTAAAACTCAGGAATTAATGGCATGAGTTAATAAATGGGATGGCATCAAATTAAAAAGCTTCTGCATAGCAAAGGAAACAATTAGGAATGTCAAGAGAGAACTTACAGAATGGGAGAAAATCTTTGCTGTCAACTATTCTGACAGAGGATTAATGTCTAGAAAATATGAAGAACTCAAAAAAGCTGGGGGCGGTGGAACATACCTGTAATCCCAGCACTTTGGGAGGCTGGGATAGGAGAATCTCAAGTTCAAAGCCAGCCTCAGCAATGGCAAGGCACTAACCAACTCAGTGAGACCCTGTCTCTAAATAAAAATAAAAAATATGGCTGGGAATGTGGCTCAGTGGTTGAGTACCCCTGAGTTCATCTCGGTACCAAAAAAAAAAAATAGAACTCAAAAAGCCAGGCACAGTGGTACACGCCCTATAATCCCAGCAGCTCGGGAAACTAAGGCAGGAGGATTGGGAGTTCAAAGCCAGCATTAGCAACTAAGTAACTTAGTGAGACCCCATCTTTAAATAAAATATTTTTTAAAAGGGCTGGAGATGTGGCTCAGTGGTTAAGCGCCCCTGGATTCAATCCCTAATACAAAAAACAAACAAACAAACTCAAAAAGCCTTACACCAAAAAAATCAAATAACCCAATTAATAAATGGGTAAATGAATTAAATAGACACTTCTATAAAGAAGAAGTACAAATGGCCAACAAATATATGAAAAAAATGTTCAACATCATTAGCAATTAGGGCAATGTAAATCAACACTACACTGAAATTTCATCTCATACCAGTCTGAATGACAGTCATCAAGAATACAAACAGGGGCTGGGGTTGTGGCTCAGTGGCAGAGCGCTTGCCTCGCACATGTGAGGTACTGGGTTCGATCCTCTGCACCACATAAATATAAACAAACAAAATAAAGGTAATTGTGTCCATGTATAACTAAAAATATATTTTTAAAAAAGAATACAAACAATAATAAATGCTGGAGAGAATGCAAAGAAAAAGGAACACTTTTACACTGTTGGTAGTATTGTAAGTTAGTACAACCACTATGGAAATCACTGCAGAGGTTCCTCAAAAGACGAGGCATGGGCCCACCCTATGACCCAGCTATACCACTTCTCAGCATTTATCCAAAAGAATTAAAATCATCATACTACAGTGATGCACTCACACTCATGTTTATAGCAGCACAGTTCACAATAGCCAAACTATAGAACCAGCCCAGATGGCTGCCAATGGATGAATGGATAAAGAAAATGTAGTATATATACATAATGGACTTTTATTCACCCATAAAGGAGAATGAAATTATGTCATTTACAGAAAAATGGATGGAACTTCAGAACATTATGTTAAGTGAAATAAGCCAAAATTAGAAAGTCAAGAATCTTATGTTTTGGGCTGGGATTGTAGCTCAGTGGTAGAGCGCTTGCCTCGCATGCGTGAGGCCCTGGGTTCGAGCCTCAGCACCACATACAAAGCAATAAAATAAAGACATTGTGTCCACCTATAACTAAAAAAATATTTTAAAAAAAGAATCTTATGTTTTTTTCTCATATTTGGGAGCTAACGAGGAAAAAGGAAAAGAAAGGTAGGGAGAGTGGGGATCTCATGATAATCAAAGGGAGACCAGTAGAAAAAAGGGACTGGGGGTAGGAAATGGGGAGGAAGGAGGGAAGTGCTGGGGAATGACCTTGGCCAAATTATATTGTTATATTGTGTATCGTATGCATGTACAAATGTGTAACAACAAATTCCATCATATGTGCAACTATGATGCATCAATTAAAAAAACATGGGGGAAAAAGAGGTGGGATGCCAGAGAACATTCTAGGATAAAAGATACAGTCCATAAAACTCAAGCAAATTATTGATCTGTACTAGATTATATAAAAGAATCTGTTTTCAAGTCAGCACTGTTCTAGGCCATGCAAAGACTACCCTATAAAATGCACAATAACATCTCATTTCAAGAAGTACCAAGTATATTCAAGAATAGTAAACAGCTCACATGCCCTTGCTATATAGGCCAGTGTGGGTGTCCCTGACGTTAAGTGCTTAGAAAATTCAGAGGAAAGAGCTCAGTGAAGGTGGGGCATGCCTGGGCCTCAAAGATCAGATCAGATTTGGAAAGTCATACTGAGTGGCTGCTATACTGTCCCTCTCCTAGAGAGGGGATTTGCAGTTAACAGTCACTAAGCGCATGCTAACGTGTGAAACAAGTGCTGAGCAATACTAGGGGATCCCCACCACCTTTCTCAGAGACCAGCTAAGAAAATGAAACTGAAGTATCTGGGGACAAAGTACACCATGTCCACACAGCTGGAGTTGGAGGGGCCAGAAAGCACCTTGAGAGAAGAAGAGGGTCTGGACGAGACAAGACAACTTAGCACCAAGCAGAGGCTGCTAAGGAAATCAGAACCTGGAGCAGCCCTTTCTCCCCCTGGCAACGTGGTACATCTGCCACAGAGCTCTCCAGTCCTGTTTGTGAGCTCTCCTGATATGGGACCTTGTGTAAGGTGCCTATCCTAGCTGGAGAACCAAGAAAGTTTTTATGGATACCAAAGGTTATCCTGGTAGAGCAGCCGGAAGCTAACAAAATCTAAACCCTTTACGTTTCAGATGGGGAACCAAGAATCAGAAAAAGAAAACGATTTGCCCAACATCGTCTAGTAATAGGAAAAGCAGGACTAGACTACTGGCTTCTAGCTTTAGCTCATTTTTATCCTGGAAGCATTTGACACATGGAAAGGAGGTCCAGGAAGAAGCTTCTGGAATAGTTCCAAACTGAAGTTGCCCTGACCTTTCCTGTTGATATGTGTACCAACATGTAATCTCTTAGAGTCCCTTACCTAGTTCAAGAAATTGCTGGCATCCAAATGCCAGGGATGAGAACAACAAAACTTTGGGTTTGGAGGGGAAGTTTGGTGAGGGCCTCTCATGTTTCCATTTGGGGAAGTTGTAATATGGAGAATAGCTAAGCAACCGACAGGGTGCCAGGGGCAGGTCCTGGACTTGAGTCTCGGGAAGTCAATGCAGAGGTACCTTCTGGGCAGTCTAATTACCTCATCTCACATTTGAAAAAAGTGATGTCCAAAGAGTAGAAGCAACTTCCCCAAGGTCGCACAGAGAACTGGTGCAGAGCTGGGCACACTACGTGTCCCAACTGAGTGTTCTTCCTCAGCCCAGAGAAAAGGAAAGCTATTCCACCTGCTTGATCATCTCCTGTCCAGCCTGTGCAACCTTTTTTCTTTCTTTCTTTCTCGTTTTCTTGCTTTTTAACAAAAGAAAAAAAATTTACTTTTACTTGAGCAGGTTTTTGAAAACTTTAAAGAAAGAGTGGCTGAAAATAGAATTATTCTGTCTTGAAATCCATTTACTCTTAATTACTTGCTAAAATCTGGAAAATGAAAATTAGGAAAAATATTTTCTGGGTGATAAAAGGCTTTTAACCATTGGTTTTATAAAGCAATAGATCTACCTAACGGCTTACATTATATGACCAATGACTGTGCCTCTACAGTGCTGTGTTAATAGCAAAGACCTTATGTGACCATCTTCTGAAGCTATAGAAATGCTTACGACTAACTATAGCATTTCCAAATTTATCTGGCATAAAGTAGTTGCTCACAAGTATCTATGGATCATGATAGCCCTATGCAATCCTGGATTTTCTTTTTGTTTGAGATACAGCCTTGTATCATGCTTGCTCTTGGTCAGAACTAGACAACAGAGCAGTACCCTAACCTTAACTTCTATAACTTGAACTCCCTGGAAACAGGAATCACCTTTTTCAGTCAAAGTACAGGAGAGCCACTCTAGGCATTCTAAGCAGAGGGAATTTAACATGCAGAAACAGTTATAGAAGTGGTAAAAAAAAAAAAACACTGAGACCAAACAAGAAATGGCCTCCTTCTAGCCAGAGATTAATAACAGCATGAAGTTTCCACCATCCCTAAAGCCATAGGGCCTCAGGAAAAGGGTAAATGCTACCACACTCAGAAACCTAGGCAGAGCCAGGCACGGTGGTGCACGCCTGTAATCCCAGCACTTAGGGAGGCTGAGACAGGAGAATCTCAAGTTCAAAGCCAGCCTCAGCAACGGTGAGGTGCTAAGCAACTCAGTGAGACCCTGTCTCTACATAGAACACAAAATAGGGCTGGGGATGTGGCTCAGTGGTCGAGTACCCCTGAGTTCAATTCCTGATACCAAAAACAAAAACTAAAACAAAAAGAAACTTAGGCAGGAGCTGGGATCATGATGGGAGGGAGTTCTCATCAGGTGCTGGCATCACAGAGGCAGGGGCTGCCTGATGGGTCAAAGACATGTAGCCACCACTGGGATGGCACTGAAGCAGAGAGAGGGAAGATATGTCTGAGTGATGGAAAAAGAGCTATCATAGGAAAGATATCCAAAAGGGAGCTAAAATGGCTATACAAATGAGCAAAATAGACTTAGATACAAAAACTGTTTACAGAGACAAAGAATGACATTTTATGACAAAAAGATCAATCCATTGGGAAGATACAATAGCTATAAACATATCTGCACTGAAACAACAGAGCCCAGAAGTACCTTAAACAAACATTGACAGAATTGAAGGGAGAAATGCATGATATGGTAATAATAGAGACTTCAAGCCAGGTGCAGTGGCGCACACCTATAATCCCAGCACTTTGGAGGCTGAGACAGGAGAATTGCGAGTTCAAAGCCAGCCTCAGCAATGGCGAGGCGCTAAGCAACTCAGTGAGACCCTGTCTCTACATAAAACACAAAATAGGGCTGGGGATGTGGCTCTGTGGTGGAGTACCCCTGAGTTCAGTCTCCACTACCAAAATAATAATAATAACAACAGTAATAGAGACTTCAATACCCTGCTTTTAATAATAGATAACAGTACCAGTCAGTGTACCAAACGGACTTAACATATCTTTTTTTCTTGGTAGCAGAGATTGAACTCAGGGGTACTCTGAGCCACATCCCCAGCCCTATTTTGTGTTTTATTTAGAGACAGGATCTCGCTGAGTTGCTTTTCGCCTCATCGTTGCTGAGGCTGGCTTTGAACTCGCCATTCTCCTGTCTCAGCCTCCCAAAGTGGTGGAATTACAGGTGTGCGCCACCACACCTAGCTTGGACCTAAATATCTATAGAGCACTTCACTCACACCAGCAGAACACATGCTCTTCTCTGGTACACATGGAACCTTCTCCAGGATAGACCATATTTTAGGACATAAAAGATATCTCAATAAATTTAAAAGAATTGAGATCAAAGTATGCTCTCAGATCACAAATAGTAACAGAAAGGAATTTGAGGGATTCATAAATATGTGAAAATTAAACATCACACTCCTAAATAATCAATGAGTTTTTAAAAAAGAAAAAGTAGAAGGAATATTAGAAAAACACCTCAAAATGAATGAAAATGGAAACACAACATACGAAAACTTATGAGATGCAGCTGAACAGCATGTATAAAGAAACTAATAGCCAGGGCTGGAGTGTGGCTTGGTGGTAGAGTGCTTGCCTAGCATGTGTGAGGCACTGGGTTCGATTCTCAGCACCACATATAAATAAATAAAATAAAGGTCCATTGACAACTAAAAAATATTTTAAAAAAGAAGAAACTAATAGCCATATATCAGCCTGTATTTTCAAAAGAGGAAATATGTCAAACAGAGAACTTGACTAAATTTTTCAGTACTGCGTAATAAATCCAGGGGCTCTCTTACATACTAGGAAAGTGCACCACTGAACTATATCCCCAGTTCTTTTTCACTTTTATTTTATTTCAAGACAGAGTTTTGCTAAGTTTCTAAGACTGTCCTCGAACTTGTGATTGTCCTCCCTCAGCCTCTTGAGTACCTGGGACTACAGATGTGCACCTCCATGTCTGGCTGAGAATTAACCTTTTAACTTAACAAAAATAAGAGAAATAAAATAGAAATAAGGAAATAATAAAGACAAGGATACAAAGAAATGAAATCTAGAATTGGAAAAATTAGAGAAAATCAACAAAACCAAAAGTGGATATCCCAAAATATCAATATAAATGATTAATATTTAACTAGACTTATCCAGATACCAAAACTAAACAAAAGCATCACAAGAACAAAGACAAACAAAACAAACACACACACACAGATCAATATCCATTTTAAATATAGGTACAACATTCCTCAATAAAACATTAACAACTAAATCCAACAATGTATTGAAAATATATATATATATATATGCCACGGGCAAAATATTTATCCCAGAATTTAAGTTTCATTCAATATACAAACATATAATCCAAGTAATACACCATAGTTAATACAGTGAAAGATGAAAAACCAGCTCAATGGACACAGAGAAAGCATTTGACAAAATCCAACAAACTAGGAGTAGAAGGAAATATGATAACAACTATCTATGATAAACCCACAGCTAACAACAAAAGATTATTTTTCTCCTAAAACCAAGTATAAGACCACTGACTCGACACTTCTGTTCAACATCGTTCTAGCTCTGGTAGTTAGGAAAGGAAAAGAAACAAAAGGCATCATGATTGAAAAGGAAGAAGTAAAACTCCCTCTATTTACATATGGCATGATCTTATATTTAGGAAATCCTAAAGCTCACCCACCCACCCACACACACACACTTAGAACCAATAAATGAGTTCAGTAAAATTGCAAATTACAAGACAAATGTACAAAAATCAATTGTGTTTTTATACACTAGCAATGAGCAATCTGAAACTTAAATTTAAGAAGCAATTCCACAGCCAGGCACAGTGTTGCAGACCTGTAATCCCAGCAGCTTGGGAGGTTGAGACAGGAGGATCACGAGTTCAAAACCAGCCTCAGCAACAGCGAGGCACTAAGCAACTCAATGAAACCCTGTCTCTAAAATACAAAATAGAGCTGGGGGTGTGGCTTAGTGGTGGAGTACCCCTGAGTTCAATCCCCAGTACCAAAAAAAGACAAAGAAAAGAAAATATGTAAGTGATCAATAAGCACAAAGATGCTCAAGATCAGTAGTCAGTGGGAAAACCAAAACCACAGTGAGCTAACACTTCACACCCACTAAGAATCAGGACAGACAATAACAAATTTTGTTTGAGCGTGTGGGATCCTTGTACATGGTTGATGGGAATCGAAAATGATACAGCTACTTTGGAAAACAGTATAAAATTTTCTGAATTGGTTAAACATATACTTACCACACAACCCAACAATTCTACTCTAAGGCATAAACTCAAGAGAATAAAATCATATGTCCACACACACACACACACACACACACACACAAACACAATCACAAATAACAAACTTGAACACAAATATTCATTGTAGCACTATTCCTAATAGCTAAAAAGTAGAAACAACCCAAAGGCCTAACTGATGATGGATAAACAAAATACAATGTATCAATACAATGGAATATTATTTAACCATAAAAAGGAACGAATAACTGAAACATGCTACAACACAGATGAACCGTGAATCCTCTAACTGAAAGAAGCCAGACACAAAGAACACAGTTGTATATGTCTAGTTAGGTCAAATGTCCAACACAGGCAAATCCATAGAGACAGAAAGTTGCTCTGCAGTTACCAGGGATTGCAGGTGGGAGTGAAAAAGACCCATTATCATTAATGGGTCCAATTAATGATAATGGTGGAGAGTGGCTAACAAATGCCCTAAAATGGATTGTAGTGATGGTTATACAACCTGGGAATAGCATAGTATATTTGAAGAGGGTGAATTTTATGGTATATGAATTATACCTAAATAAAGCCATCATTAAGAAAGGAAAAGAGCCAGGCACAGTGGCGCATGCCTATAATCTCAGCACTTTGGGAGGCTGAGACAGGAGAGAGTTCAAAGCCAGCCTCAGCAACAGGGAGGCGCTAAGCAATTCAGTGAGACCCTGAGTCTCACAAAATAGGACTGAGGATGTGCCTCAGGGCTCAAGTACCCCTGAGTTCAATCCCCAGTACCCCCCCAAAAAAAAGAAAAGAAAAGCTAGAGAGAAAGTAGTTTGGGAAACACGGTTCCCTATAACATCAAGCAGGACAAGAGTATAGTGAGCACATGCAATTTTACGTTGCCTTGGCATTGTTGGTTTGGTTTGCTGTTTTTTTCTGCACTGGAGATGGAACCTAGAGGTGCTGATCCACTGAGTCACATACTCAGCCTCCCTCCCCCCTTTTTTTCTGGAGAACAAGGTCTCACTAAATTTCTGAGGCTGACTTTGAACTTGCCATCCTCTTATCCCTCAGCCTCCCTCCTTGCTAGGATTACAGGTGAGCACCACCACGCCCTACTCTTGGCAACATTTTTAAATAAAAGTTTAACTTTCTCATGCCAGAAGTGAAACTCAGTTACCCTTGACTCGTCTCCAATACTATCCTCCTCTGGAATGGCCCTAGCCAGTGGCTACCAATAAAAACCCAGAGGCATCTCTGCTTTTACTTGAAGCTTATTTTAAACAGACCATTTAGACATTTGCTCAGGAACTTGTGTGACCCCCTCAGAGTCACAGCATGACCTGTGTGACTGCTTCCTTTAAACCCACAAATTAAAGATCTGTGCAGGAAATCAATTTGGATGATACCCTGGATCCAAAAAGGCATTGACCCACAAGTCTCTTCACTCTCCCTTGGTTTTTAGCCCCGGACTTCTGTGGGTAGGCAGGGCCTCCAAGCACACCAGCTCCCTCCCTCCAACCCAGGATCTGTAAATACTAAAACACTTAAACTTTCACTTTGTGGTTAGGTTGTTGCAGCTTTTCCTGCAGTCTGGCCCCTGATGGCAGGGCCACCTGAGGGGCCTCACATAGGCCATGCAGGTGGTTCCTCTCTGGTGGCTACTGGGACAGTAACTACTGGCTGAGCCAATAATGAAATTCAAAGAGTTTCATTCAACCCAAAGGGAAGAATGGGGACACACCCCCTGACTCCTACCCTCTGCCCACAGCCTGGCATGTGATATTCTTGCTATAAACCTGTGTTGCATTAATAAGGAGCCCCTCACCTAAGCCCCTTCTGCCAGGTGACACAAGGGGCTTTTCGAATGTAAATGACCTGATGATTCAGGATCTTATGACCTATGTATGGGGCTGTCACTCTGTCATCTTTCTCATACCCTCACTAGGGCTCTGGGGGCCCTAGTGAGGCAGGGAGGCTTGGAGGGGGGAGCAGTGGTGGGAGGGGCGGGGAAGAGGGAGGGGCGGGGAAGAGGGAGGGGTGGGGAAGAGGGAGGGGTGGGGAAGAGGGAGGCTCCTCTCACAACTTAAAAGGGGCTCGTACCATTTCCTCCCCAGACAGGGATAGCTCGAAACGGGGCACAGCCTTCCTGTGTGGTTTCAGTCGCCGGAGAAGGTCATGGACCTGGGTGAGTAAAGCCTCCCTGGGTGAGACAGAACAGGGAACAGCACTGAGGTCCTGGACCCCAGGCAGACCTTGTGGAGTGGGGGTGGGGTGGAAGGTAGGAGAAGCTTCTGCAAGAAATCAGGGGGTTTGGTGGGCATTGGTGGCTACTTCCAGAGAATGAAACTCTGGATTCCCGGGGAGGGTGCACCTGCCCTTTCAGATCGAGAAAAGCAGGCAGCCATTGGTGCCAGGAAGGACCAGGGGGCTGAGGTGGTGTCTTTCTAAAATAGCAAGTAATGAAGAACTCAGCAGGGTAGGGCTGGGTGACCTGGGTGGAACCTGTTCTTGTGAGGCCCTCGGAGACCTGCGGGGACCAGTCTCATCATTGGGAAATTCTCCTTGGAGGGTCCAGGGCCTTCCCACCTCTTCTCAATTCTCTCCTCTCTCCCCTGCTAAACAGGGATCTAGGTCCCTGTACTGTTGGAATCTGAGGAGTAAATCACAGGTGACTGTGCTGTGTGCATGGTGCAGTGGGAAACAGGTGTGGTCTGCAGGGCTTTCTCTCTGCCATGCACCCCACAGGCTTTGTGCCAGCTTTGCTACTTGCCTCTTGCAAGTTCAGGGAACAGCTGGGGACATTCAGCTTAGAGAAGCCATAGCCAGGCCTCTAGCACAGCCCCTGTCCCTGACCAAAGCCCATTTACTCTGGCCAGACAGACGACTCTTCTCTGTAGAAAGTTCTTCCTCTAGTCTAACCTCAGTCTTGACTACAGAGGGTACAAAGGGAGTCCCAAGGGGGTGCTGAGTGCATCTTCCAGCCCCAGATACCCCAGTTATCAATCTCAGCTGCAGACTCAGAGCCACCTGAGGCAAAGAAGGCCAGGTTCTTAGATGGCTCGCCACACCATCAAGCAAAGCACCACGGCGGCCTCAAAGCCGCAAGAGGTTGGCTTTAAAAAGTGAAGGTTCCCTGGTGCTGTCCTCACACCCCTCCCTGCCACACCACAGCCTTGCCTCTGTCTCTGTCTTCTGTCTCTTCTTGTCTCTGCCTTCCCCGCCCACCCTGAACCCTGGGTCTGGACCCAGCAGACAGCTGTGGAAGGGATACTGTGTTCCCCCACCCACCACCTGTGAATTTCAGTATCTTGCATCTCTGCATCCTGGGGGCTTTGGGGATTGGGTGGAAAATGTGTGTGTGTGGGTGGATGGATGGATGGATGGATGGATGGATGGATGGATGGAATGAATCAAGAACTTCAAGTGGATTTTCAGTTTTGAAAATCTCTTTTAACTTCTCCTCCCAGTCATCCTGCCCCCTAACCCCACTCCCTAGAATCTACCTGTGCCGGCCACATTCCCAGAACACCCACATCACCCACTGGAGATGGCTTCCCCATATTGACCTCTGTGCCACTAAATGTCTGAAAAGCAGCTCCCCTGGGGGAGAAAAGGCTGTTTCCCTGCTGGCCAACTTCCTTAGTGTAAATTCTCCCGCCCTGGTTGACTGGAAACCATCAGCTGCCTTCTTAACACACAGAGGGATGCTCTCCCCACTGGCTCCACAACATCCTGGACTAAGTTTGGGGATACTAGACCCCTGGGCTTGGATACAGGAGGGATAGCAGTGCCTGGTCCTGGAGGAAGTGATGTTCTTTCTTCCTTACTCAACTTGAGAGCCCCAACCGCCAAACCCGAAATACTGGTATGAGGAGACGCCTCTGAGAAGCTGTGCTCCAAACGGGCTCTGGGCCGTTGGAAGGGCGGCTGGGCCACAAAGGGTCTGTTTTTCGATATTCATCTGCCCTGGAGGGGGCAAGAGGGAGGTGAGGAGGCACAGTTTCTGTTACACAAAATGAAAACCCTGCTTGAGGCTGAGCTGGACTTTTTCACGGCCTTTTTCTCGGGTTGAATGAGCGGCCCCGCACCCACCCCACTGTCAGAATGCTCAAAAGCAGAGAAAAGAAAATCGACCTGCCACAGACTTGTGTGTCATGGCTTGGCCATACGTGATGGCGAAGGAAGATGCTAAAGGAATTCAGGGATAATCCCTCCTATATTCCAGCAACTCGGTCTGTTGGCAAGAGGGGATGGTACAGCCCAGGTGGCTATGGGAAAAGCTCTCCTCTTTGCTAGGTACTTTCTTTCAGTCAACTGTCATTGATTGAGGAATTCAGGGAAAACCAGTCTGGTCAGAAGAGAGACATATGTCAATACACTACTGCAGCAGAGTAAGAGCATTGATAAGGATAAGGACAAGATAAAGAGAGAAGTGTGATCATAGGTGAGGAGGGCATTTAAGCTGGGTTTTGAAGGATGTGTAGGAGTTGTCAAACCAAATGAGGAAGGGGTCCAGGGTATGGCCGGGACATCAAACTCACCGCCATTAGAAGCCAATAAGGTAAATAAGGTACAAGGCCTAAGATCTAGGAAGTAGAGAGGAGTAGAGATTGCATGCCTCATGTAAAGGCATCCAAGTCAAATATTTTTAGAGCTCCATGCAGCACACAGAATACCCTGGGAACTCAGTCTCGGGCTCAGAAATGTTCAATTCTGGCAAATGTAATAAAGACAAGAAACAAGCAAGTTGAGGGAAGTAGTGGCCATGCCCAGGACGAAGATAGGAAAGGAGGCTAAAGGTGCAACTGGGACCAATACTTACAATTTTGCATGGCATCACTGAAAAGTTTGTACTTCATCTTGAAAAAAATGGCAAGCCCGTAAAGATTTTTACTTCTCAATTAGGTGAGTTAAGGGGCAAGATTTGTGTTTTGGAAATAGCAGCAGAACCTTATGTCAGGTAGAGCCACCTCTGAAAGGTTATGGAGCCAGAGAACTGCCAGGCACTATGGCACATGCCTGTAATCCCAGCAACTTGGGAGGCTGTGGCAGGAGGATCACGAGTTCAAAGCCAGCCTCGGCACCTCAATCAGATCCTGTCTCAAATTTTTAAAAATTTTTTTTAAAAAAATGAAAAGGGGTGGGGAGGTAGTTCAGTGATAGAGCACCACTAGGTTCAATCCCCAGGACCAGCTTAAAAAAAAAAAAAAATAGAAGCAACAGAACTGAGGGACCAGTGGATGCAGGAGAGTAGGGGTTGCTTCATGCTCCACAGAGGGCCATGAACACAGCAGGCACATTAGAAATGCAGCATGATGCAGTGGTGAGAACCCAAACCTGACCATGCCACTCACATCTCAGATCCATCTCTGAGAAGGCAGCTGTGTGCACCAGGCAAGTAGCTTGACCTGTCTGGGTCTTTGTCTCCTGGAACATAGAATGAAAATCACAGGGAATACCTTACACAATATTGTGAGGGAGAGATACACAAAGACTAGATGTCGGCACAAAAATGGTTTCCAGAGTCAGAGGGTTCAAAGCCCAGCTCCACCACTGGCCATTGGGTGACTCTGGGAATGCTACTAATCTTGCTGTACTGTTTCTTCATTGGCAAGTGGGAATGATTGTAATGCCAGTCTCTTGGGGCTTTGGTGAGGATGAAATGAGACCTCACGGGTAGACAGGTTGGTGCAGAGCTCAGTAAATATAAATTTTATCATTGGATAAAGCGGTGAATAGAAGTGACTCCATGACTCAGCCAGCTCTCCCCTGTCCCTGCCTGTTTGAAAGGGAGTCCTGTAGGCCTCCTATCTCCTGTCTAGGTCCCTACTGCATCCCTGCTTCTGCCCCCCTTCTCTCCCCTGCCCGGGAAAGAGCAAATCCAGAGAGGAAAAAGATTGGATGGCTCTGAGGCCAGATGATGGGCAGCCAGGATTCCTGGAGGGTCTAAAAAAGCATGAGGATGGGGTGGGAAGGAGCCAGAAATCCTCTCCTCCCAGATGGGATGTTTCTCAGGACAGGGGCTCAGGTTGGAGTTCCAGGGAAGTTTACATTTATAATGATCATTACTGGAAACTCAGAAACTCAGAAAACACCCAATATCTAGGTCAACCACTCCTCAACCCCCCAAGATTCCCAGCGCCATTGGTGCCACCCAAGTTGTTACCCAAAACAGTCCCATTATGACGTTTAACAGACAAGAATGATCTGACTCGTGACCACTGACCAGGTCCCTGGGCCACACGCAAGAATTCCCCTAAATTCCCCTATTAACTTTCTTGAAAATGGTCCATTCTGGACCTACGAGACACCTGCTCATCCCCCAGGCCCAACACACCTGGAATGCGAAATCACCTGTACACACAGGCCAGGACCCCTGCCCCCCATAGTAGCAAAAGGAATGGAACAGGGCCCAGGAGAAGGTCAAACAGAGTAAAACAGAAACAGCACTTGCTCCTTGCATTTCACCTCTTGTGGCTGATCAAAACCTTGAGGTTTCTCATTCTCGGTGACAGTCAGAGCGGGCTTTCTCTAGAGTAACCGAAAGACTGACGTGTTTAAAGAAACCTCGAACGCCGAGCATCAAGATGAGTCAGGAAGGGTAGGCGGTACACTGGACCCTGGAGAGAGTATGGTTAAGCAGTGACATGTGGCCTCAGGCTCAGAGGTTCCAGAGGTAACTCAGTAAGAAAGTGAGGTGGGAGACCAGAGCAGGATGCCACACAGAGACCCATGCCCACCAGGACTGCAGATGGTCAGGCACAAGAGGAGGACAAGGGGACAGTGAGTTCCTGTCCCCAGTACTAGAAGATGCAGCTAGGAAGGTGGGTCCAAGTACACATGATTTGACTGCCATGCTAAGCATCAGGAGCTTCATCCTTAGGGTTGGGTAGAGCCCGTGGGAAGACACCACGGGGGTTGACATCAGAACTGTGCTTTAGGAACAGGCAGAGTTGGGCATACACCTCTAATCCCAGAGGCTCTGGAAGCTGAGGCAGGAGGATGGCAAATTCAAAGCCAGCCTCAGCAACTTAGCAATACTCTGTCTAAAAATGAAAAGTTTTTTTAAAAAAGGGGATGGGGCCAGGCATGGTGACCTATGCCTTTAATCCCAGCAATTTGGGAGGAGAGTGAGACAGGAGAATCGTGAGTTCAAAGCCAGCCTCAGCAACAGCAAGGCGCTAAGCACCTCAGTGAGACCCTGTCTCTACATAAAACACAAAATAGGGCTGAGGATGTGGCTCAGTGGTCGAGTGCCCCTGAATTCAATCCCCGGTAACAAAAAAAAAAAAAGGGCTGGAGATGTGGCTCAGTGGTCAAGCACCCCTGGGTTCAATCCCTAGTTCAAAAAAAAGAAAAAGTATGCTTTAGGAACTGTTTCTAGCAGTTGCATGCAGGATAATTTTCTTGAGGTTGAAGAAATATCTATCTACCATGTAGCCTGATGCCCTTCCTCCCTACCTTAGTACCCTAAGAACTCCCAAGCACAGAATCCCCAGCTTCAAGCACTGTGGCAGGTGCCCTTGAACAGCAATCTGGGTGTCATGCAGGAGTACTCCAGCAGGTGGTGCTGTGGCCAAGGACACAGATCCTCTTGGTCGGCTTTCCTAGCCTCCAGAGGGCCCCCAGTCTCCAGAAGATGCCTGGAGCAGGGTCCCAGGCATTTCCGGTCCCTACTGAGATTAGAGCAGAAAATGCCTACAGGTTCTGCCTGAGGATTCACATCACAGTGACTCTCCTGTGGGTCAGACCCTAGCTGGAAACTGAGAGTCAAGGGACAAGGGAGAGTTCCAGGGGTAAAGAAGGCACATCCAGTGCCCTGGAGGTGCTCCCAGACTGCTGGTGGGATGACACTTATACATAAATTGCTCTGTCAACTGTCCTCCCTGCCCAGCCTGCAGGAGGAAATATGTTCTAAGGCTCAGCCATAAGGCCAACTGAGCAGTTATTCGCGGCATATCCAGCCCTTGTGCATTAAAACCTGGCGTCTCCATCTGCTGCTCAGAAGCAGAGAGAGCTTCTGACTTCCATAGCATGTTCCTGCCGCCCCCTTCTCCCCCCCAAAAAAAAACCAAAAACTGGCTCTGCTCCCCTCCCACCTATGGCCTGAGGCATTAGATTAGAAAACAAGTGAAAAAAAAGAAAATATACACAGTTAAAAAGAAGAAGAAGAAGAAGAAGCCAGGCACAGTGGCACACGCCTGTAATCCCAGCACTTTGGGAGGCTGAGACAGGAGAATCGCAAGTTCAAAGCCAGCCTCAGCAACAGTGAGGCGCTAAGCAACTCAGTGAGACCCTGTCTCTCCATAAAACACAAAATAGAGCTGGGGATGTGGCTTAGTGGTTCAGTGCCCCTGAGTGCAATCCCCAGTACCACAAAAAAAATAATAATAATAAGGCTGGGGATGTGGCTCGGTGGTTGAGTACCCCTGACTTCAATCCCTGGTACCGAAAAAAAAAAAAATGCTCTCTAGACCAATGGTCCCTGGCACAGGAGCAGAACAGGACACATGTGCACTCTCCGGGAACTTGCCTTCTCTTCCTGCATCACACACAGTGGGAGGGGCCCCTGAGATCCTGGGGTCAGGCTAAGGGGTCTTGAGAGGCAGTCAGTTTGAGTGAACTCTCCTACTCCAGAAGAAGCTCAGCTGGGCCAGGGTTAGTGGTGGGAAGCGCCTGCCCCATGTTCCAATCCTGGACCTGGGAGTGGAGGAAGGAGAGGTGAGGACAGGGATGCCGGGCAGCAGGCCAGGTGTTCAAAAGCACAATCTGGTTCTGATGTTCTCTTTTGCAAACACAGTGCCTGGAGCTCAGGATGAAGGTTCCCAGCAGCATCTCCCCCTCTGCTGTTTTCTTAATAACAAAGGGTCGTCCCTGCCAAGCAATAACTTTCTTGCCTTGTCTCCTACAGGGAAACCAATGAAAAGCGTGCTGGCGGTGGCTCTCCTTGTCATTTTCCAGGTGAGGTTTCCTACCAGGGGAAGCTCTGTTCCCTTCCACACTCTTCCCTCCCAAGCCAGGAGTGCTGATGGAGAAGCTGGTCATTTGCTAGAAAAAAATGAAAAGCCCAGACAAAATCCCACCTGCTATTCATTAAGCTGATGGCCTCCCTCTCCCCATCTGTTAAGTGACCCCCCAAGAGTCCCAGATGTTCTCTGGACTAAATTTACTCCATCTAAATTAAAATATGGGGGGAAGTAATTTACCACCACCTTCCCTACCCCACATCCAGTCTCTCCACCCAGGAGACAAAAAACACAAATTGAGTTCTTGGAGAAGAACTGCAAAATGCAAAGGGGCAGGAGAAGACCTGGCTTTGCACATATGTGTATACATCTACACGTAGAAAATGCCACGTGGGAGCGGAGAAAAGAATCTTTGGTCTGGTGACCCAGTTACTATTTTACACCCTCCCCAAAGTTGTCTCCCCCTCACCCTTCCATCCAAGGTTTCCCTAGAAGCCCCAATCTCTGTCATGAAACCAAAACCCGTCTGGGTTCCCTGTGAGGAGAGGGAAGAAAGATGGGGCCGGGACACGGTGGAGGAGGGTGGACGGAGCAAGCACTTCACGGGGGCCTGAACTCTGCAGGAGCAAAGATCTCCAACTTGCAAGTTTCCATTTCTCAGTCCCAGCAATGGTTGCAGAAGATGCACCCCCTCAAGTGCCAGAGTCAGAGTCCTTGAGTTCTTTTCCTCTGTTTGTCAGGGTGGGAGCGCTCTAGGGCTTGGGAACAGCCGGCCCCTCCAAGGCCACTCTGGAGAGGCAGTGCTTCAGAATTGGGCTTTTCCCCAAGTCTGGCGGCCAGAGGGGAAGCTTTCCAGGAGCTCAGTCCAGAGGCAGGCCCCAAACTGGGCTCTATTCCCAAAACCCCATCCCAAAAGCCCCCTGGAGCTTGGGCTGCAGCCCTCAACCTGGCCCCCTTCCCCATCACAGTCTCCAGTCTCACAGAGGGACTGTACTGCTGGCTGAAAGGCAGGGGAGGGGACGAAGACAGCTGTGGCTCCTTCTTCTCTTTCCCTCGGGGTGGGGGGACTTAGACAGGGCAGGATGTGGTGGGGCTGTGAGCTGCAGAGGAGTCAAGGCTGGAGGGGGGTTGTGGAGCAGGAGGAATAGGTGGGGGAGCACGCTTCACAGAGGCTGTGAGTACTGCCCTCCAGAAGGCCTGAACCCCTTTAAGCCTAGGGATCCTGGACCTAAGGTCTTGTGTCTTACTCAGGGTGAGCCAAGGGTAGCCAGCCTTCTCCAAGATTCCCAGGCTGCAACCATCCCCAGGAGAGGTGAAAGAGGTTGCCATTGACTTTTCTTTTCAAGCTAGCAATGCCTAAAGAAAAGGCTCCTGGACACTGTTCCATCCTCCTCCTGTCCCCATCCCTGGACAGTGATGAATGCAGAATGCGGACTGTCGTTGAACTGCTAAGAGTCCAGTTCCCGGAGGAAGAACCAGGAGTTTCCTGAGGTCGTTCTTCCAGAGGAGGGCCATCTATCACTGTGCACAGCCCCCACTTGTGCCCCCTCCTTCATTGATAAAATCACAGCAGGCTGCTGAACCCTCACCCTGCCCTGCAGACAGGCTAAAAAAAGCCCAGAGCAGCTGAGCCCTGCTGATTGGGATCTGTCTGCCGGAAGAGAGAGAGGCAGAGAGGTGGGGGAGAGAGTGGGAGCACAGAGGGAGAGTGGGAGAAGAAAGTCACACTTCCTTCCAGGGGCACAGCTGCCCAAGGCTCAGTCACAGCTGAGGAGCACTCCCCCCACCAGGCCCTGTCATCCAGTCATCTACTTGGAGAGCTCAGTGCCCTTAGCATGTGTTGCCTGAGCTCCTGCTGAGTGCTAGCGGGCACCAAGAATCCATAAAGGTCTCCAAGTTGCTCACCACCCATGATCACAGCAGTTTGCACCAAACCTAGGGTTCCGTGTCCTCTTAAGCTTGTGCCTTCTTCTCTTCTCACTGCAAGTCCTCCTCAACTTTAATCCCACGGTGGATTTTTCCCTCAAAAGCTGAGGCATTTTATAGGCCCCCTGCAAAACTAAAGGAGGCTTCAGAAGGAAGACACACAGCCCCGACCTCATGGAATTTCCAGGCTCAAAATAAAACTGTAGACATGAAAGGGTACCAGAACCTAGGCTAGATACCTCACAGCTAACATGTGCAAGAGATAGGATTCACCTCCATTTCACAGACAGGAAAACTGAGGCTTGGGGATAGGAAGTACATTTAACCAGTACAAGGCTCATTGGGCCCCAACGCCCAGGCTACTTCCAGTCCACTGTCCACACATGTGAGGCTGAGTATCTCAGAGTTGGCAAAATCAGACCCCTGGTACTGATTGGTAGAAATCTAGAATCCCAGGCCCTACCCAGCCTACCAAATTAGGATATACCTTTGTTTTTTGGGTTTGTTTTGTTGTTTTGTTTGTACAATGGATTGAACGCGAGGGCACTTAACCACTGAGCCACATCCCCAGCCCTTCTTATTTTTTTATTTTGAGACAGATCTCACTAAGTTGCTTAGGGCCTCGCTAAGTTGCTGAGGCTGGGTGGGGCTGTGAGCTGCAGAGGAGTCAAACCTGCGATCCTCCTGCCTCAGCATCCCAAGCCACTGGGATTATAGGCATGTGCTACCATGCCCAACAGGACACACATTTTAACAAGATCTCTAGGTAATTCATATGCATGTTAAAGTTTGAGATCCAGAGAGTTGCCTGGAAAGTTTAGGAAAAATACAGATTGCCCTGAGATGCTGGTTCAGCAGGTCTCAGGTAAGGTCTGAAAATTTGCCTATCACATTCCAGGTGATGGCTGATGACAGTTCACTCTTTGAAACCACTGCTCTAGCATAAATCCCAGCCAGATTTGGACCCACCTAGCTAAAACTGGAATGTTTCCCCTTATTTCCTTCCCCACAGGTGTGCTTGTGCCAAGATGAGGTCACGGACGATTACATTGGGGACAACACCACGGTGGACTACACCTTGTACGAGTCTTTGTGCTCCAAGAAAGATGTGCGGAACTTTAAGGCCTGGTTCCTCCCTGTCATGTACTCAGTCATTTGCTTCGTGGGCTTGCTGGGCAATGGGCTGGTGGTGTCCACCTACATCTATTTCAAGCGGCTTAAGACCATGACAGATACCTACCTGTTCAGCCTGGCCATGGCAGACATCCTCTTCCTCCTGATCCTTCCTTTCTGGGCCTACAGTGCAGCCAAGTCCTGGATCTTTGGTGTCGAGTTCTGCAAGTTGATCTTTGGCATCTACAAAATAAGCTTCTTCAGTGGTATGCTGCTGCTTCTTTGTATCAGCATCGACCGCTACGTAGCCATCGTCCAGGCTGTGTGCGCCCACCGCCACCGCGCCCGGGTGCTCCTCATCAGCAAGCTCTCCTGTGGGTGCATCTGGGCGCTGGCCATATTGCTTTCCATCCCAGAGCTGGTGTACAGTGGCATCCAGAGGAGCAGCAGCGAGCACACGTGGCGATGCTCTCTCCTCACTGAGCATGTGGAAGCTTTGATCACCATCCAGGTGGCCCAGATGGTGATTGGCTTTCTGGTGCCCCTGCTGGCCATGAGCTTCTGCTACCTTCTCATCATCCGTACCCTGCTCCAGGCACGCAACTTCGAGCGCAACAAGGCCATCAAAGTGATCATCGCCGTGGTCGTGGTCTTCATAGTCTTCCAGCTGCCCTACAATGGGGTGATCCTGGCCCAGACGGTGGCCAACTTCAACATCACCAGCAGCACCTGTGAGCTCAGCAAGAAGCTCAACATCGCCTATGATGTCACTTTCAGCCTGGCCTGCATCCGGTGCTGCGTCAACCCTTTCTTGTACGCCTTCATTGGTGTCAAGTTCCGCAACGACCTCTTCAAGCTCTTTAAGGACTTGGGCTGCCTCAGCCAGGAGCGGCTCCGGCAGTGGTCTTCCTGTCGGCACTCAAGGCATGCCTCCATGAGCATGGAGGCCGAGACCACCACCACCTTCTCTCCATAGGCAGCTCCTCTGCCCAGCGGGGACGGATCTCTCCCAGGGCGTAGGGAACAGAAAGCAGATGCAAGACTCAGGACCCATCCGAAAGCTGCTGAACAAAAAGCAGTTCTGGCCATTGACGCTGACCTCAGAGTGAAAACCTGGGTCCCAAGAGACAGCTTGACCCCAACACTAGCTACCTCAACCAAGGCTGGAAAGAGACACGGTGAAGAAGCTATCACCAGGACGGGTGACACTCCAAACACAAAGCGGTTGTCCCCAAACCAGACATCAAAAGTGAAAGTGGAGAAATCATCTGCTCCTCCTGGAGTCAAGGGGATACAGCTGGTGAGCACTAGTGAAGGGAACGAGACCAGGGGTGGCAGGGGCTGCTGAGTCCCCTGAATGAACCTTCTTCCAAGCTAGAAAGAAGTCATTCCAGAGATTCAAGGGCAGAGGGCAGGCCTTCCAGAAAACAAGGCTTTGTCTCCAAGACCAAGATGATGGGGAAGCTTCTTAGCTTGGTGAGAAAGGGGACATTGACAGGTCAAACCAGCTCTGTGAGTCCCTTCCTCCATCTCTCTTTTCCACAGTCAGCAAGGCAGCCTCCTAGCTGCCCTGAGAGCACACCTACCCTTCCCCTGCTGCCGACAAGGGAAGCTGGTGTTTCCTGCAGGCCAGGCCGGCTCCCTCAGCCTGACCAAACCACGTTCCCAGCCAGGATCTTCAGCAGCGATGACATAAGGTCAGGTTTCAGCTCCATGAAGATGGGAGGAGAGGACAGAAAGATTGGAGACCAGAGATGGGGGCAGTGCTGGCTGCCAAATGAAAACTCTCCTGCTCTTTGATTATTAAGAGAGCAAATAAGGAAACAATAGCTTTAAAAGAAAGAGGCTAAAACTTCTTTTATAAATGGCAAATGAGTGTGTTCTTTTGCAATACCCCACACCCCACCTGACCACCCCCACCCTTCTCCTCCCCATCCCCATTTCCCAGAGCTGCTCGGAAACATGAGAACACTGAGCTGTGCTCTGAGCTCATCCAGTGACACCAGCCCAAGAAGCCGAAAGAGGGTGAAGGAGGGTAAGGACAGGATGTCCATCTTGTGAACACCCTTCCAGAGAGCAAGGGATAGAACCAGGCCTGTGCAGTCACCAGTGAACCAGAGACTCCAATCTGAGTGGAGGTTTAGAGACCAAATTATTCCAATATCCTCTCTGCCTGGGAACTATCTTGACCCTTAGCTATATCTGTATACTGGTCTCCCTGCCTATGCCAGCTCAGCCTGGAACTAGAGCCCTGACCTTTGAGTCCCAGAACTTGTGTTTGGAGGGAGGGCCTTTCCCTAGACTCAGAGATCACAGCACTCTGAAGTATGGGGTCTAGAATGGAACTGATGAGAGGCTGGATGGGACCCTTTGCTGGGTGCTTGAAATCTGGGACCACCCAGGATCTCCCTACTGGCCACTTGTAGCGAGGGTCCTCCATGACATACGAACCACAGTCCACTCCTGCGGCAGTAACAAACTACCACAGTCTGGGTAATTGTTAAATAATAGAAAAGTGTTCCTCACAGTTCTGGAGGCTGGACAAAGTGCCTAAAGAGCGCAGCAAGTTCCCTTTAGCTCTTTTATAAGGTCATTAATCCCATTCATGAGGCCCTTATGACCATACCGCCCCTCCCCCATGGCTCCTCCCTGTAATACCACCACCTTGGGGTTTAAGCTCCAACATGTGAGTGAGGAAAGGACACACATTCAATCCACAGAGGTGTAGATGTTCACTGCAGAGGGTGGGAGGGAAGAAGGAATGCTGCCCCACACACCAGGTGTTCCTGTCACTGGTGCCCTAGACCCACCCAGAACCCTGACTTCTCCAAACCAGAGAAATCAGTCCAACCTGTGAAGCGTTGCGTGCATCTTAAGGCCCAGCACCCTAGGTCCCAGGGGATATCCGAGGGAGGGTTGAGACATTCACACAAAAGGTGAACCCATCGATTTTCCCAAGCGAAAAGAGCCTCCATTGAAAATGCAGCCTGCCTGGCAATGACGCCCATTCTCTGATCTAACCACATGACGTTACCCTCCTCCGCAGGACGCAGGATGCATTGGGCTGGAAGGTTTCTAACACGATTTGTCAGGCTACCTCCAAGCCGGGAATAGGCGCCCGGGATAGGAACGAGGCCGGCAGGGTGCAGGCAGCGTGCGGCAGCGTCCGCGGCAACGGCATTAAATATTAATAAGTGCAGCCGCAGACCGAGTGTGCGTGCGACCATGTGATGAAAAGGCGATGCCCTTGTGCCTGTGTGTCCCCAAGGGGAACCTGCCCGAGCATGTGTGGGTGTGTATATCCTAATGAGGTTACAGATGGGAAAGAACCCTCAATTCCTGCAGGGAAGAATGTAACAAGAGCGGTCACGGAAAAGGAAGCCAGGCCAGCCGCACGATCACGCCACCCCAACTTCAAATACATTTTTCTAGAATAACTGGATGTCTCCAAATATTTACAGAGACAACAAAATCCCCAGCAATGTTAATTCCCCAAACTGCTGTGTCTCAGAACGTCCGACCTCCGCCCAGTGCTGGCCTGAACCCCACTCCCTTACCCAGTGCTCTGGTGAGCCTACCTTGGATTTTGGGGGTAACCCCTGGGAAAAAGGAAAGGACTCCCGAGGAGGCCCACCCAGGGCTTCTCTCTCTCTCTCTCTCTCCCTTCTCTGCTTCATACAGCTGCCCTGTCTTCCTAGGTTTATAGTCCACAGGGCTCTTCTACAGTTTCCTGAAGTTTCCCTTCATTTCCAGCCCCTTCTCCCCCGCCATCCTCCCTGGCTGCAACCACATGCCAAGTGCAAGGCATTCCCAGGTCATGGAGCTGCCCTTTCAGCTAGAAGCACCCCATTTCTCCATCACAGCCTCACAGACCTGAAGGGACCTTGACATTCATCAGGGCTAACCCCAATCACTCTCTGAGGCCCAGAGGGAGAAACTGATGTGCCAGGAGGGACATCACAACTCGGAGATTGCTTAAACTCACTTTGGGAGCTCAAGGGTCTGGCAGGGCTGCCGGAGGGTGTGGGGTGCAGAGGCTCTGGAGCCTGGCCCACTTCAAATCTCATCTCTACTGCTCCCCAGCTGTGTGACCTTCAGTTGTTGCTCAACTGCTCTGAGTCTCAGATTTCTCAGCTGCAAAATGGACAAGATTTAGGTAAACATGTAGCACAGTGCCCGGAATGTTGAGTGTGGTGCTGGGGAGCTTGGACTGTGCAGCGAGACCGTCTGGTTTGAATCCCAGCTCCACTACTTAGGCTGGTAACTTAGCCTCTCTGTGCCTTGTTTTCCTAATCTGTATAATGGCATTAGTAGTACTGACCTCCTAGGGTTATCAAATAAATTATTCACATAAATAAAATGTTGGTTGTCATTTAGGAGACATGTAAGAAATGGTAGCTTAAAAAAAAGACTGTTGCTAACCTGAAGGTAATCATGTTTAATCCTTAGCCCAATTTCCAGTCCCATACAATTAATCACAACCTGGAAAGCAGCTTTGGGATTAGTAGTCTGGCCTTCCCACCAGCGTCCAGGTGAGACAAACAAGTTTACCTGAGGTCTCTCAGAAGCTCTTGGGAACACTAGAACTTAAACCTAATCTCCTAAAGGTTCCATCCAGAGCACATCCCACGAGAACTAGCGGCACTAGCTCCACCATCCCAGCACATCTACCTTCACCTTGGATCTGCCTAGTTGTTCCTCGCACGCACCTTTCCTTAAGAAAAATCTCCCAGGGGCTGGGGTTGTGACTCAGTGGTAGAGCACTTGCCTTACATGTGTGAGGCCCTGGGTTCGATTCTCAGCACCACATATAAATAAATGAATAAAATAAAGATCCATCAACAACTAAAAAAGATTTTAAAAAAAAAGAAAAGAAAAGAAATGAAAAATCTCCCGATTGTGTGCAATGAATCAAAATGCATTCTGCTAGCCGGGTACGGTGGTGCACGCCTGTAATCCCAGCACTTTGGGAGGCCAAGATAGGAGAATCTCGAGTTCAAAGCCAGCATCAGCAACGGCGAGGTGCTAAGCAACTCAGTGAGACCCTGTCTCTACATAAAACACAAAATAGGGCTGGGGATGTGGCTCAGTGGGGATTGAACTCGAGTGTCGCTGAGTTCAATCCCTGGTACCACAAAAAAAAAAAAAAAATGCATTCTGCTATCATGTATTTCTAATTAGAATAAATAAATTTTAAAAAGAAAGAAAGAAAAATCTCTCTCATTCCCTTAAGCAGTTCCTGTCCTTGCTGTGGAGTCTGAGAAAATGAATGAAATATGGCAGCAGACCCAAAGGAAATCAGGCAACTGATCCCCCACCCCCACTCTCGAGTGCTTGGGAATGGAACCTAGGCCCTCATGCAAGCTGGGCAAGCACTATACCACCAAGCTATCTACTTCCCCAGCTCTGATCTTAAGAAAGGAAGCTAGAGCCTGGCGCAGTGGCGCAAGCCTGTAATCCCAGCACTTAGGGAGGCTGAGACAGGAGAATTGCGAGTTCAAAGCCAGCCTCAGCAACGGCGAGGTGCTAAGCAACTCAGTGAGACCCTGTCTCTACATAAAACACATAATAGGGCTGGGGATGTGGCTCAGTGGTCGAGTGCCCCTGAGTTCAATCCCCAGTACAAAAAACAAAAACAAAAAAACAAAAAAGAAAGGAAGCTAGGCTATCTTCCCCAGGAGTTAAGTGCTCAGCTGCAGTTCTGTGATGAGGGGTAAATGGTTGGAAGAAAGGAAACAGGCATATAGATGAGTGAGGGCTTAAGCCAAAGGAGATGAGGGAGGGAAGTGATTCTAAGTGGGGAATAGAAAGCAGGGGACAGGTGGGGCAGGGGTGGGTCTAGGGAATATACGCTGGGAGCCCAACTTGGAGAGTGTCTTCAGTGGGTTGATGGACGTCCCTGTGTACATGCACATGTCCACACTCACACATGCATAATTTCCCCAGGCCTCCCAATCTCAGGGGAGGAAATAGGGGGCCCTAATATTCTTGAACACACAGGTAGGTCCATGGCCTTTTCTGCAGAGAGAAAGGTCAGAAATAGCCAAGTTGCCCAGTCTGGGCCCCTAGAAAGCCTCAGGGGGAGTAGATGAGGACCCTCTCTCTCAACTCAAAAAGCAGCCCTGTCAGGCATCAAAACAATGAACCTCCCAGCACCCACCCCATGGGAGCAGATACCTGAGGGGCCCCAGCTACCCTACAGCCATCCCAGCGTTCCTGCACCAGATCCATTCAGCGCCCAACCAGACTCAGACAAGGGCTCTGCCTGTAGAAAAGGCTCCCAGCCAAAGCTGCTTAACCAATCCCTTGGCCCTGCAGCTGGTCCTACACAAACTCAGAAGCAGAGGATGTGAATTCCCCTCAGGCTCCTCTCTCTGGGTTGGTGCATGACCCAATTCAGACTTCTCTGTTGCCAGGTCCTTCCTCTTCCAAGGGGGCTTTAAGGATGACTATAACCTTATTTTGATCCATTGTCCACAAACCCCAGGGGCTTCCCTGGCAGGGCTGTTCTATGTGTCACACACAGTTTGACCTCCAGGTTCTCATCTCAGGGTAAATAAGCACCTCCCTGCACAGCCTGGGTGGGGTCAACCTGGCCAGGTCCTTTCTGGCTCCATACCCTTGTGAGGCAATAGGTCCTGAGGACAGACACCCAAGCCCACTAGACCAAGGGCAGGTGAGGCAATTCCTCATCCTAAGGTCCTCTGGAGCCCATGTCAGAGCCTGCCCAGAACAGACGAGTTTATATTTGTTCTGAGTAAATAGCTGACATTGTGACGTTCAACAGATGCTGCAGATGACATGCCCCCAAACCCCTTCCCCATGTTTCAAAAGAGGTTGGAAACGCGAGCACATTTGTCTTGTGTGGTTTATGCAATTGCACTGAGTGACCAAAGCAGAAACGCGATCACATGCAAAGACTAAGTAGTGCCTTCCTCTTCCGAGGTCCAGAGGGGATTTTCTGTGGCCTGGCTACTCAGGACTGTGGTCAAGCCAGGCACCAGGGAGTCACCCTCATGGAAACCTGCTCTTCCTCCAGCACAGCAGTTTGGGCGTCCTTTCCCAGGGCTGACTCCTGGACACACTGTCTTGCCTGTGCTGTAACCTCTGTCTGCCACCTGCCCTGCTCCCCACACCATGTTTCATGGTGGCTCAGCTGCCTGGGGGTGCTATTGGGAACACCTGGCCCTGGAGAATGGGAATGGGAGAATGAGGGGGAAGTGTGCCTGTTCTGCTCCAAGTCACCTTCTCCATCACCCCAGCACACCTGCCAGTCAAACCCTGAGCCAACCGTGGACCGCCCCCGCTTCTGTTGTGGGGTCAGAAGCTGGGAGGCAGAGGGTGAGGTTCAGTGGAAGGGATTGCAGAATCACAGGGGCTAGTGGTTGGAGGAGGTTTTCAGGAAATGGAGGGCGATGAACCAGGAAGGGAGACAGGTTGGCATTTACTGAGTACCTGTGAGATGCCAAGAACTCCTGGCTACACCTCCTCCCACTGAATTCTTATGAGATGAAGTAAGGAAACTGAGGTTTGACTGTGTCATTTACCCATGGCAACATGTTAGCAACTTTTTTAAGATTGTATTCTCAGCCAGGCATGGTGGCTCACACCTGTGATCCCAGTGACTTGGGAGGCTAAGGCAGGAGGGTCTCAAATTCAAGGCCAGCCTGAGCAACTTAGCAAGACTTTAAAAATAAAAAGGGCTAGTGGGGGCTGGGACTGTAGCTCAGTGGTAGAGCGGTTGCCTTACATGTGTGAGGCCCTGGGTTCGATCCTCAGCACCACATACAAAGCAATAAAATAATTGTGTCCATCTACAACTAAAAAAATATTTTTTAAAAAAAGAGCTAGGGGGGCTGGGATTGTGGCTCCGTGGTAGAGCGCCTGCCTCGCATGCGTGAGGCACTGGGTTCGATCCTCAGCACCACATAAAAATAAAAAAATAAAGATATTGTGTCCATCTACAACTAAAAATATATATATATTTAAAAAAAAAAAAAAAAGGGCTAGGGATGTAGCTCTAAGTGTCCCTAGAATCAATCACCAGTACCAAAAAAAAAAAAGATTGTATTCTGTACTACACACTGCACTGAACATCAGTATCTTATCTCATTTGATCCTCACAACAACCTACCAGAATTCCATTTTACAGATGGGGAAAGTGAGACTCAGAGATGGTAAGTAACTTCCCTAAAGTCACATAGCTAATAAGTGATAAACCTACTAAGTGATTTCAACCAGTTCTAGCTGGCCTCCAAAGTCCTTGCTTTTGCCACCTTACCACAATAAGGTTCAACTAAATAGCTGTTTATTGATTTCCATATATTTCTGGAGTGCCTACTTAGAGCCAGGCATTGTGCTAGGCACAATCAACATCTCTCAAAACCTGCTGGATGCAGCTCAAACCTGGGAGGAAGGTGAATCAAATAACAAAGACAAGCCAGGTGAGCCTGTAATCCTGGCACTCTGGGAGTCTGAGACTGGAGAATCACAAGTTCAAAGCAGCCTCACCGAGGGGCACTAAGCAACTCAGTCAGACCCTGTCTCTACATAAAACACAAAATAGGGCTGGGGATGTGGCTCAGTGGTTGAGTGCCCCTGAGTTCAATCCCTGGTACCAAAAGCATAAAATAAAATAACAAAGCCCTTATCTGGGCAAGGGGTTGTCCCCCACAGCGGGGCAGCGACTGGGTCTTTTCCACCTCCCTGCTTCTCACACAAGCTTCCTCCCCAGCCCTACAGGGCTGTGCATCACCTGGGAGTCACTGGCCAACATGGGTGGGTCACAGACCCTCTCTGGGCCTCCATCTCCTCAGCCCTAAGAAGTGGTACTGGGTCAAATACTTTCCACCCGCCCCCTTCCAGGTCTGATGTGCTACTGGTGCCTTGTCTGGGTGGAGTGGGGGCCTGGCACTCAGCTGGGCAGGGCTCTAGGACGTTGGTGCCTGGAAGAGATGCAGGGTGAGTGGGGGAGGGGCTGAGGAAGCTGCTCCACCCACAGCTGTGGTTTCTGGTGGGGCCCCGCTGGTGGCAGCAGGTGGAGGGAAGTGTTTGTTACCCTTCCAACAAAGGCAGTCAAACAAAAGCCTCCTAGGGCATGATGGGAACAAGCCATAAACGCGCCAAAAATAAAACACACCTTTCCTTTGATAGGCACCAGCTGCTGAGGGAGCCTATCCTCAGGATTGTGAGAAAGGGTTCTGATTTCATGCCTGAGCACACTCGCAGGCTCTGGTGCATGCACACACATAAGTAGGATACTTGCCTGAACCCAGGACTGGCTACATGGGTTGAGACCTGTTCAGTCACACAGGGCCCCACGCTCACAAGAGCCCATGCTTGGCTTAAGGTTTTGCTGTTTCTGTTTTGAAATTCTTAATACATTTTAAATAAGGAGACTAGCATTTTCATTTTGCAGGAAACCAGGCCTTGCAAATTATGGAGCTATGCCGGTCCTGCAGATATGCATCCATAAGTATGAACCTTTGTGATATGCTTAAGAAGCACACGCACATTGATACACAAGAGTGCATACGTCACACACATGCACGTGCATAAGTATAAACATGTACACACGCACATAGTACCCACATGTACAGCAGTAGCCCCCTCAGGTACGTGCACAGCAGCACACAACTCCTTGCCCGAAAGGGGCGCGGACACTCCCAAGCAGTGTTTAGACACAGGAGCAGCCCACCTGCAGCCCACTGACACAATTTGATTGTCTTAACATTGGAGGCAGCAGAACCGGACTCTGGGGAACAGCATGGAGGGAAACAGACTCATTCATCTACCCACGACATCCTCCACACCACAGCAGGCTTCGGTCATAGGCCTTGGGCTCACCAACCCAACCCAGCAACTGGGACCAGAAGGAAAGAAAGAGCTTGGGATGTTGAAGAATGGACAGAAAGGGGGTAGGGCATGGAATAGAGAGAGAGACTGCAAGAAAGAACAGATAGGGCAGGAACTAAGTCTCCAGGTGAGTTATCCCTGGGAAGTCCCTTAAGATCTTAGGAGGTCTTGGACCCAAAGAAGCAGTGCTCCTGTCCCCCCCAACAGGTACACCCTCAGAAAGGCAATCAAAAGATCCCCACCTCCACTTAACTAGCTAGGTGGCCTTGGGCATGCCTCTTAACTTACCTAGCCTCAGCCTCTTCCTCCGTGGAATGAGAAAATACCATCTGCACTGTTGGGTTGTGTGAAGCACCTGGGTGCTGTGGCCTGAGCTCCTGGATTCTCCCAGCATGCACCAGCTCATCTCCTTGTTAGGCTTTGCGATCGGATTCTTGGTTCAGAGACTCCCAACCCCTTCATTAACAGCAGACGCTCAGAATGTGTTTATTTCTTGTCTTCTCCCCTCACTTCCCAGCCAGATGCGAACACAGGAGGTGAATTTGGTTCATGGCCAACCCTCCCTTCAGGGACCTTCATTGGTGGCTTCTTTAGATCTCACAACCTCTGCCTCAAACCAAGCAAGCCCCCAAGGCCTGGAACTTTTTCTTTTTCCTCTCCTCTCTAACCCTAACCCTGACCTTTCCTGGGCAAAACTGTTCCAGGCTCTGTCCCTTCCCTGAACATTCAACATTCAGACACTTAAGGAATGATCCAAAAAACAAATCAGTTCTAAGGGGCATGCCATCATGCCTTGTTCCAACCATGGTCACCTGCAAAGAAGGGAAAAAAGGCCACCTGAGTGGCCACCAATAGGAAACTTGATTTCATTAGAATTCTTAGAGCATAGATCACTCAGACCTCTGACTTCGTTCCCTGTCAATTTACTGAGTGGGAAACTGAGGCATTAAAGGGTGAAATGATTTGGGTGAGCAACAAGAGACATGCCTGTGATCTTTCTGATATGTACCCTCTAGGAGATCAAACGCAGCATGGTCCATGTACTCCCCACCCCCATCCCATCTCTTCAGCATACAGCTGGTTCCCATTCCCCAGGGGTGGGAAGAAGCCAGAAAGTTGGAGGCCAGCCAGGGAGGAAGGTATGGTCACCAGGTGCCCCTTGACAGGGAGGAGGGAGTGAAGCAAGGCATCTGGCATCCCAATTCCCATGCTGTTTTTGCCATCTATATCCAAGTGCCTTTGACAAGTACCTTCCTCTGCCCAGCCTCAGTTTCCCCATTTGAAGTCCATTTGATGATTTAGAGAATTTCATTAAATAAAGTAGTGGACGTAGAGCTCTTGGTAATGTGCAAAGTGATGGAGAGGATAAGAACAGACACCCTTCCATAACAGTAAGAGGGCTAATCGCCTCCCCTTTGGGTACCTCGCCTAAGAGTTTAGGGGTCATCATTCCTAAGAGACGTGAGAATTAGCCCCTTTGACATAGGAGGACAGGAGTCACTTGTTTTGGTTACAGAGAGAGGGCAGTAGCATGGCTGAGTCCAGGTGCTTCCAAATCACCTGACACCTGGCAGGTCTCTCAGGCGCCCTGATCTGACCACAGCTCCTTTCAGGGCTAGAGGCTTCAGGTATTAGACATAACAGGTACAGAACAACTCCTGATTGGTTGGCCTACTCCAGCATCTAACATATCATAAGTCAAAATTAAAAAAAAGTTTGTGGAATAAATGTAAGAATGGTGAATTTGAGATCTTCCTACATCATGGACTTAAAAACTATGTATCTATCCAAAAAAACCCCACATTGCAGAGACAAGCCAAAGCAGACAGGGCCCTGTGTGGGAAGACTAAAAAGTAAAGGCATTCTTTCAGATGCTGTCCTGGAAGGGTCCCAGACGGTAAACAGTCGACCCTGCCCTCTAATGTTCACCCCATCCCCCCAAGCACAGGGTCCCAGGCTCTGACGCAGGCACCTCTGCAAATAGATGCTGTTTCCATGGGAACTGAAACCCCAGTTTGTTTTTCCCTCCCAGGCACTGTAATTTCCAGCACAATGCAACGTCAGCGTCAGCCTTGTAACCTCGTGGCTAGCAGCTCCTCTGGGGCTGTGTCCAACACAGTGCAGCGGAGCTGACCTAGAGAGGTCATCCTGGGCTATCCTCCCAGAAGGGCCTCCGAGGCCAAGGGCACCAGCCCCAGCCTCCACTCTGCAGGGAGGTTGCCCAGAGGTGGGCGGGGCCAAAGACCGTCCTTGAACCTCCCCAAGGGAGGCCTGAGAGGCGGGAGGCGGGGCGTGGGGGGAGACGGGGGCTCATTTCCAGGAAGAAGTGGGAGGGAAGGAGAAGGTCTCAGTCTGGCAGCCTGGCCCCGGGGAAGGCGCTGGCGATGGGTAACAGATGATTTCTGGCTGCAGCCGGAGGTTGTGCGCTCAGCAGTTGGATCGTCAGCCTCCATTGTCTGAGACCGCGAGAAAACCAAGAAACAGCCAGATCTACTGGCAAGCCAAATCAGAGACTAAAGGACTTGGGTGGGGGACGGGAGGACTGGTGGACAGGACCATGGTGCACTTTAAGAACAGGGTGAGAAGAGGGCAGAAGGGCTACCCATGCCAGAGGACGTAGCTGCTCTTGCCTCCCCCCACACACGCACACACACTTTGAGCTTAGGCCTGGGAAGGCAAGTCCTTCCCCAATTCCCCCTGGAGATGACAGAGGCCCCCACTGACACCTTAACTGCAGCCTGTGATAGACCCAGAGCCAAAGGACCCAGCTAAGCCCACCCTGATTTCTGACCAAGGCAGAGGCTGCAGGTGCTGGGACCTGCTTCCACCCCAAGGGCAACAGCTAAGCATTCTCTTCCACTGGGGGGAGTGGCCCAGGTGCCCCAGAATGGGAGTCTGAGGCCAGGGTGGGAATTGGGATGCCTTTGAACTAGCTCCTTCACACCTCTCTCCTCCCCTCCCACTCCTCCTCCTCCCTCCCCCCTCTTCAGCCACATGGGCAGTAACAATAACACCTGCTCTCCCCGGTTTCCAGGCCTTGTGGGCGAGGTGAGGACATCAGTGTGAAAGTGCTCAGTGGTGGAGCCTTTGCTGTTGTTGTTATTATTACCTGTGGGAGAGTCCCATCCCCGATTTAACCCCAGAACTTTCCACACTTCCCACCCCTTGCGGGTGCTGGGTGCCCCAGGGCAAGGCAGCCTCTTTACTTCAGCTGTCATCCATATTTCTCAACAGCATCCACCAGGGGAGGCTTCACACCCAGGCATATCGCCATGAAGAAAGAGAAAGGAACGTGAGAGGGATACTGGAAGAGAAACAGGATGTGGTCTGAAGCGTCCCCTCCCCAGATTGGCAGCTATTTCTACTGCTTTCTGGGGACCTCATAGCCTGGTGGCCCCAGATGCCAGTCCTCATGCTCAGCCCAACACTCGCTTGAAGCCAGGGCACCTCTGGCCACCTACCCACAGCACCCTGTGGTTAATGACAACAAACCACTGACCTGATTTTCTGTAAGAGGAAAAGATAATAGGGCACCTTTGTGAGCATGAGGGCGTGACACAGGGACACACACACACACACACACACACACAATGGAAACTTTCTCTGTCTCCTTGACAGGAACCCAGCCCTGAGAGGGAGCTTCCTCAGGTACAAAGCTCAGTGTTTACCTGCGGTCAGTCAGAGGCCTGGGTTCCCAGAGCCCTCGCTTGCTGCTGCAGACGCACTGCGGGTGTGACGCATCTCCCCTGCCAGGGGATAGTGCCTCAGGCATTCTAAGTCTCTTCCCAGGCCCTCAGTTCCTCAAAGGGCCTGAGAGGTGGATCTGTCTGCCAGTAAACCAGTGTCTCCCATCCCCCATCTTTCTTCAAACTTAGTATCCCTAGGGCCTCAAAAACACCTTGGGGCAAGATTCTGCCACCTAGAAGTGAAGAGGTGCTTTTGCAGTAAGTTCTTGATGGTTGATAACTGCTTTTATTTTTAATCACCATCAAAGGGTGCCTGCCTTCTCCTGCTGGACTGGGACAGCACCGAGGAGCAGTGACTGAATGTGCTCAGCATCCCTGGCCCCCACCCAAACCCTGCTCTTAGAGATGCACAATATGTCAAAGCCAAAGGAACCGCAGGGGCACAGGGAGGAAAAGGTTTTGCTCAGAATCTATGGCCTCCCATTCCCAGTTGCCCACCCTCACTCCTCTGAGCACAGTTCTGACCAGCAGCCTCAGATTCCCAGAGAGCTTGTACAATTTGCAGTTCCCCCAGCTCCCAGGCCTACAGGACCAGAAGCTGCATCTAACAACCCCAGGTGATTCCAAGTTCAGTAAGGTTGAGACCCACTGCTCCTCCCCCACACTGCTCACGGTCCAGGCTTAGGCACCTAAGAGCTATGCCCTATCCAAATAGCTGGCCTGCTGTGCCCAAGAGGGCCTACAGTCTGCCCCTCATGGCCTCCACTGCCTTTTCCCACCAGCCAAAAGAACACAAAGGATCCAATGAGGTTGGTGTGGTCAAAACCTCAGTCCTAGTTGCCTGCACTGAAGGGCAGGATCCAACAGCGCCTACTGTGTGTGGAGAAGGTTCACACCCTTCTCAAGGCCAGCTGTGCAGCCCCTTCCAGACTTTGCCTTTCTTAGAGCCAGAAGGTGTAGTGGGCAGCAGGCCACATGCACGGTCTCATTTTGTCTGACCTAAACTTTGAAGTTTACCCACCCTCCAGGAGTTGATGGTGGTCACAGACCCTGGATCCCAGTCTTGCCCGGCCCCACCCCTTAGTTTGTGTTCTATGGTTATCAATGTTCCAGACCCCCATAGTTAGCTCCCAGACAAGAGCCCAAACTCGGGCCTCATTTCTGCAGCAGGCAGGCAGAGCTCAGCTTCGCTACAGGCACCACGGGGAGGGAAGCTGACTTGTTCTGAAGGCAGAAGGCAGCTGTCAGAACCTGAAAGCCATTAACAGCTATCAACACCCCTGGGGTGTGAATATCAATGATTCATTTATTGCTATTAACATTTTAGTGTGAATTAGCTACTGGCTCCTTCTCAATTGGCTGGCAGAGAGTGGGCTGGGACATTTGGACTGTTGGGTTTTGATAGGAGACACTGGTCCTCCAGAAGGGAAAAGCCCAGGACCAGTTAGCTTCTACCCCTGCACCCTTCTCTAGCTAGCCACTCCTGCCCGTCCCGGCCTCACCGGGACCCTAGGGACGCATGCCTGAGGAGCCCCACAGGTGCTGCAATGACCCCATTCCTATGACGTGGGATTCTGAGGATTCTGTGAGGCGGGGGGAGGGGGTACCTCCACCTGGTCTCCCTTCTCAGAGCTCAGTACTCAAGGGAGGGCAGAATTGAAGGAAGATAGGAGAAAATGGGTTACGGAAGGAACATTGAAAGGCCTTTTAATACGTGTTGGCCCCTATGCTAACTCTGTAACCATTATTTCCATTTTATAGTCAAGGAAACTGAGCCTGGAAGAGATTAATAACACATACAAAATCACCCCGTTGGTAAGCAACAGAGCCAAGATTGGAGTGATCCTCCCCCTACTGGCCAGGTCTAGAGAACTGAGGCCATAGGAGTACATTCAGTGTACTTCCAAGAGGTGGAGAGAGGAGGGTAGCTCAGACACAGCAAATGAGCTCTGTCCTGCAGACTCTGCTCTCTCTAGTCCCAGGGAAGGTCAACAACCAGCCCTGGGAGCATCTGCTGGTGACCTGGATTCCTGCCCCTGCTCTGACTATGAGACTGGGCAGGTCTGGACTTGAAGCCCCACCTGCTGGCCTCCCATGGGTTGTCATGCTAGGCCCATAGCCTCTGGGGCTCTATTGCTCCTGCCAGCCTGACTGAGCTGCACATGATGTGACAAGAGCTAGAATGGCACAGACCCCTGGGCCTGAAGCATCCCTCCAGGGGGACAGGAGGGCAGGTGAGGAGCCAGTTAGGCCTGAGGAGGGGTGGGACTTCCCCCAAGCATTTCTTTTTTTTTTTTTTGTGGTACTGGGGATTGAACTCAGGGTCACTCGACCACTGAGCCACATCCCCAGCCCTATTTTGTGTTTTATGTAGAGACAGGGTCTCACTGAGTTGCTTAGCGCCTCGCCGTTGCTGAGGCTGGCTTTGAACTCACGATTCTCCTGTCTCAGCCTCCCTAAGTGCTGGGATTACAGGCTTGAGCCACCGCGCCCGGCTCCGCCAAGCATTTCAAGCTCAGGATGAACAGGTCAGAGGCAGCACCCCCCAGGCTGAGCTGTCCATGAGGCTCCTCCTCCCTGTCCCCATGGCAATCCCAATTTTGAAGAAACGAATATTTATTAAGCACAGCCATGAGCAAGCCAGGACATTATTTTGCCATAATTGGTCAGTGCTGTTATTTCATGTCCCATTGTGGAAACCAAGACCCAGAGAGGTTTATCAATGTGCCAAGTCCTGCAGTCAGGGATGAGAGGCAAGCCCAGGTCATCTGGTGTCCTTCCCTTCACTCTGATACCACAACTCTTTAGGTGAACTTGACTTGATTCTTGAGACCAGAAGCAAAGCCTTTCTGTGCCCAAGTTTCCTGATCTCTGAATATGTGCTGTGCCCCTGGGGCCAACTTTCTGCGCTCCCCTGAAACCTGCAGGGTCTCACAACAGAGCAAAGGCAACTGGGAAGGCAAGTCTCAGGTAAAGGGGAGGCAAGTCCCACGTAAAGGGGAGGCCACGGCATACCTCGCAATCCCTTCCCTTATCTTCTTCAGTTTCAGCTCCACTGGATGGATTCCAGTTCCCCCTAATAAAGCCTGCATTTTCTTTCTTTTTTATCCTTTCTTCCCCCTGAAATACAACCCCAGCCATCAGAATTCTGTCACCTGTCAGAATCCTATGTCTCCTTCAAGAGCTATTACAAATGTCATTTCCTCCTGGTAACTGTGTGTGTGTGTGTGTGTGTGTGTGTGTGTGTGTGTGTGTGGTGCTGGGGATTGAACGCAGGGCCTTGTGTGTACCAGCTGAACTGTATCTCCAGTCCTCCTAGTAACACTGTAATATGAACTCCTTCCCTTCCTCACAGCTCTGTGCCTGTTTGTGGCACTTTACAAGGACTGGAGTTCTCTGGGTACCATTTCATTCCTCCAGTCTACTGTAAGCAGGGCTTGGCCTGTCTCCCCTGGTACCTGTCACAGTGCCAGCCACACAATAGGTGCCCAGCAGAGCCCAGTGGAGCTGCCTTGCCAAAGGCAAGCCCTCTTACTCCCAGAGGCCTGAGGTGGCTCAAAACGAAACTCTGGCTTCCTGGGGTGGAGGGTGTTGGTGAGCAAGAACCCTGCCCTTCTCCAAGGCTGGCTAGAGATGCCAGCTCTGTCACCAGGAATCATGAGAAAGCCGGGAACAGCGAGTAGAGCCAAGGAATGTCCCACCCACAGCATCTGGAACCACTTCCTTCCTGGAGGGAGAACAAAGCAGAAAGGGGAGATAAGGCCTCTCCCTGTGAGCAGGGCTGGGGAGAGCTGGGCCCCAAGTAGGCAGGCCTCCAGGAAGGAGGCTGCCAGGTGACGGTGCAGCCCAGGGAGAAGGATGGGCATAGGTCAAAGCCCCTTCCTGTCCTTCCCACCCTTTCCCCTGCCTCTCCCAGCTTCTCCTCTGGGAATGCAGCTTCCCTGTCTGCTTCACCTTCCTTCCCTCCTCTCCACCCCACTCCCCACCTCTTGCTTCTTTGTCCTAAGACCACCTACTATAGAAACACCATGCGTGACTCCCAACTTCCATGTCCTTATCTTGACATTCCAGGCCTTCCTAGTGGACTGCCAGCACACCCTCCACCCCTCCCACCTCAGACTCTCCCCTGCCTGCCTTTTCCCGCCTCTTGACTCTGTTCATATGAGTCTCACAGCCCACAGTGACCTTCTTCCTGGATGGCTGCATCTCACCCTGGGAAAGACCTGCCCCTCGAGAGCCCCACCCTCATTCCCTGTTTCCCTGACATCTCACCCCTGTCCCTGTTCTAGAGCCCCACTGTGCATGCTTGAACCTCCTACCCCATGCTTATGACACTCTGCCCTGGATGGAAATAACAGTAACAATAATAATATTAGACATCTACTGAAGACAGTATCAAAGGTGACACTGGGAAGCTGCTGCCCAGCCAGGGACCACATTCTCCAGCTCCCATGACATTAAGATAGGGCCATATGACCAATTCTCACCCATGAGATGTGAGCAGAGATGGCACTTTTGGGCCAAGGTAGTTGAAAAACCAATATGCCTTCCCCCTCTATCTTCCCTATCTACTAGCTGGATGCAGATGGCCAAATGACCTTGGAAGCCACATGTTGGATGAAAGTGGCAGAACTGTCAGCAACAGGGTCTCCAAATGGGCTCCAGGAAATACTTGGTATTTCCTTAGACCAAGATAAGGGCAGGAAACACTGGTATTACCTCTAAGCCATTATACATTCTTGGGCTTATTTGTTATAGCAGCTAACTTATCCTGACCAATACAAGTAATTATCAAGTTATGGAGCCCTTCCTATATGCCTAGGAACTACACGATGGCCTTTCACATCCACTACCTCAGTTGATCTTCACAGCACTTCCATGAGGGAGCTACTGGCACTATCTTTTTTTGGGGGGGGGGTGGCACAGCAGGGATTGAACTCAGGGGCACTCGACCACCGAGCCACATCCCCAGCCCCATTTTGTGTTTTATTTAGAGACAGGGTCTCACTGAGTTGCTTAGCACCTCGCTTTTTGCTGAGGCTGGCTTTGAACTCATGATCCTCCTGTCTTAGTCTCCCAAGCCACTGGGATTACAGACGTGTGCCACCATTCCCGGCCTACTGGCACCATCTTATAGATAAAAAACTGAAGTTAAGAAAGGGTAAGGAAATGTGACCAAAGTTCCTCAGTAAATAGGCTCAGTCTAACAGGACCAGAGTGCATAGTCACCTACAGTATATTTGGTACAAGTCTGATATCCTCCCCTTGACTGTTGTCACAGGAAGGGCAAACTGGTATTTTAGTCACACCTTCCCCCCTGCAGAGACAAGTGTCAGACCCACACTGATCTTTTTTAATGCAATTGCTTTTTAACCTCCATTTTCTGAGAGCTGACTCGGTCCTGTGCAGAGTGGAGAGGGCCCTTTCTTTCTGATGTCACCTCTGATCATCACAGAGGCCCTGCCAGGTGAGGATGCACTTGGCTGAACTGGAGGCAGGCTCTGGGAAACTCAGTGACCTCCTCATGGTGACCTGCCAAGTGGCCAAACATAAAAGGAACCGGGGCTGTGGAGTTCTCACCTACACTCTGTCCCTGCTCCCCACCCGTCCCTGATTAGGTCACGTCTCACCTGGGAGGCACCTGGAAGTTTGTAGCAGGAGGGTGCTGGGAGCACACGTGTGCGTGTCCTACTTGAGTTTATCTGTATTTTCCTGCTTAAGTCACACAGTCTGTTTTTCATTTCTTCAGGGAAGGGGGTGGAACATGAGAGAATGGAAGAAAAAGAATCCCTCAAGCTGAGGAAATAAAAGGTCAGAAAACATCAAAATTGATAGAAAGTGGGAGTACTGCCCACCCGCCCCCCTGCCCACTCAGTGGCACATGCCTGGGATCCCAGCCACATGGGAAGCTGAGGCAGGAGGATCACATGCTTGAGTCCAGCCTGGCTAACCTAGCGAGACCCTGTCTCAAATTTAAAAAAAAAGAAAAGAAAAGAAAGGGGGGTGGAGAGTAAGGAACTGGAAGTACTGTGGCCAAACTCCCTAGCTTAAGCTAAAAGGAAACAGACCCAAAGAAAGGCCTCACTCAGTGATTTGGGGTCGGGATGTGCACTTTTAAAACCCTACCAGTGCTCTTTGTACCAAGTCCTCCACCTCAAAACTGGGAAAGGGCCAGAGCACCCACCATGTCACAGCTCAGCTTCAGCATCCCCTCTTCCAGAAGGAAGCCTTCCTTCTGTCCCCACTGCATCTCTGTCACCTTTGGACAGCAGTGTCTCACCCACCAGACAGGGAGAGGCCAGGAAACAATCCATCTGGGGAGGTCAATGTTGCCTCCCCAGATCTCAGGAGACCTGACACATAGTAGGTAGGCATTCAGTATATATCAATGGAACTGGATGTCTGAACGTGCAAATGAAAGAGTAATTATAAATGCTGTATAGTCATGGCCTCAGATCTGCACAGTGATTTTGTTTCTCAAAACACATTGTCTCAAGGGAAGCTCAGAGAGCCCTGTGACAAGTGCAGGCACCCATGCACCCATGCATACATGTACCACTTGCACACCAGCACACGCAGCAACCATCCGGGTATCTGTGTGAATATTGGGAAATGTGTAGATCCATCCCTTTCTGGCCAGTGAGGACCCTGCGATGACAGGCTATTTCCTGTTTCTTGTTTCGTCCATAAAAACAGAGGCTTCCTCCACCTTTTTCCCTACCCCAAGACATACACACACACACACACACACACACACACACACACACACACACACACACACGCATGCACACAGTGCCAGGCCGATTTCTCCTTCAACTGGGAGAGAGCAAAGGAGAACCAACTGTCCACAAGAGGGCATCCAAAGACCATCAGACTCAAGGTCTCAAAGCCAAGATTACTACTATTTGGCCTCAGAAATTAAGGAGATCCCCCAGGAAAAACTGGAGAGCCTGTGCCTGCCTCCCCACCCCCACCCCAGGAATGGATGTCACTTGTGGAAACTCAGAGGAGGAGCAGAGGGTGTCACTTGTGGAAACTCAGAGGGACGCTCAATGGAGACTGAGGCTCAGTCACTGGATAATCAAAATGGCAATCAGTTCTTCTACTGAATGCTTACCAGCTAGTCCCTGGTCTGGTCATGTACCCTATAATAGCTCATTTGCTTCTCCTCGCACTTTGGTGGGGTTCTGGATTACTATAGTTCCTGCTTTATAGGTGAAAAAAACTAATGTCTCAGAAGGATGAAGTGATTCGCCCAGGGTCACTCAGTGGCAGTCAGAATTCAAACTCAGGACTTGCTGTGCCTAATCCAAGCCGTTCACCACCTCACTCTGCTCCCTGGGGCTAGAAATTTCTGACATCCTCCCTCTCTGCTGAGGATCTGTGTCTGGACCGGGTTCCTTCTTCTTCAGGCCCTTTTGGGTAGGTTTTTGAAAGAACTGGAAGCTGATTTCCTAGGTGTGAATAACTTGTTGCTGTGAAGCTGACCCTTCATGTGCTGAAAATTGTTGGAGCTGAATTGGTACAGTGCCTTTAGAAAGCCATAAAGCAATTCCTAGCACAGTGGATAAAGCTCTTCCTCCTCCTTTGACCCAATAATCTCACTCCTGGGAGTTTATGCCAAAGAAACAATTCAAATGAAAGTCAAGTATTATCTGCATAATACGTGCACTGAAGTCTTTCTTTAAAGGTCAAAAGCTGGGAACCAAAATAGGGAAGTGGTTTAGTAAACTGGGACGTCCACATAATAGGCAATCAGGCCTGGAAAGCCACAGCTGGATCACTGTGACGGGGACGTGGAAAATGCTTTTACTCCACAGCAAATTGCCATTGCCGCTCTGGCCCAACTAGCAAATTCAACTAATCATGCTTGTCAGACAGAGAGAGAGAGAAAGAGAGGGAGAGGTCTCTTTGTTCATGTTCAAAATTGACTCTTAACTTCCAGTGGCCCAAACATATAGAAAAGAAACTGGAAGGCAGTAACAATAACACACATAATTTTTTAAAGAAATTTTTTTGTAGTTCTAGATGGCAGAATGCCTCTATTTTATTTGTTTATTTTTATGTGGTGCTAAGGATGGAACCCAGTGCCTCACACATGCTAGGCAAGCACTCTGCCACTGAGCTACAGCCCCAGCCCAATACACATAATTTTTATTTATTTATTTTTATTTATTTTTAATTACTTATTTATTTTGGTACTGGGGATAGAACCCGGGGGTGCTTAACCAGTGGGCCACATCCCCAGCCCTTGTTATGTTTTATTTTGAGACAGGGTCTCACTGAGTTGCTTAGGGCCTCACTAAGTTGCTGAGGCTAGCTTTGAACTTGCAATCCTTCTGTCTCAACTTCCTGAACCACTGGGACAACACATAAAATTCTTGACTTTTAACTTACCAAGGCCTCAGGTCCTGATGATCAACAGGATTTTCTGAGAGTGGCTTTGATTATTGGTTATCGATGATGTTCATCTTTCACACTGTACTGGTTTATCAACTGATATAATTCTTCATATTAAATGCCCTTGAAAAAACTAGCATGGTTCCTGTTTTCTGACCAAAGCCTGAGAAATATAGGCACAGACCATGAACCCTGATGGATGATATATCTTCCCATAATAAGTGGTAAGAAAAGACTTAGAAGTTTGTGTACCCATCATGATTTCAACTAATAAAATGTGTATATGAGGATGGTCCAGGTGTGGCTGGCCTTTCCCAAATTACACTTTGTATTAGTTACCCACTGCTGTATAACAAAAGACCCTAAAGCTTAGTGTTCTAGAACGAGGTCTTTTATTATTTCAGTTTCTGTAGACCACAGATCCTGGTGTAGCCCAGCTACATCCTCTACAGCAATGTCTCTGCCAGCTGTCATGAAGGGGTCAGCTGGGCCACAGCCATTGCAAGTCTCAACCAGAGAAGGATCCACGTCCAGGGTCTCATGTGATGGTCACAGGATTTAATTCCTTGTAGGATGTTGGGCGGAGGGTCTCGATTCCCTCATTGCCTGCTCCATCGCCTGTCTACAGGGCTGCTGGCTTCATCAGAGCATTAAACTAAGGGAGAAGAATCATGAGGAGTGACTAAGAGCTAGATGGGAGTCCCAGATTTTTATGGTCTGCTCTCAAAAGGGACATCCTCTCACTTTTGCCATGTTTTATTCATTTGAAGCAAGTCACTAGGTCCAGCCCACACTCGGGGGAGATCACACAAGGACGTGTGGTATGCCTACCACATACTTGAACATTTTTAGCATCTTCTCAATAACAAAAACAATATTGGCTGAAGTTACTTGTCTAATATGGAAATTTTCTAAATCTGTCAGTGAATGCCTGTGCCCGTTTCTCACAAGTCACAGTCCCTCTGCCACCCCACCCAGATAGAACCAGATCCCCCTGCCCCTGGGGTCCCATGGAACAGACTTAGAAGAAATCTCCTGCTGAGTCTGGACAAGTGAGTGGCTTGTTGCCAGGTTATGAGGGTTGGGGAGATGGGACGGGGGCAACATGGACTCTTCCAGAAGACAAGTGTCAGAAAAGGGAGGCAGCCCTGGGCTCACCCTTGAAACAGGCTCCATTGGTCCTTGCCTAGAGACTGTTCTCATTGCTTGTTAGGCTGAATTCTTAACTAGCCCAACGAAGTCTCCTTCAGTCTCAGTCCAGCCCCTTCTCCTCTTTGCTCTCACATGACAACCTTTTCTTTTCCAGACTTCCAGTCTCCACCAGACTCTTCCTTCTTTCTTCCCTCTTGTGCCCTTTCCTCCCCTGAATCCCAAATTCTCGTCTGCCTGGCTTCTCAACCTGAACACCACTTCCTTGCAGATGAGACCGGATCCAAGAGGTACAGTAACTCCTTCCCTGGAGATTTCTAATGTCAAGCAGGAAGAGCTTTTTTTTTTTTTGGTACTGGAGATTGAACTCAGGGCCACTTGACCACTGAGCCACATCCCCAGCCCTATTTTGTGTTTTATGTAGAGACAGAGTCTCACTGAGTTGCCTAGCACCTCGCTGTTGCTGAGGCTGGCTTTGAACTCGTGATTCTCCTGTCTCAGCCTCCCTAAGTGGTGAGATTACAGGCTTGTGCCACCGAGCCCGGCTTGGAAGACCATTTTTAACAAGACCCAGGCGATTTTCAAAATAGGGCAAATTTGGAAGGCGCTGTTCTCCCTTGCCACTGGCTCTCACAGCGCCCATCTCTCTCCGTTCCTGCTGGACACGCTTGGGATGATGAGCTAGTTCTGTTCTATGGGCTCCTGCTGGTGAGGCCCACCTCTGACTCTGCATAGAGCATTGGGGGTGAGTGGAGAAGAAGGCAGGCCGCAAAAGGGGCACCAGAGCTGTTAGTGCAAAGGTGGGCACAGCGCGGGCTGGGGCTGGGGCTCAGTGGTAGAGTGCTCGTCTAGCATGTGTGAGGCACTGGGTTCGATTTTCAGCACCACATATTAATTAAAGGTCTACTGACAACTGAAAAATATGTAAAAAAAAAAAAAGGTGGGCACAGCAAATGAGCAGGTTGTCCCTAAAGTGGGAGCGAGGCACAATGGGGTTCTAGGGAAGGCAGGAGCTGCAAGACATCCAGGTTCCACCAGGAACAACCAGGTTCCTAGAGGAGAGTCCAGGATCCAGAGCTGGGAAAGATCTTCCAGAGCTCCTACAGTCACGAAGCAGAAAACCAGAGTCTGGGGGCTCCTTCCAATACAGCATGGGTTGCCCACAGACAGAAGATCAGAGATGCCAGATTTAGCAAATAAAAACACAAAAGTCCCATTAAATTTGCATTTCAAATAAGCAACAAATACTTTCTTAGTCCAGGCATATACCAACTATAACACAGGTATCCTATATTCTAGCTGGTGGCCCAGCTAAGGTTGTGAGTTGAGGCTAAGGTCCCTAGACGGGGCCATTGTTTACTATTCCAATAGTTTCCTGAACAAAAGAATAAACTCCTAGGGCTCCATTCTCCAAACTGGTCATGCAGCTAAGAAAAGGGTAGCAGTTGTCATTATTATAGCTGAACACTGGAAGCAAACTAAATATACTTCCAGAAGAGCCTATTCATCTACCAGGGCTGCTGTAGCCAAGTTCCACACACTGGGTGGCTTAGAACAACAGAAGTTCACTGTCTCACAGTTCTGGAGACTCCAAGGCCAAAATGAAGGAGGTGGTGGGGCCATGCTTCCTCTGAAACTCCAGGAAAAACCCTTCCCTCCTCCTTCCTGGTTTTGGTGGTGGCCGTCAATCCTTGATATTCCTTGGCTTGCAATCTTTGTCTCTGTCATGACATGCCTTTTCCCTGTGACTTTGTCTCTTTTCTTCTTATAAGGACACTAGTCATGCTGGATTAGTATGACCTCATCTTTCCTTGGTTAGGTCTACTAAAACCCTGTTCCAAGTAAATCACAATTATAGATACCAGGGACTGGGATTTAACTTACCTTTTTTGGAGGGGACACAATTCAACCCATAACAAGAGGAATGGATCAGTTAGAACCCAGAATAAAGAAAGATGCCCATTATCAATTTTTGAGTGAAAAAAAAAAACTAGCAAAGTGCAAGGAAAAAATTAGGTAGCATGATCCCTTTTTTAATCTTAAAGCAAAAATACAACTACATATGAGCATTTATGTATGGTCATTATTTAGGCATTAATTTAGTTAACAAATATTTACCGGGCATTCACCAGGAATACAACAGTACATAAGGCACATCCAGTCCCTGCCCTCCTACAGCCTGTAGGTATTTATGTGTTGCTAGAAGGATGTGAATTTACCCATTATTTCTATTTCCAAGTCAACATGGAGGGGGAAACGGACCTTTTTTTCTGTTTAGTTTTTTTTTTTTGTCTATTGCTTAAATGTTTATAGTGAGCATGTTGTTAATTTGTGCCTTTAAAAAAAATACTTAACCTTGTTTTTTATCTGAAAGTTCAGCCCTTTGGAAATCTCTTTGCTATGTTTTCTCGCACATCATGGCCGGGGCCTAACTAGTGGCACCACCACATTTGCCTATTGGGCCAACCAGCAAGGTTTTCTTGATAGTGGATAACTGAAAGATAGTAGGAAGGCATGTACAATCCAACTGCTCATTTGTTAAAATTTTATTGATTATAAGAATAGACCTGCAATTATTCATTTATTTGTGTGTGGGTTTTATTGTTGTTTCGTTTTTGCAAGGCTATGAATGGAACCCAGGGCTTTGGACATGCTGAGGCAGTGTTCTACCAACTGGAGTCCATCCCAGCTAACATGCACTTGATGTCTGTGTTTCCCATTGGACTCTAAACTCCAAGATACCAGAGCCATGTTGTTCTCTTCAACCTTGTATAACCAGCCTCTGGCACCTCAGTCAGTGATACCAGTATTCAAGAAAAAAGTGTTTAGTGAATGAAAAAAATATCAAAACTTGGGATGGATTCTATCATGCATGTAGTCTAACTTTTTCATTTTATAATGAGTGAAACTGAAGCCCAGAAAAGTCAACCCATAGAGCAATTTAATGATAGCCAAGACAAGAAGAGCTTTATTGCTCTCAATCCAGGCTCTTACCTTCAAGAAAAATAATGTAAGATCATTATTTTTCATCATAGTAAGATCAAAAGACATGTGAACAATTAAGCATAGAGAAATACTGTCCAATAATTACCAACTTTTAAAATCAGTGTTTTCTTTTAACCATGGCTTTTCCCACTGGGGCTAAGTATTCAACAGATGTTGGGGTTTGTGGGTGCTAGTTAATCACACCCCTCACTTCTTCAAGTTCTGATTCAGTTGAGAAATAGTCACAGGAGACAAGTAAGGATTAAAATGTCAGCTTTATTGCTGGTCCAGATGGACTGGAGGATGTGGCTAAGACCCAAATGGACTTCTTACTCCTTCTCCCCTGACTTGAACTTACCCACCCACTCACAGCAGAGCAGCTGGACTATTGAAGTTCTCCCAGGCAGAGACTGGGCCAGCCCTGGTGCTCAATGCCTAGAGGAGACAGGAGCAGAGAGAGAACATGCTGCTTGTAGTCAGGTCAGTCCCAGAGAGAGCTCCAGGAACAGGCTGAGCTAGCCACACTTGATGCCCTCTTCCCCACCTCCTCACCCCAAGAGATCCCATCTCTTCTCACTGTTAGGAATCAGTGATGTGGGCACCAAGAAAGTCTGAAAGTTTCTTCCTAATACTTCCAAGAGGAGGTCAGTTCCTGTTTTATGGGCTGATAGGAGAATGGGGAGAAAGTTGTACCCCTTAATGATTGCCTTCAATTCACACAGAACCTTTTCATAGAACCTAAAAAGCTCTGTGTTCCAGGAAGCAGTCTTGCAGGTAAAGGCCTCTGTCTGTTGAAAGTGAATTTGCTATAAAGAACAGGAAAAATTGAACAATCTGTAACTTCAACTACAAAGGAACACATTTATGTAACAGGAAACCCAGAGGTAGGCAGTTCTGGGCTGGTGTGAAGCTTCAGAGACCAGGGCTGTTTCTGTCTTTCTGCTCCACTGTCCTTAGAAAGTGGTATTGTCCCAGCCTCAGCCACTTAGTGAGGCTCTAAGCAGTTTAGTGACACCCTGTCTCAAAATAAAAAATAAAAAGGGCTGGGGATGTGGCTCAGTGGTTAAGCACCCCTGCGTTCAATCTCTTGTACCAAAAAGAAAGAAAGAAAGAGAGAGAGAAGAAAAGAAAAAGGAAATGACTTTGTCCCCATGTTCACAAAACTGAGCCTCCACTTCTAGATACCCTGTCTTCATTTTAGGCAGGAGGAAGAGAAGACAAAGGAACGAGTATGTCTGCCCCTTTTCATCAGGAAAAAATAGCTTCTCTGAAAACTCCATTCAGTAAGTGTGTGTTTTCATCTGATTAGCCACAATTGTCATTTGCCCCACCTCTCTGAAAGGAAGACTATGAAATTTATTTTGTAGTTTGACAAAGGGAGGTCCTTTTAAATAAAGGAAGAAGAAGAATTAATATTGGATAGAGAACAACTTGCTACAAAGGTCACAAAAGAACAATGACAGAAGTATTGTCCAAGACTTTCTTTTTAAAAAAAGATCTAGGCCTGGGGATACAACTCAGAGGTAGAGCACTTGCCTGGCATGTGCAAGGCCCTGGGTTCAATCCGTAGCAATAAACACACACACACACATACACACACACATATATATATATTGTTGCAAACATCCAAGAACAAGATTATTAAAGATAAAAAAAAGCTTGTTTTATAAAGAACTAGCATAATCCAAATAATTAAACCTAACAAAGAGAAAACACACATTCACTTAATTAATTAAAACTACATACTAAGCTAATTTACAAATGGACAAAAATTCCGTATTTCCCCTTTCTTGGTTTCTCCTTTGTTTTATTGCAACACATGTCCAAGTAATTTCGTAAGAAGGAGTTGTAAGAAGTAAATTTCTTAATCTTTTCTGTATTTTAAAACATCTTTGAACTGCCCTCATACCAACACAGTTTAGCTGGGTATCAAATTTTTATTTGAAAATCATTTCCCCTCAGGACTTGAAAACATGGCTCCATTGCCTTTTGGCATCCAATACTGCTAGTGAGAAATCTGGTGCATTTCTGATTTTTATTCTTTAATAGGTGATGTTTTTCTCTCTCTGTGATTTTTGAGTCTTCTCATTTTCCAAGGTATTCTAAAATCTCTAAATCATGTGTGTTCTTTATGCTGGGAGCTTAATGAGACCTATCAATCTGAGGACTTGAGTCTTTTTGGTCTGGAAAATTCTGTTCAAGTATTTATTGTGAAAATTCCCCTCCCTTTCTTTCTCTCTTCTCCCTAAAGTACTTATTAATGAAACAGGGACCTCCTGCACTGACTCTCATCTTATCTCTAATAAAATTCTGTTTCTTTGCTTTTTCCCTTCATTTTCTAGGAGATTATCTTCACCTTAGCTTTCAGCATTGCCACTGAATTTTAATTATATATATACTTTTTTTGGTCCAAGGGCTTTTTTGTCCTCTAATTGCTCCTTTTTCAATGCACTGCCCATGTTTTATAGATACAATATCTTCTAGAGTTCTTTTTTTTTTTTAAGTTATCTTCTGCTTATGAACTATCTTTGTTTCTGCAAAGGTCTTATTTTCAGTTTGTTTATCTTAGTCTTTCTATTTCATATTTCAGCCTTCCTCAAATAGCTTCTGGCTTATGGTTGTCCATTCATATTTAAGAATGAAGCAGTAGAAAGTTTCCTGGAAGCTCTGTGTACAGGATAAGAGGAGATGAATGGCAAGCTTTGTTTCTGAGTGAACTGGTCTTTATGCTGTGAGAGTCTTAAATGTCAGCCTGCAGTGTGCTTTGTTTTAAGATGCCACCTGAAAACCCAGCTGTCCTAGTGTTTCTCAGACAATTTAATTTCTTTAAAGAAGACCCTCCATCTGGGGGAAAGGGCAAAATGGAGAGCATGGCAAACATATGGTTGGCTGAGCAGTATGAATTCAGCAGTCAGGGAAGTGCATTGCTCCATTTATAGCCTTTCTATCCAGCCCACACTCATTCAAGTCCTAAGCTTCTCCAGGCTTCTGTAGACAGATCAGCTCCCTTTTAAACTGAAAAACCTGCCATATATATGTGTGTGTGTGTGTGTGTCTGTGTCTGTGTGTGTGTGTGTATAATACATACTTTTTTTTTTGGTACCGGGGATTGAATTCAGGGGCACTTAACCACTGAACCACATCCCCATCCCTTTTTTTGTTTTATTTAGAGATAAGGTCTCACTGAGTAGCTGAGGGCCTCACTAAATTACTGAGGCTGTGCCAGGCACGCAGCTCCTGTAATCCAGCAGCTTGGGAGGGTGAGGCAGGAGGATCACGAGTTCAAAGCCAGCCTTAGCAATTAGCAAGGCACTTAGCAACTCAATGAGATCCTGTCTCTAAATAAAACACAAAAAAAGGGCTGAAGATGTGGCTCAGTGGTTAAGCACCCTTGGGTTTAGTCCTCAGTATTAAAAAAAAAAAAAAATTGTTGAGGCTGGCTTTGAACTTGAGATCCTCCTGTTTCAGCCTCCGAAGACGCTGAGATAGGCGTGCACCACTGCGCCCAGCCTACCGCATATATTCTATATCACAGCTTCCTCTGTCCTGACTCAGCCTTCATCCTCCATCAAACCATCTCCAGAAAGTTGTTGAGATTTCTCTTATCCACAGGTGCCCCTCTCCCATATCTCTCCTTTGGAAGGCTTTATATGTTTATTATTTATTACTAAGACATTTCTGGAGAAAGAAGAGATAAACCTGTGTGCATTTAGTCAGCCCCCTTGGACTGAAAGTCCTACCTGTCTTGGAGGTAGAGTGAGCACGGAGTGTGCTCTCCTTGACAGTTTTATGTGAATAAACCTGAGCAAACTGTGGCCTTCCTAATCAATGGCACGTTTATGAAACTCAAAAATAGGCATAGATATGGAAGGGAAAATTTTCTTGTTACATAACACATTTCCGTGTCTGTTGATTATATTTTAAATATGAGACTAAAATCAGACATGTCCTTAACTCACCTCCTCGGAATCCTAAAAATTTTGTAGAATGTACTCAGGGAACCACTGGACTAACATTCTCCAAATGTTAGTCCCTCCATCAGTACCCACCTCCTTAGATTGCTTCAAAGATTAAATGAGATTACACATGTGAAGCACCTAGTACAGCACCTGGTGATTAGCAGGTGCTCAGTAAATGCTAATTACTATTCCTCCACGCCGCTTCATTCTAGACTACTCACCAGGTCCTGCTTTGTGCTATTTCCACTCCCCCTTCGCCACCTCTTGAGTTCCTACTCATTCTTCAAGGTTCAGATCAAACATTTCTCCATTTACAAAGTCTTCTCCAACCTCCTTGCAGATCAACTGCTCTATCTTTGATGCCCCCAGCACCTATCACACCTCCGTTGTACCTCCTATCTCTGCAGCAGAATGCTGTGCAAAACCCTATCCCTTGGCAGAGAGGGATTCCTTAAAGGCAGCATCTTTTTTTTTTTTTTTTTTTTTTTTTTTTTTTTTTTTAAATATTTTTTAGTTATACATGGACACAGTGTCTTTATTTTGTTTATTTATTTTTATGTGGTGCTGAGGATCGAACCCAGTGCCTCACATGTGCGAGGCAAGCGCTCTGCCACTGAGCCACAACCTCAGCCCTAAAGGCAGCATCTTGATGGTGCTCCTCAGTTTCTTCCCGGGACCCCATTCTGTAGCTGGCACATAGTAGGTGCTCAATGGGTACCGGAATTGAATTGAATTGCAACAGACCCCATTGGATTATGGACAGCCTTAACCCACTGCAAGACTGAGATACAAAACCCAAGCTATGACCCAGACAGACAGATCCTAACTTGTCCACAATGCAAACACTTTGTTCCTTTCTTGCAGAAGCTTCTGAGCTGTTGTCATAACGACCTCCACCCCAACCCTGCCACTTTGCCAAACACAAGTAAACACGTTCATTTCCATGAGACAGGTTTTGATTTGGCTTAGCCCTCGCCCTACCCCATGAGACAGAATCAGGGGAAGAAAGACTGTTGGACCAGACAGAGTTCACCTGGAATTCAGAGAACCTACTGGGTGGGGATGGGAGTTTTCATGCTCCAACCAGAATGACATGTTTAGCTCTGGGGCTGGGCTGGGACAGGATGCTCTGTTATTCTTCTCTTTACCTCCTCCGGCATCGCATGACAGAAGAAGACATCTTGTGCCCTGACCGCTGTCTTCCTCCTGCCTCTCCTACTAGGCAGGTTCAGGCCACCAGTCAGTTAAATGCAGAGAGAGGACACAATCCACCAGCAAGACCCTTTTCTGGGGCCCCAGGCAGAACCTAAAGGCAGAAAAATATGGTTCACACTAGGAGTCATTGGTCTAGTGAAGAAAGCAAAGTTCCTTTCCTCAAGAAACCCTGCCTTAATGTGGCAGGGGGAAAAACGTATTGTCCCAGCCCCCATTAGCAGGACATGTGCACACATGTGTCATCCACACTGGGGGGATGCAGGACCAGTCAATGCACCCACCATGTCTCCGGAGTGCTGAACGTGTTTAATGTACATCATTTACAGAGCCATCGACTGAGTGTCAAAGCTGTGTTATCACCAAGGATGGCAACCCCAAAACAATCACTTCAAAACAACTCAGTTTGTTGACTAGAATTTCTTAGCCCTAACCAAAGAGACTCATAGATTACGGGGATGACGCTCAAGTCTCTTTGTCTCCCTCTCCCTCTTTCCTCTACATCACAAACACCTAAGGACTAGTCCAATAAATTGGCACCCTCCTCAAAGGACAAGGAAGACAAAAAAAAAAAACCCTGAGCAATCCACACCAGAATTTTCTCTGGTGAGCAGGCAGATGGGGAGGATTACAGATGCAATCCTCACTCGCTGAATAACTTCCCTCCTGTCCACTCATATTATCTTACTCAATCCTCACAGCCACTTTCAAAGGGTGACACTATCATTCCTATTCTTTTAAATGAAAAAAAAAAATAGTGAGCTTAGCAAGAACACTTGACCAAGGGCCTGCCATTAGTGAACAGCAGAACAGGGACTGCCAACTCCTGCTCAGGGAGATATAACTGAAAGAACAAGTATCCTTGTCCCTGAAGGGAGTATTCAGGGAAGGAATTGGGTGACTCAGGGCTTGGAGGGAATGATTTGTGGAAAGCATTCTCCAGGGTGTGGCAAATTCTTCCTCAATACCTCAGGACCAGCATGTGTTTGTATCTCTGTGTGTCTGGGGGGTAGATGGAAAGATCACAGGGAGTTCCCTTCAGCCCCTATTTCCTATGTTCACCGAGTGGGAGGACATTCCACAAGGAGTCACTCATCCTGAGGAGGCTCGGGGAGGACTATGCAGGCACCCCCATCACAGAGGAAGGTGCCAGGGACTCTCCCTGAGGGTCAGAGTAAACGGGGGGGACTCCCAGGGGCAGGAAGCAGGGGACTCCTGGGGCCCAGACCAAAAGTATAATTCCCTCATTAACATGTTGTGACAGAGTATGAAGGTTCTGTCTCATGTGGGACCCCCTCAACTGGTAAGGCAGAACATGGGGTCTCCTTTTACAGGGGAACAAAAAGACTCAGAAGTTTCACCACTGTAGAGGCTTAAACATCATTTCCAGCATACCCTGCACCCCTCCTGACAGGGAGTGGTAGACAGCTCTATACCGCCCTCTGGTCCCCCAACCCACCCAAAAATGGTGTCTCAGAGAGATTTCGCACCTTCTTTCCTTTTCTGATCACCAAGTGATTCTGGTTTCTGGATCTGAGCTCCCTGTGGGTAGCTCCAAGGCAACCTGTCCTTCTGACTGTTTCTTGGGGTCCTGGCAAGAGAAGATATTAAGCCACTCTGTGAATTAAACATATGGCTTCTCTCTGAGGCCACCTCCATGGACCCTTTCCCCAGATATCTGAACCTCTGTCCTTCTCTCTCCTCTGCCCCCAGTGGTTAGGTCTGCCCTGCCCAATTTGAATGCTACTTTTCCTCAGTTCTTCTAGAAGGGAGTGTGTAAGGGATATTTAGAAAGCCCTCAAAGACACAAGCTACCCTCATGATCTCCCATGGCTCCTAACACACCTCTGGGTCCTCTGGTGCCCCAGTGTTGAGGACCCCACCTAAAACTCTTACTAGTCATCAACTCTCTCTTCTTTTCCCTCCATCACCTCCTCACAACTGTTAAACCTCACTGCCTTCTCAAAGTTCTTTGGTTCCATGGTACTCCAAAGTCTGAGAGTGCTGGGGTGGTAGGAGAAGCAGGTGTCCATTCTCCCAAGCACCCCTGCCCATGATCTAAGGGGGTCAGTGGATGCCAAAATGTAATATGACCAGCACAGGAATAGCATCTGCTTCAGTTCATAGCTGAAGAGAGTTGAAGAGAGACTTTCCTTTAGCAGGAAGGCAGGGGCTGGATGATCGTGAGCCAGCAGCCCTGGGGACCAATGGTGGGGCTACCCCAAAGGGCCTGGTGCTGGCTGGTGGGGTCTCATCTTCCTCTGACCTTCTGCTGACTAGAAGGCAGCTCTGACCTCCCTTGGCAGTTTCGTTCGCCAGTCTGTAAAACCAGGCCCTAGAGGCCAGATAGAAGCCAGAGAGAGGAGCCAGATGCCAGGGAGCAGGGCAACTGCCCTCAGCACCCAGCGCAGATAGGAAAGGCACCCAGACACCAGCTGTCTCATCAACCCCAACCCCATTCACCGCCACAAGAGGGAGTGGGCTCTGGGGCTTTGCGGGTGAATGGGCAGAGTGGGCTCTGATGGAGAAGCCCCTCCACGGTTGCCTGTGTTCCCCACAGCAGAATCTTCTAGAACCATGGACAGTCCTCAGCATCAGGGAAACAGCTGGGGAGGCAGGAGATAGAACCCCACATACCTAACCACCACCTGCCATCAGGTGGGTCCCTCAAAGCCTTTTGGCATTACTGCTTTGTCAGCTTACTGGTAACAAGGCCTCTGGGAGGGAAATGCTCCACGGACTTGTAGGAGCCCCATTCCCAAAGCCAAGAAACACCCCGCTGCCCTTGAGGAGCCCCCACATCAAGGGGAGACCCAGGCCTTCCTTGAGAATGGGGGCAGGGGTCAACTTGCTCACTGAGGACGTCAGGGCTCCTCCAAGACTCCCTCCCCCAGGGAAGGGTGCAGGTCTCAGGTGGCAGGTGGAGACTCCATGAGTAACCAGGTGACAGAGGAATGCATTTCCAAGGAGTTTGAGTCAGAGGCAGGAAGAGGAGAAATAAGCTGGATGCACTCTCACCAGCTCAGAGGGCTCAGGGAGACCTCTGGGCGCTATCACCCTCAGCCCTACTACCCCAGGGAAAAGGCCTTTTCTGGGTCCTTTGCTGTCCCTGGTGGGTTCAGGAAAGTTCTGAAGTCCTATGAATGATGGTGGCAGGGAGTGATCTTGGTGGAACCTTTCCCAAGACCCTGTCCTCTCTGCTGCCTGAAGTTCCATGGTATTTGCAGAAGGGCATCCACTGAAGGTGGCCCATCTCTCTGGACATGTGCTTGGGCATGTGCCACCTGAACTTCCCTGAGGGTTTTGCCCTTTAACCTGGCTGACCTGCCTCCAGAATATCTGCCCAGGAAGACCGTCAGTGGGCTGCAGATGGAGTCCAGCCAGGCTCTCTGGCTCCCTGGCACTTAGAGCAGAGCAGACTTTCATGAGGGTTTAAAAGTGCCGAATGAACAAATTACCTAGTAAGCACAGTATTTCTCAAAGCCAGTCATATGCCTGTATCTCCATCACCACCACCACCACCACTACCCTAAAGCTATTCCTTCTCAAAGCTGCCACAGCCTTGAAACTGGGCTCCTGGCTTCCTCATTTGACCTCCTCTCTGGTCCTTTAACCATACTATGGCCACAGGATCTTTCAAAACACAAAGCAATCACCATCTTCAAATGTTCTATCACTTCCCACTGCTTTGGGATAAATCCAAACTGGCTAAACTGGTGCATAGGGCTGGTCCCTGGCCACCTCTCTGGCCTCATTGTTGTAAGCCCTTTATTCTTCATGCACCAGCTGCAATGAATTTTCTTCAGCTCCTCAAGTGAACCACTATTGCACCTACCTCAGGACATTTGCACTTACAACCTGCAAGCTCTTTCTTCTTCACGTCTTTGCCTGGCTAATTCATATTGTCTTCAGGTCTCAGATTAACTAGGGAATTCTTCCCTGATTCCACAGAAGCAGGTCTCAAAGTAATATCAACTTCTCCTTCATAACTTCTTTCACAGTCGGTAATTAAACATTTGCATGGTTATTTCATCAATGTCTACCTTCCATCCCTCTCTCCCCTTCCTACCCAAAAGCCATCAGCAGGATGTGGACCAATGCCCAGCCTTTGTACCTCCCCTCTAGGAAGCTGGGGCCTGACCCCAAAAGGCCCTGCACCCCAGGGGGCTGGGATCTGGGAAGTACTTGGCCGAACAGGTCAAGTACCTCTACCCTGTGCCGAAGATGTGGAGAGGAAGAGCCTGCTCACCTGGAAAGAGAAAGCTGAGGAGTAGGTGGGGAGAGAGATAAGGTGCTCAGGAAGCAGGAAATGAGCTGCCAGAGCTGTTGCCTAAGACAGGGCAGTTGAGAATTAAGGCTGCAGATCAAAGCCACAGGAAGTGGGCTGGTTTTTTTTTTCAGTAACCGAAGAATCTGATCAAAGCCACACTTCCTGTCTGGGTGGGGCAGGCAATTCATTCACTTATTCATTCGCATGTGTGCTTATCATACGGGCATTCAACAAACACTGATTGAATGCATGTGTGCCAACCACCGTTCTGTGCACTGGGGAAACGACAGCGAGTAAAAAGGGATCATGTCCCTGCTCTTCCGAGTTTGCAGCCATCCAGCTTACTGTCTAGACCATTTTCAAACTGCCCACCTGCTGTCCAGGCAGTGAGTCACAGCCAGTGGTTTTTTAAAAATGCAAACAAAAAGCCAGGTGCGGTGATGCATGCCTGTAATCCCAGCATTTAGGGAGGCTGAGACAGGAGAATCATGAGTTCAAAGCCAGCCTCAGCAACGGCGAGGCGCTAAGCAAGTCAGTGAGACCCTGTCTCTACACAAAACACAAAATAGGGCTGGGGATGTGGCTCAGTGGTCAAGTGCCCCTGAGTTCAATCCCTGGTACCAAAAAAAAGATGAGGGAGAGGGGAGAAAGAGAAGGTGTTAACTAGGCCCATGTCCACACAGGGACAGAGGCCTCTGGGAGGACCAGTGGAAGCAGAGAAAAACAGCACATGCCATGTGAGAGGAAGGAGCATGGGAAAGCTAAAGGGAGCAGCAGAGACGTGTG
>CM053402.1:19756229-19773628 GCA_028644305.1 Xerus rutilus
AGGGAGGGAGGGAGGGAGGGAGGGAGGGAAGGAAGGAAAAACATTAAAAATTATTTTTAAAAAAACTTTTAAACCCCTCCACAGTGGTATTTGAATTAGCATTTGACTGAGTAACAAGGGGAGGGAAGTCTTGGGATATGCCTGCCGCTGCCTGTACTTACGACTTTACCCTAGACCTTGACAATGTTAGGAGACACCTGCTCCAGCCAGGCATGTCCAGCTCTCTTTTCTTCCTCAGGACCTAACACCGTCTGCCTCTGTGCTCCACATGCTGTCATTTCTCCTTCAACAAATGGCATCCCAGGCAGAATCTCTCCCTTTTTCTCTCTCTCTGAGAGGATTTTGCTGGCATCCCTCCTTGGCCTGTCCCAACGGGCCTTGAATTACACCTGAGAGCTCTGAGTCTCTGCACCCACTAGACCAGGAACATTCTGGAGCAGAGGCCACAGTCACCAGACATTGTGACCGTCCCAGGAGGAATCCAGGGAAATGAACCAAAGCTAGGCCCTTGGAGGACTCCCTCATGGTCCATCAAGACTAATAAATCTAATCACAGTGGCCACTCAGGGACCACTAAGTGTACCCATCATTGTAATGCTGCCCACATACCCCAGGATCTACACATGTGCACAGGTGAGGAATTGAAACTCAGAAACATGAATCCATTTTCCCAGAATGTATGAGGGAAAATCGGGAATCCAACCCTGGAGCCCAAACCTTTAAATCCTACATTGCCTCAAAAAAAAAAATATTCTAAAGAACTCAAGGCACTGGACTTCCCATCTGAGGTCAGGTCCTGTCCCCAGGCTGTGCTACTGCTGTGCTCACTACAGCGTCTCAGCGCCTTCGCATAGAAAGACGTCTTTCTCATGAGGTTGCAGATGCGTGGCTCTGCGGCTCAGAGGCCTGCAGAGACCCAGGCCCATTCTACCCCACCATGGGGAGGGCCTTGACATCCTTGCTGGGTCTTCCACATCCTACCAGCAGACAGGAAAGAAAACCAGCCAAGGCAGATTTTTCTAAAAATTTTTCTGACTTTTAGAACCAGACCAGTTGTCGTAGCATGGTTTACATGCCTTTGGCCACATTCCACTGGCCAGAACTCAATCCATGACCCATCTAACTACCGGGGAAGCTGGGAAATGTCCATCTGTGTGCTCAAAAGGAAAAGGAATTTGAATTTGAGAAACACACACGACATGATACTCAGGCGCAGGCTCAGCAGGAGGCCTGTTCACCCAGTGAGCTCACCTTCATCCTGTGGCTACGCAGGATGGCATTCAGCTGGCCAGGGATCCCTTTCTCCTTGTCAGCCCCTGGTCCAGTAGTTTGGGTCATTGCTGCTCCCAGACATGCAAAGGCATAAGCACTAAGGTCCCCAAAAGTGTCCCATACTTTCCCTCCCCAGGGAGAGTAAGCCCCCTGAGCAAGGCAGATGAAGGGTGGTAGGGCTGCACTCCCAGCTGGTGGGTTTGTGGATCTAAATAGCTAATTTTCTCTTAGGTGTAAGAATCAACCAATTAGATACCAAAGCCAAATACAAATTCTTTGGTCTCGTCATGGTGATGCAGATTCTGTGTCTAAGAGGCCTGATTCTGTCTGTCCTGAGGGAGGAAAAGGGTGAGAAAGGAAAAGGGCATTCTTATCAGAAGCCTGTCTTAACCTGCCCTGGGTACCCACACAGTGCTGCTCCCCAAAGAGTACAGGGCAGAGGAGATATCCAGGTTCCAGCCCTGGGCCCCAGGGGGACAGGTATTCCTGGGGCCATAGAACCATGTGCAGTATGGGTGGACTGGGAGACCCTGAGGAGGCGTCTGCACTGATCCCTCTGTACCACCTGCACACCCACCCTGTCAAGGTGCAGGGAAAGCTGTAGGAGGCAAGGACTTGAGTTTCCATCTGGCTCTGTCACCTTGCTGGCAATGGGGCCCTTAAGCAACCTCCACCCCAACCTCAGTTGACCTCTCAGTCCAGAGATATTTGATCTCCAAGTATGGTTGCACAGATTGTGCAAAGAAAATTTTAGAATTTAATATATATGAATTTTTCTCTAAAGGAAAGAAATTCATATCCTTTAAAATTTAATGTATAGTCTCACCCAGGTTTGCTCCTTTTTTTTTTTTTTTTTTTTTTTTGGTACCAGAGATTGACCCCAGGGATGCATAACCACTGAGGTACATCCCCAGACCTTTTTTTTTTTTTTGAGAGTGTGTCTTGTTAAGTTGCTCAGAGTAACACCAAGGTGCTAAGGCTGGCCTCAAACTTGAGATCCTCCTGCCTCAGCCTCCCATGCTGAGATTACCACATCCAGCTCACTCTTTGATTGTTAGCTAGTCATGACCCCTGCATTAGTCGGTTTCTGGAAGGGGTGAATATGTTCCATCAGGCAGAGAACTTCACGGCCATATTCTCACTCTGGTGCTTGACTTTTAACATATTGTAATATATTGACATCTACATGGGCCCAGTCCAATGAAATTACAGTTTATAATGTCTGATTCAAACTAAGTTAGTCCTCTTTTTTGAAAAAAGCAGGGAGTGGGGCGGGTGTGGACAAACAACCCCAAAAGATTTCAGCATTGAAACAGCAAGAAAATAGCAGTTTCCCCCAATCTGAAGACACGGTTTCATTTGTCATGTCATAAAGGAAAAGTAAGTTCAGTCTGTTGAGAGCTGCAGTGGAGATTTACAAAGATGAAATCTCTTTTCATCAGGATAGAGGTGAAATTTAAACAGTTATGGAGGAAGAAGCTGTGGGGAAAGGAAATAATATGATAGAGCATTTGGAAATAAAATTTGAAAATATTCCCATTGTCATATATTTATATATTTTTTTTGCTGAATATCTTGTGTATTCCCAAGATTGTTCATATCTGCCCTTCAAAGAACGAACCAAAAAAAGAAAATTTTAATTTGCTTAAAAATCTTCTAAATGAAGAGTTTGAGTGGGTTTGAAATCCATTTGCTGAAAGTATTAAAATGCAACATATTCCAATTTCTTTGCAAGAACAACTGATTGACATGAGAGAAGATGGAAATTTGCAAGCCAATTTTGAACAAAACCTTTGCATAATTGGAGGATGGAATTGAAAATTGAAAATTAATGTCATGATTTAATGAGCTGAGCCCACAATGCACCTCGTCCATCTGGATCTAGGTGTCTTTGTGAGGCCTCCTTTTCAGCGGTGACAGCCTTTAAAACTGAATATTGAAATAAACCAGATTTAGAATGAGACATTCAAATCATTGTCCCACAAAATGTAAAAACCAGAATTTTCAAAAATAAACAAGCATATTCAATCACAATGCTCCCACTGTGAGAGCAAAAGGAGATTTTATTAAATGAAATACCATGAGAATTTCTTTTAAATATTGTTCATTTATATTTATTACATATTCTTTTATTTCTACTATGCACATAATAGATGTCATTTATGAATATATGTATAATGGTCATAATATATTTTAATGTACATATATTTTCATAATGTAAGCACTAATCTATATTCATGTATGTAGCTCACATATATAACGTATAAAATTCTATATGTATAATTCATAAATAAACAGATCTCAGTGACTGTCCAACTTTTTTTTTTTTTTTTTTTTTTTTTTGCTGATGGGATATGAACTACAATGAAGTTGTAGTTCAAGGATATTGGCAGAGCCTAAGGGGCCCTTTACTTCTGGCCCGGATACTACATGGGGCCCACCCATTCCTGGGTGTGGGCCTTCATAATAAGGATGTTCCTGGACTGGGCCTTGCCTGCCCTACAGGGGCAAAGGGTCAACTAAGATTTCAGGCACGTGAGTTTTATAGGTAAGAAGTCAGAGTTCCAAAAGAATAAGAACTGAGAGCAGAGAAGGCCATTTTTTCCTCCCTTGGAATAAAAACCTCTCTCCGCTATTCCTTACCCCTCCCACCCAACAGGAGAAAAGAAAGGGCTTCCTTTCTGCTCAGAATGACTCTAGCAAACTGGTAATGTAGACTAGGAATGAATTCAGACATCCGAAGTGCTCAGTCTGCTCCCTCTGGACCTTGATGCAGAGCCTGAGTTTTGGTTACTGAAACTCTCACTATCGCCAGTGTTAGGAAGTCCTTCCTGCTATTAATTCCAGATTTACATGCTACAAAGAAAGCCTAGAATGTTCAGGAGGCTTAAATGCTCAGGTGCCCAGGTTAGTAGAAAAAACAACTCTCCCCAGTCTATTGTGTCTGTCTTCACTCCAAAAAAAAGAGAATCCCAGAGAGCAATAAGGCCTGCACCTCTGCTACCTCTCAGGGGGCTCAGCCCCTCTCTGAAGCAAAACGACCTTCCTAAGGCTGCGATACAATCATGTTATTCCCTCTCTGTTCTTTCCCCACCTAAAGGCTTCTCCTATATCCCTGCTGCTCACAATAGAAAATCTAGGCCGCTTAGATCAACTTATATGGTCTTTACCTGCTGTCCCCAACCCATTGTATCAGTCACCTACACACAACAGAAGCCAGACCAGCTAATTTGAGCAGAGAGAATTGCATGCATTTATTCTGTGCTTGTAAAATCATCGGAGGGGCTAGAGCCAGCCACACCTGCAGGGGTGGCTCCCAAAATAGGGCCCCCTCTAGCACTGTGAGGAAAGTTAAAACTCAGGAGCTTCTCAGGGAACCCATGGATATGGGAGGAAGGGCAAGGGTAATTGCTTTCCTAAACAGTGTCAGGACTAGATGGTTTCACTAGTGGAGGCCACCAAACACTTAAGGTTGAAATTTTATCGATTCTCTACAGTATCTTTTCAGAAGATAGAAGTAAAGGGGATATAGTTCCTAATTCATTTTATAAGGCTAGTGTTACCCTACTACCAAAACCAAAGATATTACAAGAAAGGATAACTAGGAAACAATATTTTTCCTGAATATAAATGCAAGACTCTTCAACAAAATATTAGCATATCAAATCCAACAATAAATAAAAAGAATTATACATCATAATCAAGGAGAATTTATCTCAGATGTGCAAGGCTGGTTCAACATTTGAAAATCAATTAACATAATCCATCAACAGATTGAAGAGAAAAATCACATAATCCTACCAGTAGATAGAGAAAGAAATGCCATCCCACCCCTTAGACAGACTGATCATGTCCAAGGTCAGAGACGGACTGGGCAGGGTCTAGAGAGCAGCTGAAACCAGAATCGGTGCTCTGAGACCAGTCAAGCTGTAGGAAGCTGGATGTGAACCAAGAATCAACCTGCCGCCAGGCGTGGTGGCACACACCTGTGATCCCAGTGACTAGGAAGGCTGAGCCAGGAGGATTCCAAGTTTAAGGGGAACCTCAGCAATTTAGTGAGACCCTAAGCAATTTAGCGAGACCCTGTCTAAAAAATAAACAATAAAAAGGGCTCGGAATGTAGCTCAGTGGTAAAGTGCCCCTGGGTTAAATCCCTAGTACCAAAAAAAAAAAAAAAAGTAATGGGATCCTGTGACTAGGAGGCACCCCTGACCACCAGCTCTAAACTGTCACAAAGGTTGTCCTCAGCCTCAGGAAAGGTAGCTGGGAGCTGACACAATCCTGGCCTGACACTTCACCTCCCTGTCACCTACCCCTTCCACCCAAGAAACTCAGATGCTGCCTCTCCCACCCACCATTTCCCTGAGCTGCAGCCTCATAGCTAAGTTCCCTCAGTTTGCAGCTATATCTGCCCCAAGGGAGGGAGTGCTCTTGTCTTCATGCAAAGACATAACTGCTCATCCAGCCCTGTGCCAGCTGTGCTGCCTGGACACCAAGGGCACCTTTAAATGTCACCATCAATAGAGAGCACCTTGTACAGCTTTGCTCACTGGCCTCCCGTGGTGCATCATGCCTCAGCAAAACCACAGGGCACCAAAAACGGTAAGGCCAGAAAACAGTCCATGGAGTATGATGGGGCGCTGGGCAGCCCACCCTGAGAAGAACCTGCTGGGGTCACTAGGAGTCTCTGGGATGGAGATACTGCCCATTCTCTTACTTCAAACCAACCTGCTCAAATGGGCTCTGCCACCACTGCTCCCCCCCACTGTGGCTAGGCATCCTCCCACAACATTCTGGGACCCCCACATCCCAGCCCAGAAAAGGGAGGCAGCAACTTCCTGCCCTCATCCCCAACCCTACAGAGCTTCCACCCTGGGACACAAACCAGGTCATGTAGAGGGTGAATAAATGAATAAAGTGGACTATAAGCCCCTTCCAAAGCCCTTCAGGCATCCAAGCCCCTACTCTCAAGTTAGAAGCCTGATTGAGGGCTAGGAGATACCACTGTAAAAGGAAAGAAAGAAGAAAAGACAAGCTCTGTGCCCAGCTTGCTTCCAGCAGGCCCTCCCCCAATGCCTGCTGTGGTGGGACCCCCAGACACACAGGATGGGGCTGGAGAAGGGTCTCCTGCCCACCATTATCCTGTTTTGCCAAGGCCAGGTTCTCCTTCTCTGCCAGCTCTGCCAACCCACAGTCTCTCCCGGAAGCTGGCACACTGGATGAGAGGGAGGCCCACTGCACACCTTGGTCCTGGCAACACCCTGTCCAAGCAAAGGCTCCCTCACCACGTAGTGCACTCGGATTGCCAAGCAGGGAGCTTGGGAGTCCCCCCCCTACACACACACACACACACACACCCAGCACCAGTGTCTGCCAGGCCAGGCCGCCACCCAAGACTTCCCCTCCCCTGGCCCTCCCCGGCCTCACCTAAGCTCACTAGGACAGCAGGGGAGGGGCCTAATGCTGTCAAGGCCACGTGTAGGGCCCCTGTGGGAAGGGCCCTGGAGGGCGGGCTGCTCTTAAGGCAGGTCTGGAGGTGAGGTAGCGCCTCTCCTTACTCCTCACCTGGGCTCTGAGCGTCTTCATCCCTGGAGCCAGTAGTGAACACAGCAGCCTGCCCACCCGTGGACACCAGGTATGTGCCTTTATTCTTTAAGGAGTCGAGGAAGTGGAGAGACACAGCCCCTCCACCCTGACTTATTTAACCTATTATCCTCAGTTTCTCTAGCTCTCCTGGGGCTCAGAGGGAAGGCAGGGAGAAATGCACAGGAGATTGTGGGTGAAAGGTGGTCTCAGGATCACAGACCCCAAGGTCAGCACTTTAGGGGAACTTAGTGGGTTTGGGGGTACAGATGAGAGAGCCAAGGTCCAGGGAGGAGAATAGGCTGGCTTGAGTTCACAGACACTTGAGAAGGGAGAGGACACAGAACCTGCCTCCCAGCCAGAGCACCGTGCCCTTCTGAGTCAGGCAGGAATGGGGGTCTGGTCCCTGGGTCCGGTCCCTACCTGCCCTTCCAGGTCCTGTCTCACTGGGTCTGGGTGGAAGGAATGGGACAATCAGGAGGTGAGCTTTGAGGATGGGTGGAGATAGGATTGGGCTATTGGGGGTGATGTGCTTTGGGGAAGACTCAGGCTTCACCTTCTCCTTTCACTGACCTGAGCATGTAGGAAAGAGAGTGAATCAGGGGAAGAGAAGGTTTGTCAGAATTCCCCTGCCTCTGGACTCCGTTGGAACAAAGAAAGAGACTGAAGCCAGAATGGGAAGAGGGAGAGGATGGGAGAGACCCATAAATAGGGAAGAGCCAACTGGAGCCTTTCGTACTGCTATACACTACACACAAACACACACACACTCACTCACTCACTCACACACACAGTCTGAGCCCAGGAACTCTGCCCCTCCCGCTTAGAGCAGGAAGGACCAGGAAAGAATGAGCTAGTCAAGTGTGTTGGTACGGCTAGGAAAGGGAGCAGGGTCTGGGAACACCAGAGTGAGACCTGGCCCCTGTCTAGGGGCTCCAGAGGTGACTTGGAGAGGGTTAAAAGTGAGAAGAGCTTGAAGAAGAGCCGAAGCTAGTTGCTCTTTGCTCAGGCCCACTCTGTCCCACTCAGTTCCAGAATCCCAGAAGGGCAGGTAGAAGGGGCTTTAAACGTTAACTGTAGCACAGCAGCACAGGGTGGGCATGTGGGACCGCAGAGCCAGGCATGCCCGGGTGCACACCCCAGTTCCACCCTTGGTTTCATGACCTTGAACAAAACCCTCAGTCTGTATCCTCCTCACAGAACTATTGAGAAAATGAACCAAGTTTTAAGTGTCTGTTATTATTCTATCTCCATTATGCAGAGGAGACCAACAAGGCCCTCCTAGAAAGGAAAGGACACTTGCCCAAGCTGGCACAAAAGCTGTGTCCAAATCAGTAGACAGGCATCCTGGTCCCTGGTCCTGGGACAGACCCAGTCCCCCAGTGCACTCTGTAAAGTCAGTGGCCCCAGCCTCCTCTCTGGGCCTGGCTGGAGAACCCTGCAGGGTGCGCCTGCGTCCAGTCCCAACAAACCCAGGACACTTGGAGTCCATGTGGAAAAAGCTGCAACTCCAGCTCTGTGTCCTCAGCTGCCCCCCGGGGAAAGAGCACAGAGGCCGACTCCTTTCCACTGCCATTTATAGACACGCTTCCCACACTGGGGATGTGCCACCCGTGGTCTCGGCCAAGGAGAAATTTGGCAACAAGCTCATAGGAGCCACAGGGGGGAGGAGGAAGCTAGAGAAAAGCCTGGCTTCTGTCATTAACTGACTTTGCAACCTTGGGCAAGTCATGCCTCTCGGCAGACCTCAGGTGTTTCTCTGCACTTGACCTACATGTGGCACAAGGAGTTAAGGTGCCAAGATTCCCAAGGCCTGGGTGTGTAGCCACCTTTCTGGACGTGTGGCCTATGCAGGTTTCTTAACTTTTCTGGGTCTCAGTATCTTCATCTGCTAAATGGGCTGATAATAGATTGCGAGAGGGTTCAGTTACTAAATGCAAATCATATGCAAATCCTGTTGATCACTGCCTGGCCCACGGTGGGTGAGTGCTCGGTGAGTAGGATCCACCACGATGAGGGTGTCATCCTTCATGAACCCGATGGTTAAATAGAGTTGTCCCGATGCTTTCACAAGCACCAGCTCTTTGCTTTCACGGCACTCTCTGGGAGGAAGCAGAGGAGGAGTTCTCATCCCCATCTCCCAGATGAGGAAACGGAATCACACCAGTAGGAGCTTTTGAGCTGAGACTTGAGTGTGAACCCTCAAATTCCAGAGTCTACTTTCCCATCATCTGCCCCAGGCTGGGCTCAATTGCCTTTTTCAGCACTAGTCTGACTCTGAAGCAGAATGTGGAGGAGGCATCTTGGAAAAGGGGAGAGTTGGGGGCCAGGCATCAAGTCTCAGGGCAGGTGGTGGGAGTGTGGCCAGTCCTAGCTCCATACAGTTTTCTCAACATCCAGTTACCTCCATCCCATCCCCACCTGTGAGAAACCAGCATGTGGCATTAAGGTTAAACCACAGGAAGAAGTTTCCACAGTAAGGGAAATGAAAAAGTTGGGACATATTTTTCCTGGATGAGCCTTCAGGGAGCAAATACCATCTGATGATGTCACTCCCCAGCTCAAAACTCTTCTGCGGCTCACCGCTGCCCTCTGGGTTGAGCTGGCAATCCTGAGCCAAGTCTGCAAAGCCCCACAGGGTCTGGCTACCCTGCCTCTCCCACCCCAGCTCTCTCTCCATCCATCCTAGTGCTCTCCGTTTCCTGGTTGCTCAGGGATGCCTCATGGCTCCTGTCTCTCTGCTGGACCTTTGCACATACATCCTTGCTACTTTGAACACTGCCTGGCCTCCTCGCTCCCACCCGCCCTGCCCAGCCAGCTCCTATTTTTCCTCCTTATCTTCCTCCCTGACCTCTCCACCAGCACTCACAGTCTGCTTCCCCCACCCCATCAGCTCCCAGTAGCTGAACTATGTACTGCTCTGTTTTACCAACTGGCCCAACTGCAAGGCCCAGATAGCAGGCATCCTGGGGTCCGGTCCTACTCTGACACTTGACAGCAGTGTGACTTTGGGGCAAGTCACTTGAGTCTCTGTGTCTCAGTTCTTTCATTGTAAAATGGGATGATACTAGTACCTACTTTATAAGATTGTTATGAGGACGTTAAAGGGCTTAATGCGTAGGTATCAGGGCCTGTGTACATAGCAGTTCCTTGATAAACATTAGCTAGCATTTATTTAACAACTGTGCCTCAGACATAGTAGATATTCTATAAGCATTTATTGAAGTTACCTAGCAGTCACTTGCGTAATGCTTGTGACATGCCACCCATTGTTCCAAACGTATCACAAATATTAGCTTATTTTATAAATGAGGAAACTGAGGCACAGAAAAGCTAATTAACTCACCCAGACTTACACAGCTAGTGAGTGGTGGAGTCAGAGTGCAAACCCAGGCACCCAGGATATAATGAATGAGTGAATGAATGAATGAATGTGCCCTTATTGGGGTAACAGGCAAGAGCTTTCCCTACAGAAGTAACTCAGTTCCCACTCCCATCTCTTTCAGGTCCCGGGAGCGCCCTTTGGCAAGTAATAACTCTGGGATGTAAGTGAGCTGGTTGGGAACCAGAGGTAGACCACCCGGGTTGCCAGCCCCACCATGTCCCAGGTGATGTCCAGCCCCATGCTGGCCGGAGGCCATGCGGTTGGCTTGGTTCCCTGTGAAGAATCCAGGAGGGCCCTGCACCCAGCGCCCTGCCCCAGCATGCCACCCCAGTGTCCCTACTACACCACGGAAGGCTGGGGAGCTCAGGCAATGATGGCTCCCATGCCCTGCAAGGGGCCCCCGAACAGGCTCCAGAAGATCCCACAGGCAGAGGCCAAAGCCCACAGCCTCCAGCAAAGCCCCAGTGAGCAGGCCTTGGGGACTCCACAGGACCTTGATTCCTACATTGACTTCTCGCTGGAAAGCCTCAACCAGATGATCCTGGAACTGGACCCCACCTTTCAGCTGCTCCCTTCAGGTGCTGGTGGCCCCCAGGCCGAGCCTGCCCAGAGCACCACCTTGAGGAGCAAGAAAGAGGAAACTGAAGCCTTAGGTAAGGACCTGGAGCAGTGTTAGCAGGAGGGCTGGGGACCAGAGCTCATGAGGAAGGACTATCCTATAGAATCAGAGGAGCAGGTGACACTCTCCTATGGGGAGGTGCTGTGCAACCCTAAACAAGTAATTAACCTCTCTGTGTTCTCTGCTACACAAAAGGGATAAATACAAGTTTCCCTCGCTATCCAGTTCTATTTGGTTCCTGAGTTTGGAAAGTGATGGAAACCTGTTTTGTATGAATTTTTTATGAGATCATCAGTAAGCTAATACATATAAGTATTTTGTACAATGCCATGCATATAAGTAAGACCACGATAAATGTGGAATCCCTGAATCTTACATTCTATGGTGTCTCTCTTTAGGTCCTGACTTGAGCCCCCTAAAATTATTATAGGGCTCTAAATTATTTTGTTGTAAGTTTAAATAATGTAATTTTTAATAATGGCTGAGTTTAGCAACCAGCTAGCCGGACGAAATCTTGAAAATTTTAACAATCAGCACTTAACAAGCTGGTACAAGCCAACACCCGTTCGCCACTGAGTCCAAGGGAATCTGGAAAGCCCTACATCTGGATTCAGTTTCCCACACAAAGGGTTTCAAGAGGGCTCTGAGGATAAGGGGCAAAGTGCTGCAGCCCCATTAGGCAGACAGGAAGACCAAGGCTTCCTGGGGGTTTAAACCATCAGCAGGAGTCGGGGTGCAGTTAGAATTACAGAGAGAATCCATCATAATTTCCACTTATTATGCACTTATTATTTGCCAGACTCTATGCTGAGTACTCTACATAGAATCTTCCATTCTCCCAGCCCATGTCCATGAGATGAGTACTTTATGCACATTTTATAGAAGAAGAAAAAAAAAACAGGTTGAAGGGGTTGAGAAAGGAGCCAGTCTAGCCTAATCAAGGAGTCGGGCAAGCTGTTTACTTCACTTCTTTGTGTCTTAGAGTCCTCATCTATAAAATGGAGATAATAACTCCATCTGTAAAATGGAGTTCTTACTTCAAAGTGTTGTTGCAGGGATTAAAAGAAATAGCATTTGTTGGCTAACTGTCACAAACCCTGGCACCCTGTGAGTCATTCTAAATGGTGGCTATTTTATTAAACACTGGGTTTGCATGGAGGCCTAGCCCCAGGGTAGGTTTGGGCTCTAGGGTGGAGGTCAGCCCAGCACCCCTGCCCTGGGCTGCCCCTGGCCTCCAGCCTACTCTCTCTCCTCTCACCAAGCATTGCCTGCCAGGCTTATTAAAGGAGGTGCCTCTTCCCTCAAAGGCCTTCCTGCTGCCTAAGACCAGTCATGGGCACGTCACTGCAGGGAAGCGTCTTGGGCCTAATCACGACTGGCAGGAGCAAGCCCAGGGTTTCAATGTTCATGCCCCAAGGCAGGGGTTCTACACGTCCAAGGCCAGCCAGGGCAAGACCAGTCTCCGCACAGCATTCACATGCATGGGGTGGGGGTTGATGACATCTAGGCCCTTCCTCCGTTGGCAGGGGCTGATGGGCAGTGGTCCATGTCCTCGGATGCCCAGCATGGTGAGCATAGATCCACCTAACTCTGGGGATCAGGGAGCTGGCGGTGGTCAGAGGGTCCCCAAAAAGCTGCCTAGGTCTGCTCTAGCTCCTTCTGATGGAGAAGGGGGAAATATCCTCTCCTCTAACCCCTGCTTAGACACTTCTCAGGCCTGAGAGCTGACTATCTCCTAAGACAGCCCAGCCAAGATAACTTCCCATTAGCAAGTTTTTTACCATCACTAAGAATTTCAGGCACCTGTCCATCACGGGGTCTGCTACCCTTCCCATGCATCTCAAGTCTCCCCAAGCCCACCTGCAGACCACCAGCACTGGTGACAAAGCTCTCGCAGGCCCAGCGCAGTGGAACTAATTCTAGGCACTGTGGTGAGTTACGCATTCAATATGGAGGGCTGCCCTGCAAGCACATTGCTTTGTGATCTCCTCCTCCCTCTTTTGGGGGTGCTGACAGTGAGGATCCTGGTATTGTGTTCATTGGTGGGTGCTTACTGTTCCTCCTTGCCCTACCTTGGCAAAGTCCAAATCTTGGCGATCCTATACTGACACCTCCTCTGGAAATGGAGAGAAAGCGGTTTTTAAAAAGCCTAGACCATGTAATGCATGCTCCCAGAAAGGAAATAGCGGTAACCTCATTTTACAGACAAGGAAACTGAGGCTCAAGGAGGGAAGCAATGACCCATGGTCACACAGCCAGGAGGAGGGTAGGTCAGACCTCAAACCCCAGGTTGCTGGGCTCCAAAGTCCATGTTCCTGCCAGGCATGATGACACCTAACTGTAACCCCAGCAACTTGGGAGGCTGAGGCAGGAGGATCGCAAGTTCAAAGTGAGCCTCAGCAACAGAGCAAGACCCTGTCTCAAAATTAAAAAACATAATAAAATAAAATGGACCAGGGATGTGGCTCAGTGATAAAATGCCCCTGGGTTCAATTCCCAGCATCCCCCCAAACAAAAACAAAGTCTATGTTCCCATGTTTTTCTATCTCTTGGGGCTAATTTTCTGCACAGTGGGGTATCACAAAATCTATCTGTTTGGAGGCAGCCTGAGGACTCCCCTTCTGAGGCTCAGCCTCCTCAGCACTTGGCCAACCTTCCCCCGAATCCCCTGCCTCTGCCTCATGCCTGCCCTGCAGAGTCCCCATCCCACAGGGAATGTGGCTCCTAGAAGCCGACACCCATCCATTCTTTCTCTCTCCCATGACCTCCCATCCCATCTTTAGAACAGGCCCCCACATTTCATTTTCCAGCAATTTCTGCCAGGCGAGGCTGTTTGCCAGTCCCAAGGGAAGGGTGTTTAAAAACCGTCTCTCCACCCCCCACCCACATGCCCTCCCTCAGGCTACCCGGACTGCTGCTGGCGCCCGCATCCACCCTGCACTGCTCAGACTTGCCCCACAGGCCTGTAAACAGCGACTGCACCCAGTGATGAGGTGGAGGCCCCTACCTCTCCAGCCACATCCACCTCAGGACAGCAGCGGGAGGTGACTCAGTGCCAGGGCTCCTCTTGCCTTCCCGCCCTACTCTGCCTGCTCACCTCCCCCTTCAGGGGTCTTTGTTGGGTATTTGTGTGATCTAGGAAGCAGGGGACCAGGGACTTTACCAGGCCAAGAAGCCCTCCCCAAAGCCACCAAGCTGTCTCTTGAAATGAGATCTCAAGGAGCTCTCTCCTTTTCCTGGAATAGGCATAAAGAGAGCTCAAGAGCAGAAGTTAGTTTCTTCTACTCACTAGCTGTGTGGCATTGAACAGCTTGCTTAACCTGGCTGAGCCTTGATTTCTCATTTGTTATATGGGAATTAATAATATTTCCTACTTTTATTGAGTTGTTGTGAGAGTTAAATGAGAGAATACAGTTAACTTATTTGCAGCCGTGCTGGACCATAGCACTCAAATACCAGTCTTTATTTAAAAAAATATATATATATTTGTGCAATAAATGCTAGCTACAGTCCCACTTATCTCCAAGCCTCAGTTACCTTCTCTAAAAACAATGCCTATCCTGCCTAAGGGCTGTTATGAGGTCCAAAGGTAGTTATGGATATAAACACCATAAAATCCTATAAAAATAGAAGTTGCACTTGCTAGAGTTCCAGAAGAGTCCACCCCATTCTAAATCTCTTTCAGAACCTACAATATAGTTCCCCCAGTGTTCCCATCTTGCCCTCATCCTCCTAAGCAGGATATCTGCTGTTCCCTCTTTGAGGCCCACCACGGGCCAGGCTCCAGCTCCATTCTTCATGTGAAATTCCCAAAGGTTGGGTTTAGATCAGCAATTTGCAGAAAAGGAAACTGAGGCTCAGTGAAGTTATGAAATCTAACCCAGTGCCTCTTGGCTGCCAAGTGGCAAGCCAGTACTCACACCCAGGTTCATGTGACTGCAAAGCCGGGCCGTTACTCCTCCCTCTGGGACAGCAGGCCCAGGACAGCCCTCCAGTCTCGCTCACCTGATGCAATAGCCACCTCCACCCTAACTCCAACAGGCTCAGACAGAGGCAGTAATGTGAGCAAGGCCAGGAGGCCCTACCCAGGAGCGGGCTGGGGCAGGCTGGGACTCCACAGTCTTGGGGTAGGAGGGATGTGACTACGCCAGGCCCAGGGCAGGTGGGAGGCCGGCAGACAGGAGCCAAGGGTGCGGATTCTCCCTGACTCTGACTCACAGCCCTCCAGAAGGGGGCAACCAGCGCCCCCCACCTTCCACCACCTTTGCTGGCACAGCACCAGGATAGCTCCCCTCCCCCAGGTTGGGAGAAAGAGTTTCCAACCTCTCTACAGGAAAACTCCAGGGTACCCCACTCCATCTCTGGAGGAAGAACAGGGTACTGGAAACCCAGGAGTCCTGGATGCCCCCATTGGGGCACAGGAGCAAATCACGAGCACCAGCTAAGAGTGGAGCTGCGGGATGGTGTGTGGCGCTGCGGTCTAGCCAGCCCTGCCCTGAGGGAGTTCCCACTCAAAAGCAGAGTTTTCAAACTCTATTCTGCACTCAGGTGCCCAGAGAGTCTCATAGAAATGCAAATTCTGATTCTGAAGGCCCAGGGTAGAGCCCAGGGTAGAGATTCTGCCACATGGCCAATCCCCAGGCCAATCCCCAGGTAGTGAGGCTCCAGCGTCAGAAACGCCTGGGAAACTAAGAAAACAAACCCATAAACCACCCCAAGGCCTGGGCCCACATTACAGATCCTGATCTAATTAGCATGGGGCAGTAAGACTTTTATAAACTCCTGGATGATTCTAGGGTGTGGCCGAGCTTGAGAACTCTGGCCTTCATTTGTGGGTACACACAGAGAAGCAGCCTTCACACACCCTGACTGAGGTAGGCATTGGAAGGCATCGCTGGCAGAAAAACAGAGATGATCTCCCAGATTTTAAACACCGACGAAGTGCCAGATCCATTTCACGCTTCCTGTGTCACCGAGAGACTAGGCATGGTAGCCTCATTCTACAGGATCCTGAGGCTGTAAGTGTAAGGTCACTTGCCTGAGCTCTCAGATCTCAAGTGGCAGAGTCATACCCCAAACATAGGTCTATCTGATTCCAAGGCCACTGCCTCTCCTCACCCAAGGAACAACATCACAGAAAGGGTGACTTTGGAAATGAGCCCTAAAGGTGGAGTTGGGTGCTAATCCTGATTCTGGGCTTGTTTCCTCATCTGTGTAAAAGAGGAGGGACCTGAGGGTCTTGAGGCTCCTTCCAGCCTTTCCATCCTGAGAGTCAGGCTCCTGGGTTTCACCAATGTTCTGCTTTTCTCTCTAAAGATATAAAGTACATCGAAGTGACCTCCGCCAGATCAAGGTGCCACAATGGCTCTCAGCGCTGCTCCAGCCCATCTGTCACCCCGCCCTTTGGCTCCCCACGCAATGGTGGCCTCTTCCTTTCCAGAGACATCCCCCGAGAGACTCGAAGCAGCAGTGAGAGCCTCATCTTCTCTGGGAACCAGGGCCGGGGTGCCTCCCCTCACCCTTCCACCTCCCCCAGCATCTCCATCCCTTGCGTGGGGAGCAGAGCCTCAGGCCCTCATAGCTTGGGCTCCCCACTGGTGGCTTCTCCGGGCCTGGAGAAGAAGCTGAGGGCCCTGGCTCCACAGCGGGGCAGCAGGGTCTCGGTGCTGTCAGCCAGTCCAGCATCCGACATCAGCTACGTGTTTGGGAGGTAGGTTCCATGGTTCCCAGCACACATGTGCACACACACACATGCACACAGATCCTAAAATCACAGAGGGCACCCTGCTCTGTCTGAGCAAAATCTGAGCGTGCACTAAGACTAAAAGGGTGAATATTGTCTTTTCTGCCATCACAGCCATTGGGATTTTGTGTTTTCCTCAAGCATTTAGAATATAATTCAAAAATCGTGTTTCCATCTATCTGCCTTTTGAGAATGGAGCCACTGCATTAATTTTTTTTTTTGTACCAGGGATTGAACTCAGGGATACTCAACCACTGAGCCACATCCCCAGCCCTATTATATGTTTTATGTAGAGACAGGGTCTCACTGAGTTGCTTAGCACCTCGCCATTGCTGAGGCTGGCTTTGAACTCGCGATTCTCCTGTCTCAGCCTCCCTAAGTGCTGGGATTACAGGTGTGTGCCACCACGTCCAGCTTGAGCCACTGCACTGATAAGGCTCACCTGTCTCCTCTCCATCCCTGGCACAACCAGAAAAGGGCTTTTTAAAACTCAAGAAAGGGCTTTTTAAAACTCCAAAACACAGGAATATATGTAGACTCTGGACACCTGAGATAAACATTCAGGAATGAAAAGCCTCCTTCCCTTTGTTGCTGGCAAAACCTAGTAGGAGACTCAACTGGGCATTATTTGCAATGGTCCCAACTCACTTTTCTATAGGCCTTGCAGTACAACTGCAAACACACCCCATCCAGCCCCAGGAAGAGAACAGGGTTTCCACAGCCATGCCTACCAGCTGGAAGCTGAGCTGGCCTCCTCCTCCAGCTGGGATGTTGCCTCTGGATCGGCATGGGCATGC
>CM053402.1:19774128-19790470 GCA_028644305.1 Xerus rutilus
TTTATTGAGTACCTACTAGGTGCCTGGCACTGTGCCAGGTTGTGAAGACACAGTCTAGAAAAAAGAGACCAAAAGCAAGAATCATTACAGAATCAGATAAGCATGAGTAAAGATACTCAAGCTTATGGGGCGACAGGGAAAGGAGTGATTCTTGCAGTCTGGAGAACAGAGGAAGTGATATCTGAGCTGAATTGGGAAAGCAGCTCAGAAGTGTGTGGCCAGTCGCCAGGCATGATGGCACGCGCCTGTAATCCCAGCACCTTGGGAGGCTGAGACAGGAGAATCGCGAGTTCAAAGCCAGCCTCAGCACCAGTGAGGCGCTAAGCAACTCAGTGAGACCCTGTCTCTACATAAAACACAAAATAGGGCTGGGGATGTGGCTCAGTGATCGAGTGTCCCTGAGTTCAATCCTCAGTACCAAAAAAAAAAAGAAGTGTGTGGCCAGGGAAGGAGAGAAAGGGCATTCCCTGCAGAGAGAACAGGGACTCCACAGTCACCACAGTGTGCACGCACACAGCACATTTAGAAAATACCTAGAATGTTGGGTGCAGGTTGTTGAGCGTGATCTGGAGTCAGATGGAAAAACCTTGAATGTCAAGTTTTTTGTTGTTGTTGTTTTGTTTTTGGTACTGGGGATTGAACTCAGGGGTACTTGACCACTGAGCCACACCCCTAGCCCTAATTTTGGGTTTTATGTAGAGACAGGGTCTCACTGAGTTGCTTAGTGCCTCGCTGTTGCTGAGGCTGGCTTTGAACTCGCGATTCTCCTGTCTCAGCCTCCCAATGTGCTGGGATTACAGGTGTGTGCCACCACACCCGGCCCTTAAATGTCAAGTTTAAAAGTGGATTTTACCCTTTAGGCAACAGGGGACCAACAGAAAGTCCCAGACAGGAGAGAGTGCAGGCCCAGTGGCTCACACTGGCAGCTGTATGAAAGATGGATTGCGAGGGCAAGATCCAGGGTGGGGCAGTGGGGGTGGAGGAGAGAGGGCAGAGCCAGGCAACCCTGAGGATGTGGAGGCAGCAAGCCTGATGACTAACCCAAGGAGAGCCAGAGGGCGCGACAGGGCTCACGCTGACGTTCATGGATGACGAGAACACAGAGGGGGCGCACAGGGAATAGAGACAATGCATACCAATCCAGACAGCCGAAAACCACAAAACAGCAAACACCCTCCTTCCCGGAGTCTGTGACTGTAGGCATCCAAGAAGAACACAATCAACCAGAACCCACAGCAGTAAACACAAAGGCTGAGCCACAGCACCCCCACTCCCCATACGCACCTCCCATGAGCAGAGCCCCAGGGACACTGACCCAGCTCCCCCTTCCTCGGTCATCTCCATCCCAGGAATTCCAAAAGTGACTCGTGGAGCAGAGGGGTGAGATGCTCACTAGCCTGCTGCTCACGCCCACACAATGCAAGTGGGAGAAAATGGTCCGTTAAGCCTGTCTTTGAATCTGTCTGATCACTTCCTTGGGCAAATCATTTGCAGCTTCAGGTGCATTTCTTATGATGAGTTACTCTCAACCAACCATGACACACCTTAAGATGCCTGTCTCTACATAAAACACAAAATAGGGCTGGGGATGTGGTTCAGTGGTCAAATGCCCCTGAGTTCAATCTCCAGTACCAAAAACAAAAAAAAAGATGCCAAGAGCTGGCGTGGTGGCGCATGCCTTTAGTCTCAGCACTTTGGGAGGCTGAAACAGGAGAATCGCGAGTTCAAAGCCAGCATCAGCAACTGCGAGGTGCTAATAAGCAACTCAGTGAGACCCTGTCTCTACATAAAACACAAAAATAGGGCTGGGGATGTGTCTCAGTGGTTAAGTACCCCTGAGTTCAATCCCTGGTACCAAAAAAAAAATTTCTATAATTAAGAACCATTGCTGACTGCCTTAGGGAGCCAGGAACATGAACATTTTGTCATTTCAAAGAGCACTTTTGCTTAGACAGGTGATATTCCCATCCTGTGATGCTGATGTCCCTGGATATCACTAATGAAACTCCAGGATCTTATCAAATTTGGCAAAACAGTCTCAAAACAAAATTCATTATAATTTTATATGTTCTTGGAACAATAAAGACCATCAGAAGCTGGGCATGGTTGTGCACACCTATAATCCCAGCAACTTGGGAGACTGAGGCAGGAGGACCTGAAGTTCAAAACCAGCCTCAGCAATTTAGTGAGGTGCTAAACAACTCAATGAGACCCTGTCTCTCCTACAAAATACAAAATTGGGCTGGGGATGTAGCTCCATGGTCACATGCCCTGATTTCAATCCCTGGCACCAAAAATAAATAAATAAATATAAAAAATAAAAAGGGCTGGGAATATGGCTCAGTGGCTAAGCACCCCTGGGTTCAATCCCCAGCAAAAAAAAAAAAAAAGGTCATCAGCCTACTCTGTCCCCTCTGGGCTTCAGAAGCTGAACCCCTGTCCCAATCAGTCAAGAACTCAGGCTCCCCACCTCTGAGCACAGATCTATTGATTTCCTGCCCTTCATCTTTCCTTTACTTTTCTTTCCCAAGCCAAATATACCTCTAAGAAATTCAGAATTATTAAGGAGAATGTAAAATCAAACATGAGTCTGAGAATCCTTTATCTATCTCTATTTCAGTCCCCACCAGGCAACATCAGGTTTGTTATCTACTTGTTTTTGATTCATTACCAAGGATACAAGGGACTTCTAAGTCCCAGATGACCCAAGCCCTAGAACCCTTCTGTTTGGAGTTGGTTTTTTAGGCAGTTTGGAGACACACTGAGGATGGGGTCAGGGAAGGTGGGTCAAATGGGACCTCTGGGCAGAGGAGCAGGACAGGGCCTCCAGCCTTCTCTGCTGATCATCCCTCAGCAACCCCCCATCTAGCCTACAGAATTCCCTCCTCTGTGCCTCCAGGTCCTGCCAGGGACATGCAGCCCACCATGAAGTTCGTGATGGACACATCTAAATACTGGTTTAAGCCAAGCATCACCCGAGAGCAAGGTAAAAGGAAGCCGTGTGTTTCAGGGAACAAGTGACCCAGGAATCAGGTCTGGGTCCACATTAGGCAGATGGGGGCCTGGGTCATTGGAAAAAAGGGAATGACAAGGAGTAGGCCCACGGAAGGGGACAATCCTGCTGACCTCAAGAGGAAATAGGAACTGCAGCAAAAAGGTAGACCACAGAGAGGACTTCCTGGGAGCAAAAGGTAATTCTATAATGACTGCTCTATGAAGACCCTACGGGGCTGGGGACAGAGAGTGTTCCTATGGTGTGGTACCTGCCTCTAACCCAAGTGTTCTTCCAGCAATTGAGCTGCTGAGGAAGGAGGAGCCAGGGGCATTTGTCATCAGGGACAGTTCCTCATACCGAGGCTCCTTCGGCCTTGCCTTGAAGGTGCAGGAGGCCCCGGCATCTGCCCACAACCGACCAGGTACGCACCTGTCTCTGTGCTCACTCAAGGCCTCACTGAGGCAAGGAGATGTGGTGGGGTTCTATCCCAGCCTGATGCTAGATTTCAGGGTGACCTCAGGCCAGTCACATAGCAATTCCTGGTGGGAGGCTCCATCTCAGCACTCTCCCAGTTGCCTCCAGCCCCAAACCTCCATAAAAATACATCTTTCACTGCCAGCCTGAGTTGCCTGTGTCCTCCTGAGTGCTCCAAATTCCCTGTTCTACCTTTGTGGTGGGAAGAGGAGGTGGAAGGCCTCAGCCCTTCCCTAGGCTGCTCTCTTCTGGGTAGCCACCTCTGTCCAGGCCAGACTCCTCAACCTAATGTAATAATAGGTGTGAATAACTTATCATGTATGATATCTTATCTCATGTGCAATAGCTCATTACATGTATGTGATAGCTTATCTCATGTATTTAATAGCTCATCACATGTGATATCTTATCACATACTTTCTCATGATCACGCATGCTCATTCAATAACTCAGTACACATCTGTGAGGTCTCCACAATGTGTCAGGCACTGTGTAAGGAACCAGGGATACAGAGGAATTTCATGCAGAAGCCACTGCATTAGGGAGAGAGATGAGAATAGTACAAGATACCTGGGTAACAGTCTCTCACCTAAGCCTCAGGATTGTACCTTTCATTTAACAGATGAGATAACTGAGGCTCAGGGTTAATGACTCCCGAGCAATTAAGTGATAGAGGGAGAATAAAAACTCCAACTTTGTATTCTATTTTATGGACTGGGGATAGAACCCAGGACCTTGTGCATGTTAAGCAAGCACTCTACCACACTACCATCCCCAGCCTTTTTTATTTTTAATTTGAGACAGGTTGACACTAAGTCACCAAGGCTGACCTCAAACTTGAGATCCTCCTGCCTTAGCCTCCCAAGTAGCTGCGATTGCAGGCGTGCTCCACCAGCACCTGGCCCAACCTTATGTTCTTTTACACTCTATTTCACTGTCAAAACAAGAAAACTGGGACAAGTATTGATTATCAAGGAAGCCTGGTAAGAAGCAATGAACCCAAATTGAGGAGGAAACTGTGGGCTGGAAGAGTCAGAAGGGCATTCTGTACCCTCCCAGAGCCAGCCTGGCTCCAACAGGAATGATCTGGTAGGAAATATTTGCAGCAAGGATGGATGTGGAGAAAGAGACAGAAACCAGACTGAAGAGCTGATATTTAGTCTAAACAGTAATTGGGACCATCCCTGAAAATTCTTGACCAAAAGAAAGTTTTCCTAAAGGGGAATTACTGGACACAGAAGGCTTTGAGCAAATGGGTTGTCACCACCTTTGGAGAGTCCTTGAATGCAGAATCCCCACCTGCTATTCCATCCAAGGCAGAGGACAGCAAGATAACCTCTGGATGGACCTGGAGGAGGTGGGTGAGGGAAGGAGTCAGATTGTTTTTGGCAAACACGGGGCTCTGGAACTCTTTCTTCTTTCTCTGTCCAGGTGAGGACAGCAATGATCTTATCCGTCACTTCCTCATCGAGTCTTCTGCCAAAGGGGTTCATCTCAAAGGAGCAGATGAAGAGCCCTACTTTGGTGAGCTGCCCAGCCTCCAGGTCCCTGGGGTGGAGGCCCCACTCTTCTAAGCTATAACGGTGGGCCAGGAAAACCCTACTCATGCAGGGCCACCTGTTTCTCTACAGGGAGTCTCTCTGCCTTCGTGTGCCAGCATTCCATTATGGCCCTGGCCCTGCCCTGCAAACTTGCCATCCCACAGAAAGGTAGGTCTGAGCCCCAAGGAGGCAATGTCAGGTGCCAGACCTGTTCATTCTCACTAGAAAGGCTCTCCACGGTCACCTCCTGTCTTGTTTATGGATTACTTTAGGGTCATGAATAAAAGTGCCAGCTCTGGGGTTATTCAACCTCTCTACTTCCTTAGCTGTGTGAATCTGAGAATGTTTACCTCTGAGCCTCAGTTTCCTCTTCTATAAAGTGGAAACAATCACCATCATACCTCCCCAAAATACAGGCATGCAAATTGAAGGAGAGAGCTCCCACCAGGCCCTTAGCACAATGCCTGACACAGAACAGACACAGCCTTCTTTAAGAATTAAAAACAGAGGTGCTTTCCCCCCAGGATCCAACATTTCTTTTTTTTTTTTTTTTTTGTGCTGAGATTGAACTCAGGGGTACCACTGAGCCACATCCCCAGCCCTATTTTGTGTTTTATGTAGAGACAGGGTCTCACCGAGTTGCTTAGCTCCTCGCCATTACTGAGGCTGGCTTTGAACTCGCGATTCTCCTGTCTCAGCCTCCCAAAGTGCTGGGATTACAGGCTTGTGCCACTGCGCCCAGCTAGGATCCAACATTTCTTGAGCACTCGATCAGTCACTGCTCACCAAAACCTCATGAAGAGGACAGTACTGTTATGTTCCCATTTCACACTGGCCCAAAGGCCCACAAAGTCACACCCAAGGGTCTATCAGGAAGCGCTATCCAGAGTGCACAACCCAGCTGCTCCTAGATAGAGCTGGTCACCTCAGGACATGCAGGGGAAGTTAGAGAAGGGGTGACAGTATTCCTATTTTCTGCAAAGAAGCACCTGGGGTTGGGATGGGGTCTGAAAGTAGTGAGGAGATCGGGAGCCAGCAAGGACTAGCTCACAGCAGCAGTTTGGGAGCTGTGGGGGCTGGGAACAGGGGGAGAAAGGATCAAAAGACTTGCAAGCTAGGCATCTGGGAGCCCAAAGTGGCCCTGTTTGCCTGATCACCCTAATCACACCTGGTTTCTCCATTAGTGGCTTCCTGGGGGTGGGGTTGAGGTGGGGGTGGAGGTCGGAGATGTTCAAAGGGATTAATGAGGCCTATTCCTCGAAGGGGGTCCACTCATTCCACCCTGCCCCCTTGGGGGCCTGTTCCTTTACCTTGGCTCAGAACTGGGAGGCGCAGATGGGGTGGCCTCCGACTCCTCTACAGACAGCCCGGCCTCCTGCCTGAAGAAATCTGCGGGTGAGTGCTATGGGGGCGGTGCCAGGCTTGGCTGTGCCCCAGAGGGCACCTCCCAGCCCTACGCACAGGCACACACAGGCCCACACATGTTTCCCATCATGGCTTTGTTTCTGCAGTTTTAACAAGGTGTCACAGCCCGCTCACCCCCCTTTAAACCAGAAGATGAGAGGCTGCAGGCACTGGGCCCCAGGGAAGGGGGTGGGGCACTGGCAGGGCTTACACCCATCCCGTGCAAACATGGACACACATGCGTATGCCAGGGTCTCCCTGGGTCTCAGATACCTGCCCTGGAGGCAGTGTCTAGATTGGGATCCTCTGAAGAGTATCCTGAGTCCTGGTGGTGTCAACCCTGCCCCCACATCCAAGGGCCAGATAAAGATCAGCACTGTCTCTGTGACAGCTCCTACTCTGTGCCCCTAGACACAATGTCTCCCCTCCACATACTTGATTTCTCTTCCTGCTCTCACCAAAGGTGGAGGTGGGGTGGGGGCAGGACGGGGGGCGGGGTGGATAGGTCTAGACAGAAGGAAGTTCTCCTAGGTGACCCTAGACACAAGGCAACATCCCCTCCCCTCCTTCACCCTCCCCAGAGGGCCAAGGACCAAAGCAACACAAAGCAACAGACATTCAAAAGTCCTATGAGGTTGGCCTCAAATCTCTGTCACACTCTCCCTGTCTATCTGGTGGCTGGCTCTAAGGGGAACCTCACCAGATTTCTGAAGAAGAAATCCCCCTCTCCTGGCTCTGGGCAGAGGGAAGATCTGGGCCCGGTAATCCCCCACCCTCTCCAATGACCCTGGCTACAGACTCAGGGCAATATCTGCATCCCACAGGCTGCCACACTTTGTACCTGAGCTCTGTGAGCGTGGAGACCCTGACGGGAGTCTTGGCTGTGCAGAAGGCCATCTCAACTATGTTGGAGAGCGAGGTCCTCCCCACACCCACTGTGGTCCACTTCAAAGTCACTGAGCAGGGCATCACTCTGACCGATGTCCAGAGGAAGTAAGGGCCTTCCCTACTCCTGGGGCTGCAGGGATGGGTAGAGTAGGTCTGGAGGGAATGGTGAGACTGAGGTAGAGCATCAGTGATAAAGGCAGAGTTCAGGGTTCTGGTGACATGCTGGGTGACTCCAGGCAAGTTCCCTGTCTTCTCCAGGGCTAACTCCAATGATCCCCTGCCAAGCCTCCCTCATTGTGACTGATTTTGGAGATGGAATTAACTATTCTGTGCTGGGTGCTGATTAAGTATGCACCCAATGTTGGGACATCATCATTCATAAGCCAGATGCTAGCTGACTGCTGGGACACAGATTGGAATGAGATCACTCTTTCCTGGGGCTCAGGGACTCAGTGGAGCAGAAGCCTGATTCTGGGCTGGGCACTTAACTGGGAGATGCCAGAGAGGACCAAGATACAGTTCTCTCCTTAAAAAGTTAATGGCACAGTGGACGGGGATTGTGGCTCAGTGGTAGAGTGCTTGCCTGGCACATGTGAGGCACTGGGTTCGATCCTCAGCACCACATAAAAATAAATAAATAAATAAGATAGGTATTGTGTCTGTCTACAACTAAAACAAATTAAAAAAAAAAAAAGTTAAGCTGGGTGCGGTGGCGCACGCCTGTAATCCCAGCACTTTGGGAGGCTGAGACAGGAGAATCGTGAGTTCAAAGCCAGCCTCAGCAATGGTGAGGTGCTAAGCAACTCAGTGAGACCCTGTCTCTACATAAAACACAAAATAGGGCCGGGGATGTGGCTCAGTGGTCGAGTGCCCCTGAGTTCAATGCCCAGTACCAAAAAAAAAAAAGTTAATGGCACCGTGTGGGGAGGGCAGAAGACCACAATATGAGGACACAGGCAAAAGCCCTGGGTGGGAGTAGAGAAGAACCAGCCAGAGTCCCAGGGCCCAGCAGTGGGAAGGTCACAGCAGTCAGAAGGATCTCACTGGGAGAGACTTCTTGAAGGACAGGACATCTGAGTTTTGAGGGACCCAGAGATGCTGGAGGCAGAGTATGGGCCCAGGATAGGCCCTCACCAGCTTCCCTTCTCTCCCGACCTCCACCAGGGTGTTTTTCCGGCGCCATTACCCACTGAGCACCCTCCGTTTCTGCAGCATGGACCCTGAGCAACGGAAGTAAGTTCAAAGCTGGGTCAAAAAAAAAGGCCATCCAGTCAGGCACAGTGGTGCACACCTGTAATTCCGGCAGCTCGGGAGGCTGAGACGGAAAGATTGCAAGTTCAAGGCCAGCTTCAGCAATTTAGCAAGACCCTACGCAACTTAATGAGACCCTGTCTCCAAATAAAAAATAAAAAGGGCTGGGGATGTAGCTCAGTGGTAAAGTGCCCCATAGGTGCAATCCTCAGTACCAAAAAAAAAAAAGGCCATCCAGGGCATGGCTGCCCTCTACAGTGTCTTACTGACTCTGGGACTGGAATGGCAAAAGGAGCATGTGAACTCCAAGGGGTCATGGGTGACAGAATGAGGGCAGGTGGGAGTGGTGGGGTGGGGACTTGACTGGCCAGGCTCTCTCACTGCTCATCCGAGGTCCTATGAAATGAAGCAAAACCTTCTTCCTCAATCTCTCATGTTCCCTTCCTACAGGTGGCAGAAGTACTGCAAGCCCTCCCGGTAAGACTTTCCCAACCCCCTGAGGCACCCTAAGAGATATCCCTGTGGCAGGGCCCCAGACAGACCCAACAGAGCAAAGGCTCTAGGAAAGGAGGGAGCCCTCATCTTGACCTTAAGAGTCTGTGGTGATGATTAGGGGACAGGCCCTTTCTTCAGGAAACCTTGGCCTACAAGGATGCCCAAAGCTGATGGTCAGGGTACCTCTTGGCCTTCAGGGAGCTTCCAGTCTTAACAGGGAAGTACAGAGGTCCTGTCCTTAAACGGAGGAAACCCAAAGCTTGAACTGGGGGCATCTCCCAGTCTGAGAGAGAAGGCATTTCCCTAAGAGAGTTCCACTAAAATGAGGTGCTGGAGCAAATTGCCTGGGGAAAATGTCGGAGGAATGAGGTGTAGACCCAATACCCCACCCCAGTGCCGTCAGCCTGATGCCCCCTACATCCCACCACCAACTCAGACTGTTCTCTCCCATCAGGATCTTTGGATTTGTGGCCAAGAGCCAGATGGAACCACAGGAGAACATATGCCACCTCTTTGCAGAGTATGATACGGTCCAGCCAGCCTCTCAGGTCATCAACCTGGTGACTGCTCTGTTGCAGGACCCAGAAAGGATGTAGGAGGAGGGAGCTGCCTGTGTACCTTCCCAGACGTCTCGAGGGGCTTATCCAAGAGCCACCTCCGCCCCTGAACAATGGGCTGTGGCCACACAAATATAACAGTCTATTGGGCTGGAGAACAGTTATCAAGCTGAAACCCTTGAACCTGCTCTGACCTTTAGCAGTAACCCCTGAGCCTCTTCCCTCAACTGAAAAAGGAGGCTGATAGACAAGACCAGCTAGGTGCTCTTCTGAGACATTAGTGGGCATCTTTAGCATGCTCCTCCATGACTCTGAGGCACATCCACGTCCAAGGACCTCTGCTGAAAATCACCTCCAATCACCTCAATCACCTCTGACTCCACCAGCTAGAAGAGAATTAGAGTAACAGTCAGAGATAGAGACCTGTGGTTCCTGTCTCACGGCAGGTTCTGAGTCGTGACCCATGGGGATCCCAGCCTGAGGCTGGTGATGGTATGTGAGGATTGAGGACAGACTCTATTCTTTCCCTCACTTTCCTGATGGCCTGTAGGATCCACCTGCCCAGGAGTCTGCAGGTTGACCTGGCTGTGGTGGTTGTGGCAGCTCCAGCATGGCGGGGGAGCGGGGGAGGTAGAGCTTTCCCTTATGATCAGAGGAGATGCAGTTGTTCATTCTGTCTAATCTCCTCTTCCCATTGCAAATGAGTATTAGCCTCATCTTTCAATTTCTTGGTAAGCAAATGTCCCAAAGCTCAGGTGCCCCCGTATTGCTTATATAACCTACATCTGGCAGATGTGGGTAGAGAGACCCCTTTCTAGAGCAAATGTAAGAGCAGCTCTCTGTGAGTCTGCCTCAGCTCCAGTCTTGCTGAGTCCTCCCTACACACACACACACACACACACACACACACACACACACAAGCATTCCACAGCCATGTGGCGTCAACTGGCCTGGCCTCACAGCCACAAGGTGGAAGCAGAGAGCCAAAAAATGCAAAGAGGCGACTTCCCTGAAGCTTGGAGAAGCTGGGCCCTTTCCTGCCCATCTCTGCCAGGACCAAACCAGCCCCCCAGAAGCTGGAGCCTTTTCTCTAACAGGCCTAGGAAACCGCACCACAGCTGGAAGGGGAGGCTCAGAGAAGAAGCCCACTCTGGCTCTATGCAGAACAAGCGCCTGCCACCTCTTGGACTAGCTGTGCCAGAGCATCGTTATCTTTGGCCAAAGTTGGGCCTGACAGGTTATGATTTCAACCCAGGAAACCAAACCAGAATGGAGCAGCCCTAGGTTGCGGGACAGGCCGAGCCTAGCCCACCCAGGCTATGGTCAGTTGCTGCCCCACCCCTGGAGTCTGCCAAGGTCCTCAAGGTCACAGTGCTCAGTCCTATGGCAGGCGGGAGAGGGTTGCTGGCATAGTCCCCTGTAAGCTCATGGGTACCTTGTGTGGCTCCCAACATAAAAAATAAAGTGTCTGTCTTTGCATAACAGTTGGTCCAGAGGCCCTCAGGGCTGTCTCCTCAGAGATGGAATCCTAAACAGAGAAGGGGACTCAATTTATCAGGTAGTGATTATGTCTCAGAGAAGGATCAGGTGTGCCTCCCTCCCCTGGTCACAAAAATACAGGCTCCCACTGACTCCAATGTCATAAACCATCACTTAAACCACTCTGCCCCTCACTTCCCTTTTCCTTCTTCATGCCTCTCTGCCAGGAAAACAGAAGTGTCAGGGTTCCCCTATGTCCAGGGCCTAAGGTAAGTTTAAAGTCTCATTTAGCCTCCCTGAGTTGTGAGGAGAGTCCGCTGAAGCACAAGCATCTCAAGGGGAATCCAGAATACCTGAACGCAAATGACCCCCAAGCTACTAGCTCAGCCCTGAAGAACTAGACAATGGCCCCTTCATCCCACCCCCAGCCTCCTTGGGTATTCTACCCTAGTTTCTGCTAACTGGAAGCCCTTCCTCTCCACTCCAGTCCCAGGGTAACACCCCCTCCAGTCCTGTTCCAGGTCCTGAGATAGTGGGGCATGCCACAAGGTCACCAAGTGGTACAGGAGGGGGGCTGCAGGAGTATCTGCTTTCCTACAGAGCCTTGGCTTGGCACTCCTGTTATCTGGGCTGATCAATGTGACCTAGTGGCAGGGGCTCCTCCAAAGGGCCTGTGAAGAGACCTTCCCCACAGCCTTGGTCCACCACTGGCTAGCCCCTGCTCCCCCTCCCAACTGCCACTCCAGCCTGGAGCTCCTCTCAGCCCCCTGGACCTGGGCCCCTCAGCCCAGCCAGGAACAAAGCTCATGGAAGGTGATTATCTTTGCAGCAGCATTCGCCATCATTCATCTTTTCTCCAAGAAGCTTTAGCAGAGAAGCCGGGTGCAGTGGCGCATGCCTGTAATCCCAGCACTTAGGGAGGCTGAGACAGGAGAATTGCGAGTTCAAAGCCAGCCTCAACGAGGGCAAGGTGCTAAGCAACTCAGTGAGACACTGTCTCTACATAAAACACAAAATAGGGCTGGGGATGTGGCTCAGTGGTCAAGTACCCTTGAGTTCAATCCTTGGTACCAAAAAAAAAAAAAAGTTTGCAAGCCAGATGTGGTGGTGCGTGCTATAATCCCAGCAGTTTGGGGGGCTGAAGAAGTTCAGGATCACAGGTTCAAAGCCAGCCTCAGCAACTTAGCAATAGCCTGTCTCAAAAGAAAAAATTAAAAAGGCTGGGGATTGTGGCTGAGTGGTAAAGCACCCCTGGATTCAATCCCTGGTGCCAAAAAAAGTTTGCAAGCTGGGTACAGTGGCACACAATCCTGGTCACAGGAGAGGCTGAGGTTGAGGCAGGAGGATCACAAGTTGGAAGCCAGCCCTAGCAACTTAGCAAGGCCCTAAGCAACTTAGCAAGACCCTAAATAAACAATAAAAAGGACTGATAGATGTAGTTCGGTGTTACAATGCTCCTGGATTCAATCCCCAGTATCAATTTTTAAAAATCTTTTTTTTGGGGGGTACTGGGGATTGAATTCAGGGGCACTCAACCACCGAGCAAGATCCCTAGCCCTAATTTGTATTTTATTTAGAGACAGGGTCTCACTGAGTTGCTTAGCATCTCACTTTTGCTGAGGCTGGCTTTGAACAAGTGATCCTCTTGCCTCAGCCTCCGGAGCCACTGGGATTACAGGTGTGAGCCACCGCATCCAGTTCAATTTTAAAAACTTTTTTTTTAAATGAGCAAAGTTTGCAAGTTTGCAAAGTTTGGTGGTGAAAAGTAGAAACAGTACAAGATCAACTTTATCCCCAAGGAGGAAATGAGAACAATGTTACCAAGGAGTTAAGGTTTGAGTTGGGTCTTTCAGGGTGAATAGGAGTTTGCCCTGCAAAGGGGAGAAACCAACTTTTATTGCAGGGATTCTATGTGCTACATGCAATGTGAGGCATATTATATATTTAATCTCATTCTGCAGATTAGAAAAATGAGGCTCAAAGAGGGAATTTGCAAATGGCAGAGAAACAGCATTCCAAGTCCACACCTGTCCTAGTGCCCCAGGACTCTCAGACAAGCAGATGGGCAAATTTGCATGTGAAGCACATAGATATAAAAAGGTGTGCCATGTTTAGTTGTGGCTAAAGAATATGGTACCTGGGGGCTGGGATTGTAGCTCAGTGGTAGAGCGCTTGCCTCGCATGCGTGAGGCCCTGGGTTCGATCCTCAGCACCACATACAAAGCAATAAAATAAAGACATTGTGTCCATCTACAACTAAAAAAAAATTAAAAAAAAAAAAAAAAAAGAATATGGTACCTGCCAGGCATGGTGGCACGTGCCTGTAATCCCAGAATTTAGGGAGGCTGAGACAGGAGAATTAAAAGCCAGCCTCAGCAACAGTGAGGAGCTAAGCAACTCAGTGAGATCCTGTTTCTAAATAAAACACAAAACAGGGCTGGGGATGTGGCTCAGTGGTCAAGTGCCCCTGAGTTCGATCCCTGGTATCAAAAAAAAAAAAAAAAAAAAAGAATATGGTACCCAAAGGAGTAGATGAAAGAGGAAGCAAAGGAAAGAGGCAGGCTGAGGATCAGGTGGGAAAGAAGAGGACCAGGGACCCCATTTCCCTCATCTCAGGCCACCATATTTTGTTATGGTATTTGTTATCCATTGAGTGGCATAAACGATAGAAATTATTTTCTCACAGCTCTGGAGGCAGCAGTTGGAGACGTGGGAGCCTGCCGGGTCAGGTCCTGGAGAGAGACCTCTTCCTATCTTACACACAGAGCCTTCTCACTGTGGGTTCATGGGTGGGCACCAGGAGGGACCCAGAGAAAGCACTCTCTCTTCCTCTTATAAAGCCACCAATTCTATCTGATTAGGACTCCAACTATATCATCTGATTTAACCTTCATTACCTCCGAAAATCTCTCTATATGTAAACAGTCACACTTGAGGTGAGGGCTTCAATATGTAAATTTGGAGGAAACAATTCAATCCATAGCACTGTCCAGGAGGGACCCTGCCCTCCACTGACCCTCCCGCCTTCCATCCCCCCAGCCCCTGTCAGGCTGGAGCTCCTAGCCCCAGGAAAGCAGACTCTGTGCTCCTTGGAGCCAGCCAGGCAGCCAGGGGCTGTTTCCTCAGTCATTCACTTTTCCCGAGCTGGGTGCAGCCAGGGTGAGGGTGGGGGCAGTATCTCTTGGCTGGGAGCAGGCCTGGGGACAGGGACACACTTGAGGGGAAGGCAAGCCAAGACAGGAGGAAGAGGGAGAATGACACCTGCTTGTGCATTCCACACTGGACAAATATGTGCTGTGCCCCCAAGAGAACAATGCGGAATAGAGCAGACAGGGGTTGGGCAGGAGGTGGGGTCTACATGCACCCCAACGTGCTGTGCTCACTCCTGAATGGCATTCAGATTTGACACTCGGTGAACACAAAAATGGGACATAGCCTTAATTCACCCCACTCCCACCTACACACACACACACACACACACACTCACACGCACACACACACACACCACATATTTCCCTCTTTAGCATCAAGAATTAGAAGCCTGGGTGGTCAGGCAGAACTGGGTGGCAGATCCTCTCAGCCGCTGACTAGCGGCATGGTTTGGGACAAGTCAATTCTCTGGGCATTGAGCCTTGGCTTCCTCAGTCGTAATACCCACCTCACAAAATTAAGATGTGGGAAGCCTAAAAAAAATATATCAGATACGAGCGTACTCTATAGCCTGTGGAATGCTACACAAATAAACATTCCTTGTAGGAATGACAGTTCTGTTGCTCTATCACTGAGCACTCAATATATGCCAAGCACCCTACCACAGAAACAAGACTCATGAGAAAAGGGGCTCGTCTTGTTCACCATGGAATCCCAGGACCCAGCATGGTGCCTGGAACACAGAGGCCTTTGGGAAGTATCTGCTAGAAGCTTTGCCATACATTATCTCATTTAATTTTGGGGGGGGTCACTACTAGGGATTGAACCCTGGGGTGCTCTACCACTGAGCTACATCCCCAGCCCTTTTTATTTTTTTTATTCTGAGATAGGGTCTTGCTAAGTGGCTGAGGCTGCCCTCAAACTTGCAATTCTCCTGCCTCAGCTTAGCTGAGTCCCTGAAATGACAGGCATGCGCAACCCTACCAGGCTTATCTCATTCGATCTTAAAAACAACACCATGTAAGTACTATTATTTGTCCTCAGCTGATGGATATGAAACGGTGGATTCAGAGATTAGGTAAATTATCCAAGGTCCAAACATAACAAGTGGCAAGGTGGGATTCGCGCCCAGGCTATCTGGACCCAAACCCACAATGACAGCTTATTGAACCAGGGATCCTCAGCTCCAGCACCCTGCCTCCAGGCACACCAGGCTTGTCTGCTTCTGGTGCTGCCAAACCCCTCATCTTCCATTAGCAGGCAGGTCCTTGCCCCACCTTTGTCCCTAGCTCCAGGCTGCTCAGGATATTGAAAGTCACCATCTCCCTCTGCCTGGAAGCTGGCACATCTCCCCCACAACCTCCTATCCCAGAGGCTATCAAAAGTGCCGGCTTTCCTGTCTCACTTGTATTTCCTGTCTCAGGGAGGCTTCTCCTGTCACCAGAGCTGTCCTTAGGGCCAGCAGGACCCGGACAGGAGGAGAGGAGGAAAACAGCACAGGGGACTCCTAGTCCTCTTGAAGAAGTCTTGGCCCTCCAGCCACCAACTACCACCCTACTCGACTGTTTTATTTATTTTTTAATGAATTTATCCAATCAACAAACATTCACTGAACACCTACTGTGTGCCAGGCTCCAGAGATTCAAATGTAAATGAATAAGGCAGTCGCGTATTTTAGAAAAACAGGGGAAATAGCAATTGTGAAAACATAATGTAGAAAAAAAAATGTGATAGAAAAGTAAGGTGGGGGGACACGCTCTACCTGGGATGGCCAAGGAGGACCTCTTAAAGGAAATGACATTGAGCTGAAGACTGAAAGCTGAGGAGCCACCTTGTGAAAGGCAGAGGAAAGAGTGATTCTGGCAGCAAAAACAACATGTGCAAACCCTGAGGCTAGTGGGAGTCATAATACTGGGACTGGAGAAGAGCTGTTGACAGAGAGACTTACAGGTAAATGCAGTGCATTCGAAGGGAGCCTTCTGAGGATTTTAATCAGGGTTATGGGGAAATTCCTTTCCACTGCCTTCTTTAGAGCCTAGCAGGTACAGACACCCTCCCCTTGGTGCCTAGGTTTGTGGCCCCCCACATCCCCTTGGTGCTCACACACA
>CM053402.1:19790970-19919678 GCA_028644305.1 Xerus rutilus
CCTCCCAGCTCCATCCAACCACTTCATCTTGACTCTCTCTGGGTCAGAGGTGACATGGCCATACGGGCCTGGAATGCAGGGGGAGTTTCTCTGGCTGGAAATGTTTCAGGGTCATTAACTACATAGCCATATATCCTCCAGGAAGGGTGACTGAGCAGGCACCCCAAGTCCTACACACCTCATGACATTCCTGGAGAAGCTTGGTGGCGGAATCTGTCTCAGTGAGCCGAGGGGTTGGGACAATGGGCTTTTCCTGGAAGGAGCTGAAGGGGTGGCAGCAACTGAACCTCAGAACATTGATGGGGGACAGGCCAGAGGCTGGGCCAGCCCTCCAGAGATTACTCTGTCTGAATCCAGTCTTCTTTTTTTCTCCCTTCCCCCACCCTGCCTTCTTGCCAGTGGAAAACCCAGCCCCCAACCCTCAGCTACATCAGGGCTTGATCTCCCCTAATGAGCTGGGAAATGGAAACCAAATGCTTGGTGTAGATCAGCACCAGTGGGCAAGGGATCCTGGACAGCACATCATGCCCATCACCCTGTTCCAAAGCAGGGGAAAGGAACATTTCCTGGGGAGGCAGAGCAGAGTACACAGGACTTCAGTTCTCAAGTTCATCCAGGTATGGTGAGGTGGCCCCCACCAGGACACAAGCATTTGGTCCTTACCACCTCCTTCCCATGCTGCCAGAGGTGCTGACACTTCTGTGGAACTCAAGGGACCATTCAAGGTTATCTGAAGGGTAAGAGGCCCTACATGCAAATATAGGTCTGCTTTTCTTCCTTTTTTTCTTTCTTCTTTGTGGTGCTGCGGAGGTGAGCCCAGGAGCACCCTATCACTAAGCTACATCCCCAGCCCTTTTGATTTTTTGAGATAGTTCTCACCAAATTGCCCAGGCTGGCCTCAAACTTGCAATCCTCCTGCCTCGGCCTCCCATGTTGCTGAGATTACAAGCGCCACTGTACCCAGCTTTGTTTTCTTCTTTTGACACCTAGCACCTGGCCCCAGGGTCATGGGACAAGCTCTCAGGAGGGGGAGTGGTGTTTCTGTGGAGTGTAGAATCCCCCCAAAAGTATACATCCTCTCTTCTCTGGTGTTAGCTCCCTCAAAACCTTCAATGGGGACACTTAATGAGTGAGAGTCCACTCATTCACAGCCGAGAGGGAAGTACAGGATCTGTAAATGTCTCGTTCTTTCTTCTCTCTCTCTCACACACACACACACCCCTACACATATATCCCATGACCATGTTATCTATCACGCAAGCACATCCCAGTCCATCCACACAGCTACCTTCAAGCAGACTCTGCTTAAAAATCAGCTCTGTGTGTGTATGTGTTTGTGTGCGTGCGCATGTGTGTGGTGCTGGGGACTGAAACCAGGGCCTGGTGCATGCTATGCTAGACCCTGCTTTTCTTGGAGCCCCGTGCAAGGGGAAAAAACACTCTCCCACAACCTGCTTCTAAGGGTTCAAGCACTGGGAAGGGGGTTGGAAGATAACGTTTCAGAGAAAGAGATCCTTCTCCTACTTGCCACCTAAAACTTAATCTCCAGGCTGCACCACCTCCTACCCAAACATGCCTTGGCCCAGGCCCCAGAAGGAGGGGGCTCTATGAAGAGTGGCCAGCGGCTGAGGGAGCAACTCTCAACACCACTTTGTTCTTTATCTCCTTCTGCTGGCAGCAGCCTGGCGCCTTGGGAGACCAGATGGCTGCAGGCGGCTGTAGGCTGCGCCGCTGAGGCAGAGCTAGACTTGCTAGAGAGCTGGAGAGGCAGCAACCGTGGGCTCAAGATGCTGGCAGCACAGGTGCTTAAGAAGTCAGGGGCCAGTGCAGTCACAAGCCTGGGAACACCACTGAATGGGGGAGGGGAGGGACCGGACACATACCCTGTCCCCCAGTAGGCAGCAGACTCAGGACACAGGCTGCCTGTGACCTCCTGGGAAGGGGCCCCCATCTGAAAGATCGGTCTATTCCTACACAGATAGAGGTGGGGGAGCAGGAGGGGTATTTCACGATGGTCAGGAATCCATGTGGCCACACGTCCTGAAGCAGGGGCTGGCACTGAGAGCCCACAGCCAAGTCAAGGATGTCCCCATTCCCAGCCCCTCAGAATCAAACCTCAGAACAACCTCCCAGTAAGGCATCTGGGCTTCGAAGCTGTGGAATGTGCTGCAGAGTTCACTCCCTTTCCCCAAGGCAGGGAGTGCCCCCTGCCCCTCGGCTAAATTAACAAATCAACTCCAGATGCAAACTCAGTCTGCCCCATGCCCTAGGAAATGCCCCAACTCCACATACTAGCTCATCCAGAAGGCAGCTCTTTCCCAACAGGGCTGTCCTAGGCCACACCCTCCTTTCAGAAGCCACAGTCTGCCCACCAGGAATCTGAGAGCCCAGACAGCCCTCTCCATGGAGGACTGTCCTCTCAAGTGTTATGCCGTGCTGGAAGGAATGGGGTGTGCGTCTGGTCCCCACAGTGCCCACCTCTCTCCACCCCTGGTCCATCCCTTTCTCTAACAGTAAATAAGTCAACCAAACACAATTATCTGGACATTTTTGGTTTTGTTAAAAAAAAAAAAAATAGCGGGGGTGGGGAGCAGGAGGAGAAAGAAAGAAAAACAAGACATCATGGCCAACCAGCAGGTCCCAAAGTCTCCAACCAAGCTAGAAAATGCCCAGAGGAATAGGGACTTGTAAAGAGGTGTAGCAGAAAGAGATACTGGGAGGAAGGCAGAGCCACAGGTAGTGAGCCACCGGAAAGATGAGGTCACCCTGGTGACTTTATGGCCGTGACCACAAACAGGGTAGGGAACAGGATGCCAGGCAAGCCCTTCGTTACCCCAACACATGGTCCTTGTCTCCATCAGGCACACTCAATCCAATCTTGCAGTCTTTCTTCCCACCTGACCGTTCAAAGACATGGCCTGACCTGAACCCTCTGTCCTGCAGGCCTTCCTCTGTCCCCTCTAACTCCTCCAAAGCAGGGTCTCAGCTGCCAAGCAATCAAGCAGATGGCACAACACCCAAACCCAAAAGTGGACTTATCTCCCAGGTCTTTCCCCCCACAACAGGGGGACCTGGGAAAGAAAAGCAGGAGAGCCTGGCCAGCCTAAGCCTTGGGTGTACATCTAGGTTTCACGGTCCTTGAGCTGGCTCCTGCCCTGTGACTAGATAAGGGAAAAGACAGTGGTCAATATGCAGGTCTCTCTTCCTCTCTGACTCTAGGAACGAGGTTTCTCTTCTCCCACAGGCCTGCGCTCACTTTACAGGAATGGCTCATGTGCCACAATCAGAGGAAGTCAGAACAAGGGCACTCAGGGCTGAAAACTACAGCTGGCACATAGTATGTGGTCAATAAATGTTTTTAGGTGACTGAATGCATGAATGAATCCAGGTTTGATCTGGAAACACAACAGGGCTCCCCATTGCCACTCTCAGGCCTCTTGGGCTATCTAAGCTCAAAGAGGACACTCCAGGCTCTGCCTTACCCCAAGGGCACACTCAGGCCCATAAACATACACACGCACACACACACGCACACACCCCAAGGGAAACTTCTGGGTCAAAGGCAGAGCTTGGACCCAGACCCAGACTCCACTCCAGGTCAACTCTGCAGCCCCCAAAGCATGGGGGTAGTAGGGGGTACCGAGCCCCCTGCCTGCTGGCAGGTCTCACTCTCGGAAGCTGTCAGCCAGCTGGTGGCAGTCCAGCTCCCCCTTGGGCTCCAGGCCCCCTGGAAGCTTCACGCCTGTCTTCCGGTCCACACACCAGCACTTGCCACGCTGGCCATCCAGAGCTGGGTGACACTGCCAAGACAAGGCATGAGAGGTCAGATCCCAGGTAGAAAAAGAAAGATCCCAGGCAACCTACCCCTATCTCAGCCCAGCCTCCAAGTTGGACAGTCACTACTCCAAGATGGCATTGGAGGGTGAAGGTTCTTTCTAAGTACAGGTTCTTTTTTTTTTTGGTATCGGAGATTGAACTCAGGGGCACTCAACCACTGAGCCACATCCCCAGCCCTATTTTGTGTTTTATGTAGAGACAGGGTCTCACTGAGTTGCTTAGCGCCTCGCCTTTGCTGAGGCTGGCTTTGAACTGGCGATTCTCCTATCTCAGCCTCCCTAAGTTCTGGGATTACAGGCTTGCGCCACCGCGCCCGGCTAAGTACAGGTTCTTTGAGCTCACTGGAGTAGGGAGCACTTGGTCAAGAAGGAAGGGTCCCACCAGGCACAGTGGCACACACCTATAATCCCAGCAGCTCAGAAGTCTGAGGCAGGAGGATCACAAATTCAAGGCCAGCCTCAGCAACTTAGCAAGGCTTTAAGTAACTAGGTGAAACGCTGCCTCTAAAAAACAAAAGGACTAGGGATGTGGCTCAGTGGTTAAGCATCCCAGGTTCAATCCCCAGTACTAAAAAAAAAAAAAAAAAAAAATAGTTGGGGGAGGCAAAAGTATAGTTCAGAGTCAGAATTAAGAGTTTAAATGAAGGTTGACTCAGAATTGGTTTGGGATAAAAGGTCAAGAGTCACAATTTTCACTGTAATAAAAATTGGAGGAAGGAAAAAGACATAAAATTATACAACACAAAAAGTGAAAGCTGATGTAAACTCTGAACTTCAGTTAACAATATATCAATATTGGCTCACCAACTATGTCAAATGTACCACACTAATGTAAGATGTTAATAATAGGCAACACTAGCCAGGTGCGATGGTGCACGCCTGTAATCCCAGCACTTTGGGAGGCTGAGACAGGAGAATCACGAGTTCAAAGCCAGCCTCAGCAATGGTGAGGCACTAAGCAACTCAGTGAGACCCTGTCTCTACATAAAACACAAAATAGGGCTGGGAATGTGGCTCAGTGGTCGAGTATCCCTGAGTTCAATCCCAGGTACCAAAAATAAAAAATAAATAGACAACACTGGTGTGAGGGGGCAAGATATGGGAACCCTACTTTCTACTCAATTTTTTGTAAACTTAAAACTGCTAAAAAAAAAAAAAAAGTCTTTTTCCAGGCATGGTGGTGCATGCCTAGTCCCAGGGTATTGGGAGGCTGAAGCAGAAGGATTTCAAGTTCAAGGTCAGCCTAAATAACTTAGCAAGGCCTTAGGGAACTGAGAAAGACCCTGTCTCAAAATTCTAAAGAGGGGCGGGCAGAGATGTAGCTCAGTGGTAAAATGCCCCTGGGTTCAATCCCCAGTACAAAAAGAAGATCAGTTTTATTAGTTTTCTGGGGGTTTGTTTTTTTGTTTTGTTTTGTTTTGTTTTAGGGGGAGGGCTTATTTTTTTGTGGAGGAATTTAAAGAACAGGGACAAGGATAGAATTTGTGTTGGGGTAAAGGATGGAGATAGGCCAGGCACTGATTCTGGGGAGGCCTCTCCAATCCTCCACTCACTACATACTATTTAATGCCCTCCTCATGCCATGCTGAGATTTGCAGACCCAGAAGCAGCCTTTGCCCTCCCAGCAAGGCCTCTGCTGGCCACGTGGCAGCCCAGGTTGAAGATGTGTCCACAGCACATGGAATGGCATGTGCGTCTACGTCCACAAATGCTGGAGGAGACCCAGGTCAGGGCTGTCCAGCCACCCCCAGCACAAAGCACCCAGCACTCCGGCCAGAGATGTGCCACCCTCCTAATGGGCTGGAGAAGAGCAACCTGAGGGACACTCCAGCCTCCAGAGAGCTGTCAGAGACCCCCACACTGCAAGGGCATGAGGGAATACAAAGGCTGCTGCCCTCACACCTTCTCTCATGCCGCTCCCTCCTCTGCTTTCACCCAAAGTGCCTTCTCCGCTGCCAAACCTGGCTCCACCTCCATCTTTGCTGCACCCAAGTGGTTCTGCTGCTCAGCCTGGGGGAGAGTGGCTGGATGTCTTCCCTGACTCTTTATGACTCGGGCCCTTCTGGGCCCAGGTGAAACATCAGACATTAGTGACGAGGGAGACCTCTTCCTAAGACTAGAGCAGGGTGAGGGTTGGAGCAGAGATTGGCAGGACATCTACTCATGGATAGCGAATCCAGAGATGACAGAAAAGGCCCTGGAGGGAGAGACAATCTCTGCTGTAAACTCAGTGCTATGACTTTGGGCCAGCCAGGGCCCTTGTACACCTCTCTGGGTCTCAGTCTCTTCATCTGTGTTGAGAAGAGTGAACAGAGGCTCTGGGGTTGGGACAGGGCTTCAGGAGGGCTAAGGGGTTGGATTTGGGTTGAGGAGGACCCCTTTCTTAAAATTTCCATCCAGGATCATCCTGCAAAGAGGCCAAGGATGTCCCTGGAACCCAGGTCCAACTGAGCCAGGAGACCAGGACCCACCTGTTTGGGGTGGAAGTTGCCATTGCGGTCGCAGTTGGGGATGGGGATGATGAAGAGGTCCTCATGGGTGCGACTCTGTGAGGCAGCCAGGCGCTCCAGGGCCCGGTGCAGTTCGCTCTGGCAGGAGCCCTGGGGCTGGGAAGGAAAGGAAAAAACGGCTCAGCAGAAGAGAGAGAAGAGGGAGGACCAGTGCTGGAACTCAGAACTAAATAGGAGCTGAAGGCCTGGAATACCTGGAAGCTGAGAAGGACCTGAAGAGGTGAAGGCAAAGTCTCAGGCTTAGGGGACATTACTGGGGAGAACAGAGGGACACTGGGGAGAGGGTCTTGAGCCAAAGAGCCTCTATAAAGGAGGGGCGTGAATTGAGGGACCTGGTGTGGAAAGGAGCTGTAGAAAACCACGGAGGTCAAAGCAGGGGGATTTCTAAGCAAGAAGGATAGACAAAACCATACAATTAAAAACTTGTGGCAGCCAGGCGCGGTGATTACAGGCACAAGCCTGTAATCCCAGCACTTAAGGAGGCTGAGACAGGAGAATCGTGAGTTCAAAGCCAGCCTCAGCAACAGCAAGGTGCTCAGCAACTCAGTGAGACCCTGTCTCTACATAAAACACAAAATAGGGCTGGGCATATGGCTCAGTGGTTGAGTACCCCTGAGTTCAATCTTCAGTACCAAAAAAAAAAAACTTGTAGCCAGGCACGGTGGCACACGCCTGTAATCCCAGCATTTTGGGAGGTTGAGACAGCAGAATCGCGAGTTCAAAGCCAGCCTCAGCAACAGCGAGGTGCTAAGCAACTCAGTAAGACCCTGGCTGTAAATAAAATACAAAATAGGGCTGGAGATGTGGCTCAGTGGTTGAGTACCCCTGAGTTCAATCCCCGGTACCAAAAGAAAAAAAAAACTAGTAAGGCCCAGGCACAGGTCCATCAGTACTATGCATCAAAAAGGATATTAGTAGGGCTAGGGTTGTGGCTCAGTGGTACAGCACTTGCCTAGCATGTATGAGGCACTGGGTTCGATTCTCAGCACCATATATAAATAAATAAAATAACAATCCATCAACAACTAATAAAAAAATTTTTAAACAAAAGGACATTAGCCAGACCCTGGAGCAGGATCCCAGGCCCCCCCTGCTATGGCCAGCATTCCCCCTTTAGTTACTGAGGTCTGAGGTAGAGAATTCAAAAGAAGATCCAACACCAGGGGGCTTGGGACTCTGCTTCTTACCAATCAGTACAGGGAAGTGTGCCAGGACTGAACTATCACTTCAGCTACAATGTTTATAACTGATGACCAGGAAAGAAACCAGGAAGAAAGGAATAAGGATTCTCTCTAGGTCCTAATGCACACACAGTAGGTATCAAAGAATGTCTGCTGGATGAACAGAGTCCAGATCTGGTGGTGGTGGCGGCGGTGGTGTGTGTCTATGCACATGTATATTTGTGGGTCAGAGGTCCTCACCACAGGCCGGGCTTCCTCCCGAGGTGCTCCGATGACCTTCATCTTGCCCCCACTGGTGCTCCGGTCCCGCATTTTGGCGAAGTGCTTCTGCAGGCACCTGCGGTCATGAGCGCTGCAAGGGCTGAAGCTGTTGTTGGGGTGGTCACCCTCATCCTTGTCTGCAGTCAAGGCAAGAAGGGCAGAAGTCAGCATCAGAAGAGAACAGGGCTTCACATCAGCCCCGCGTCCCACCTGCTTTCCCCTCCAGAGTTCACCAGCCTGGCACCAGAGAAAAGCAGGGAGTCTGGGAGACGGGAAGAAATGAAAGCAGCCCCCCAGGCCACCCCACTCCCCTGGACCTCCTCAGGAGAATATTCCTCTTGAAGTCCTTGACTGGTCCCTGACCCCACCCAGTCCAGCCCACAGATGAGTCACCAGCTGCAGCTGCCCAGATGGCAGGAGGGTCCCCTGGGCCCTGCAGGGAGGTCTGAGGCAAGCCAGGGGCCCCCTACCGGATCTTGTCTCCCTCATTCAGCTCCTCCTGCCATCCCCCTCTCAGTCAGCTCACTCTTCCTGTCTCCTTTCTTGCTCTTTCCAAATGTCTGGCAGAGCCTACTGGGGATCCTGAGGGCCAGAATCAGACTTTCCGTGAGTGAGGAGAAATCTGGCCCCAAAGGCTCTCCCCACTGCCTGGGTGGGAGTTAGTGCATATGTCTGCATGGGAAGAGGTGTGTGTGTGTGTATATGAGTGACACCCTGTGTGGCCCCAGGACCAAGAGAACAGCTGTACACGTTCCTCCAGCCCTCCGTCTCTAACTGTCCCATCCCTAGACCTTAGGCATCATGTTACCTACAGCCTAAGCAGTGGACATCTGGAGATGGGAGTAGTGGGGCTGGACCCTTACTCCCTCCAGGGGATCTCCTGAAGACTCCATCTGAGCTCCAGAGAAACCCCACCCAGGAGTCCCCCGCGAGATAATGTGCTCCTCTCTCCAGGAGGCCAAAGCTGGAATGCAGGGCAGAGCTGGAGAAGGAGGCTGGGACTAGAAGACCTTTCGGCACATCAGAGCCACCTCTGAAATGCTTGGGCTTGGCAGCTCGCTGTAGGCCTGAGTGCAGAGCCCCTGCCAGCATTCCAGATGTTGGCAGCCAGACAGGAGGTTACATCTGGTTTGCGTCAGGATTTTTTTTTCCTGAGGAGTTAGCAGGTTCCTCCATTCATGGCAGCAGTCCCAGAGCCGCCTCAGGGTCAAATGGTATTTTTCTGCCTAGCCAACACTGGGGAGGTGGGAGTGCTTCTCATTTTCGTCTCCTCTTCAGGTTTGGGGGATGAGCAGGGAAGCACATAGATAAAGGGAAACCTGAGGAGGAAGACTTTACAGACCCTCAGGAAGTCTTTGTCAAGATTCCACACTGCAGGTTATTAATAAAACTGAGTCACAAAAGATGGAAGATTGTGTCACGAGTGGAGAGCTGGCTTAGAGAGAGGAACAAAGGGGAAGGAGTGAATGGAGCAGACAGATACAATCCACCCTTCTGCAAGTGTGACATCCCAAGAAGGATGCCAGAGGGGGCTCCACGTCCAGCTCTTCAGAGTCAGCCAAAGAGAAGACACTGCAGAAAGACCTGCCCACCCCCAACCCCAGCCAGTGCAGGCGGCACCAGAGTGTGCCACAGGAACCACAAGAAGGTGCCCTCAGTGAGCAACCAAGGAAAGACCGGGAATCCAGGCCCTTCCTGGAAGACCCTTCCAGGGAACCTCTCTAGCCAAAAAAGACTCAGCTAACCAGTGACCCCTCTCTCCCTGTCTGCACTCTGCAAAAAGCCCTATGGATGGGGTCACAAGGTTTCAGGGGTCAAGGCTAGAGCTGGCAAGCGGAGAGAGAAAGGGCATAGAAGACATAAAAGAATTAGCACCCTATCTCAGAGGGACAGAAGCTGAGCTGAGGTGCAAGCAAACACCCCTTCATTCCACCTGGGTAAGGCTGGAGCGGGTCATTGGCACTTGGCCACAGCCCAGGACACCCTTCCAACCCAGAAGGGCTTTATTCTTCCTGAGTGTGGAATGTGCCTTCTTTTCATGACCATGAAGGAAAGCATGACTTTGCACAGGGACTCTTGTCCCTCTTGGTAAACGGGCAGAATGTTCCTAGGCTCAGGGAGTTCAAGGAGTAAGTGAGGAAATAGACAGCTCCTCACCCCAGAGGTGCCTAGTCTTGTCACGGGGGAGCCTCAGGAAGCTGGAGGGAGATGGAGCAGAGGCTTGACCGTATGTACTTCCCAGCATGGAGTTTCTATGAGTGGAAGCTTACAAATATGACTACACCTTGGGGGGAATCATCCATGGATATTTGAGATGTTCACCTTTAAGAAGGACAATTGGGTAGCTCTATGAAACCAAGGGCTGCATGGGGTAGAAGGTGAACCCGAAACATAGCTTATGCTCTTGTGTTGGAATGATCCCCATGTCATACAGAGGGAGTTTTCTGGGCAAAGCTAAGGCAGCAGGCTGCCTGGCCGCCCCACTGTTGGTCTCCCCTTGGCCAGCTACTGATCCCTCGATCATATCTAAGTTTAGAGTAGAACCCACCAGATTGGGAAAGTAGTTCCTTACTGACGTACCTGGGGACACAGGTCCACAGAATAAGTCCATATCTGCCTCCACACTCAGGCTGGACCTCAAGAATCACAAACATATACAAACAATCACGTGTCCAGACACACTCGTCCACGCATGTACATCCACATGCACTCAGGCACTCTGACCCTGCCCTGGTCAGAGACATAGACCCAAGGCAGGGCATGATGACTTCTCAGTCTGTAACATACACATTTGTTGACTTTCCACTTAATCTGTAACTTTTCCTTGCCCAGTCTTGCTTAACTGGCAGACTGAGGAACCACCCCAGGAACCACCCCTAGGCACCAAGTTTGGGGGATAAGGGTTATAGCACTGGGTCTCTGAAAACATTAACCTTCCAGTGGTCACCCTGATAGTGCCCTCTGCAGAAGTCCCAAGGCCCTCAGGGTCCCCTCTGAACAGGAGCTGGAATCAGAACCCTCCCCTAAAAGTTTTGACCTCTGAAAAGCTTCTTTGGGAGGTGGAGCTTCTCAGGTCAGTGAGGTCTTATCCTCCTGCCCCCAGCTTGGAGGCAGCTGGAGCTAAGCCTACTTCCTAGCAGCACCGGGGAAGCCTTGGTCTGCGCTCCACAGCAGAGGAAGACAAGGAGCCCAGGGGCAGAAAAGGGGGCACAGCCTGGGTGCAGTGGCACACGCCTGTAATCCCAGCACTTTGGGAGGCTGAGACAGGAGAATTGCGAGTTAACAGCCATGCGTTGAGCAACTCAGTGAGACCCTATCTCTACATAAAACACAAAATAGGGCTGGGGATGTGGCTCAGTGGTCGAGTATCCCTGAGTTCAATTCTTGGTACCAAAAAAAAAAAAAGAGGGAGCACAGCTTTGGTACCAATGGCTGCAAAGTTCCCACTGCCTGAATTCACACCCATGATTTCTCAACTCCAGTCCCATCCCCAGGCTGTGAGCTGGGTGGACCCCACTACCCAGACACAGAAGTTTCAGCCATGCCCTTGAGGGTCACCCACTTGCCCTGCCAGAAAGGTCTTTTTTTTTTTTTTTTTTTTTTTTTAAATATTTTTTTAGTTGTTGATGGACACAATGTCTTTATTTTATTGTTTTGTATGTGGTGCTGAGGATCGAACCCAGGGCCCCACACATGCGAGGCAAGCGCTCTACCGCTGAGCCACAACCCCAGCCCCAGAAAGGTCTTTATATTCTTTCTTCTCCTGGACTCTGGCTAAGGGGTGCGAGGCCCTTTCTCTAAGGTCTGGCTCAGGAGTGTCCCCCTCACCATTCTACTATGCCACTGGCCTCAATAAGGCATATAGCCCTGTCTGTCCCACATGTACAGCAGGAAAAAGGTCTCAAAGGCAACCAACCCCTCTCAGCTCCTCTGAATGTCCCCCCACCTTGGTTTTCCTGCCCTAGTGGCCCCCAAAATCCCAGTACCAGCTGTTTTTCATGTCCATCTTAATCCTTTTTTTTTTGGTACTGGGGATTGAACTCAGGGGCACTTGACCACCGAGCCACATCCCCAGCTCAATTTTGTGTTTTATGTAGAGACAGGGTCTCACTGAGTTGCTTAGCACCTCGCCACTGCTGAGGCTGGCTTTGAACTCGTGATTCTCCTGTCTCAGCCTCCCTAAGTGCTGGGATTACAAGCTTGAGCCACCGCGCCCGGCTTCCATCTTAATCCTTACTCCAATTTATTGAGCTTTTACTCCATGCCAGGCACCCCAATGCTATTACCTACTACCATTCCCACTTTACAGATGGGGACACTGAAGTCACATGGCTGGAGGGAAGGAGTGAGGCTTGTCTCTGCTGCCCCTATGTCTTTAAATAGAAAGATTTCTGATAACCAAGGCACCAATAATTTGGGCTTTGCCAATACTAAAGAAAAAATGCTAAGCAGCCATGCTACTCCTCCCCCCACCCCCAAGGCACAGAATTTCTGGGAAGGCCCTGTTTCCATGACATGACTGGATTCCCAGTACTGAAGCAGGGAGGACAATATTTGCTGCGTTGACTAAAAATTAACCCAGCCTGCCTGTTCTCTAACCCTGTCCCGGAGAGACCCAGAGCCCAGTTTAGGAACTCCCCGTCCTAGGCCTGATCTCTCCACTGAACACTCCCTCAGCTTCTCCAAGTAAAAGGATCAGCACCATGATGTAGACTGTGGGTTTCTGAAGCACATGCCCACCCCCACCTCTGGTGGCCTGAGCGTTGTTAATCCACAATCTGGCTATCTGAGAAAGGGGGGCAGGGCTGGCTGGAGATGGAAGGAGGAGGCCTGCCCCTAGGGCAAATAGAAGGCACCCAAACCATCACAAGCCAGGGGCAGGAGCCTGCCAACTGACCATCCTCCTAGCCACCTGCCAATGCTCAGCCCCAAGAGGAAAGCACAGAAATGGCCTGACATCTCTACCAAGCTATTCAAGTCCAGAGGGCTCAAGCCTGGGGGCTTAGGAGGGACAGTGTCCGGCTGATAGTGTAAAGCTAAAGAGGATAGTGGGTTTAGGGTCTAAGCTTGCTCATCTTATCTCACCAGAACCCCTATAGGGATGCTGCAAAACTCTAGGGGGTACTCTTCCCATGGTGCAATGTGGCCAAGGTCAAGGCACAAGAGTACTTCTGTGATGATGGGGTGAGAGGACATGGGCATAGCTTGTTGATATGTACCTAGTTTTTCCAGGGTCCTTCCGACTCCCTTTTTCCCTCTCCAGGTGTCTGCACATACAGCATGGGTAGAGGACAAGACCAGGAAAGACGCAGGGGATACATCAGAGACCCGGGCTCTGTATTCCAAAGTGGATCTAAAGCCACCTAGACACCTCTTGAGGCTGGCTTGCATTATGTTCACAGATAAATCACAAACTGTTCATGCCATACCCTCCCCAATCCCCTAAAAAGTCAGATTTTCCTCCAGTAGGATTCTCCTCCCCAGTCAGAGAAGAAGACCTTCAGGCTTCTTCTGCTTTATGTGCAAGCTGATGAGAGAAAAGGAGCCATCAGCCATCCTTATCTGCTGCCAGATACCCACTGGCTGGTGGAGGGTGAAAATTCAAAGGGAAGTGGCCCTGTTGTATTCAGGGAACCCATGGGCTCAGCCCTCATTCCTAGTCTCACTGCCACTGGCATCTCTGCCCCAAGATCAGTGACTTACTCCCCCAGGCCTCCCCACCCCAGGAGTGCTGGATGTCAGGCTGGCATTTCCCCTAGAACGTTTTCTGCTGACCCATCTCTCCCTGCCCAGGGGCAGGAAGGGCAGAAAGGCTGGAGGCCCAGACCCCTGGGGTCCACCTCCTTCCTGTTTTCCCTGCATCCTGCTCTCCTCCAGCTAACAAACTACAGAGGATTGAGGAAGTGAAGCGGTCTGGGACCCAGAGCAGGAAGCTTGGGGCCAGAGTCTCAGCATCCGGACTGCAACAATGGAAGCCTCAAGCACCAGGAAAAGGGACAGACGCAGAGAGGCACAGGGAGAGCAAAACAATCAGAAAGGGAACCAGAAGCAGAGATCAGAAAGACAAGCGGCAGACTCCATTAAGAAACATAGAGAAAAAGAGCAAGAAACTGAAGTCAAAGTCAGAGAAGCAGAAAAACAGAACAATGTGGAGAAAGAGAAAGAAACTAATAATGCACAGAAGACATTGTGAAAAGAGAACCCAAGAATGTTATGATGAGGGTTTGGGGGAGGGGTTCCTGGGGATCGGTATTGGCCAATTCTATTGTTATATTGTGTGCATGTACCAAGATGTAACAACAAATCCCACCATTACACACAACTCTAATGCACCCATAAGAAATGTGAAAAGAGAAAAAAACATAAAGGTGAAACTAGAAGCTGAGAGGCACAGCAGGAAAGGACAAAAGAACAAGAGAAGGAAGAAAAAGGACTGAGGAAGATTCTAAAGAAACTGACAATGGCCAACTGAGAAATGGACAAAGAGAAAGTAAGAATGAGGCTGGGGCAGTGGGTCTTCTCCGTCGTCTGTCTTCTCTCTGTCTCTCTTGCTCCCCCTTTTCTCTATTCCCTACCCCATACCCCCAAGGTTTCTGCAATTCTGGGCTGGGAGCCAAAACTTCTCTTCTGCCACCTCAGATGGCACCTGCCAGGAGAAAAGAGTAGGGATCCTGCATAACAGGGCAGGGAGAAGTGCCAGGGTCTGGCAGAAAGACTCCTGTCTTTCCACTCAAAAAGCAAGAGGGCTCAGGGTTTTGGGAAAGGGCAAATCTGATGTCCCTCACCATCAAAGTCCCTATGATTTGTACAACCCACTCCACTATAGGATGATGAAGTCCAGGTCCTGGTTCCTCAGACTCCGGGGTGGGGGGTAGGGTGTTACCTGTGGCCAGGGTGAGGGGTGGCCCCTGGATCAGAAACAAAAAGCTGCCCCAACTCCTGTAGACACCCCATTCCATCCCCAAGTTTTCTAAACCTAGGCGGCTGACTTGACTGGACCAGGTCACTTGATTTTCCACTCCTGCATCAGCAGCCAGGCCTACCATTGAGACCTCTCTTCCCAAACAGGAACTCCCTACGCACTGGGGATGTAGCTCAGTGGTAGAATGCATGCACAAAGCCCTAGGTTCAATCCCCAGCCCCCTACAAAAAAAAAAATTAATAAAAGAAAAAACCAAATAGGCACCTCTGGGACGTTTGAGATGGAGGGATGGGACAAAGTTCCCCTTGATGTTGGCAACTGGCAGCTAGGGATTCAGGAGCAGTTTCCTTGGCTGGGCCTGTCCCATACCAGTCGAACCCTGCCACGTACCTGCTTGCTCCTCAATTCACAGGGGATTTTCAAGGGCCTTCCAAACCAGCTATGAATTGGAAAGAAGTTGCTGAGAAAGAGCGCACTGGAAAGGGTGTGGGAGGGTAGGGGTACCTTACCAGAGGGCTGCAGGCTGTCCTGGATGGCCTCGATCTCCGCCAGCTCCATGCACACGCCTTGCCCGTGCATCAGCGTGTGCAGGGGCTTCTCCACCCCACGGGGTGGGTAGCAGCGCAGGCCCGAGCCGCAGCGGGGGGTATACACCCCGCAAGGCATCCCTAAGCCTAGGGCGCAAGTGGCGCAACAGCCGCAGCCGGGCTCCCGCACCAGCTCCTCGCAGCCCACGGGGGGGCGGCAGCGCGCCAGCTTCTCCTCGGAGCAGGGCGGGCAGTGGATGGCTTCGTCGCCCAGGCTCGGCCCGGGCCCTGCGGCCAGCAGCAAGGCGACCACGAGGCAGAGGGGCAGCATGACCGCGCGAGGACCTGGAGCGGGCGCGGGGCGCAGGGGGGGAGCGCGGGCACGCAGGCGGGAAGCAGGGGTACCCGGCGGCAGCGCCCGGCGCGCCTGGAGGACCCAACCCAGAGGGCGCGGGGAAACGGGGCTGCCCGGCTGGCGGGCAATGACAGAGCCGAGGGAAGTTAGCAAGCGCGCCGGAGCGGAGCGAACCTGGCAGCCGAGGCGCTGCGCCGCATCCTCGGCCCGGCCCAGGCAGGAGGCGGGCGGCTGGGGGCAGGGGGCTGAGCGGCTGCCCAGGACCAGCTCCCCGGACTTTATACCGGCCCCTGGCCACACCCCCAGCGCCTTCCCCGAGGTGGGGGAGCCCAGGCGGGCGAGGGGGAGAGGGAGAGGCGGCCTTCAGGGGGAGGGGGCGCTGTCCTGAGTCGCCGCCGCCGCTGCAACATCTGAAAGTCCTTTGCTCCGAAGAAGGAAGCGGCGCAGTTTGGAAGCGGTGGCAAGCGCCCAGTGCACCTCTGAACTAGAGCCCAGGAGGGAAGGCAGGAAGAGGGAAAGTGAAGGGGTTGCTGCTTGGCTCCCTCCTCGACCTCCGAGGATACCTCCCCAGCCCTACCAAGGCGACCCTCTGTCTCCAACTGAGAACCTGACCTCCTAGCCGACTCCGGGTCAGTGGATTCAGTCTCCCTGACCAGAGTCCTTTCCACCCCTCCCCGGTACTTCCAGTCTCCACCGCTGGACACCACGCCCGGTGAGGCAAGGCGTATGGGCTACAAGGATCACGGAAAGGCCTGGTGACCCTAAGACGCTAATAGGCTCTCTTCCCACTTGCCCCTGGGAACCTTCCCCTTCAGTCTCCCCAGGGTTCACTTGGGCTCTGGTTCACCCTGCCTCCCCAGGATGGAATCAACCCAAATCACGGAGAGAGAGGTGCCAAGCCTCTTCGTCCTTCCTGGATGTTTGTCTCTACTGCCCACATGGGCTCTGGAGAGAGACTAGCCTGGGAGATTACCACTTGCAATATACAAACTGTGCATTGAACAATTCCAGGGGGCACCATTCCTTGTAGTCATTGTTTATTTGTATAGCTGTTGTAACAGTTTCCAAGCAGATGGCAGTCAAGGTTTTGAGGAAGAGATGCCCTTTTCTAATTCACTTAGTGCCACTCTTTGGGCCAGTGTCAGGGCTGGCTCACCCTTCCTTGAAATCTTATTGGTGCGGGTATCTCCCACCCTTGCCCCAATGCTGAGATTGGGAGAAGACCTAGAGTAGCATTTGAAGCAGAAACTCAGCCTCTCCTAGCTTCCTTCTCCCGTCCCCCTAATACTCACCCCTCCTCCCCCACAAAGGCTCCTGCTAGCCTGGAGCAGGCTTTAGGGGAAGGGTGTCTGTCCAGGCATCATCATTGGTGGCCCACTAGGAACTATGTTTAGCTTGGCCTAGAAACCTGCAGGACTGCCAATCTAAAGTACAATTCATGGACCGACTTTCCTACTTCTTCTCCCAGGGCAGGGGTCTTTCCACCTCACAGGGGTTGGGCCACCTACTTTCTGTAATTGCAGACAACTGGGATGATTGGAGAAGAGAGGGCCTGGGAATGGACCTGTAGGACAAATCAAAAAGTTGCAAACTGACGGCACCTACTGGCAGCCATGGAGATTGCAGAAGGGCTGGGGAGTTAGAGCCAGGAACAAGATTCTAGGATTCTGTCCCATCACATAGAGAATGGGGGGTCCCTTCTATCTCGTCTGCGTTGGAGGGCAAATAGAGCTAGGTTACTCAAGTTCCTGAGGAAAGCCCAAACTTTGCCTGATTCAGAAAACTGCCCCTCTGCCCTATGCCCCTCCATTATCACCAGGCCCAGTTCTGCCACAATTTATTGGATGAACTTGGAGTTTGACTGTCCCTAACTGTAAAAAAGAAGTAGATCATCTCCACCCCTCTTACCCCTTAAAACTCTTGTGAAAATAAAATGGACCACTAAAAATGGTTCTAATCTCAATGCCAGACTTGTCCCCTAGATGAACCCAGGAAGGGTAAAGGTCCAGGGACCCGAAGCAAGATGAGAAGAGGCTGGAGAGAGCCAAGAAGCATGCCTGGGATACAGCATGAGTGCCAGCAAGGATGAAAAATCTGGACAGGTATCCAGGTGAGACTGATGCCCACACCTCAGACCCAGCACCTCCCCAGGCCCCAGTCCATCCTTTGGCATCTTCCTCACCCCACCCTACCCTCACTGTCTCAGGTCATTCCAAAGAGGCAGGAGAATAACAGGAGGCCTTCCAAACACTTCCCACCATTTATGCAACCCACATTTACTGAGTACCTATTATGCGTGACTGTGCACTCTGTCTTGGCATAAGACTACTCTGTCTAAAGAAGCTCACTGCCTAGTGACAGAAGACAGGTATGTAAACAAAGTAAGTCTAAGAAGTGTGCAGGTGCCCTGGGGCATGTTTACATGGGGCACTGTGGACAACCAGAGGCACAAGTGGTCAATTTTACACTCGGGGCATGGAAAGCCTTTGCTGAGGAGGTGACCCTGTGGCCACATCTTTCATGCTAGAGGGAAAAGCATGGGTGTCAGCATGGTCAGACTGCACTGGATTCTAATCCCATCTTTGTCACTAGGGACATGCTAGAGAGTCACGTAAGCTCCTGAGCTTCAGGCCTTGTCTGAAAAATGGGACTTTGCAGCAAGAGAAAGAACTTACAAAGTACCCAGCACATGGTAGACCCCAAGTGTTTTCTCCCTCCATCTCTCCTCTATTGGAAACTGACTTCCCCAGTGGCTGGAGATCCCTGATGGTAGGACTTTTGTCTCCCTAACCGACAACAAAGGAAGCTCTCAGAAGATCAGTTTTAGTGTCCGCTTCTAAGCCTGTAGCATCTGAGAGAGGCAGTATATAAAGGGACTTGGCATCAGGGAACCTGGGTTCAGTTGCAGCACAGCCACTTAGCTGTGTGATCTTAGACCTGCCCCTTAATATCTTGAGGGGTCATTTTCTTTTTTCCTTGGTACTGGGGAGCAAACTCATGCTAGGCAAATATTCTTCAACTGAGCTAAATCCCCAACCCTTTTTATTTTATTTTGAGATAGGGGCTTGCTAAGTTACCCAGGCTGGCCTTGAACTTGCAAACCTCCTGCCTTAGCATCTGGAACCACTAGGATCACAGGTATGGGCCACATAAAGGATTATTTTCATCCTTTGTTAAAAGAAAAAAGAGGGCTGGGGGGTTGGTGTTTAGCTCAGTGGTATAGCACTTGTCTAGTGTGTATGAGGCTCTGGGTTTGATTCCCAGCCACTTGGAAGGTTGAGGCAGGAGGATCACAAGTTTGAGGCCCTCCTGGGCAACTCAGTGATAACCTGTCCCACAATAAATATTTGGGTAGAGTGCTGGCCTAGTGTGTGAAAGGACTTGAATACAATCCTCAGTACCACAAAAAAAAAAAAAAAAAAAAAAAAAGGGCTTACTCTCACAGAATAGTTGGGAGGGAAAATGAGGCAATGGATGATAAAAAGCTCTGGAACTCAAGGAGTTGGATGCAGGTGCAGGTGCTGGTTATTGGTTTCTTCTACCCAACTGCTGCCGCCTTAGGGACTGGGAGCTCTGACTAGGAGCTTCTGAAAGGCAAAGCCCAGCCCTCATACCCTGCCATCTTTCCCAGCTCAGGGCTAATACAGAAAATCAATCACCCCCACCCCACCCCCCAACACAAAACACAGACACACAGATAGCAGCAGCAGCCTTGCCTCTCCCTGCCTACTGAGGGCTGGGAAGACGCTAACTACTTCTAATTCACAGATGAAGAAAACGCCCACCCGCTCCTGGCCTCTTCCACACCTCACGCTCTCATTGGCTTATTGCTCAGTGTGTTGGTATAACTTCAGAAACCTCTAAGAAGCTTAGGTTGGGCACTTAGAGAATAGATAGGAAGAAAAAGAGCTTAACTGTGGGGACACGCAGTTCTGCCTTCCAGGAACCCCCATCTGATGAGCTTGCCTTAGCATCCTATCTGATGGAGTGTACAAAACATACACAATAAAGACAGTTAACACTCAACAAGCACAGACCTTGTGTGCTTCACAACCTCATGACACAGGGGCTCATCATCCTCTTTTTTGGGGAGGGTACTAGGGATTGAACTCAGGGGCACTCGACCACTGAGCCACATCCCCAGCCCTATTTTGTGTTTTATGTAGAGACACGGTCTCACTGAGTTGCTGAGGCTGGCTTTGAACTCGTGATTCTCCTGTCTCAGCCTCCCAAAATGCTAGGATTAGGGGCGTGTGCCACCGTGCCCAGCATCATCATCATCCTCTTTTTAAGACAGAGAAACTAAGGCACGGAGAGGTATGTAACTTACTCAAAGTCACACAGCAAGTAAGGTGGAAGAACAGCAATGTGAACTCAGGAAGTCTGGCTCCGGAGACTGCACAATTAACCCCTATGCTTCACTGCCTTCCAAAACACCAATAAGGACAGAAGATGATGACATAGAGTGCATGTGGTGTAGGGAGCAGGCCCCAGTCCTCCTGGTAACTTTGGCTTCCCAGCCCCCTCCTGACTATCATAGACTGTCTGTTGTGTCTACACTGACACAACACGACTCCCCTCTATGTCATTTGATGTCTAGGTCCAAGGTAGGGCATCCCCATAGTTACCCCAGGTGTAGACATGAGCAATGGCCTTTTGGTACAACTACCTTCCCAACAAGCAGGGTACCATACTTGCAGAGACCCTATCAGTAGAGCCAGGATATCTACAGAGACCCCAAAGCACAAAAGGAGGTCTGGTCCAGTCTGGCTCCAGAGCCTGGAACCCAGGTTCTGCCCTCTGAACATGTGGCTCCAGAAATGAAAAGCAAGGCAGGGGAGGAGCCAGGGAGAGCAGAGCCCATCTGCAGTTGGGCTGGCCAGAATCTGGCTTCATTATCTCCAGCCCAGCCAGCTCTGCTGCTTGTCAGCTTTGTGACCACTTCCCCTTCCTCAGCTTCAGTTCTACCATCTGTACAAAAGGGGGAAGGGAACTTGCTGAATTGTGAAGCCCCTTCCAGTTCGGAAAGTCTAGGAAACTGATACCTCTGACGTCCTTTTGCATGGTCCAAGGTCCCATTCTGGTGTGACTCCCAACCCTCCAGATTATGCACTCTTTGCAGGCCTATTGACATCAACAGCATCCCTCTCCCACTGTCTGAGGCCTGCACAAGGGACAAGCCAAATGAATGACACTGGGCCCTATGAAAGCTTTGATGCCACCCAGAGAGACGATGAGGTTCACTCAAAAGCACACAGCTAAGCTGGATGCAATATCGCACACCTGTAATCCCAGCAGCTTGAGAGGCTGAGGCAGGAGGAGCACAAGTTCAAAGCCAGCCTCAGCAAAAGCAAGGCACTAAACAACTCAGTGAGACGCTGTCTCTAAATAAAATACAAAAAAGGCCTGGGGATGTGGCTCAGCGGTCGAGTGCTCTGAGTTCAATCCCCGGTACTCCCCCAAAAAAAGAGCACACAGCTAGCAACCCTAGCACCTCCTCTGGTTCATCCTCCCTCTGCTGCCAGCACCATCACCAGTAAGCCACAGGCTCAGAACTTAAAGCAAGAACAAAGTGCAACTTGGGTGAAACTATGCAGGACACCTGCAAAAGCGGAGACAAACAGAAAATCTGGGCAGACAGAGCCAGATGTCAACGTAGGAAATATTCTTGCCTTGCCTCCCCTGACACCTGTCATGTCAAAGATAAGGATGGCTTCTTACTAATGTACCCCTTGGCCTGACAGATCAGAATCAAAGGAGACTCCCTGTCTTTCCCCTACACTCCCTGAAGGGCTTTCAGGTCTCACCTCCTGCTCTCCCAGCTCTAGGGAACAAAGTGCCACCTACCTTTAATGAGACCTCTAAACCCATAGAGACCCTTGAAAAGTCTCTAGGCCCAAGAGATCCCACAGAGGGGTCTTCAGACTCATTAAATCCCAGAGAGAGGGCCTGGCATCCAGAGAGATCCCCAACACCCATATACACGCAGCTGCATGCTTCCCTGTCCCCACCAGCACTAGAGGTTTGCACATAGCACAAGTCATGCCTTCTAATTATTCCCAGACTGTCTTCTGGCCCCATAATTCCACACCCAGAACCCCCTCACCAGCCTTTATGCCTCATCCTTCCCACTTCTGCCCACCTCACTCTAACCTCCTACTCTTCCCCCTACCCAAGAGAACATCCTGGCCTGAGGGGTCTCCCAGTGTGGTGTGACCAGACATCTATCCTAACACCACCAGGATATGTAGGAAGGGGCCCCCAGCAAAGGTGAGGGGATGGTAGGAGAAGAAGGCAAGAAGGAGTGACCGTGTATCTCCATCTGCCCATCTGCAAAATTCCTACCCAGGGATTATTATGAAAACTACCAGTGTGTGTTATGGGTACTGCTTTCAGTTCTGCTTTATTTAATAAACAGACAGAAAACCATGAAGGATACCACTACATACTCAACAGATTGCTGAAAATTTAAAATACTGACAATACCAGGATGTGAAGTAAGGAAACTCTTACATAATGCTACTAAAGAAAACAAATTTGTACAACCACTTGGGAGCAACCAGCAATTCCACCCCTAGATATACACCCAATAGAAATATGTGTGTATGAGCCGGGTGTGGCGGCGCAAGCCTGTAATCCCAGCACTTAGAGAGGCTAACACAAGAGAATCGCAAGTTCAAAGCCAGCCTCAGCAACAGAGAGGCGCTAAGCAACTCAGTGAGACCCTGTCTCTACATAAAACACAAAATAGGGCTGGGTATGTGGCTCAGTAGTGGAGTGCCCCTGAGTTCTATCCCTGGTACCAAAAAATATATATATGTGTGTGTATGCATTTCAAAACATGTTCAAGAGTGTTCACTGAAGCGCTCTATACAATAACCAAAAATGGAACCAATTGTAGAATAATAAATCTACATGTGAATAAGCTATTGCTACATCCAACAATATAAGTGACTCATATATTGATCAAAAGATTACTACTCAGGCGAGCGCGGTGGCTCAAGCCTGTAATCCCGCACTTAGGGAGGCTGAGACAGGAGAATCGCAAGTTCAAAGCCAACCTCAGCAACAGCAAGGCGCTAAGCAACTCAGCGAGACCCTGTCTCTACATAAAACACAAAATAGGGCTGGGGAATGTGGCTCAGTGGTCAAGTGCCCCTGAGTTCAATCCCCAGTACCAAAAAAAAAGATTACTACTCTATGACTCTATATAAAATTCAAAACAGTTTTAAAAATCAGGATAAAGTTTACCTCTAAGGAGAAGGATGGAGACAGTCCCAGGGAGTATGAGTAATATGTTTTACTTAGTTAAATGGTATATTCACTATGTGAACATTCATTGAGCTAAACATTAACTTCTGCACTTTTCTGTATGTATGTTATACTTCAATTTAAAAAAAAAATTAGTTGCAAATGGACGCAATATCTTTTCATTTTTTACTTATTTATTTTTATGTGGTACTGAGGATCAAACCCAGTGCCTCACATGTGCTAGGCAAGCGCTCTACCACTGAGCCACAACCCCAGCCCCTACTTCAATTTTTTTTACATATATATTTTTAGTTGGGGCTACAACCCTAGCCCCTCTACTTCAATTTTTTTAAGAAAAAAAATTTCAACTTTTTAGCTGGACACTGTGGCACATGCCTGTAATCCCAGTGACTTGGGAGGCTGAGGCAGAAGGATGTCAAGTTTAAGGCCAACCTCAGCAACTTAGCAAGGCCCTCAGCAAATCAGTGAAACTCTGTCTCAAAATAAAAATTAAAAAGGGCTTGGGATGTAGCCCAGTGGTAAAGCATCCCTGGGTTCAATATCCAGCACAAAAAATTTAAAAAATAATAATAATTTTTTAGAGCACCCACTTTCAAGTCTCCCTGCCTGGACTAGATTCCTGGAATAGATTCAGGATGTTAGTCTGTGCCAGTGTCCTCATCTTTCTTATTAAGTGACAATTATATAGGGTTTATAGGACAATACATGAATGAATTTGTGTAAAACGCTTAAAATGGCACCTGCCACATTGTAAGTGCCCAGTCAGTGCAAGTCATTAGCCATGACCAGCCAAGCGAGTGAGACTAAGAGCCTGGAGCCAAAATGCCTGCACCGAATCCTGGATTTGCCATTAACTAGCTCTGTGACTTTGGTAAATGGCATCTTTCCTCTTATCCTCAAATGCCCTCAGTTTTAACAGAGGGATAATGCCAGCCTAGCTTCATAGCTCTACAAAAAAAATCTTGCCAGGACGATGTGGGTAAAGCACTTAACACTGCCTGGCACAGAGTAAATCTCAACACGTGTTAGCCGTGTGATCATTTATTACCGTGGTAATGGTAGAAACCCATTGTATAGATGAGGTTCCAGGCAGTAAAAAGCCTGGCCTACCAGGGCTCGGTGACACGCGTCTGTAATCCCAGCAGCTCAGGAGGCTGAAGCAGGAGGATCGTGAGTTCAAAGCCAGCCTCAGCAGCTAAGCAGGATCCTAAAAGCAACTCAGAGAGACCATGCCTCTAATAAAATATTTTTAAAAGGGTTGGAGATGTGGCTCAATGGTTAAGCACCCCTGGGTTCAATCTCTGGTACCTGCCCCCCCAAAAAAAAGACTGGCCTAAGATCACATGCAACTCAATGTGATTTAAACCCAGCTGCGAGACAACAGAACCTGTGCTCCAGGCACACCCAGCCTTCAGCTGACACCCTGCCACACACATACCTCCAGAAGCACCACAGCCTCAGAATTTTTCCCAAACCCAGACAGCACTTCCTCCCCCTGCAAGGTGGCCCTGCTACCACTGAAGCCCTTACCCTTCCAGCTGTAATGGTCAGGCTCTGTGTGCCCAGAGACTGTTGTGTCCTTCCTGCAACCAACCTTACAGTTCTTATACCCTCAGTCAGGGTACTGGGGATACAGTCCCAGACCCCAGATCTAATCCCAGCTATGGGAAGAGTGCGGTTCTTGGAGAGAAGCCCCAGTGCCCGCTAGGCTTCATGCCAGGAATTTTTTCTGTTGCAGACTCCTATTGTGCTTGATCTGAGAGACAAAGGGGTGCTCCTAAAGATGACCATGACTGAAGGGAACTAGAGGGCTGAAGAATAGGGACGGGTGGACCCAGAAACAAGGTTATCAGGCCTGGAGCCTGAAGCACCCAATCACAGCCCCATCTTCTCTCCTAAAACCTAGATTCCTTTCCTCAGCCCTCCCTGTTTCCTGAGACTTGACGTTTGGCAGTCCAGTCCTTACCCTCACCTTGTTAGTCATGGAGATCTCCAGAGCTGCAGAAACTGGGCCCCAAACCAGTGGGATGCCAGAAAACCCACAAGGGAGAAGCCTCCTACCCCCAGGTGGTGATGCACAAGCTATGCAGCAGAAAGCCCTGATCTGGCATCAGAGCCAAGAGTTCCAGTTCCAGCTCTGCCCTTATCTGGCCACGCCCTATGGGCTTTTCACTTCCACATGATGGATGTCAGTTTCTTTATCTGTAAAATGGGGATGCCAATCCTTATTTCACTCTGCAGGGCTGTTTAGAAACCTCAAATGAAGCTATCTACATAAGTGAAAGTCCAAATATGCCAGAAAGCAGATTACAAATTGATGGCATCGCTATTATGACCCTCTTGACGGAGGATACAATATTGGGTGTCTTGATTCCAATATTCTTTCATGATTTAAAGCATAGAGAGCAGGGTACAAAGTACTAGCAAAGAAAAGGCCAAGAGATGGAAAGACTGAAACACAGAGTAGCACCAAGACCTGGAAAGGAAGAGAAGCATGAATAGATGTGGTAAAAGGAAAAGGCTGGAGAGCCAGTCTAGATTCCCCAGTTTTGATTCATTCATTCATTCTTCAGAGGAAGATAGTAGCTGTCAAACTGCACCAGGTCTCAGAGCCACATCTACCCACTAACCCTGCACCCAGCAGCCCCCAAGAATCTTCCGAGGGCAGTGGACTGGAGGATAGGATTCTGCAGCTCTAGGCATCCTCTTCCTCAATTTAGGTACCTGTGTTCAGAGTCCAAAGTCAGGGGTGGGGGAGTAGCTACTTGGAATGCTGGTCCCCTGCTCTTACCCACCCTGACCCCTACTAACAAATGGGAGTTCTCCCCTACACTTTTTCAGACCAGACTAATCCTTACCCCTACTGAGGCAAACACATGAGCAAATGTGGCCTGGGAGAAGAGAAGGGTCTAGGGCCCCAAAAAGTGAGATGGACAGGATTTAAGACAGCTTGATTTCAAAGGTGTCTGTGGGCTTTCTTCCCTAGTGAGAAGATTAACTGCCTGCACCAACTGATAGTCTTCTCTGTTCTCTGAACAATCTCCACCTTTCTGCTCCCATAGCTTCTCTCTTTTCGTCAACAAGATGGAGAGCTAGAGAGGTAGCTCAGAGGTAGAACTCTTGTCAAGTGTATGTGAGGGCCTGCCCAGTACTGCAAAAAAAAAAAAAAGAAAGAAAGAAAGAAAGAAAAGAGAGAAACAGTAAGCAGACCCTTGGGAACACCATGATTTCTTTCATCCTATACAAGAAATAGCTTTCTATTTTTCTTCAGGTGAATGATTTCCTCCTCAATCCACTCCACCCTTTTCCAATCTGCCTGGTACCTCAGATCATCTGTGAAGGCAGCTCTGTAGACCTAAATGGGCCCTGGTTGGTGGCCATAGCAGTATCAGCAGGAAGGATAGCTGTCGGATTTGCATTAGAGGGAAGACACTTCAATAGGCTCAAGATATCCCCCTTTTTTTTTTTGGCACCATGGATTGAACTCAGGGGCACTCAAACACTGAGCCACATGCCCAGCCCTTTTGTAAAAAGGACTTGGCCTTTTTACAAAATCTCTTGGCCTTTTCTTTTGCTTTTGTATTTTTTTCTTTGCCTTTTGCATTTTATTTAGAGACAGGGTCTCACTGAGTTGTTTAGCACCTCACCATTGCTGAGGCTGGCTTTGAACTCTCCATCCTCCTGCCTCAGCATCTCAAGCCACTGGGATTATAGGCATGTGCCACTGCGCCCAGCAAGATGTCCCTTTTTGTTTCTCCTTCTAGGTGGAGGCTTGGACAGAATTCTTCAGTGATGACCTTCCATGTACCACAATGACCAGGTATAATGTAATGGGGCTGTACATTCAAGTAGCCTCGATCAAGATACTCGATCAAGACCATCAAGATACTCGATCCAATTTTGTCTCTTCTTGATGTGAGAAGCTGAGAGACCAGAGAAGCTCATCCCTGGCCTTTGCTATGAGATAGGAGGACCACAGCCTCCCTTTGACCCACCCCCTTTGCCACTTCCATTCTAGTGTGATGTAAAGGAAAGATGTTAAGGGCTGGAGAATCAGAATGAGGGAGCAGTGAGGTGCTACTCTATGTTTCAAGACGTTTGCCAGGGTCTTGCTGACCAAGCCTCCAGCAGGCATAGGTCAAGTTCCAGTTCTAGCAGTTGCCATTAGCAGCCACTGATGCTAGAAAAGTGTAGCAGGAGAGTCTTAGGGACCTGGAAGTCAGATCAGCCATGCCAGTAGGCCAGGAAGTAGGGGGAAGAGTATCATATAAGGAGTGAAAAGAATCACAGGCTGCATTAGACCATTCTGTAACAGAATACCTGAGGGTACTGGATAAAGAGAAAATAGGTTTATTTGGCTCACCATTCTGGTAGCTGGAAGGTCCAAACAGCATGGTGATGGCGCCCTGGTGAGAGTCGCATAGCTGTGTCAGAACATGGTAGAAAAACAGAAAGGGGTCGGGTGCGGTGGTGTATGCCTGTAATCCCAGCACTTTGGGAGGCTAAGACAGGAGAATGGCAAGTTCAAAGCCAGCCTCAGTAATGGCGAGGTGCTAAGCAACTCAGTGAGACCCTGTCTCTATGTAAAACACAAAATGGGGCTGGGGATGTGGCTCAGTGGTCGAGTACCCCTAAATTCAATCCCCGGTACCAAAACAAACAAACAAAAAAAACCCAGAAAGGGTACCAACCTTGTGCAGGAGGGTCCAAATGTTTGGAGTGGCCATGCTTTATAACAACCCATTCTCAAGAGTATTAGTTCTGTCTTGGAAAACTACATCAATCCCTCCCCAGGGTGGTGCCTCTATGACCTAATTATTTTATACTAGATTCCACCTCTTAAAGGTCTCACCACCTCAACACCACCACACTGAGGACCAAGCTTCCAGCATATGAGTCTTTAGGAAACATACTCAATCGTATGCAAACCATAGAAGAGACCATACACTACCTCCACATCCACCATGGTTTAACCCCAACAAGTTGGAGCTCCTATGCAGCCCTGGAAAGACAAAGATACAAGCATATGCTCATTTAAATCAACTCAATACACAAAATGTCGTATTTGGAATTATACGGTGTTAGAACTAAAAGAACCTTAAGCAACCATTGGCCCCAAAGATTATTAAAAATCTGCAAGACTGGGCTGGAGTTGTGGCTCAGTGGTAGAGCGCTTGCCTCTCATGCTGTGAGGCACTGGGTTCGATCCTCAGCACCACATAAAAATAAATAAATAAAATAAAGGTATTGTGTCCATCTACAACTAAAAAAAAATTAATTAAATAAATTTAAAAAAACAATATTGGGGCTGGGGTTGTGGCTCAGTGGTAGAGTCCTCCCATAGCACATGTAAGGCACTGGATTCAATCCTCAGCATCACAGAAAAATAAATAAACTAAATAAAGCTATAAAAACAAGTTTAGTTTCAAAAAATATTGCAATAAATAACCCTGTACAACTTGGGCATGGTGACATGTACCTGTGGTCCCAGCTACACAAGAAAATTACCTTGGCTTTCCTTGCTGATTAATACTCATTCAACAATATTCATTGAATACTTTCTGCGTACCAGGCGCTGGGAACATAAAGTCTTAGCCCTCAGGAAACTCACATCTAGTCCAGGGAGACAGAAAACAAACATATTTTGTCAAGTGGCAGGGTAAATACTAAAAGGAAAAACAAAGTAGAAAACAGTGATTAAAAGGGTGTGAAGAAGCCAGGTACAGTAATGTTGCCTGCAGACCCAATTAGTCAGGAGGCTGAGGCCAGAGGATCTCTTGAGCTGAGACATCTGAGGCCAGTGTGGGCAATGTAGCAATAATCTGTCTCAAAAAATAATAAATAAAAAATAACTTTGTACATAAACCTTTGCACAATTGTGGGATTGTATCAGTACTCCTAGACATTAAATTGCTGAGTTAAAAAGACATGTACATTGGGTTGGGGTTGTAGCTGACTGGTAGAGTGTTTGCCTTCCACACTGTGAGGCACTGAGTTCCATCCTCAGCATCACATAAAAATAAATAAATAAAATAAAGGTATTGTGTCCATCTACAACTTTAAAAAAAATTTTTTTTTTGGTACTGGGGATTGAACTCAGGGGCACTTGACCACCGAGCCACACCCCAGCCCCATTTTGTGTTTTATGTAGAGACAGGGTCTCACTGAGTTGCTTAGCACCTCGCCATTGCTGAGGCTGGCTTTGAACTCGCGATTCTCCTGTCTCAGCCTCCCAAAGTGCTGGGATTACAGGCTTGTGCCATCGCGCCCGGCTTTAAAAAAAATTTATTTAAAAAAAAGAGATAGGTGCATGTTATGTACATGTTTTAAATTGTTACAGATAACAGGATCACCGAACTGCTGAGGGAAACTTCTGACTAGATTTAGGGACTAATTTCTGGCTCTGAGGTGCTCCCTCTGAAACCTCCCTTACTCCTTTTCCCACTGTCTAGTGACGATAAACCTGCCTTTGCCATAGGCCACAGTCCATATTTTAGGTTTTCCTAGCCTCCTCCAACCTGAGGCTGGTATCCCTGGTTAAAAAAAGAAGAAGAAGACTGACCAGACCCTGCCAATCGTCAAACTCAAAGTCAACGAGCCTCCCAGCACAGCCTTAACCACCTGAGTACCCTGGCACTGGCCCAGCCTCATCCAGGAATTCCCAGTGGGCTCCATCTTAGTGATCTCCAAATCCCAAATCCAAATCCAGTCCAGCCCCTTCTGCTCGGTCAGCCCACAAGAGAAAGGGGACACTGCTCTTTTTTCTGGACCTCCCAGATTCATGGTGGAAGCTCAGTGCTCTCACAACTTCCCATCCCCCTGCCATTGAGCTGGGAGTCCAGAAAAATACCATATTCAAGAGAAAACATCCAAAGAATACTTATAAAAGAAACTCATGCACATATGCAAATTTACTTCAGAAGACTTGAATGAGCTTCAACTAAAAAGATTGTCTGAGAAGACTCTCTAGAGGGGAGAAGTTTGAACTGGTTTTGGAGAAGGTACTTATGAAACTGGGAAAGAAAGTTCTGAAAAGCAGGAGAGGTTATAATTGCAAAAGTGTTTTGAGCACTCGCTATTTGCCAGGCAATGCACTAAGGACTTTACCTGTTATTTCTTCCTAGGATGAGAAGGAGGTACTTTTAGTGTCTCCACTCACCCCATCTCCTGGTTCTAGGGATTAAACCCAGGGACTTCCTACCACTGAGCTACATCTCTAGTCCTTTTTATTTTTTTATTTTGAGACGGTGTCTTGCTAAATTGCCCAGGCTGGCTTCCAATTTGTGATCCTCTTGCCTTAGCCTCCTGAATTGCTGGCATTACAGGCATGCACCACCACACCCAGTGATCCCTATTTTAGTGAAGAAATGGAGGCACAGCAAGACTGAGTGACTTGCCCAAGGTCATATACCCAACAAGTACTCAACCGTCCCTACAAGTGAAAGCCAGGATGGATCTAGAGTTCAGGTTTGCTAGGCTGGGCCCCTGCAGAGTGGGGAAGAAAGATAATGAGAACAACAACTCCCCCCCCCCAACTGAGTCCCAACCCCTTTTCCCCTCCCAGGACTACAGTCTGCCAGGCACCTGGAATTCCAGGTGGGAATTCTCAGGCCCACTTGTCCTAGACCCCCCACCTACTTCGTCCTTCAGTAGTCCCCACAAGTCCTGCAGGAGGATCTCTTACACTAGGCTATGGAAAAGGGTAAGGTCTGGCAGAGAAAGAACTTGTACCCAGAAGAAAAGGAGGGTCAGAACAAGAGGACCCTTGCTAGAAGGCAGGAGAATAATCATCCTAGGAGCTTTCATATCTCATTCAGCCCTCTGTGTTTTTTGACAGAGGAAATGACATGGGGAGACAAACTGAGGCTCAGGCTGTATTCTTGCTGGGGTGTGTATAATTCCAAAGTCCTTTTCACTCCACAGTTCTGCTTCTGGGATTTTGGAACAGACATGCATACAATCAGGATCATGCTAAACTGCAGGGGAGATTTAAAACTGGGTCCCAGAAAATCAAGAGCTGCTTCTTAAATTCCTGTTGTCTCCTCTCCAGATGAGTCTTGCAAGGTACTGCAGGCTAGATGAGCTACAGGGTGCTGGCTCGTTGCTGCAGATGCTGGACTGCCATTTTGGGAGAAGCATGCCCACACACCCCTACCCCTGTAATCTAGCAGTCCCTAAGCGACTCTGTGCTCCAGGAGGGAGAAGGCAGTGTGGCTGACTTCTGATTGTCAGGCTATCCTAAGCAAATTGCAGAAGAGTGACATACAGGCCTTGGAGCCCAGGGCCTTGTCAGCGTTCTGACTGGGCAGAAGAAACTGGACAGACTTTCCTGCTGGGGAAGTCATAACTTCTCTGAGACTCTAGTGGTCATGTGCACTGAGGTTGCCTTTTTTTATTCAACACATGTAGTCAGCACAGTGAAGCTAAATACGCTTAGAGACTGCTAGATTCCAGGAACCAGAGGACAGGAACCGGAACAATGGCAAAACTCTATTCCTTTAGCTTTTCCAGTTGTCCTATCCTGTAGGCTACTTCCATCCTTGACTTCCTGCCATCACATCTTTTCCTCATTGGTCCTCCCTTGGGTTTTGCAAGCAGAGTGGCCATTGCACTTGCTGGGCTTACTTTACAATGGTTGACCTCAGGTTTCTTTTAGAAATTAAAAAAAAATTTAAATTAAATGTACCAAGTTTCTGCTTCCTATTTCTGACAGCCTTTTTTTTTTTTTTTTTTTTTTTTAAAGCAGAGGAAACTGAAGCTCAGAGAAGCTTTCTTCACCAAGATGACACAACTAGCAAATTGACAAGCTGGATGGAAACCGAGGCAGACTAAGGGAGTAATGAATGGAAATTCTGATGGAATTAGTAGTCATTCATATCGTGCAGTTATTATTTTTTTCCTCTAGTATTTTGTATGGGCAATCTTTTTTTTTTTTTTTAATTTTTTTTCCTGGCGTTTTAACATGTGGATTAACAAGGAAAATATGTCCACTCAAACATTTATACATGGGGTTGGGGGTGTGGGGAGCGATTTGGGCAAACTTCAGTCAACTTTTGGCATTTCCTCATCAAACTGACATAGTTGTTCTGGACTGCAGAGTTCACAGGGGAGAGAGCAAAAGTTACAAGAACTGTAGGGGGGGGGGGATTGTAGCTCAGTGGTAGAGCGCTTGCCTCGCATGCGTGAGGCCCTGGGTTCGATCCTCGGCACCACATACAAAGCAATAAAATAAAGACATTGTATCCATCAACAACTAAAAAAATATATTAGGGAAAAAAAAAAAAAAAGAACTGTAGCGAGGTATCTCACTGGCTTTGTAAGGAAAAGGTTTCAGATTCATCCTCAGCTTGGGAGACCATAATCATCAATGATTCCTTTCATCAGTTGTTCTCCAACACTGCTCTGCTAGGGATTTGAATGCTGCCCTCTATTTTGCATCCTGTCTGTACATTCTTTCATTATATGGAAGCCAATAACCACAACGGTAGAATTTCTTTTTCTTTGCAAATGAATTATTGGGGGCGTGGGCGGGTTTGAAGCAGAAACCAGAACCTGTTCGTTTAACCAAATGGCCAGACTCCCTGCAAAGAAAGTCGACGCTCAGTTTTCCTCAGAAAAATGGAGGAACTCCCATTCTTCCTGCTATACGAGTTCAGAAAGGAGGGTTATGTTTTATTTTATTAATTTCAGTGTTCTGAAGTAGGTTAGTAGTTGCTGGGAAGAGCATATCCTCTCTCCCCCTACTGTTCATAGCCCTGCACCTCAGGAAAGCCCCTCCTGCTTTCCCTAGCACCCGGTCGCCTCAGTTTTCGGCCAGCAGAGAATAAACGGATCCTCCTCAGTGGCCAAGCTCCCTGTCAGTCTCTGTGCTACGACTCTGAGTGGTGCGTTTTGAAAACCCCTAGTCCCGCCTCCCTTGCCTAATAGGTTCATTCGAACAGACCGGCCTACTCAGACGTTTATTGGTGGAGATAAAATACCAGCTACGATTGGTTATTCTAGACAGAGCCAGTGAGAAAGAGACAGTGATTGGATTATCTGATTTGGGCGGGCTCGGCGAAGGCTCTAGAGAGACTAGAGGTCCTCTCCTAACCGACGCGAGTCTGTGGAGAAGCGTCCAGGTGTTCGATCGTCTCGTGGATCCCGCCGGTTTAGTCGCTTTCGGGGTTCTCGAGCCCCTCTACGACCATCACCATGGAGGTGTCACCACTGCAGGTAGAGCTCGCGGAAGGGGCCGGGTGGCGGAGCCGCCGGTGAGGGGTGAGGCTCCTGGATTGTGGACCCGCCCGCGAAGGTCTGGGGAGCCCATATTCGGTGTCGACCCCCATCTCTGGGCCCTGGGCATCGCAAACAGGCTGAAGCCACTAACTGTGCTAGTAATGAAGCATTATCGGCTCAACTCGCTTCTAGGGTGTTGCGGGGTTTACTGTTCGTAGGGCCAGTGTTCAGTTCGACCTTTGGGTGGCTGTCTTCTAAAGGTCCCCGCCGCCTTTGCCCACCTGCCCTGCGGTTGAAAAGGAGATTGACTATCTTCCATCTTGGAATATGGAAAGGCAGTGTTTCCCATTGAAGAGCTGGCGGAACCCAGTGGCCCCCAGCCAAAAGCCCTTCCCGTGTTCAAAATATTCACGTGGCCTAGGGATTGAGTCGATGGCATCCCAAAATGCGATCATTTGCCTGGGATATCGGAGGCATTCAGTGAATGTGCAATAGGTGAAAGAAGTGGGTGCATTTTTCTTCTTGGACATCTAAAACTTTGTTCAAGAAGTTTCCATGTCAGATACACTTGTCAGATAAAACATCTACTACCCCCGCAGCCTCATACTACGAATTGAACCCAGGGGCACTTTACCACTGAGCCAACGTCTCCCACCCTGTTACTGAGGCTAACCTTGAACTTGTGAGCCTCCCACTTCGGCCTCCCTAGTCCTGGGATTGTAGGCTTGCCACTACCACACCTGGCTAAAATGTCTTTTTGAATGGACACCTGGGAATCTGGCTGCACTAATTCAATTTACCATTTTTGTTCAAAACTTTGTAAAGTCCACCAATACCCATTAACAAATTGCAGTTCATGATGTACTGTGTTAAAGTGTGTCATGCTGCATATTTTGTTCATCGTTTCCAGTAAATTTGTGATTGAAAACTTTTTTCTTTTTTAAATACTAGCCTTTAAATGAAAATATGCAAGTGAACAAAATTAAGAAAAATGAAGATGCTAAGAAAAGACTGTCTATTGAAAGAATCTATCAAAAGAAAACTCAATTGGAACATATATTGCTCCGCCCAGATACCTACATTGGCTCTGTGGAATTAGTGACCCAGGTAAAATCAAGCTAATTAAGTGCAGTTACTTAGTTGAAATACATACTTTTCCAGTTCAATTTGCTGTTAATAGTGTCACTGGCCTAACTATTATTCTTGTGCATGTTTGTATATAAGTATTTCATTTAGAAGGCTTTATAGTAATGGTGAAAATTAGCATAGAATAAAAATAACTATTTCTTTGTCCTATTTCTAGCAAATGTGGGTTTATGATGAAGATATTGGCATAAACTATAGGGAAGTCACTTTTGTTCCTGGTTTGTACAAAATCTTTGATGAAATTCTAGGTGAGTAAATTTTTTCATACAAGTTTACTGGTCAAGTCCTTCATAAGAAATATCATTCCTATCAAAGCCTCTGTAGCCAGACTGCCTATGATTTCACATAATTATAATTAGTTGGCAAAAGTGAGGCAGTCTACTAAAGTCCAGGAAGTTGAGTTTTTCCCTAGAAACAGTTCTATGATCAAAAAATGCTATAAATTAACACCTTATTAATGCTACTTCTTGTTGTTATTTGGGATTTTTTTTATATATATATATCATTTTACCTCCCCCCACTTGGTACTGAGGATTGAACCCAGGAGTGCTTTACCACTGAGCTACATCCCCAGCCCTTTTGTTTTGAGACATGGTCTCAGTAAGTTGCTGAGTCTGGCCTCCAACTTTTGCTCCTCCTGCCTCAACCTCCAGAGTCGCTGGATGGAAATTATAGAAATGTGCCACCATATCCAGCATTTTTCCACATCTTAGAGATTTAATTTCTTATAAATGTGTATTTTATTTTCTTTCAGTTAATGCTGCAGACAACAAACAAAGGGACCCAAAAATGTCTTGTATTAGAGTCACTATTGACCCGTAAGTTTTGCTATATAGCTCATTGTTATTATTTGCATTTACTTTGATTGCTAATGAAATTGGCTTTTTTTCAAATGAAGATTTGCAGATATACAGAAAAGCAGAATAATAACATGAATACCTACCACCTAGATCCAATAGTTGTCAGCATTTATTTATTTATTTATTTGATAGTGGGGATTGAACCTTGGGGCAGTTTACCATTGAGCTACATCCCCGGCCTATTTTTATTTTGAGACAGGATCTCACCAAATTGATGAGGACCTTGGACTTGCAGTCCTCTTGCCTCAGCCTCCCAAGTCACTGGGGTTGCAGGCATTCACCACCACACCCAGCTAGTTGTCTACATTTTTTCGTATTTACTTCATCTGTATTTATTTTCTGAATCATTTAAAAATAAAGTACAGACATTATGACACTTAATGTCTAAATAACATTCTCAAACATCTCTAATAATTGCTCCAAGCATTCAGGACTGTAGGATTTAAATTTTTTTCTCAAGATGCTACTCAAACAGCAAGCCAGCAGGTGGCGATAGAGAATAATTTGGTCTAACATTTCTGGTTTTAAGTGCCTGTATTCCTTCATGAGTGGTTGTGGTACTTGTTTCACCTTTTTATAGCCAGGTCAGTTATGACATAAAATATACTTAACGTTTGTTTTGGTGTTTTATTTTGTTTTGTTTTTGTACTGGGGATTGGACCCAGGGGTACTTTACCACTGAGCTACTTCCCCAGTCCTTTCTATTTTGAAACAGGATCTCTCTGAGTTGCAGGGGCTGGCCTCAAATTTGAGATTTTCCTGCCTCAGCCTCTTGAGCCACTGGGTTTACAGGTGTGAGCCACTGCACCCAGCCTTAAGTGTTTTTTTGGTAATGTGTTACATACTCAAAACTTTCTAAGTCCTTAATATCATAATCTTTCAAAAAATGTTGAGCTAAGCTGGGCGCGATAGTGCATGCCTGTAATCCCAGCACTTTGAGAGGCTGGAACAGGAGAATTGCGAGTTCAAAGCCAGACTCAGCAGTGGCAAGGCGCTAAGCAACTCATGAGACCCTTTCTCTACATAAAACACAAAATAGGGCTGGGGACGTGGCTCAGTGGTCGCGTACCCCTGAGTTCAATCCCCAGTACCTAAAAACAAAAAACGTTAAGCTAGTGTTAGTCTTTTTTATATATAATTTCATATACAGTCCCAGGGACTGGGATTGTAGCTCAGTGGTCGAGTGCTTGTCTTGCATGCTTGAGGCACTGGGTTCGATCCTCAGCACCACATAAAAATAAAGATATTGGGGCTGGGATTGTGGCTCAGTGGTACAGCGCTTGCCTCGCATGCGTGAGGCACTGGGTTCGATCCTCAGCATCACATAAAAATAAATAAATAAAGATATTGTATCCATCTACAACTAGAAAAAAAATTTTAAAAAATAAATAAAAGTAAAGATATTATGTCCATCTACAACTAAAAAAATTTTTAAAAATAAATAATATTAAATGCTTTTGAAATAAGAACCATAGGATATGTCCCATTATGACTTAAATATTCTGAGAATTAACCTAAAATAATTAAGAGATAAACAAGTCCAAGTAAGCTTTTAGCATTTTATTGGCAAGCAGGGAAATTTTTGATGGATGATGTTTTTCCTCTTCTGTTTTACAATGTGCTTTGTTGGTTGAGAAAGCTAAGGGAACTAAGTATAAGATGATCCTCTTAAGAATGGCATAGACTGGAGATTTAATGCTTGCCTAGCATGTGTGAGCCTGAGTTTCACCCCTAGTACCACAAAAAAAAAAAAAAAGCATGATATACTATTGTTTCAAAATTTTGTCCTTTTCTTTCCATTGGTCATAATTCATTTCCTTTTGTTATTCTAACATTTTTAAATTTCATATTTTTTCAATATTATCAGTGTCTACACAGATGTTGGAAAAGGTTTCTCCTTCCATCCCCCACTCCCGTTCCTATTTCAGGTGTGTCAGTAACTAAGTATGGAGGAAAAGGTTATTCATGCTCAATTTCAGAAAGCATATATGAAAAGAGTCATAATGAAATTAAGATTTGTAAATTTATATATTTTAGAAATAATAGTATTTAAGTATTTTTAAATGTTAAGTATTTGTTTACCATTTGTTTTACAATAAAATTTCCAATCTTCTTTTCTTAGAGAAAACAATTTAATTAGTATATGGAATAATGGAAAAGGAATCCCTGTTGTTGAACATAAAATTGAAAAGATGTATGTCCCAGCTCTTATATTTGGACAACTCTTAACTTCTAGTAACTATGATGATGATGAAAAGAAAGTAACAGGTAAAGGATTGAGGGAAAATGAAGAACATATTTGTTGCTGGAAAAAAAAAAAATCACATTTTAAATGACTATCTATAGCATGAGGGTTAAAAATATGGGAATAAGCCGGATGCAGTGGCGCACACCTGTAATCCCAGTACTTTGGGAGGCTGAGACAGGAGAATCGCCAGTTCAGCCTCGGCAACCGTGAGGCACTAAGCAACTTGGTGAGACCCTGTCTCTACATAAAACACAAAATAGGGCTGGGGATGTAGCTCAGTGGTAGAGTACCCCTGAGCTGAATCCCCAGTACCAAAAAATATATGTGTATATGGGAATAAATGTTTATAATTGAATAGCTTTGCCAGTGATTAAGAAATAAAGCTGTCAATGAGATAATAAAATAGCATTTTTAATTTATTTGCCTAGGTGGTCGAAATGGCTATGGAGCCAAATTATGTAATATATTCAGTACCAAATTTACTGTGGAAACAGCCAGTAGAGAATACAAGAAAATGTTCAAACAGGCAAGTAAATAGGTATCTTAATGACTTGATTATCAATTACAGTATACGCATTTATAATGACATTAATGATTGATTTAATTTAACATGATTTATTAACAAATCATGGGAAATTACTCATGACAGATATTAGGTTATTTTCCAGTACTCATGTATTTGTTATTTAGTTCTTATTTGGGAAGTGATTTGTTTTTTACATTTCCTATTCTTTGTTACCATAGACGTGGATGGATAACATGGGACGAGCTGGTGAGATGGAACTCAAGCCTTTTAATGGAGAAGATTATACATGTATCACCTTCCAGCCTGATTTGTCTAAGTTTAAAATGCAAAGCTTAGACAAAGATATTGTTGCATTGATGGTTAGAAGAGCGTATGATATTGCTGGATCCACTAAAGATGTCAAAGTCTTTCTTAATGGAATTAAGCTGCCTGTGAGTATTTCCTTGAGTGGTATGGAAATAAGGGAATCTGTGATCATTGTTAAATGCAAAATTGATTTTTTTTCCTCCCATTTGTTTATCATGTTATATATGTTTCTGAAAAAACAATAATGAAATAATAAATTCACTTTAAACTTACTGAAGGAATTTCCCAAAGAAACACCTAAAACACATACTTTTGTGCTCTTTAATGACCATTCTCCTAGTCCTTCAGTGAACATTGGTTTTGAAAAATATTTGTCATCTGTTATTGGCACCACTTGTTATAATTTTTGTTAATACCATTACCTTTAATTCTGGTATAGGTAAAAGGATTCCGAAGTTACGTGGATATGTATTTGAAGGATAAGTTAGATGAAACTGGCAACCCATTAAAAGTAATACATGAACAAGTAAACCACAGATGGGAGGTGTGCCTAACAATGAGTGAAAAAGGCTTTCAGCAAATCAGTTTCGTCAATAGCATTGCTACTTCCAAGGTAATTTTTTGCATTATTATTAATAAATGAAATAGTCTTGAATGTTTGACTGCCTTTTGTGTAAAGGAACTAAGTTAATTTTTTTGGTACCGGGGATTGAACTCAGGGGCACTCGACCACTGAGCCACATCCCCAGCCCTATTTTGTGTTTTATGTAGAGACAGGGTCTCACTGAGTTGCTTAGCGCCTCGCTGTTGCTGAGACTGGCTTTGAACTTGCGATTCTCCTGTCTCAGCCTCCCAAATTGCAGGGATTACAGACATGAGCCACCACGCCCAGCTTAAGTTACATATTTTTAAGTGTTTGATTATTGGTTTGTTTTTTTGGTACCGGGGGTTGAACTCAGAGGTTCTTGACCACTGAGCCACATCCCTAGCTCTATTTTATGTTTTTATGTAGAGATGGTCTCACTGAATTGCTCAGTGCCTCGCCGTAACTAGGGTGGCTTTGAACTTGTGATTCTTCTGTCTCAGCCTCCCAAAGTGCTGGGATTACAGGCATGTGCCACTGTGCCCAGCTCAATTATGTTATAGTTTGAGGATACTAAGTTTTAACAACTGGGTATTTCTCCTCATTAGGGTGGCAGACATGTTGATTATGTAGCTGATCAGATTGTGACTAAACTTGTTGATGTAGTGAAGAAGAAGAACAAGGGTGGTGTTGCAGTAAAAGCACATCAGGTATGATATTTTGGCAGTTTCCTTTTTCTAAAGTCAAGGAAGAAGGAAGTCTTTAAGTAAAGCATTAGGACATTTTAACAATTTTATATCAACTTTTATTGCAGGTGAAAAATCACATGTGGATTTTTGTGAATGCCTTAATTGAAAATCCAACCTTTGACTCTCAGACCAAAGAAAATATGACTTTGCAAGCCAAGAGCTTTGGATCAACATGCCAATTAAGTGAAAAATTCATCAAAGCTGTGAGTACTTAGAAAGAAATAAAAATAGAAAATTGCCCTTGTCAACTCTGCTGAAATGATTCCTCCCATACTGTACTTCTTCAAGTCTTCCAGTCTGAAAAGGAAATTTTTTTTAAAAAGCTATTTCCTGTCTTGGTAAAAACCCACTGTAATGCATGCCTGTAATCCCAGCATCTGGGAAGTTTGAGGCAGAAGGATTGCAGGTTCGAGGCCAGCCTAGACAACTAACTCAGCAAGACCCTATTTCAAAATTTGAAAGAAAAAAAAAAAAAGTGGGATGGGGGTACTGAGGCCGTGGTTAAGCACCTCTGGGTTCAATACTTAGAACCAAAAAAAAAGGTGGTAGCCTTGTCTTTACCTCTACTTTAAACAATAAGAATCATCTCTTGAATATCTTAGTAGTCTCCCACTGTTATTTCTTATGGATTACTGTAACAGGTTCTTAATTTTTATATTGTTTCAGGCCTTTCTTTTTTTTTTTTTTTTTTTTTAAATATTTTTTTTTAGTTGTAGATGGGCACAATGTCTTTATTTTCTTGCTTTGTATGTGGTGCTAAGGATCGAACCCAGGGCCTCACGCATGTGAGGCAAGCGCTCTACTGCTGAGCTACAATCCCAGCCCCTGTTTCAGGCCTTTCTTAGCAGTGCTCTTGAATGACCTTCTTGTGTCAAAGCTCACTTTTTTTGGGGGGGAGGGGAGTACTGGAGATTGAACTCAGGGGACACTTGACCACTGAGCCACATCCCCAGCCCTGTATTGTGTTTTATGTAGAGACAGAGTCTCACTGAGTTGCTTAGCGCCTCTCCGTTGCTGAGGCTGGCTTTGTACTCAAAGTTCTCCTGTCTCAGCCTCCCTAAGTGCTGGGATTACAGGCTTTCACCACCGCGCCTGGCTCAAAGCCCACATGTTTGTCTTTACCCTCTTGAAATCTTTCAACAGCTTCCACTCAAGAAGTCTAAATTCCATTTCCTCAGGGCCTTTGGTTTCTACTCTTCACCCCAAGTTGGTTCCAATGTAACACCGAACCTGTATTATTGTTTAGCAGACTTTTCATTTAATCATAACTCTTACCACCCTTATTTTTATCTTCTGTATGGCACCTTAAACCCCATGAGGACAAGGACCATCTTAGCACCTAGCACAATATAAGTACATAGTAAACATTTATTAAATGAATCAAAAAGAACCCACTTCCCTCACTGGTGATGACCTAACACAGAAAGATCACAAAATCAGTGTACCAATCTCCAACCTTTGTTCGGAAATTATTCTACCTCTTTTCAATCTTTTAATTAATATTCATTTTCTTGGGGGCTCATTTGTATTCTAGGTTTTGTTTGTTTTTGTTTTGTTTTGTTTGTACTGATGGTTAAACTTAGGGTGCTCTGCCAGTAAGCTATGTATGCCCCAGCCATTTTAATTTGGATAGTTTTTTTTAATTTTTATAGTTTTTATTTAGAGACAAGATCTCAATAAATTGTCTAGGGACTCACTAATTTGCTGAGGCTGTCTTTGAACTCGAGATCCTCCTGCCTCACCCTCCCAAACTACTGGGATTACAGGCATGCACCACTATGCCTGACCTGTTCTAGAATTCTGAAAGAATCCTACTTTCCTTATACGAATCTTCTCATTTTCAGGCAATTGGCTGTGGTATTGTAGAAAGCATACTAAACTGGGTGAAATTTAAGGCCCAAGTCCAGTTAAACAAGAAGTGTTCAGCTGTAAAACATAACAGAATCAAGGGAATTCCAAAACTTGATGATGCCAATGATGCAGGTACACGTCTAATGTTTCCAAACTTTAAATATCATACTTCAGTTGTTATTCATTAGCAGCATACCATGGACATTTTCCCTTTGACATTTAATATTTAATAGATTACTTAATTAAAAAAATCAACCAATTGCCTGTTATTGAACATTTAGGTTCATTTCCAATTTGGGGCTGTTACAGTGTTGAGATGATTTTGGGTGAATATAAAGCAAGAATGTTTAAATAGTGATCTATTACCTAACAAATATTTTCAGTATAATATTAAATGGATATTTAGCAGCAGTATAAGTATTGTGAGAAATTAATCTAAGAAACTAGGATCTAGTAGTCCTTCCTTATCTGCAGGGGATATATTCTAAGACACCCCCCCGCGCCCCCCCCCTGACCCCAGGATATCTGAAACGATGAATAGTATCCGACCCTATATATACTATGTTCCCCCCACATACATGATGGTACAGTCATAGTAAAATATTAACAATAGTAACTAATAATAAAATAGAACAGTTATAACAATGTACTGTAAGGGACTAAGGATATAGCTCAGTTGGTAGAGTACTTGCCTCACATGTTCAAGGTCCTGGGTTCAATCCCCAGCACCACACACACAAAAAGTCCACAATGTACTGTAACAAAAGTTACTACATTATTATTATATCTTGTATTCCGTCTTCTTGTGATGTGAGATATTAACGTTGCTTATATAAGTGAGGTGAATGATATAGGCATTGTGATATAGCATTTGGCTATTACATAAGACTTACTGGAACACAAGCAGTAAGATGCCAAGACAGTTGATCTGATAACCGAGATAGCTGTTAAAAGACTAAGAAGTGGATAGCAGACAGAGTGTCGATACACTGGACAAACTAATGATTCATATCCTAGGTGGAACTGTGAGGTTTTATCACACCACTCAGAACAGTATGCATTTTAAAACTTATGAATTGTTCATTTCTGGAATTTTCCATTTAATATTTTAGGACCATGATTGAGTATAACAGAATGAAGCCATAGAAAGAGAAACCAGGAATCAGGGAGGGGCATAATATTTTTTATTTACTATGAATTTTAACTAAAATATGTAACTAATTATTGTCTCATTTTATTCCTAAGCCAATTTATTATTGAATTTCTAAATCATTTGTGTTTTGTTACAAGGCTATTAACATAATATTTGGGTTGAACTAAATGTGGTAAAATTTATTTGTATGTTTTTACTTTAGGAAGTCGAAACTCCACCGAGTGTACACTTATCCTCACTGAGGGAGACTCAGCCAAAACTTTGGCTGTTTCGGGCCTTGGTGTGGTAGGGAGAGACAAATATGGTGTTTTCCCTCTTCGAGGAAAAATGCTCAATGTCCGAGAAGCTTCTCATAAACAGGTAGAGTATAAAACTAACTTCAGCTTCTAAGCACATTTCATGCTTATAGTACATTTTCTCATTGGGTGTTTTGAAATGAATCTTAGGTTGTTATTTTAAGAAATTATGGGCTAAGCATGTGTGAGGCCCTGCATTCTACAAAAACAGAAAAAGAAGAAATCATATACATTGTAACATATCATAAACAGATCTTTCTGACTTATAGACTAACAATTCAAAATACAGGAGCTCACAAAAACCCAACCATCTTATTTGTTGTTTTCAAATTCATAAACAAAACTACTCTTTGGATGTGTGTCCATTTCAGATCATGGAAAATGCTGAAATTAACAATATCATCAAAATTGTGGGTCTTCAGTACAAGAAAAACTATGAAGATGAAGATTCATTGAAGACTCTTCGTTATGGGAAGATAATGATTATGACAGATCAGGTCAGATTTTTAATCAAATTTTTAGACTTTTAAGCTAAATTAAACATTTTTGGGTTATTTATTGGCTTGTTGGGTTTTTTGGAGGTTTCTTTTTTTTTTTTTTTTGGTACTGGGGATTGAACTCGGGCACTCGACCACTGAGCCACATCCCCAGCCCTATTTTGTGTTTTATGTAGAGACAGGGTCTCACTGAGTTGCTGAGTGCCTCGCTATTGCTGAGGCTGGCTTTGAACTCGCGATTCTCCTATCTCAGCCTCCCTAAGTGCTGGGATTACAAGCGTGAGCCACCGCGCCCGGCTTATTGGCTTGTTTTGAGACAGTCTCACTGTGTTGCCCAGGCTGGTGTCAAACTGGGTTCAAGTGATCCTTTTGCTTCAGCATCCTGAGTAACTGGGACTAAGGTGTGTACCACCACACTGGCTAATGTCTTATGGTTACATTGCTTTCCTGCCATAAAGACAAATTTACTTAACTAGGAGCTTTATTCATTATCTCTAACCAACATCTAATCAGATATGTTTATATCATGTATATATTACGTATACAGCTTAAGTGAGTTCAGATTTGAACACTTTTTTCTTCTTAATTCCCATTGGAGATTGTGTTTTTATATATATATATATATATATATATTTTTTTTTTTTTTTTTTTTTTTAAGTTTCTAAACTGTTCTTTTGTGCTTTGGCTTTTCAAATATTTCTAGGACCAAGATGGTTCCCATATCAAAGGCTTGCTGATTAATTTTATCCATCACAACTGGCCCTCTCTTTTGCGACATCGTTTTCTGGAGGAGTTTATCACTCCCATTGTAAAGGTATACTAATTTCTAGGATACAAAAATAGACATTCTAAGACCCTGTTCCTCAAACTTGAATCACTCTGGTGACGTATGTTGGTGTGCAGGTAAAGCCACAAAAATGTATTCTTTCCATAGGTATCTAAAAACAAGCAAGAAATAGCATTCTACAGCCTTCCTGAATTTGAAGAATGGAAAAGTTCTACTCCAAACCATAAAAAATGGAAAGTCAAGTATTACAAAGGTTTGTAATGGAATTCATAGAAATTCTTTATTTTGTTATCTGCCATTATACGTGATTATATGGGGTAATGTGGTATCTATCCTTGGTTTATAGGTTTGGGCACCAGTACATCAAAAGAAGCTAAGGAATACTTTGCTGATATGAAAAGACATCGTATTCAATTTAAATATTCTGGGCCCGAAGATGATGCTGCAATCAGCCTGGTGAGTTTGAGTTGTTGTTGTTGTTGTTTATTTCTTATAGAAGCCATATTTTGGAACCTATTAATAACAGTGACATCTTTTTTTATAGGCCTTTAGCAAAAAGCAGATAGATGATCGAAAGGAATGGTTAACTCATTTCATGGAGGATAGAAGACAGCGAAAGTTACTTGGCCTTCCTGAGGTAAAAATTTTAAATATATCCCACAAAATGTGCTATCTGATAGACTTTTTAGAATTGATATTGTAGCAAATTAAACTTACTTAATAATTAAGTAAGAAATTTAATATAATAAAGTCGTGCACCATATACCAATGATGGGCCACATATACAACAGTGGTCCTGTAAGATTATAATGGAAGCCAGGCGCAGCGGCGCACAACTGTAATCCCAGCACTTCAGGAGGCTAAGACAGGAGAATTGTGAGTTCAAAGCCAGTTTCAGCAATGGCGAGGCACTAAGCAACTCAGTGAGACCCTGTCTCTACATTAAACACAAAATAGGGTTGGGGATGTGGCTCAATGGCCGAGTACCCCTGAGTTGAATTCTCAGTTCAAAAAGAAAAAAAGATTATAATGGAGCTAGAAAATTCTTATCTCCTGATAATATAGCCATAAAGTCATAGGGCAAGGCGTTACTCATGTTTATAGCGATGCTGGTATAAACAAAGGTATTGAACTACTATTCATATAAAAGTAGAGCACATGCTAAGCCGGGCGCGGTAGCACAAACCTGTAATCCCAGCACTTAGGGAGGCTGAGACTGAATTGCAAATTCAAAGCCAGCCTCAGCAACGGTGAGGTGCCAACCAACTCACTGAGACCCTGTCTCTACATAAAACACAAAATAGGATTGGGGATGTGGCTCAGTGGTTGAGTGCCCCTGAGTTCAACCTCCAGTACCAAAAAAAAAGTAGAGCACATGTAATTATTCACAGTGCATAATATATTAAGCTTTGTTATGCCAGCAGTAGCATCCCACCTTTTTTTTTTTTTTTTTTATGGTTCTGGGGATTGAACCAGGGCCTTGTGCACACAAGGCAAGCACTCTACCAACTAAGCTATATCCTCAGCCCCAACATCATATATCTTGTGTTTACAAAGTCTCTTAATGACATCATTTTCTCCTGTACTTCAGGTAGCATCATGTTTTTTTTGTTCATCATGGCCCTAGAAGCAATAGGCTACACTGTATATAACCTAGGTGTGTGTATCTATATGCACACACTAAGTTTGTCTAAGTACACATTATGATATTCACAGGACAAAGTCAACTAATGTGTTTCTCAGAATGTATCCCCATTGTGCATGACTGTATAAATATTCTTATTTAGACTGTTGCATAAATGTATTGATCCTGAAAAAAATTAAAAAGGCAGTGCCCCAGGGCTGGGGTTGTGGCTCAGTGGCAGAGCGCTTGCCTAGCACAGGTGAGGCACTGGGTTCAGTTCTCAGCACCACATATAAATAAATAAAGATCCATTGCCAACTAAAAAATTTTTTTTAAAAATAGCAATGCACCTTTTTTTAAACTATATAGCAATTAAGTTTGCATTATCTTTAAAACATAAAATACTTGTGCATAATATATGTGGGAAGGGTTCAGAATTATAGAAATGATGTTTCTGAGTGGTTTCTCTTATTTTTGTGTTAAGCATTATTTTTTTTAAATGTTTTTAGATGTTGATGGACCTTTATTTTATTCATTTATTTTATATGTGGTACTGAGAATCGAACCCAGTGCCTCACACATGCTAGGCAAGCACTCTGCCACTGAGCCACAACCCCAGCCCTTGTGTTAAGCATTATTAAGACCAATGTTTTTTTTTGTTTTTTGTTTTTTTAAATTTTTTTTAGTTGTTGATGTACACAATGTCTTTATTTTATTGCTTTATATGTGGTGCTGAGGATCGAACCCAGGGCCTCACGCATGCGAGGCAAGCGCTCTACCGCTGAGCTACAATCCCAGCCCCAAGACCAATGTTTTGTTTTAAACCGGATAATGTAATATTCTCTTTGATCCTTCAGGATTATTTGTATGGGCAAACTACCACTTACCTGACATACAATGACTTTATAAACAAGGAACTTATCCTGTTCTCAAATTCTGATAATGAGAGATCTATCCCATCTATGGTGGATGGTGAGTTCCAGTTCATTTTTTTTATAAGATGGAAATCTGTGCCCAGAAATGATTAAATTGAGAATGCTAATGTTTGCCCTTCTTTCATCTTACAGGTTTGAAACCCGGTCAAAGAAAGGTTTTGTTTACTTGTTTCAAACGGAATGACAAGCGAGAGGTGAAAGTTGCCCAGTTAGCTGGATCAGTGGCAGAAATGTCCTCTTACCATCATGGTGAGGTAAACATACAACCCATAGTTTCCTGAAAGCATTATATCAGAAATAATTGCAAGGTCATTCTCCAAATATGTTTGGTGCAAGTATAAGCTGTTATATTCAGAATAGAGAATAATTTGGTGAAATCTGTTAAATTATAATAAAATGTGATCACCTTTTGACCAAACAATTTTATTTCTGGAAATAAGGATATTTATTATAGCTTTGCAGTGTCAAAATCTAGGCATGCAAAATGAACATCAACTGGAAAATTGTTATAAGTTCTCATGTATGTCTGTATGGACCCACTGACATAAGTAAAACTATACACTAACATAACATTGAATTATATTTTTGCATTCACTATGTAAAACAGTTTTAAAGATTTAGAGTGCTGGTCAGGCGCCATGGCGCACAACCTTTAATCCCAGCGGCTTGGGAGGCTGAGGCAGGTGGATCACGAGTTCAAAGCCAGCCTCAGCAGAAACGAGATGCTTAAGAAGTTTCTAGAAATTTCAATGTAATGCGTGACTAAATCAAAATATAGTGCTTTAAATCAAAATATAGTGAGGACTAGATAAACATTCACTCAAACATTTATTGAATGCCTACCTGCACCAGGTATATAAGAATAAATATAAAATATGTTCTGTACCTTCAAAATATATGCACAATTTGGCCAGGAGGCCAACACACACTCTATGGAATAAAGTGATATATGCTAGGATAGAAATGACTGAAGTGTTAATGACACAAAGGTGAAAGTATTTCATTTTGCTGAGGGTAAGAGGAGAAACTATTTCTTTCAAGTTGATAGGATTTAATAGATAGAAATTGCTATTAGACACAAGAGCCCTGGACTTGGAACTAGAAGTCTTGGGTTTAGGTACTAGTTCTGCCATCTATCTTGGAACAGTCACTATAAACCTAAGATTAATAAGATTATAGTGAGGCTTGGTTATAATAATCAATATGTATTATTAAAAGACTTTTGGTCAGATTAATTAATCTTTTTCCTCCTCAGATGTCACTAATGATGACCATTATCAATTTGGCTCAGAATTTTGTGGGTAGCAATAATCTGAACCTCCTGCAGCCTATTGGTCAGTTTGGTACCCGGCTGCATGGTGGCAAGGATTCTGCTAGCCCTCGATACATCTTCACAATGCTCAGGTGAGTATGTTTTCAATTTCTAGTGACTTGCCATTGCCAGTTTTGAAATAATGTGAGACAAAATTTCAATTAAGTGGGAAATACTGGGCAGAAGCCAGGAGTGCTGCTGTAAATACCCTACAGTATACAAGTCAGCTCCTCACAACAAAGACTTATTTAGCCCAAAATGTCAATAGTGCCAAGGTTGAAATCCCTGAGGTAGAGTTTGGGTCCAAGTAAAGAAAACTTTGATTCTTCCTAAATATTGCAATTGGAAATTTTACTTTACAAATCTATAGAGTGTTATGAATAGTTAATTTTCAGCTTTCATCTTCATCCTTTCAGCAGCATTCAACACAGTTATCACTGTCCTCCTTGAAACACTTCTTTATTCGGCCTCTACAACAATATAGGTTCTTTTCCTTATTAGCCTTCTTTGCTGGTACTTCTCATCTTCCCCAGCTCTGAATACTGGCCCACATAAGGCTCCTTCATCAAATCTCTGTCTACTATCTATACTCACTTCCCAAATGATCTCCCATCCATTCAATCTCATAGCTTTACATCTCCAGTTCTGACTTCTCTGATTTCTAAACTTTCATGCCTGACTGTCCTCTCAACATTTCTCACTTGGATGTCTAAGAAATATTTGAAACATTAAGTCCAAAACTGAATCTTTAGTTTTCCTATCTTTGTAAATGAAACACCATACTTCTAATAGTTCAGGCAAAAAAACTTGGAGTGACCCTTGACTTCTGAAAGCAAATATTTTGTATAATAGCATTGTTTGTTTTCTTTAGCCCTTTGGCTCGGTTATTATTTCCACCAAAAGATGATCATACATTGAAGTTCTTATATGATGACAACCAACGAGTTGAGCCTGAATGGTACATTCCTATTATACCCATGGTCCTGATAAATGGTGCTGAAGGAATTGGTACTGGGTGGTCCTGCAAAATTCCCAACTTTGATGTTCGTGAAGTTGTAAATAACATCAGGCGTTTGATGGATGGAGAAGAACCTTTGCCAATGGTAACTATTCTGTGCATGGTAGCAACATTACCTTTTTTTTTTTTTTTTTTTTTTTTGGTACTGAGGATTGAACTCAGGGCATTTGACCACTGAGCCACATCCCCAGCCCTATTTTGTGTTTTATGTAGAGACAGGGTCTCACTGAGTTGCTTAGCGCCTCGCCATTGCTGAGGCTGGCTTTGAACTCACGATTCTCCTGTCTCAGCCTCCCTAAGTGCTGGGATTACAGGCTTGAGCCACCGCGCCCGGCTGCAACATTACCTTTTTGTAAAGTTTTTTTCAAACTTTAGATTTCTTGTTGAACACCTTTGTGACTTCTGTTTTTAGTATCACATTTAAAAGGCATTCTTTTTTATAATGTTAATTTAGCTTCCAAGTTACAAAAACTTCAAAGGTACTATTGAAGAGCTGGCTCCAAATCAATATGTGATTAATGGTGAAGTAGCCATTCTTAATTCCACAACCATTGAAATCTCAGAACTTCCCATCAGAACATGGACCCAAGTAAGTAATTATGATTTTTTGTTTGTTTGTTTTGTTAGGGGTTTTTGTTTTGTGGTTGGACTTTTTGTACTATTGCTGTTGACTATTTAGGAGATTCCTTACAAAAAGATTATTTCTTTCTTCAGACATATAAAGAACAGGTTCTAGAACCCATGTTGAATGGCACTGAGAAGACACCCCCTCTTATAACAGACTACAGGGAATACCACACAGATACCACTGTGAAGTTTGTTGTAAAGATGACTGAGGAAAAATTGGCAGAGGCAGAGAGAGTTGGGCTACACAAAGTCTTCAAACTCCAAACTAGTCTCACCTGCAATTCTATGGTATATCTCTTTTTTTTTTTTTTTTTTTTTTTTTTTTGTATTTTTAAAATTTATGCTTTATAGATATACATGACAGTAGAATGTATTTTGACATATATGCATGGATGATATGCCTTATTTTGTAACTGAGGTTTCACATATATTAAGAATTAATAAGCAAAAAAAAAAAAAAGAATTAATAAGCAATTTTTAAAGGATACATTAGGCTATTTTTATAAAGTTTACCAAATTTATTGATTCTTTTTTTTTAAAAAATTTTTTTAGTTGTAGATGGACACAGATATCTTTATTTTTATATGGTGCTGAGGATCGCACCCAGTGCCTCCTCACGCATGCAAGGCAAGCGCTCTACCACTGAGCCATAGTCCCAGCCCCCAAATTTATTGATTTTTGGCTATAATTTTGTTTTCCTTTTCCAGGTGCTGTTTGACCATGTAGGCTGTTTAAAGAAATATGACACAGTGTTGGATATTCTAAGAGACTTCTTTGAACTCAGGCTTAAATATTATGGATTAAGAAAAGAATGGCTTCTAGGAATGCTTGGTGCTGAATCTGCTAAACTGAACAATCAGGCTCGCTTTATCTTAGAGAAAATAGATGGCAAAATAATCATTGGTATGTTTTTTGAATAATTACCTATACTAAAACTGTAGTTATGCTAAACTTTCTTTAAATATTTTTGGTAAGAGCAATGGTGGGGAGGAGGGAGGATAAAATCCATTTAGTTCAGCTAGTTATTCATACAAACATTTCATTTAAATATCTGATGAAGTATTTGTAGTTTTCAAGATAGCTTTTCCTAGATTGAGGTTTTTTGTTGTCTCCCCGTCCCATACACACATACTCCAGTGCTGGAGATTGAACCCAGGGCTTTGTGAATTAAGTATGCTTCTACCTCTACCACTGAGCTACATTCCCTAGCCCACTAAATTAAGCATCTTAAAAAATCAAGATTTACTTGACATTTAGACAGGGAGAAATAGAGCTAGAAGATGTTGTGTTAACCGGTTGATCGCAAAAAAAAAATAATAAACCTGATAGAAAAGAGAAAGACGAGAAGGAAGATTCTGAATGATTTCTTAGTAAATTCCTGAGACTTGCCCAACACAAGTCTTAGGAATTTTCTTTTTTAAAGAAATTCTAGACATTGTGGCTCAGTGGTAGTGTGCTTGCTTAGCATGTGTGAGGCTCTGAGTTCGATTCTCAGCACCACATATGAATAAAATAAAGGTCCATCAACAACTAAAAAAATTTAAAAGCCGGGCGCGGTGGCGCAAGCCTATAATCTCAGCACTTAGGAAGGCTGAGACAGGAGAATTGCAAGTTCAAAGCCAACCTCATCAACAGCAAGGCACTAAGCAACTCAATGAGACCCTGTCTCTACATAAAACAAAATAGGGCTGGGGATGTGGCTCAGTGGTCAAGTGCTCCTGAGTTCAATCTCCAGTACCAAAAAAAAAAAAATTTATTAAAGAAAAAAGAAATTCTATAAACAACAAAATCAGGATTTAAGTGATGAAGAGGAAACTATTTTGACTAAAGTTGGGGTATGAAGAAGATTAAAAAAAATAACTCTAGCCAGGACTAACTAGGAAAGTCTACTAACTTTAATGAGTTACAATAGTAAGTCCCAAAACATAACAAGTTATGATCCATTTTCTCATGGTACACAAAAATGTTTAATAGTTACACATTCATTTTCATGTGTACTTAAAGAACTGGCATTAGCATATCAACCTCCTTATTTCACAGGTATTTTTGCTTAAGGCAAGGCTAAGATGAGTGATATTGGACATGACTTGAGGGAGAAAAAAAAATGTATTCATCTGAATGGAATTAGGAAATATAAGGGACTATCCAGTCTTCTTGAGGAATATAGAAGCTCTAAATGTGTAGTCTGTATCAAGTTAATTGATTAAAGGTGATACTCCAGAACTGCTCAGCTCTTGTCTCTTAGGTCAAGATGTAATAAATTGACTGCAGTAGTCACTGAAAGAGGTATGACCAAAAAAAGGGGGAAGGAACGCATACGGTGTATGTGATTAAGAGAAAACAGTCATTGGATGGATAGTACTAAAAACTTGCCCAGCCAAATGTAGAAATAAAAAAAATTAGGGAACAAAATTAAAGTAGAATTGAATTCTAAATAAATGTTTTGATTCTCTCTCTCTTTCTCTCTTTTCTCTCTGTTCTTTTTTTTTTTTTTTTTTTTTTTAGTACTGGGGATTGAACTCAGGGGCATTCGGCCACTGAGCCACATCCCCAGCCCTATTTTGTGTTTTATGTAGAGACAGGGTCTCACTGAGTTGCTTAGCACCTCGCCATTGTTGAGGCTGGCTTTGAACTTGTGATTTTCCTGTCTCAGCCTCCCTAAGTGCTGGGATTACAGGCGTGAGCCACCGCACCCAGCTCTTTCTGTTCTTATAAGAGTTATAATTAGATCAGAACCTCACCCACAATTTGACTGCCCTTCATAATTTACATTTGTCAATTGTTTAAAAAGACTTAAGTAATATGCCAGGAAGTACAAATACATGCACCACAGAGACCATTTGAATTCCAGTTTTAATTTTTTGATGATGTGGCAAAACTTTATCTGTCCTAAAATCTTGCTCAAAACCCTTATCTTTGTTCACATTTTTTTTAATAGAAAATAAGCCTAAAAAAGAGTTAATTAAAGTTCTGATTCAGAGGGGATATGATTCAGATCCTGTGAAGGCCTGGAAAGAAGCCCAGCAAAAGGTAATTTCTTGGTTAGCAATTTTGTTAAATACCAGGTATGTTTGTGTTTTCACATTTTTTTAAATATTTTTTAGTTATACATGGACACACGGTGTCTTTATTTTGTTTATTTATTTTTATGTGGTGCTGAGGATCGAACCCAGTGCCTCATACATGCGTGGCAAGCGCTCCACCACTGAGCTACAACCTCAGCCCCATGTTTTCACATTTTCTATAATTCTACATTTTAATTTGTCTTTTAGGTTCCAGATGAAGAAGAGAACGAAGAGAGTGACAATGAAAAGGAGACAGAAAAGGGTGACTCTGTAACAGATTCTGGGCCAACCTTTAATTACCTTCTTGATATGCCTCTATGGTATCTAACCAAAGAAAAGAAAGATGAACTATGCAAACAAAGAAATGAAAAGGTGAATTATTGATAGGATGGTGCATGTTGCTTAACGTTATTGTAATGGTAAAAGTAAAAACCAGGCTACATAAAAATGCTGTCTAAAACACATTAACTTAATTTTCTGTTAATTTTATAAAGGAGCAAGAGCTGGACACATTAAAGAGGAAGAGTCCATCAGATTTATGGAAAGAAGACTTAGCTGCTTTTATTGAGGAATTGGAGGTGTGTAGTTTATAATACCCATTTATTTATTTATTTGTTTTTAATTTTTTTTTTAATTTTATTTTTTTTGGTACCAGGGATTGAACTCAGGGGTACTCAACTACTGAACCACATCCCCAGCCCTATTTTGTGTTTATGTAGAGACAGGGTCTCACTGAATTGCTTTAGCGCCTCACTGCTGCTGAGGCCGGCTTTGAACTCGTGATCCTCCTGTCTCAGCCTCCCAAAGTGCTGGGATTACAGGCGTGCGCCACCATGCCTGGCTACCCATTTAAAATTTCTATTAATGAAATAATGTAGGGGCTAGGGTTGTGGCTTAGTGGTCAGGTGCTTCCCTAGCATGCACATGGCCCTGAATTCAATACCTAGCACTTTGTTGGTTTGGGTTTTTTGTTGTTTTTTTTTTTTTGGTACCAGGGATTGAACTCTGGGGTACTCAACCACTGAGCCACATCCCCAGCCCTATTTTGTGTTTTATGTAGAGACAGGGTCTCACTGAGTTGCTTAGCGCCTCGCCGTTGCTGAGGTTGGCTTTGAACTCGCGATTCTCCTGTCTCAGCCTCCCAAAGTGCTGAGATTACAGGCTTGAGCCACTGCGCCCAGCTTGTTGTTGTTTTTTAATGTGTTCCCACAATACTACTTTTTGTCAAGAAACTTCACAATTGACAATAGAAAGGATATAGGCAGCATAAGGATACATTCCAAAATAACACAAGAAAACAGATGATTAAATGCTAGTTAGAATAAAGGATATTAGGCCAGGAACATACTACCCAGAAGTTTTTCAAGAAAGAGAGGAAGGGCTGGAGTTGACTTTTTTATAAAATTAAATAGGAATGACCTATTAGGACTAAGATAAAGAGAGCCTAAATGTGGCTAAGTCCCCTAAGCCAACTTAAAAGAACAAAGTCAGTTACTTTCAGGGTGAACCAGTCAGATAGTTGCAGAAGATCTTTTTATTACTTAAGCCTTCCAAATAACACTTATTTCTTAAAATTATTTTAACATAGCTGGCACAGTGGCACCTGTAATTCCAGCTGTTCAGGAGGATTGCAGATTCAAGGCCAGCTTTAGCAACTTAGCAAGACACTGTCTTAAAATAAAAGGGACTAGGAATGTAGGTTAGTGGAAGAGTACTCCTGGGCTCAACCCCAGAACCAACAAAGAAGAAAAAATTAGCATAGGAAAAATAATTTCACTTCATATTAAACTTAACATGAAAATTTATATTATGGCTCTTTGGCATAAATGTCTACCTTATTATAATCAGTTATTATTTAAGTGTACATTACTGAGTATGTACTTATCCTTTTTTTTTTTTTTTTTTGGTACCAGGGATTGAACTCAGGGGCACTCATCCACTGAGCCACATCCCCAGCCCTATTTTGTTTTATGTAGAGACAGGGTCTCACTGAGTTGCTTAGCACCTCCCCTCGTCATTGGTGAGGCTGGCTTTGAACTCGGAATTCTCCTGTCTCGGCCTCCCAAAGTGCAGGGATTACAGGTGTGCACTACTGCGCCCAGCTGTATTTATCCTATCTTATGAGTCTATTAATATATATGTGTGTGTAGATAGATAGAAACAGATTTATCCTTAACGTAGTTTCCCTTTTTATCCTCAGAAATAGTAAGTGGTAGAATTACATTTAAAACCCAATCTTCTGTCTCCACACTTATTTACCTTTATTATTGCATATTAATAATACACAATAATGAGTTCTTAAATCCTTTTTATAGGCTGTTGAAGCCAAGGAGAAACAAGATGAACAAGTAGGACTACCAGGGAAAGGGGGAAAGGCAAAGGGGAAAAAAACACAAGTGACTGAAGTTTTGCCTTCTCCACGAGGAAAAAGAGTCATTCCCCGAGTTACTGTAGAGATGAAAGCAGAGGCAGAAAAGAAAATTAAAAAGAAAATTAAGGTAATACTCTTGAAACCATTACACATACTTTGTGGACTGGGGTGTAGCTCAGTTATAGAACTCTTGCCTAGCAAGCACAAGGCCCTGGGTTCAGTGTGTAGCACTGGTGGAAGGAGGGTAGATTTTTTTTTTTAATGAGTATATTTCTGCTTAAAATTGAACAAATTATATTAAATTTCTAGCCTCTCCCATAGTTTGAAATGTATCTTTAAATGTAACTTTACTTTCTTAAGCACCTGGTTTTTTAATATTTAAGTGTCTTGAAGAAGTCATAACCTGTACCTTTATTCTGAGCTCTTAACCAAAACCCAAAGAAAAACATTCCTTAACCACATACATATTTGTATATTTGACTCTATATTACTTTAAATACAGTACACAGAACTGGACAATTCTTGTATCATTAATTTTTTGTTTGATTTTTTTTATATCTCACTGTCTATTAGAGTGAAAATATTGAGGGAACCCCTAAGGAGGATGGCATAGAACTAGAAGGCCTAAAACAAAGACTGGAGAAGAAACAGAAAAAAGAACCAGGTATTACAACACTTTAAAGAAAACAGCATAAAGTTGAGATAAAATGTGTTTGTTAGTACATTCCACATAAATGTTCAATATGTTCCTGTTAGGTTGAATTTAAATAGCATGAAAGAGGACTGTGTCTGAAAAATACATGAATCTACCTTGCATTTTCCTGGGAATTTGATTCATTTTAGATATCATTTTGTAAAGAAATAGTTTGTTAATTTGGAGGTTTGAATTCCTTAGTTGGATCTAAGAAAACATCCACCAGTTTATTAAATTTCACTTTCTAGTCAATTTTGATGTTTTAGTATAAAGTTTCTTAAGACCAGTGGCCACATCTTAGTCATCTCTAGAGTTCAACATCATCCCTGAATTATAGATAGTTAAGACCACACAGAATCAAGAGTTCTGGGCTGGGGCTGTAGCTCAGTGGTAGAGCACTTGCCTAGCATGCGTGAGACACTGAGTTCGATCCTCAGCACCACATATAAATAATAAATGAATAAAATAAAGATCCATCAACAACTAAAAAAATAAAAAATATTTAAAAAAAGAATCAAGAGTTCTAATAGACATTTATGTGTTTAGTGAGTATCTATTTAAACATCTTTATTACAATCTTCACATACCAAATTCACCTATATAAAGTGTACTATTTAATGGTTTTAGTATAGTTACAGAGTTTTAGAACAATTTATCACCCCAAAAAGAAACTACCCATTATCAGTCACTCCCCATTTCCCACCAGGCTTGAGCCACCGCGCCCGGCTAAGAATCTACTTTAGATAGATAATATGTGCTCAGTTCTGTGGGCATGCATATATCAGTTCATACACAAAACAAAACAAAACAAATAGAAATATCTTAGTATTTTTTTAAAAAAATTTTTATGTGTGCCATGCCTTGCAACATTATGTATTGACCTTAAAATGCAACACATATTTAACTAAACCTAGCTAAAAATAATTTACACTATACAACTAATGGATCGGCTTAGTATTTTGAGCATTCGTGTTCCTACTTCTGTGTCCAATATTCTGAAGGTACCAAAAGTGGGAAAGTATGGTATTAACCCTCAGATTTATAAAGAGAGAAAGTTAAGTAGTATATACTAGTCATTTTAGGGATCTAGATTATAAAGAGCCCACATGGGCTTCTATAGATTATAAAGGCTTTGTAATAGAGATAAAACCTGAGTTGGAGTCTTGACAAATGTTCAGTAGAAAATCAGTGAACACCATGTTGTCAAGGAAAATGGATAACATTAGATTCAATTAGGAAATATGAACTAGGTGAACTGAGGGAAAATTCCCCTGACAAAAATATAAAGAAGCACACCTATGATCCCAGCTGCTCAGGAAGCTGAGGCAGGCGGATTGCAAGTTCAAAGCCAGCCTCAGCAAAAGTGAGGCACTGTGGTCGAGTGCCCCTAAGTTCAATCCCTGGTACCAAAAAGAAAGAAAGAAAGAAAAGTCAAACCTGTAAGGAAACTGCCCTTGTAATCTTAGTGGAACAAGATGAAGGACATAAACAAAGGATAGGTATGAGAGACATTTGGAAAAGAATTAACACACCTTAATGACTTTAAACTTACTATTAATTTTAAGTACCACTCAAGATAGTCCCAGCCACTTTTCCTTTAAACTGTCTCCCTTGTCTTGACTTTAGCAGTAACCTTTCATTGTTCTTCCTTACATCTATTCTTGCCTCTTTCTGATCTCCACATTGCAACTTGAGAGAACTTTTAAAAGTACAGATATGGTCATATCCTTAGCAAGATCAGGCGCACTACCTCAACTTCTGCTTTCTAGTAAAAATGAACTTCAGTTTTCTAAGTATACTGTTTCTTCTCAGAACTTTTATACATGTAACCTCCTGAATTAGAATGTTTCTTCACCCACCTTCAACTAATTAACTTCTCTTGAACCTTCAGAGCTCAGTTCAAGCATCTCTTTCTTAAAGAAACTCGATATGTATGGATATATTCCACATGCCTTACATAAACATACTGTATTTATGAGCAAACTCTATGCTACACAAGAACAGGGATTGTTACCTGTTTCTACTCACCATTGATATTCCCAGCACCATGACAGTGCTAGATAAATACTTGAAGGATGAGTGGATGATATATGAAAAAAACTGAACCTAAGAATATATAAGTATGGTTAATATCTATTTCCTTTCTAGGCACCAAAGCAAAGAAACAGGCTACATTGCCATTTAAACCTATCAAAAAAGGCAAAAAGAGAAACCCTTGGTCTGATTCTGAATCAGATATGAGCAGTACTGAAAGTAATTTTGATGTCCCTCCACGAGAAACAGAGCCACGGAGAGCTGCAAGTAAGGAGAACGAAGAACATACTAGATAAGCTATCAGATTTGCATGGCCAATAACTTTAGGATACTTAATCCCAGAAATTACTATTAGAGTAGTAAATTATATTAAACTTTTGAAAAACTGAGGCATCTTTTTTTAAGAGGTTAAAGTGAAGCTTATATGCTCACGAAATGTTTTCTCAGTCTGTGAATTAAAATATTTCTGCTGCCTTCTTTCCTTGTATAAACAGCAAAAACCAAATTCACAATGGATTTGGATTCAGATGACGATTTTTCGGATTTTGATGAAAAAACTGAAGACGAAGATTTTGTGCCATCAGATGCTAGCCCACCTAAGACCAAAATTCCACCAAAGTAAGTTTCTTATCTAATATAGATCTTATCCTGATTGTTTTTCTCTCTTTTTTTCTTTTTTAAATTAATTAATTAATTTGTTCAAATCAGTTATACTGGTTCTTTTTAATAGTAGACAGTCTTTGATATTTGACATACTTAGAATTGGTTGTCAGGGTATTATTTATTTTTTTATTCTAGACATAGTGAAAAAGAACTGAAGCCACAGAAAAGTGCCATGTCAGGTATGTATTTAGTAAAAATAATGAAGACATCTACTTTACTGGGACACACAGGTCCAATTAGTTTTAACCTTGGCTATAATATCCAAATACTTCATTTGAAAGTAAATGTGACTTTGCATTAGCATTCTATTGCTATTATTTGGTTTAGTTTTGCACGTAAATACATTTCACATTTAATATACTAAAATTGATCAAATTGCTTGCCCCAGGTAATATGCTAGATGCTAGATACAAAAAAATAAAAAACTTTCTGTTGATAAAGAATTCAGAAATTAAACCAGGCGCGGTGGCACATGCCTGTAATCCCAGCACTTAGGGAGGCTGAGATGGGAGAATCGTGAGTTCAAAGCCAGCCTCAGCAACAGTGAGGCGCTAAGCAACTCAGTGAGACCCTGTCTCTAAATAAAACATAAAATAAGGCTGGGAATGTGGCTCAGTTGTCGAGTACCCCTGAGTTCAATCCCTGGTACCAAAAATAAATAAATAAATAAATAAAAATGAAGTAAGATAACAAGTATTCCAGAAAATGTTTAAATGGGAATTCATAGCAGGGACAAAGCAGTAAATGTATTTCCTATGTTGCTCATATATACTGTTTTCCTTTCCATTTGAAGTGATTGACCTCGAGGGTGATGATGCTAAAGACAATGTACCATCTTCTTCAAGCCCTCCTGCAGCTGATTTCCCAGCTGAAACTGAAATGACGAAGCCGTCTTCAAAAAAGAATGTGACAGTAAAGAAGGCAACAGCAAAAAGTAAGCCTAGATCTTTGAGATAGGTTAATACCAGGACTAACTAACTAGCCTTTTTTTTTTTTTTTGTACAGGATTTGAACCCAGGGACACTTTACTACTGAGCTACATTCTCAGCCCTTTTTTAAAATTTTGAGACAAGGCTTGTCTCAAATTGCAGTCTCCCTGCTTTGTGTCAGCCTCCTGAATCGCTGGAATTATAGGTGTTCACCACTAGAAAAAATTTACTACTATTGATATTAAAATTAAACCTTTTCCAAGCCGGGTATGGTGGCGCACGCCTGTAATCCCAGCACTTTGGGAGGCTGAGACAGGAAAATCACAAGTTCAAAGCCAGCCTCAGCAATGGTGAGGTGCTAAGCAACTCAGTGAGACCCTGTCTCTACATAAAACACAAAATAGGGCTGGGGATGTGACTCAGTGGTCGAGTGCCCCTGAGTTCAATCCCCAGTACCAAAGAAAAAATTTAAAAAATAAATAAAACACAAAATAGGGCTGGGGATGTGGCTCATTGGTCAAGTATCCATGAGTTCAATCCCCAGTACCAAAAAATAAATGAATAATAAATAAACCTTTCCAAATGGAAGCAGTTTCTTTTAGATCTTTATAATCAAATTAGATAGTTAATGGGTTTACACTAAGATATTTTCAGCTCTATTGGATTGTCTTTTCCTGTGTCAAATATAGTCTTCAAGTTGCTAAAGAAAGTTTACAATGAGCTGGGCCCAGTGGCATACACCTGCAATCCCAGGTGTACTTGAGAGACTGAGGCAGAAGGATCACAAGTAACAGGCCAGCCTGGACAACTTATAAGACCCGCCTCAAAATAAATAAAAAGGGTTAGGGATCTGACTCAGTGGTAGAGCCCACTGGGTTCAATCCCTAGTACTACAAAAAGAAAAGAAAGTTCACAGAATAATTCACCTAATCATTCTCATGATGATTTCCTGTGTTGACTTGTAGGTCAGTCCACCTCCACTGCTGGTCCAAAGAAAAGGGCTGCACCAAAAGGAACCAAGAAGAATCCAGACTCGAATTCTGATGTCTCTCAAAAGCCTGATCCTGCCAAAACCAAGAATCGACGCAAAAGGAAGCCATCCACTTCTGATGATTCTGACTCTAATTTTGAGAAAATCATTTCTAAAGCAGCCACAAGCAAGGTATTATCCCTGTTTAGTCTTTTTGCACCAGATGTTTGAAATACCTTACTAAATTTTTACTGTTAATCTGATATATTTTAAAGAAATTTAAATCTCAAATTCATTAGTTTTTGTGTAGATAGTTTAGCTGTAAAAAAAATTAAATATGGCTAGGCATGGGACACACCTGCAATCCCAACAACTTGGGAAGACTGAGGCAAGAGGATCACAAGTTAAAGGCCAGCCTCAGCAACTTAGCAAGACCCTATCTCAAAATAAAAAACAAAAAGCACTAGGGATGTAGCTAAGTGGTAAAGCCCCTCTGAGTTCATTTCCCAGTGCCAAAAAAAATTTAAATATGCCACTTATTTAAATGTCAATGGGACAGTTTCCTTGGACCTATTTCTTACTACTTAGGAAAAGGTAGAAAACTCCTTGATTTGTAGTCTGGAAATTATGCTGTCACATTTACATTATGCAAATTACTTGACATTTCTCTTTAGAAACCCAAAGGGGAGAGCGATGACTTTCATCTGGACTTGGACTCAGCTGTGGCTCCTCGTGCAAAATCTGGACGGGCAAAGAAACCTATAAAGTACCTCGAAGAGTCAGATGAAGATGATCTATTTTAAAACACGAGGTGATTATTTTAAGGAATGGTCTTACTGAGCCCAAGACTGCTTTTAAAGTTATATAAAATTCTTAGATTTCCTCTCCTTTGAGTTAGTTTTGGGAAGGTATTTTAGTATACAGCTATCAGAGCAAAGTGAGTAATGACCCTTTCCTGGGCATTGTTTTGTTCTCTGCTTTGTGTTTTCTTTGGTCTTTAAAATCTGATTTTAAATTCTTCTGGACTCTAGAGATAGTTAGGTGGTCACTTCAGGAAATTGTTGACCATTCATTAAACTAAAACTAGAGCACTTTGATTTAAAAGTATCACTCTGCCTCCCTTCCTATTTTCATTAAATATGGAATACAGCATGATAAATTCTATTTTATCTTAGTTTTATAGGTCATGTTCCATCAGATAGAACTTGATAGTTCTAGTTCAGTACTCTCTGTTCAGCCTTCAATGTACTGAATTTTTGTTCAAACAATAGGAAATTGCTTATATCCTCCTGAATATCATCAGAGGCTGAAGAAAACTACCATGACTGTGTCTGCATGATCTCAGCACAGTCAATAGGATAAGGACATTAGGCCAGTTATAGGACTGTCTCAACTCTTGATTTGTCCTCTCTGCTGCTTCTAAGTCAGAATCTCCCAAAGGGTCTAGGGAGCACTATGTTGCAGAGTGGGGAATATCATTTGCTCAGAGATCTTACATAAGACATAAACACCATCCTCAGCAGTGAGCCATTAGATTCCCTTTTGGGAAATCTCCAAAATTTCAACTTGTAAACCTTTTAAAACCTTTCTCTGTATTGTTATGTGTATTGTTACTTGAGTGATGTTATCAATGTTTTTGTAAATATTTACTATGTTTTTCTATTTAGCTTCTTAATTCCAACAATTTTGTACTTTAATAAAATGTTCTAAACATTGCAAGCCATTTATTGCCCTCTTTTTTGACCCACTCTGCACTTTACTTTTAAATAGCCAGGTGCAATGGCACACTCATAATCCCAGCTACTTGGGAAGCAGGAGGATGGCAAATTTGATGCCAGCCTCAACAACTTAGTGAGGTACTAAGGACTTAGTAAGACCCTGTCTCAAAATAGAACATAACAAAGGGCTGGAGATGTGGTTCAGTGGTTAAGAGACCCTGGATTCAATCCCTGGTGTCAAAATGTGTGTGTGTGTCCCTTAGCCAGGTGCAGTGGTGCACACCTGTAATCCCAGCAAATCCAGAAACTGCAAGCAGGAGTTCAAGTTCAAGGCCAGCCTGAACAACTTAGCAAAACCCTTGTCTCAAAATAAAAATTCTAGTGATGTAGGTCAGTGGTAGAATGTCTCTGGGTTCAATTCTCATACCAAAAAAAACCTTTAAAAATAGCACTTAAGCCGGGTGCAGTGGAACAAGCCTATACTCCCAGCACTTAGGGAGGCTGAGACAGGAGAATTGCGAGTTCAAAGCCAGCCTCAGCAACAGCAAGGCGCTAAGCAACTCAGTGAAACCCTGTCTCTACATAAAATACAAAATAGGGCTGGGGATGTGGCTCAGTGATCAGAGTGCCCCTGAGTTCAATCCCCAGTACCAAAAAAAAAAAAAAAACTACATTGAGATTCCATCAGACCCCAGTCAGAATGTCTATCATCAAGAATACAAAAAACAAGCTGGGCGCAGTGGTGCACATCTGCAATCCCAGCAACTTGGCAGAAGGATTGTGAGTTCAAAGCCAGCCTCAGCAACTTAGTGAGGCTCCAAGAAACTTTAGCAAGACCCTACCTCTAAATAAAATATTTAGGGCTAGGGTTGTAGATCAGTGGTGGAGCACTTGCCTTGCACGTGTGAGGCACTGGGTTCGATCCTCAGCACCACATAAAAATAAAGTTATTGAGTTCATCTACAGCTAAAAAAAATTTTTTTAAATAAAATATTTAAGCCGGGCATGGTGGTGCACGCCTGTAATCCCTGCACTTAGGGAGGCTAGGACAGGAGGATCACGAGTTCAAAGCCAGCCTCAGCAATGGCGAGGCGCTAAGCAACTCTGTGAGACCCTGTCTCTACATAAAACAAAATAGGGCTGAGGATGTGGCTCAGTGCTTGAGTGCCCCTGAGTTCAATCTCCAGTACCAAAAAAAAAAAAAAGACTTTCAGTGTAGATCAACACTGCTTTTTTCTTTTTTTTTTTTTTTTTTTTTTTTTTTAATATTTATTTTTTAGTTGTAGGCAGACAGAATATCTTTATTTTATTTTTATGTGGTGCTGAGGATCGAACCCAGTGCCTCCCGCGTGCTAGGCGAGCACGCTACCACTGCGCCATAACCCCAGCCCCTGCTTTTTTCTTTTTAAATCAATTTTATTGAAGTATAATTTACATACACAAAATGCAGCCATTCTAATTGTACAGACTGATGACATTTGGCAAACATATCCTGTGTAATCACCATCACAATGAACATATAAAGTCTTTCCATCACCCCAAAACATATGTCTCCTCAACCCCTAGCCCCAAATGCTGACCCGACTTTCACCAATACAGGTTACTTTTACCTATTCTAGAATTTTCATATGAATAGAATCACACAATATGAACACTTCTATGTCAGTCTTCTTCCATTTTACATGTATTAATAGTGCCTTGTGTGTGTGTGTGTGTGTGTGTGTGTGTGTGTTGATGGGATTGAACCCAGGGCCTTGTATATGCGAGGCAAGCACTCTACCAACTGAGCTATATCTCCAGCCCTTATAGTGTCTTCTTTATGTTATTGCTAAATGTTATTCCACTGCATGGATTTGTTTATCCATTCACCTGCTGATGGACATTTGGGTTATTTCCAGCTTGGGCCTATTATGAATAAAGTTGTTATGATCACTAGAGTACATATCCTTTTTTTTTTTTTTTTAATTTTTTTAGTTGTAGATGGACACAATATCTTTATTTTATTTATTTTTATGTGGTGCTGAGGATCGAACCCAGTGACTCACGCATGTGAGGTAAGCACTTTACCACTGAGCCACAGCCCCAGCCCAGTACATATCCTTTTTAAACATATTTTTTCATTTCTCTTGGGTAAATGCCTAGGAATGGAATCTTTGAGTCATATGTTAAGTGTATGTCTAACCCTTTTTTTTTTTTCTTCTTTCTTTTAATTGAGGATCAAACCCAAGAGGGTTTTACTTCTGAGCAACATCCTCTGTCCTTCCCCTAAATTTTATTTTGAGCCAGGGTATCACTAAGTTGACCCGGCTGACCTTGAACTTGCAATCCTCCTGCCTCAGTCTTTCCAGTCGCTGGGATTACAAGTGTTTGTCATTGCCCCAGGCAAGTGTATATTTAACTTTATAAGAAGCTGAGGAACTGCTTTTCAAAGCCAGCATTGTATCATTTTGTATCCAGCCCCCCTTACATTTTTCCTCTGTACTTTAAGGGGTCAGATTTGCATTTCTTTTGAGTCAGACAGTATATTCACCACCTCAAGGTGTCCCAGTACATCCTGGTGAATGTCAAAAGATAACACCAATAAATGTTATTTTAGCTGGAAGAAAAGAGGTTCTATCTACAGTGATCTGTCTTCTGCCCCCAGGAACCTGATTCCAGGACCTAGGCCAAGTACAGTTCTTTGGGCACAGCAGGAGAACTGCTTTTAGGGAGGGAGTCACCTATGGTCAGCCAGTCCATTGATCTGGAGCTGACATGATGGAAATCCCACCCTGCATGATTCCTCCTTGAGAAATGCTGGAAGGGAAGGCATCTTGGAGATCTCTCTCAGTACCACTCCAAGTCTAGAATCATGAGGCTGGGATGGTGGATAGAGATCAAGACCCCAGGCAACAGGACAGTGATTGTGACTGCTTATAGTCTTGACATTCACAAACATGGGCCATGCAGGGTTGCATGGAGGGAAAAGGACTTTGAAAGATGCTTCTTTTTTTTTTTTAATTTTTTTAGACATTAATAGACCATTATTTTATTCATTTATTTATATGTGGTGCTGAGAATCGAACCCAGTGCCTCACACATGCTAGGCAAGCGCTCTGCCACTAAGCCACAACCCCAGCCCTGAAAGATGCTTTTTAAAGACTCAAACCCTTCCCTCCCCCTAATCTCAGAGCAGTTTCTCTCACCTGTCAGTTCACTCAGGGCTTTCAAGGAAAGGAAGAGAGTGACTCTCAAGCCTCTTAGATGAGGCCAACGCAGGACCCACCCTGGAGTAAGTTTACTACATCTGCAACCTAAAATGGGTAAAAGGAGGGAAAAATAGGTGGAGGCCTCCTCTTGGAAGGTAGTGACCCCTCTGCCCAAGGATGGGCTTGGAAGAGGCCCATGAAGGAAGGCCAGAGGTGCAGTCACTTGGAAGGGCCTGGGGACAAGCTGACAAACCAGACTGGAGAGACTTCCCTCTTCCTCCAGGAGAAAACTGTACAGGGGCAGCTGGTAGGGACAGAAACTTGGGGGAAATTGAGTGTCCCTGATACCCCAAGTGAGCGTGGAGGGTCAATACCAGAAACAGATCTATGACAGTGAGAGGACTACAACTTCCCTTCCCAGGCACAAGGTCCCCTAGAATAAGGACTACATTTCCCAGGCTCCCTTGCGGATAGGCATGGCTAGAGAGCGCATTCTAACCAATGACTTCGCGTAGACAGATCACGTGGCAGCCCTGGGCTTCTCGGGAAGCAAGCGCGCTGTCGGGAGGGGCTTGGCCCAATCGATGCGGCGCCACCCGCAGCGTAGGTCCAATGTCTCTCTTCCCTTTGAGAAAGCAGTGAGCTATCTGTTGGTTAATCCCCTGTTTGGTGTTCTTGTTGCTCCTACAGCCAAGCCTGATCTTGACTAACCCTAGAGCCAAAGGAGGAGTCAAGGCGGGAAAAGGAAGCGCGTCCCAGTTGTAGGTAATATCGCAGAGTCCTAGGGGTGTGTTGGGAACCTGGGGCTGAGCGCTGGGGAGAAGAGCGAGGCTGCTGAAGCAGCTGGTGAAGTAGCCCGGAAGAACCAGCCACCTGTGCACATTGCCCACTCCCTGTCTCCCTGCCCAGGCTTCTGGTACAGAGCCCGCTGAGCCAGCCAGAGATTCTGACCAGGAGCTCACTTTGGAGTCCTCTCTGCCCCAGGCTGCACATCCTGAATACTGACCCGAGATGAGTTAGCCACTTAATTTGAGCACAAGCCCTAGAGACCAGAGTGTGAACAGTTGTGGGTGGGACGCAAGATGGAGATCTGCGTCCTCCCCAACCCTCCCACTCCACTTCATCCATTTGCCCACCCAACAGATATTATGGAACTTCCACCAGTGTTCTAAGTGCAGGGGATTGAACAGGGAAGAAAATCAAAAATCCCTCAGTCTTGGAACCTACATGCCAATGCAGGAGGCAGAGGTAGATACTGAACAGGATAAATAAGAAAAATGTAAAGTATGCTATGTAGTGATCAGTGCAAAGGAAATAAAGCTGAGAAGGGGTCGGAAGTAGGGGGTTAAGTTCAGGTAGGGCCACTGGGGAAAGCCTCACTCACTAAACGGCAGCTTTTCTGTAAAGATGTTTTTTGCGGCAGTAGATAGCAAACCCAGGGCCTCCTGCTAACAAGTGTTCTGCCACTGAGCTACATGTCCAGTCCTTTTTATTCTTTTTTTGGGGGGGAGTGGGCAAGGACAGGGGGGGATTACCAAGGATTGAACTCAGGGGCACTCAACCACTTAACCACATCCTCAGCCCTATTTTGTATTTTTATTTAGAAACAGGGTCTCACTGAGCTGTTTAGCGCTTTTTGCTGAGGCTGGCTTTGAACTCGCAGTCCTCCTGCCTCAGCCTCCCAAACCGCTGGGATTACAGGCCTGTGCCACCAAGCCCGGCTTTTTTTATTCTATTTTAAGACAGAGTCTTGGCCTAGTTGCCCATGCCTATAATCCCAGCAGCTCAGTAAGCAGAGGCAGGAGGATCCCAAGTTCATGGCCAGCCCGAGCAATTTAGCAAGACCTTATCTCAAAAGTAAAATCAAATAAAAAGGGCTGGGGATGTGACTCAGTGGTAGGGTGTTTCCGGGATTAATCCCTCCATTTGGGAAAAAAATTGACAGTGAGACTGGTCTAGAATTTGGGATCCTCCTGCCTCGCCCTCCTGAGTAGCTGGGATTACAGGCGTGCACCATGGTGTCTAGCTCGGTATAGACTTAAAAATATTGAAGGGATGCAGAAGACAGTAAATACAGTTGTGTCTCCATATGGCACTGGTATTAACTTGATAAGTTCAAACGTGTGTGCCTGCATGTGTGTCCCTTTGTGACTAATGAAGGAAATGTCTCCACATCCCTGCAGACCAGGGTGAGGGTGAAGTGTCTGGAACAGACTGGAGCAGGGCAGGACGGTCTTCAAGCAGAGCAAAGAGGGGCCAGTGCTCTGGGCATCGTCAGCAACACCTCTCCCAGCCCAGACAGCACTATCTGAGAAGGAGGATGGGCCCTGGAGATTATAGAGTCTCCTATGTCTGGCCCTGTGACTTTGGGGGTTGGGGAACAGTGCAGGATGATCACGGGCTCTCCATCTCCCACCCCACCCTATCCACACCTCAGCCCTTTTTTGCTCCCTTTCCATTCCCACCAAACAGGGTCTGTTGGGTTTTTCCAGGTTGGGCCAATGGCCTGACCCAGCAGGGGTCACAGGGATGGGGCAGGGACCATCCTGGACCGTCGGGAGAGATGAGGCATGACCCTGAAGCCCTGTGATTGAGGACAGAGGATGAGCAGCAACTTTGCCTAGGACAGGTGGAGAATGGGGAGGAGGTCAGCAGTGCCCCCTCCACACATCCTGTTTTCAGAATGTGGGACCCTAGCACGTGTTGTTCCCTTTGGGCTTCATCCAGGGCAGCACCCTCACCCAGGACCACTCCCAAGGCACCCCTGCAGGAAGGTGGGGAGGTTCCCCCGGCACACCCAAGCAGGGGTTAACCTAGAGTTTTTCCAGGCTGGGCTGTGCCCCTGAGCCAGTGGGGGCATTTCCCACCCCTTCCTGAAAGCTGACCGGGGGTCCCTGTCAGCAAATGGAAAACCATGGAGGTCCCTGTGGCTGACTGCAAGAGGAAATGTCACCGAGGAGGCAAGGCCCAGTGCTCTTCCCCCCTCAGAGAGACAGGATAACCCGCCTCCAGTGCCTGCACCCTCTAGCCCCAGACAAGGCCCTGGCAGGCCCTGACAGGCCCTGGGACATCACCTGGGAATCCCAGCCATGTCAGAAGGAGGACAGGCTTAAGAACATGTGCTCCAGAACCAGCCAGGCAGGGTGTGAAGCCAGGACCTATTTGCTGGTGGCATGACTGCAGGCAAGACCCTCTGAGTCTGTTTCCCCAAGTGTAAATAATGCCCTCCTGCCAGAGAACTGATGAGCAAGTGTGTGTGCCAGGCTCCAGGCCCTGCCTAGCAGGTACACAAGTGAGCAGGGGGCAGTGTGCTGGCTGGGCAGACTCCTAGGAAGGCAGAGGAGACAAAGAAGACATCTCAGCAGGGCACAGTGGCGCACACCTGCCTGTAATCCCAGCACTTAGGGAGGCTGAGACAGGAGAATCGCGAGTTCAAAGCCAGCCTCAGCAACGGCGAGGCGCTAAGCAACTCAGTGAGACCCTGTCTCTACATAAAACACAAAATAGGGCTGAGGATGTGGCTCAGTGGTCGAGTCCCCCTGAGTTCAATCCCTGATACCAAAAAAAAAAAAAAATGACATCTCAACCCAGAATGCGCCTCCCCAGCTGCTCAGGTCCCCATCAGTCATCCTCTTCTCCCCTATGAGACAGCCTCTCCTCCCACCTACAACAGTAGAAGATCCATTGATTCAGAGCCTCCTGACGGAAGGAGAAGGCTTATAAAATAACATGTTCATCAAAATAATCCTGGAAATTACAGAAAAGCAGAAAGGAAGCCAAAGCCTTTGTTTAACTACCAAAGCCAGTCACTCTGGATACCTTGATGTTGTTCCACATGACGTTTTCGGGCATAAAGTTTTTGGTTTTCTGTAACATGGCTGAAACCTGAGCATTAAAATGGTGAGCTAGGCTGGGCGCAATGGCGCACACCTGTAATCCCAGCATTTAGGGAGGCTGAGACAGGAGAATCGCGAGTTCAAAGCCAGCCTCAGCAACGGTGAGGCGCTAAGCAACTCAGGGAGACCCTGTCTCTACATAAAACACAAAATAGGGCTGAGGATGTGGCTCAGTGGTCGAGTACCCCTAAATTCAAACCTCAGTACCATAAAAAAGACAATGAGCCAGACCAAACTTGGGGGTCAGCTTGCCCAGCTTCCTTGGATGGAGATGCTGGCCCAGAAGAGCAGAATGATTTATCCAGGTAAAGAAGTGGCAGAGCCCAGGCATGGTGGCGCATGCCTGTAATCCCAGCAGCTTGGGAGGCTGAGGCAGGAGGATTGCGAGTTTAAAGCTACCTTTAGCAACTTGGTGAGACCCTGTCTCTAAATAAAATACAAAATAGGGCTGGGGATGCAGCTCAGTGGTTGAGTGCTCCTGAGTTCAATCTCTGGTACCCCTCCCCCAAAAAAAGGAGTGGCACAGCTGGAACTGGAACATCAGATGTTTGTTGCCGCCTAAACACCAATAAGAACCTCCTGCCACACTTAGGGAGGCTGAGACAGGAGAATCGCGAGTTCAAAGCCAGCCTCAGCAACGGCGAGGCGCTAAGCAACTCAGGGAGACCCTGTCTCTACATAAAACACAAAATAGGGCTGGGGATGTGGCTCAGTGTTCAAGTGGTCCTGAGTTCAATCTCCAGTACCTCCCCCAAAAAAAGAACCTCCCGCCACCAAGACCAGCATGAACTTCCCGCTGGCACCAAAGACCACCTTCAAAAAGAACATTTATAGCAGATCTAGGCTTCCAGTTTGGGTGGGGGTATCTGTTGAGGAAGAGCTTCCATGAAGCGCTTGGCTCCTTCAATAAAAGATGCCACTCTGGTTAACTCTATCCCTCTTCTGCAGATGGAGACTCAGCTAGGGGGTGAGGGAGAGGTGGAAAGGGAGGGTTGGCAGAGCCCAGCAGGGGTGTGGCCTTGGATCTGTTCCCAGGGTGGAGCCAGCCAGCAGGGTCACCCTGTCCCTTTAAGAGAAGGGGGAGAGCTAGCCCCTCTCAGCCATCCTGTCCTGTCATCCATCCCAGCCAAATCCGAAAGGGAAAATGAAAGAGGGACCAGGAGGAACAGGTCCCAGCTGTCTCCAAAGGTTCTGCTCTTGGCTCTAACACCTGAACCCCAACCCCTGGTGAGTGGGTCAGCTGTGGGTTGGGGGCATCAAGGGGCTGTGGGGGACCCTTAGGACTGTGTGTCAGGGAGGTTCTCCGGAGATTCTGTAGGATGCCTGGGAGGAGGTGGAAGGAGGCTGGGCCACATTCCCACTGACCGGCTAGGAATGGGCAGGAACACCCAGAACAGGGATCCTGAAGAGTTCTAGGAATGGCGGCTACTTTTGTGTCAGCCCCCTAAACCCAACAGGCGTTCACCGCAGTGAAATGAACAAGAGGAATTGTGTGCAGGGAAAGAAGAAGGTCCCCGTGGCTCTGCCCACTGTACCCCAACACTCCCAGGAGTCCCAAATGGGGACTGGCGTCCTGGGCTCCAGGCATGGCCCTTGCAGATGGACAGCATTCGTGCACACACAGCCACTGGGCCTCGGCTTCCATAAGTGCAAGTCAAAGGCTGGCCCTACGGATGCACAAAGTCCCTTCCCAAAAGTCTGGAGTCTGGAGGAGCAGAGAGGCCAGCCAAGCAGGCCAAGCAAGTCCAAGCAGGCCCTGACTAACCTCCAGAGTGTTGCTTCCCAGCTCCAAAGAGAAGAGATCGTACAGCAAAATGACCTCCTCCCCTGAGACCTCTTAGTCCTGGGCTTCGCTGTTAATTCATTCACTCCCACAGAACCCTGCTGCACCCAGGCCTCTCTGACCCCTGGCGTACCCTGAAGTTAGAGATCACTGACCCCCATCCCATGGGCGTGGGAGGGGCACGGGTCCCCATCTGTCCCTTCCTCTTACTATCCTCTGCATCCCCAGCACCATGGGGGAGTGGGCATTCCTAGGCTCGCTGCTGGACGCCGTGCAACTACAATCGCCGCTCGTGGGTCGCCTCTGGCTGGTGGTCATGCTTATCTTCCGTATCCTGGTGCTGGCCACCGTGGGCGGCGCGGTGTTCGAGGACGAGCAGGAGGAGTTCGTGTGCAACACGTTGCAGCCGGGTTGTCGCCAGACCTGCTACGACCGCGCCTTCCCAGTCTCCCACTACCGCTTCTGGCTCTTCCACATCCTGCTCCTCTCAGCGCCGCCGGTGCTGTTCGTCATCTACTCCATGCACCAGGCCAGCAAGGAGGCGGGCGGCGTGGAGGCGGCAGCGCCGTGCGCGCGCGGGCAGCCAGAGGGATCTTGCGCGCCCTGCGCGTTGCGCGCCCGCCGCGCGCGCCGCTGCTACCTGCTGAGCGTGGCGCTGCGCCTCCTGGCCGAGCTGGCCTTCCTGGGCGGCCAGGCGCTGCTCTACGGTTTCCGCGTGGCCCCGCACTTCGCGTGTAACGGCCCGCCCTGCCCGCACACCGTCGACTGCTTCGTGAGCCGGCCCACCGAGAAGACGGTCTTCGTGGTCTTCTACTTCGCCGTAGGGCTGCTCTCAGCGCTGCTCAGCGTGGCCGAGCTGGGCCACCTGCTGTGGAAGGGCCGCCCGCGCTCCGGGGAGCGCGACAACCGCTGCAACCGTGTGCAAGAGGAGGCGCGGAAGCTGCTCCCGCCGCCGCCGCCGCCCGCCCTGCCATCGCGGCGCCCCGGTCCCGATCCCTATGCCCCACCCGCTTATGCGCACCGGGCACCGGCTGGTGACAGCGAGGGCGAGGGCGGCAGCGGCCGCAGCAAGGTGTCACTGGCCACAGTTCGCCAGGACCTGACCATTTAGCGGCGGTCCCTGTCCTGTGTGGACAGTGAGATCCGAGGCTGAACCTCATATCCCAGGTGCCTCCCGCAGAAAGCAAGAGACTTCCGAAAGGACTGCGGCGGGACCCTGCCTGAGCGCGGTGGACTGACCCCGGGAGGCACAGCACTTCAGTAGTGCGCGCAGGGGCCCCTGGCAGCAGCCATTCCGGGGTCGCAGAGAATGAACTACGGCGGGTCCTTGATGCCCTGATCCCGGTCGGAAGGGAGGAGGCCAGGGGGACTGAGGGGAAGTGGACGGGAGGAAGGCAGCGAGTGATCCGGTTGTAGTAGAGACAAAACCAATTGTGATAGCGCATTCCCAGGCGCTCTCCTGGTTCAGAGAGGAGTGGCTTCCGTGTGGGTTCTCGGTGAGTGTCCACAAACGAACACGTGAATGAGCTGTGCGGTGTGTGTGCTTATGCAAATCCTGTGTGAGCTGGGTGCACCGCGCATGTGGACCCCCTGTGTGAGATCCATACATGCAAGTGCACCCCCACCCATGTGCACACATCCCTCCCAAATGAATTGTGCACATCGACACATGGACCTCCCTGGTGAGCAATGCATGCGTGTACACGTATGCAGACATGTCTGTGTCCTGTGTGAGCTGCTGTACACGTGCAATGTACATCCCGTGTGAGCTGGGTGTGTGCGATTACTGACGTGTACTACAAGGACGTCCAGGATCCAATGCCAGCAGCAGGCACAATGCTCCCTCCCCACTCCCCTAACCCGGCTGCCTGGGGGTTTCCCTGAGAGGCCACCTAGGGGCAGGCCTCAGTCCTGTAGGCTTGTGAGCACATGCGCGCTCTCAACCCAGTGGCTGGGGCAAGATGGCTGAGCCCTTGCATGGAGGTAAAGTCGGGTTGGATGGGCCAGAGGGCAGGACAGACCTGTGTTTGTTTGTTTGCTTGTTTTTGTTTTGCTTTGTTTTCAATACCAAGAACTGAACCCAGGACCACTGGGCTCCAGCCCCAGCCCCAGCCCTTCCTTAAATTGTTTTTATTTTGACACAGGCACTTGCTCAGTTGCCCAGGCTGGCATTGAACTTGTGATCCTCCTGCCTCAGACTCTGTGCCCAGCTTAGCGTCATTGTTTCATCTTCTGTTTTCACCCTTCCTGCCCACTGCTGTCCCCCTTTCCACCCTGGGGAGAAACCTCCCCTGAAACAGCCAGGCTCCTACCTGCTTCCCCTCAGCTCTCCACTCTCCCCCGACCCCAGGGCATTCAAAGGACTGCCCACTCAGCTCCCTCGGCTGCCTCACACCTGCCTGTCTCCCCTCTACCCCCATCTGTCTTCCTTCTTCCCCACCCCAGTGAAGACACTATGGATAAGGTTGCCCAGGACCAAGTGACAAATCCAGGGGCCACCATCTCACTGCACCTCAGGAACTCCATCCAACCCTGCTTACCTGGCTCCACCATTGACCACCACCGTGGCCCTACTCTGCCTCTTTTCGCAAGTCCCTGGAGTTCCCTCCGCTCTTTCAGACACTCCTTTCCCTCGGTTTCCCGCCTATGTACAGCCTAAGGGACTTTCTAAATACCTTCCTGCCAAAGGCCATCACTCTCATGAGCCTTCTGAAACCCTGCACAGCCAGGCCCCACTTGAAAGCCTCTGGCCCCTTGGCCCTCCCATGGTTTCTGTGCTCCAAACTACATCAAGTGTTCTGTTCCTAACAAGCACCATGCTCACTTTTGCATCCAAGAGTTTGGGTGACGTCTCCTCTGCAGACATATCTTTCCCTAGCTAATGCCTGCCTGCCTTGTATCTCACTAGGGAAAAAATAGATGCTTTCAAGGAAGGGGTCTTCCTGAAGGAAGAAGCAGGTACCCTAAGTCCTATGCTTCCCCAGGAAGAGCACTTCTGTGGGATAGCTTTGCTGTCTCTCATGATACATAGCCTCATGCATCCAGAGTGCTTAATAGAATGTGTTCAATGAAGCCAGACACAGTGGTGCATATCTATGATCCCCACTACTCACAAGGCTGAGGCAGGAGGATCCCAAGTACAAGGCCAGCCTCAGCAACTCAGTGAGGCCCTAAGCCACTTACTAAGACCCTGTCTCAAAATAAAAAACAAAAATTTCTGGGGATGTATCTCATGGTAAAGTGCCCCTGGGTTAAATTTAAAAAAATAAAAAATAAAAAAATAATAAAAACAAAAGAAAAAGAAAAAGTTTGAGGCTAGCCTCAGCAACTTAGGGAGACCTTGTACCAAAATAAAAAAAAAAGGGCCAGGGATGTAGCTCAGTGGTAGAGTGCCTCTGGGGTTCAATCCCCAGTCCTATACACATTAGAAGAAAAAAAGTGTTGGCTAAGAAACTGAAGAGATCTCCAGGCAGCTGCCATTGTCACACCTGAGTACATACCCACCCTCTCAGTGGACACCTCCATCTCTCTGATGAGAGTCAGTTCTGTGTCTATAGCCTGATCCCCTTTACACCAATGCAGATGTGGATATCCAGCTGTTTTCTAGATCTATTCATTCAAAAATATTTGTTGAACATATACTATGTGTCAGGCAATTATTGAGATCAGCACCGTTTGATGAAATGGTATGTGAGGAGTCAGGTGCAGTGAAATGCACCTATAATCCCACGGACTATGGAAGCTGAGGCAGGATGATCACAAGTTCAAGGCCAGCCTGGGCAACTTTGGTAGGACTTGTGTCAAAATAAAATTTAAAACAAGGTTAGGGCCAGGTGTGGTGGTGCTTGCCTATAATCCTAGCAGCTCAGGAGGCTGAGGCAGGAGGATCACAAATTCAAAGCCAGTCTCAGCAACTTAGCGAGGCCCTAAGCAATTTAGTGAGACCCTGTCTCAAAAAAAAAAAAAAAAAGGGAATAAAAAGGGCTGGAAAGCCGGGTGCGGTGGCTCAAGCCTGTAATCCCAGCACCTAGGGAAGCTGAGACAGGAGAATTGCGAGTTCAAAGCCAGCCTCAGCAATGGTGAGGCACTAAGCAACTCAGTGAGACCCTGTCTCTACATAAAGCACAAAATAGGGCTGGGGATGTGGCTCAGTGGCAGAGTACCCCTGAGTTCAATCCCCAATACCAAAAAAAAAAAAAATAGGGCTGGAAGCCAGCGCGGTGGCTCAAGCCTGTAATCCCAGCACCTAGGGAGGCTGAGACAGGAGAACTGTGAGTTCAAAGCCAGCCTCAGCAACGGCGAGGCACTAAGCAACTCAGTGAGACCCTGTCTCTACATAAAACACAAAATAGGGCTGAGGATGTGGCTCAGTGGTCGAATGCCCCTGAATTCAATCCCCAGTACCAAAAAAAAAGGGGGGGCTGAGGATATGGATCAGTAGTTAAGCACCTTAGTGGTTAACTCTGGGTTTAATCTCTGGTACCAAACATAAATAAATAAATAAAATAAAAATAAGTGTTGGGGATGTAGCTCAGAGGTAGAGTGCTCCTGGGTTCAATCTCCAGTATTGCTGGAAAAAAAATTGCATGTGAACCACATATGTATTTTCAAATTTTCCATTAGCCACATTAAAAAACAGAAAGGAAGCCGGGCACAGTGGTGCTTGCCTGTCATCCCAGCACTTTGGGAGCCTGAGACAGGAGAATCACGAGTTCAAAGCCAGCCTCAGCAACAGGGAGGCGCTAAGCAACTCAGTGAGACCCTGTCTCTACATAAAACACAAAATAGGGCTGAGGGTGTGGCTCAGTGGTCGAGTGCCCCTGAGTTCAATCTCTGGTACCAAAAAAAACAAACAAACAAGGAAACAGGTAGAGCTAACCCATTATATCCAAAATAGTGTCATTTCAATCCGTTGTCAATATTAAAAAGTATTAAAAAGATATTTTACATTTTTTTACATGAAATCTTCCAAAGCTGGTGTGAACTTTACATTTAGAGCACATCTCAGTTTGAACCAGCACATCTCCAGGGCCCAGTCACCCTGCGTGGTTAGTGGCTGCTGTATGGCATGGTGCATATGTTGGGCTCCACTGTATGCACTCAAGAAGCTTATGTTCTAGAGGGGAAGGCAACAATAAATGGGTACAGGATGCATGTCAGGTGGTTGTCAGAAGGGGAGAGTGACACCCCTGAGGAGGTGACACTTCAGAATGTGGCAAGGGGCTAGCCATGAAACCGTCTCCAAGAAGAGCATTTAGGTGGAGGGAATGGCAGGTGCAAAGGCCCAGAGGCAAACATGGAAAGAGGCTGGTGTGGCTGGAGTGTGGCTGCAGTGGAGTGAGCCACAGGGCAACAGTGCCCAACAGCAACCCCAGCGTCCTCAGTTGCTGGGCAACATTACCGACTCCGCCAGCCCCAACTCCTGCCTCCCGTCTCACTGTTCAACTTAGCCTTTCCCTCCTGCATCTAACTTTCACTACCCCTCAGAGGCCACCCAGGGTTGTCCCCTCACTGGTGGACATGGAGGACCCTCACAGCCTCTGCTCCCACCACTCAAGTCCAATCCAACCACCTCACTCCTGTCCCCTCAGGACTGGATCCATCTCCTGAATTGGCCTTGGCCTGAGCCCATCCCAGCCTCCATGGCCTCTCCCACTATTGTGATCAGAATTGGAAATGGTTAAAACACAGAGCTGCTGACGATTTCTGATCATGCCAATCTCCTTGCCACCTCTGGACCTTGCCGAGCTCCTTCCCTGAGGGCTGAGAGGGGCCAGCTCGTCCAGGAAGGCTGCTGGGTAGATATCTCTGCCTGGTGTTACAGTCACTATCCTCTGCATCTGTCTGCCTGTGGGGGTTAGGCCCTTGGCTCAATGCAGAGCACATCCTTGTTGACCAGACTCCGGAGCAGTGCTTCAACCTGGGCCATTCTGCCCCACCCCCCCCACCCCCGGCGCCCCAGGGGACATTTGGCAATGTCTGTCGCAGCTCAGGAGGAGGCACTACCAGCATCTAACCAGGAATGTTGTTAATGCTCACGGCAAAGAATTAGCCCAAAATATCACTAGTGCTTCAGTTGAGAAACTTCTTCACAGCAACAAACTGTTGGCCAGTGAGGACAATATCAAACCCAGAGATTCCCGCCAGGCGCAGTGGCGCCTTCTGTAATCCCAGCACTTTGGGAGGCTGAGACAGGAGAATTGCGAGTTCAAAGCCAGCCTCAGCAACGGCGAGGCGCTAAGCAACTCAGTGAGGCCATGTCTCTACATGAAACACAAAATAGGGCTGGGGATGTGGCTCAGTGGTCAAGTACCCCCAAGTTCAATCCCTAGTACCAAGAAAACCCCTCAAAAAACAAAACAAAAAAACCCCCAGAGGTTCCCAACAGCAAGGGTACACCCCCAAGGGGGGGCTTCTTTAGTGTGGGAGCCACTGTTTCAGTTGTTACCGTGATAAGGGACCCTGTTGGCATTTATTAAGAAGGAGCTACCAATGCCAAGATATCCTCCCAAAATTAGGGGAAAAAAAAAAAGAATGAGCCAGGTGTGGTGGTGCCACTTGTGACCCCAGCCACTGGGGAGGTTGGAGCAGATCACAAGTTTGAAGCTACCCTGAGCTACTTGGTAAGACCCTGTCTCAAAATAAAAAATCAAAAGGGCTGGAGATGTGGCTCAGTGGTAAGGTACCATTGGATTCAATCCCTAGTACTCCAAAAAGGAAAAATCATCACACACAACTTTACAGTGTCCCACTGGACATTTACATAGTGAAGACCGCTGAATTACTTGAGCCCAGTACCTGACTTTGTTTTACACATGAAACATTAAAAATTTTGTTTATTTGCAAGGGTTTTTGTTTTTTGGGTTTTTTTGTTGTTGTTTTTGGTACCAGGGATTGAACTCAGGGGTACTTGACCACTGAGCCACATCCCCAGCCCTATTTTTGTGTTTTATGTAGAGACAGGGTCTCACTGAATTGCTTAGTGCCTGGCCGTTGCTGAGGCTGGCTTTGAACTCGTGATTCTCCTGTCTCAGCCTCCCAAAGTGCTGAGATTACAGGTGTGCACCACCGTGCCCAGCTATTTGCAAGGGTTTTTTATGCACAGAATACACCAGTCTTTATTTCAATATTCCCCCATACTCTTTATTTTTCCTGGGCTTCTCATACTGAGTGGCTTTGAACCTTATTTTTTTTTTTTTCTTGTTACAGGGGATTGAGCCCAGGGCTGTTTAACCACTGAGCCACATGCCAGCAATTTTTATTTTTTGTTTTGAGACAGTGTTTTACTAAGTTGCTTGGGACCTTGCTATGTTGCTGAGGCTGTCCTTGAACTTGCCATTCTCCTGCCTCAGCCTCCTGAGTCATTCAGATTACAGGCATGCACCCTGGCCCAGCCAATCTCACTCCTTTTAAATCCAAGTGTCCCTATTAAAAATAGAGGCACGGGGCTGGGATTATGGCGCAGTGGTAGCGTGCTCGCCTAGCGCGCATAAGGCACTGGGTTCGATCCTCAGCACCACATAAAAAATAAAATAAAGATATTCTGTCACCTACAACTAAAAAATAAATATTTAAAAAAAAAAATAGAGGCACATGCGGGCTGGGGTTGTGGCTCAGTGATAGAGCACTTGCCTAGCATGTGTAAGGCACTGGGTTCAATTCTCAGCACCATGTAAAAAATAAATAAAAATAAAAGTTCATCCACAACTAAAATATATATATATATACATACATATATATATATATATATATATATATATATATATATATATATATGTGTGTGTGTGTGTGTGTGTGTATATAAAATAGAGGCACATGCCAGTGTTCAATGGCACATGCCTGTAATCCCAGCAATTTGGGAGGCTGGGCAGGAGGATCACAAATTTGAAGCCAATCTCAGCAAATTAACAAAGCCCTGTCTCAAAAAATAAAAAAATTTTTAAAAAGTGGCACAGGTCTAGGGGTGCATGCAACTCATTGGCAGAGCAGTTGCCTAGCATGTGCAAGGCCCTGTAAAAATAGAAGCACAAGCCAGGCGCAGTGGCTCAAGCCTGTAATCCCAGCACTTAGGGAGGCTGAGACAGGAGAATTGCGAGTTCAAAGCCAGCCTCAGCAACTGCGAGGCGCTAAGCAAGCAACTCAGTGAGACCCTGTCTCTACATAAAACACAAAATAGGGCTGAGGATGTGGCTCAGTGGTCGATTGCCCCTGAGTTCAATCCTCAGTACCAAAAAAAAAAAAAAAAATAGAAGAACAAATCATCATATTGAAATACATAGCGCCCCTTTCCTCCTTTATAGTGCAGCTGTGATGGAATATTTATTTTAAAAACATGCATGTACAGGTATGGTATATTAACTTTTATTTGTTTCATACAGAAAGTGTTAGAAAACATTTACTAGAGGAAAACCCCTTTTTTCCCCAAGGCTCCTGCAGTAGACAGTGAGTTCAGTGAGGAGCTGCTGTCACCTAGTGGCTAAAGTAGAAATTGCTGGGAGACTCCTTTTGATTCTCGCAAAGGACCAGACAACCTCCTCCTACCATCACCCCTTTCTTTCTTTCTTTTTTTTTTTTTAGTATCAGGGATTGAACTCAGCAGTACTCAACCACTTAGCCACATCTCTAGCCCTATTTTGTGTTTTATGTAGAGACAGGGTCTCACTGAGTTGCTTAGCACCTGGCTGTTGCTGAGGCTGGCTTTGAACTCGCAATTCTCCTGTCTCATCCTCCCAAAGTGCTGGGATTACAAGCGTGAGCCACTGCGCCTGGCTACTGAGCCACCGCACCCGGCTACACCCCTTTCTTGATGTATGAGGCTTCTTCTGGTGCCGTTCCAGGGATCCAGTAATAAGCTCTAGAACGAGAATCAGGAGCCCTGAGAACTGATACCCAAGCTGCTACTACCTTGCTGTAGCAAGGGGCAGGGACACTGCCTTCTCTGGGTTGAGGGATGGGCAAAATTTGTTCTGAAGGCCCTTAGGGTCTGCCACACATGTATGGATAAGCAACATCCAGGCTCCTGCAATCTGTCCTCTGTGCTTGCTGCCCACAAAGTAGGTCTCAGGTGGACAGGGGAGGACTGGACAGTCCCTCCTGAAGGCAGAGGGATGGGTAGGCTGGCTGCCTAAACTTCCAACCCAATCTCGTGTTCCTATTAGGTTGCCATAAGTCCTGACTCAGGCCCCTGTGCTATCTGCCACCACTGCCATAAAGTCGGTGGTCATTTCCAAAATAGATCTCCTCTGAGACCCAAGCTCAGCCTCTGGTTCCCCAAGGACCAGGGACTGGCCTTCTCCCTCAGATTGGGGGTTCCTAAAGGTAGAGGCAGTCTTTCCTCCTCTCCTTTTCCCTCCCCATTCCTAGCCTGGGGCTCCCTGGGGGCAGCACAAGACCAGGCCTGTCTCCTCCATCAGTCTCCAGACCCTCACCCTGCTGAAGGGCAGCTTGGAGCAGCACATAGGCCAAACCTTTGGCCCCTCAGTGCCTGTGCCTGACAGCAGGAGCCCAAAGCCTATCAGAAAGTCCCCCATCCCAAACCCCCTACCTGGACACCAAGGGAAGGGGGTGGAGGCAGCAAAGCTGAGGCAGGTGTAGAATAAATATAACTTTATTCTTTATCCAGTAGATCTCAGTGGAAAGTCCAACAGTAACAGGTGCGCCAGCGGGGCTCCGGGGGATGAGACCCCAGCCCCGGGGCCAGGAGGACAGGGCAGAGCCAGCTCCCCCAGCCCAGAAGTGCAGGGGTAAGGGAAGGGGACCCCCCCATACACCCGTCCTGCGGGAAAAGAAGGGGGCACGGGCGTGGGGCAAGCCAGGATTGGGGGACCGACCAGGGAAATGATAGAACTCAGGCTAAGTGTGTTGGCCTGTCAACTGTGTGTGTGTGTGTGTGTCCAGGGACCCCTTGGGGGTGCTGGTGGCTGTGAGACAGGGGACAGGGGCAGCTCAGACCCCCTGACTGGCCCCTTCACAGTGGGGCTGGGGGTTTGGATGATGTGGGTCCTCACAGGCAGATGTAGAGAAGCACTCACTCTACATGTCCCCAGGGACCCCAGCCCTTCCCCCTACCCCACTTGTCATTGGGTGGAGGCAGATGCCAAAGGCCAGGACCCCTCCTTCTAAGGGTTGCCTGCAACTGTCCACACCCAGTGGTCAGGCAGAGGGAGAAGGGGCTTGCTGCTCCCCCTGCACAAAGGGGAAGATAGGCCTTGGAAAGTGAGTACTTCACAGTATTAAAGAGACAACGGAAGAGGAGAGGCTGAGGAGGAGGGCTGGAGGGACAGGGACGCAGAGGGAGAGTGGGAGCCCTTCTAAGCCACTCCCCTCCCCCAGGACCCACCCACCTCCAGCTCTGGATCCAGCTCCCCCCAATACACAGCACAAATTCCTTCAGTATAAATGTGCTTAAAATGAAAATTCTTATTAAAAAAATCAAAACAAAAAAATTAAAAACAAAACCAGCGAGAATTAATACCTGGGTGTTGGTATGGCAGGGTATATACAGGGGGAACCCCCCACCCCGGCCACCCCTCTGTCACCAACCGAGGCAGGGGGAGGTTCCCCAGCCGGGGAGCAATGGCTTGAGTTCGGAGGATGGGGAGCCAGGTCCCGGCATTGCTGGTGATGGAGATGTGGCAAGGCGGCACGGCTGTCTTGACAAACACCAGGCCCAGGCCCAGGCCCTCAGCTCACTGCCTGGCCCCGGTGTCAGCCCAGGCTGCAGAGGGCAGTCCAGCACGGGCCCAGGCGTTTGTCCAAAGAGTTGCTGTCTCCTCCTTCCTGTCCCCTGGGAAGGTCCCCAGTTCTGTCTGGGAGGCCGGTGGGGGCAGGGCTGGCAGGGCTGCATGGTTGGTAGGAGGCAGAGAAAGCCAGGACAAGGGGCCAGGGCTGTGTCCAAGTGTAGCAGTGGTCACGGCGAGTGGGTGGCTGGGCTGCTTCTGTTGGAGCTGGGGCTGAGGCTGGGGCTACAGCTGCCTGGTGGGGGAGCCAGGCCACCCCCATCCCGTCCCCCACCCCCAGGCTGTCCGCTCAGAGTGTCCAAGCCCTCCGAATTCTCCAGCATTTCCTGGATGAGAGGTGGCATGGAACCTGGGATCTCCATCTTCAGCGTGATCACTCGCTCAGCTCCTGCAGCAAGGGAAGGTGGAGGTCAGTATGCCCCACCCCAGCTGACAAGCTCGGGTCCAGGAGGGAGGGCCACTGGAGGTGGGAGGACAACACAGGGAAGTAGACGCCGCACTTGGGACTCAGTTATTTGACATGGGCCAGCTCTCCTGAGCCCCCACGTCCAGGGGCTTGTGGCAGTAAGACAAAGTGGCACCAACTCTGGGCTCCAGGGTCAGACTGCCTACCTGGGTTTGGCACTAGGCCTACTGATTATCTCACTGCCCCCTCCAGACACCATCACTATCCCCACTCCTCAGATGGGACACAGGTTCAGAGCTGTTCATATCTGGCTTGTGGACAACACCTACAGGGTCTGGTTCCAGAGCCATGCCCTGAACTACTATGCAAAGGCATCTCGCCAGAGAGCTTTCAGGGAACTGTAGCCTAGACAGGGATGGGGACAGGCTGGATCCAGATGAACAGGACACTATCTGGGCACCGTGAGCTAGTGCCAGCTCAGCTGTAGGGGGCCAGATCCTGGGAATGGATGGTGGATCCTGGGCCAGGTGTGGGGGGATCTACACCCTTCTAGGTCAGGGAGCCTTACCCTTGGCGCTGATGCTTCGCAGGTCTGTGATCTTCATCAGCATCTTGGGGAACATATGGGGACGGCTAGGCCTCCGTTTCCGCACATAGACCTTCAGAGCCTCAAGCAGTGGTTCCTGCAGCATGTCTACCCTGTCTGGCTGCTCCAGGTCTTGCCGGTCTGAGAAACACAGAACTGTCCCCTGAGCAGCTGCCCTCAACCAGGAACACAACCGCATTCCCAGTCTCGGCCACTGGGGGGCATGTCTAAACAGGCCACAGTGAGGGCGGCCCGCGGGGTACACTCAGACCTCCCAAAGGCAGGAGTCTCTAAGCCCCCAGTGGAAACAGAGGCCCTTAAATGTAAGCAAAGAGGAGTTAGGACCAGAGCTTGTCAAAGCCCTCCCTAACAGCCTCATTTCATGGGGCTGGGACCCCCAAACAGGCAGTGCCATCCTCGAGCAGAGGGAAGATTCCCAGCTGACTCCCAATCCCACCAGGCACGAGAACCAGCACAATGTGCCAGAAATCACCACACAACAGTGACAGCAACCAACATTAATTGGGTCTTACTCCAGGCACCCTGCGCCTTATTTAAAACCACCTGAACTCCACCTCAACTTCAAGAGGTAGACCAACAGTTACCGCCCCCGTCTGACAGAAACAGAGGCTCTGAAACAGGCTCGGAGAAGTTCCGCAACCAAAAGTTAAAATTTAAAAATAAACGTAAAAAGAAATCAGCAACTTGCTCAAGGTCACACAGCTGCCCAGGACTTGAACCTGGGCAGCCTGAACCCCCTAGAAGAAATAGGTATTCAGAGTTCAGGCCCTTGACACTGCTGTCTTGCTGCCCCTCAGGGCCTCGGTATCCCTCTGAGAGGGACAGGGCAGATGATATCTGAGTTTCCTGCAAAGGCTACAAGGCCCTGCACTCCCACCCTAGAACTGGCCCCTACACCCAGGCCCCTGCCCACCTCCACAGATGAGGCAGATGGCACTGAGCAGCCCAGTCTCAGCATCATCCATCTCCAGGGGCAGCAGCTGGTTGGCGAAGGCAAAGACCAGGTCGGTGAGGGGGCCGAAGCCAGCGTTGTGCATCTGGGTCCGGTTCAGGGTCAGCCCGTCCGAGAAGGTCATTGTGTCCTGCTCGGGCGTGTACCGCGTGCAGATCCGCAGGATCTGGGTGCAGAGGATGCACAGGTTCAGGGACTCAAGCTCCATCCACCCTGGCATTCAGAACCAGCATTCCCCAGAGCATCACCTGGCAGACAGCCAGAGCAGTGTTGTCTGACAGAATTTTCTACAATGATGGAAAGCTTCTCTCTGCACCATCCAGCACAGTAGCCACCAGACCTATGCAGCTACTGAGTACTGAGATGTGGGTAATGCGACTGAGGAACTGACCTAGGTCTAATCGTAATTAATTTAAATAGCCACACATGGCAAGCGGCTACTCTACTGGGTAGTGCAGATCTAGGTCATCTTGCCTCCACAGAGAATCAAAGGGACACAAATTTCCAGGAGACAAGGATAGTGGAGGATCTGTGTCCACAGTTCACAGGACAAAGCTCAGTAGAGGTGTCCTGACTTGAACCACGTGCACCCTGATGGTGCCTCCCACATCTGGGCATGGAGATAGGTGGCTCCGCACGGACAGCACACTCTACGCTTCCCACCCCACTAGCCTCACCAAATCCAGGTTCCTCATCCTGGACGTGTCTGAAAGGGAACAGGTGGATCAAGCCCTTGTCAGGGATGACAAGGAGAAGAATCCTCTTCCCAGCCTTGGCTTGGGCAGTTACTGCCACCACCTCCTGCGTTCCAACCACAGCTCAGTCCACCCTGTCATCCCCAAGTGCCTTGCAGTCTCCTGAATCCAGCATGGTCTCCCAGCAGCAGGCCTTTTATCTCCTGCTCCTGGGAAGGGACACCCTCTCACCTGTCCCTTCTATCGCCCCTCAGATGTCCTCTGAGACATCTTCCCAGGTGGCCAGGGGTGGGGATAGCCTTCCCCTTCCCTCCAGGCAGCACTTAGCAATTCTACATCCTCTATTTACTCATGGTGGCCTCCTCCACTGGAAAGTTTTCAAGAGAGGGGATGGTGGTGTGTCCACCTCGGGCTCCTGACACAGCTCAAGGATTGGCCAGAGGGGTGTAGGTGAATCTTACTATGAGCTGGCTGATGGGTGACTGCATGCACACTCGTTGCTGAGTGGTTGTGTGGACAGATGCACAGGTGGACGAGTGGGCAGGTGGACACATGGGTGAGGAAAGGTGGATATTTGGGTGGTGGGCATTTGGATGGGTCAATTCCATATGGATGTTCAGGAGAGTAGGAATTCAGCTGAGAGGACATCCCCCAAGGACGGGGCAGTGCCCAGGACAGTGGGGGTTGCGGGGCAGACCCTCACCAGGATGTCCAGGCAGGCAGCCTTGAGGAGGGTGATCTGGTCGGCAATGGTGAGGGTGGTAAAACCGGGCAGCTGCTTGGCGAACTCCACAGTCTTAATGATGCACTTGGTGGAGAGTTCACTGAACTTGTCCCAGAGGTCAATGTCCAAAGACACACGCTGTTCTGAGCTGTTGTTCTGGGAGAGGGAGGAGAATGAGGGCCTCTTCAGTGGCACCCATGCTCAGCCTGGCTCCCACAGACCTGCCCTCCAGCCAGCCTCCACTTCCTGAGAGCTCCTTGGAGGCAGTGGCAGCAGAGGGGAGAAGGGAGATAAAGAGATCCGGCCAGGCTCCCAGCCAGGCATGAGGGGGAAAGCATAACAGAAAGGACGTCCTGCTGGGCACTCCCCACCTCCAAGTCCAGGAGGCACATACCGTAGTATATTTGCCCAGCTGGCAGAGGGCAGGGAAGGTTTCCTGGTGCGCTTTGCGCACCTTCTCGATGAGCTCCCCCACCTCTGGCGTCAAGGTGTAGCTCTCCGAGCACTCGGGCTTGGGCACCTCCTTCTTCTTCTTGTTTCGGTCATTTCTCACAGCTGTGGAGGGCATGGGGCAGCTTAGAGGTACCCTGCTGCAGCGGCCACCCCAGGTCTAGCACTTCCCACCACGCAGAGCTGCTGAGGTCACCCTGGCTGTCATGAGCACAGACATGTGACACACACTTGGGCAGGAAAGGCATCCCCACACACCCTAGCCCTAGTCTTGCCCCAAGGGCCCCATGACCACAGCTGTGACTCCCACCCAACACACACACCCCATAGCCAGCCAGTGATGCCTTGTCCTGTCATGCACCCCTGTCAGCCTGCACTCCAGGAGCAGGAGCAGGGCTGGAACCTACAGGACACATCTTCCTCTGTACCTTGCTTCCCTGTCATCCCCCAAGGACGTTCCTCGGCACCCAGGAACGTCCAGGCCTCCTGGCAGTCTCCCTGGGGATCCCTAGTACCAAATGGCTCAGAGTAGCTCCTTGAGCAGGTGGGGAGTAGTAGGGCTCCCCAGCCTCGGAGTTGGGGGCTAGGCGGGTGAATCTCTCGGCCCATTAGCCGGGGAGCTGACAAATCACCAGGGGCGCTGAGCCGCACACACCACTCGGCTTTAAAGAAGCGATGGGGTCGTTACCAGCCGATTATCCCAGACACACAATCACTCACAGGGCCGGTGGTGGTGGCTGCTGACGAGGGAGGAAGGGAGGGTGGGGGTGGGGGCCCAGGAAGGGGGCAGCAGGAGGGGGAGCTGGCATAATTTGGAGATCACTCATGTCGATTCTGCAAATTCAATAAAGTGCACGGGAGAGAAGGGAGAGGGAGAGGGAGAGTGGGGGGATAATTTGGGAAGAGAAAATTGCAGCTGTGACAAGACGTTTATCATTCGGAAGCTTTAATTCTATTGAAATGGCAGCTGCTCAGCTCCGGGGCACAGAGCAGCCGGGAGAAGGGAAGGAGGGAGAGACGGGTAGTTGTCAGTGGGAGGGACTGGGGTCCCCATACTGGTCCTTCAGCAGTGAAAAAGTGAAGAGAGTGGAAGGCGGCCAGAGGGAGGAGGAGGTGACAACCCTTCAGTGAAGGTCCCAGGCTTGCAGGTCCTAAGTTGTCACCCACTCTACAGCAGGAAGCACCACTTCCTGAGCTCAAAACCACTCACGCCCAGCCTCCTGAGGCAGGAGGTGGCGGGATACTCCAGGTTCCTAGTGCATCAGTCAGAACCATCTCTTCCCCTAACCGGCCCCCACTTCCCTCCTCACTACCTTCCCCACAAAGGGCTAGGGGGTCCTGCGGCCCCCTCCCCCACTTCATCCCCCAAGGCTCAAGCTCCATAGCAACGGCCACGCAGACAAGGAGGCGTCTGTCAGCGTCATTTATCTCTGACATCATCAATCACCGGTCACCACGGCAACACTCATGATTCAACACAAGAGGGTCTCCCTGTCCAGCCTACCCCTCCCTCCCTCCATTGGGCCTCAGCTGAGCCCAAACTGGAAACCCCTGTTCCTCTGGGATCTGAGAGGCTCTAATTCTCTTCCAACTCCAGGTCCCAGGCTTACCTAGACAATGGCTTCAGATCCTTGTGCCAGCTCCCACTCCATACAGAAATACCAACCTAGCACCTCCCAGAGTTCGGCCCCTCCCAAAGATGCATAATCAGGTATGCCTCCGAGCCCCACCCTAACACCAAGCAGGGACTAGAAGAAAGCCATCCTGGGAGCAGATACACATGCACGCAGATACAAATACCATAGCCAGACGTGCAAATGGAATGGTTATATGCACACTGGGCTTGAGCGCTGACCCGCACTTGGACACACAGCCAACTGGCATTACAGACAGGCCCTTGCAGCTAAACACAGACCATCCTTAACCACAAGCCTGCATGCCATAGCATGCATGTTGACGCATGTGCACACACATCCCCACAGCCCTGCTCCCCTGGCCTTCAGGAGCACCTTGGCCCCACCTGAGGTGGGGCTTGGCCTCTGGCCCTGTGGCACTCACACTCCTTGGACATGCCCACTTCGAAGCACTTCTGCAGCCGGCAGTACTGGCAGCGGTTCCGGGTCACCTTGTTGATGATGCAGTTCTTGTCCCGGTGACACGTGTACACCATGTTCTTCTGGATACTGCGGCGGAAGAAGCCCTGGGTATGGAGGGCAGGGAGTCAGGTCATCCACACCCTCAGTGGGAGCAGTGCCCAGCCTGGAGTCTTAACCTGGGGAAGAGTGCCAGCAGGTGCTGTCCCCAAGCCTTTGCCCATCACCTTCTTGAGCAGGCCAGAAAAGGCGGGCAGATGATTCACCTAGGAGACTCCTCAGGAGAATCCCAGGACCCGCCTGAAATCCTGCAGCATGGACAGGAGCCTTCTCTCAACCTACATCCACATAAACAACTCCTCCCTTTAGGGGACAGGACCTCAAGGCTGCTGATGAGTCAGGAATAGAACACATGGGGCTGGATAGGAGAGAGGCAGAGATTTGGAACCCACAGCCCGGCACTCAGAACACAGGAAGAGATGAGACGCAGGAAGAAGCCAAGGAGGTGACGAGAGAAGCACACACTCATCATCACAGACTCAGACATACGTTCACTAACCAGAGACGTGCACGAGCCGATTACAGAGAGATCCAGACTGTCGGGAGCTCCACACACATTCACCCAGATAGACAGACAGACAGACAGACAGGCTAGGTAGGAATAAGCCAGGAACAATCAGACAGGACAAGAAGACACACACAGTCTGAGGCCTGTGCTTTGCTGTTGACCTGAGTCTTATACCTGGGGAGGGCTACTCTAGGATGTGACCCAGAGTCACACAGCCCTGAAGCTGTGCAGTTTGTAAGCCCTATCGCTGAAGAAAGAACCCAGTACGGAGACTTAAAACAAAGGGAGAGGAGGGGGAGACTCTAGGCCCAGAGCTGCTGGGAAGGTACAGCTATATCTGTACCTGGAGTCTAAGATGAGGGTGGGACCAGCCAGCCAGCCAGCCATGGGGAGCCCACAGCCTGGGTGCCTGAAGGGGAGGCCAAGGCAGGGTGCCTGCTCCCGAATGCCTTCTGCTTGGCTGCCATGGTGAGGTTCAGGCAGGGCCGCCGGGGGCAGGCCTCCTGGGTCCCCAGCCAAGAGCCAGTCGGCAGCCAGCTCACCATGGCAACCTGGGCAGCGGTGGCAGAGCAATGTTCGCCCTGCCAGCAGGAGGATGGAGACAGGGAAGGCAGCTCGGGCAGGACAGGACCTCTGGTCATCAAGGAGGAAGCTCTACTGCAGGTGTCCCTCCTCCACTGCAGCTGCTAAGTCCCAAGAGCAACGTCTTCAGGGACATCTCATTTATCTAATCAAGACTGCCCTTCCCCATGACTCCCTCAGCTCACCTTGCAGCCTTCACAGGCGCTGACCCCATAGTGGTAGCCTGAGGATTTGTCTTGACAGACAAAGCAAGGCTTGTAGATGCGAGGCAGAGGGGGTGGTGAGGGAGGGCTGGGCACTATCTCTTCGGAACTGCTGCTCTGGGTCTCGATGGCTAGGAGAGAAAACAGGAGAAAGCAGTTAGAGACCGAGGCCACCGTCCTGAATACCTTGCCCCACCATGCCTCCTGGTCCCATCCAGGAGCCTATGCCAGCCCCACCACTGCAGCAGGATTCGAAGTCTGGGGCAGGAGCAGTCTCAGGAAAGCTGGCACTCCCAGCCTTCCCCTGGGGAAGGAGGGGACATCTCCAATCTCCCCCATCACTCCTAACTACTTTTCCAGGACCCACCTTCAACACCAGAAAGATCAGATTATAAACCATTAGATTTGTGTATGAGTGGCTGTGCTTGGGGGGTGGGGAGCAGGAGCCAGCCAGGTTCCAAAGCTGGGGTCCCCAGGCATCTTGGCTTGGTCTCCCCAGAGGTAGGAAGGAGTTAAGGCTTGATGAGGGAGGGAGGGAAGAGGACACAAGCTAGGGGCAGAGGAAACTGGGGTCAACAGGATATTCAAAGCCGGCCACTCCCTCAGCCCCCTCTACTTCCGCTCCCCCCTTCACCCCTTCTGCCAGCAACCACAGCCCCTCCTCCACCCAAACAATCCCCTGGCCAGGGAATCAAGGCAGGGTGTGCAAAGAAGAATCACAAATATTGGGATAGAGCAAGCTGGGCCTCTTTGAGATAGTTAGGGAGATCCCTTGAAGACAGGGAGGAAAAGAGTCCCTATGGCCCCAGGAACCCATCACTCTGGGTACCCGATGTCTGGGGGGAAGCAGCATGACAAAGGGGGTCTGTTCCCATCAATGCTCTGTCTGTCTGGCCTCAATACTATGTCCGGGTTACTACCCCCCTCTCCTGTTATTCAGCTCTAAGAGGGCAGCCAGGAGGGGTGACCCATCTAGCATGGGCAACCCCCACTGGCCAAATCTCCCCAGTACCTGGCTCCATGCCCATCACCACAGGCAGAACATGGCTGGCCTGGGTGGGGGATGTCTATGTCCAGAGCCTGGGCAACTGGGGGTGTAGTATGCTAGGTAAGAACTACAACAAGGCAATTCCAGATCCCCAAGGGGCCATCAGCATTCTCCTGAGGCCTGCCACATCCACTTCTTCAGGGCCAAAGATGAGTGAGGATGCTTCCCTGGGGAAATAGATCTCTGCTTCTGCACACACTACAACCTAGCCCTACCTACACTCTAGCACACGAGACACTGACATTTAAAGGTACTCCCAGCTACTGGTCCAAGCACCCTACAGACATGAGTCCTGTGGCCTCAAAGTCCAGGAATAGAGAAAGGAAGCATGGGGCCAAGGGGGCTGCTGCACCCTGCCCCCTCACCTGCAAACATACCAAGGGATGCCAGGCAGTTGATGACAGGGAACCAGGCCAACAACCTTAGCAGGCTTTCCTGGTTCTTAGTAAGGCCTGGGCACCACTTCGCTGGTCAGCATAGCTGACCATTACTGCTGTAGCCCCATGTTCCTTTCCCTGCCCAGAGAGCAACCTGCAGTAAAGAAACTACCTATGCCTACACCCCCAGCCTTCTGCTCTTCACCCCAACACCAAACTGTCCTGGCCTAGTTCCCCCCCCATCTCATTCTCCCCAAGCCAGACAAGCAAATCAGACAGGCAGGGAGGCCTAAGAACAGCTGCTGGGGGGGGGGGTGTCGGGATGGGGGGCCTGGGTGAGGCCAGGAGGCAGAAGGGTGAGCAACAAAGGAGCCCTTTGTTGTGCTAACTTTTTCCAAGATGTAAAAGCAGTAACAATAGACAATCCAGACTGGGGGGGGGGCATCAAGGACAAGGAGGTGGGGGTGCTGTGGCCTAGAATCCTGGTCAGCATTCCAACAGGCAGGGGAAGAAAGCTTTGACCTCCCCCCCCTTCTAACCCACTCTTTGCCCTAAGCCTGCCCTCTAAAATGAACCAGACTATTGGAGGAGAGGACTGGGGGAGCTTTGGGGTACAGATAGGAAAGGGAAGCAGAGGAAGACACAGAGATGAAGAGCAGCCAGTCAGGGACAGACCAAAGGGGCAAAGGCCCATAGAAATTTGGAGCTAGGGCAAAGTCCAGGGGTTGTTTATGGAGCTGAAAGAATGTGCTTTTTACAATTTTTTGGCAGGATGGGGGACATGACCCAAGGCTGGGACTGCAGTTTGGGTTGGGTGAAGCCTCCTTTCAGCGGTCCCACAGCAGCTTGGCTAGCTACCTTTTAGGGCGCAACACTGGCTGCACCCCTACTCCAACATATCCCCACCTGTCAACTCAGATAACCCAGCTCAAGGGTTCCTACTCTGCCCTTTGAACTCAGAACCTGGAGCACAATCCCCACCTCCCCAGGCTTCCAACCTGCAAGGTAGGAGGGCGAAGGCAGAGGTGTGGGGATTCCAAGCTGTCTGCCTCTGCACGAGTTAGAACACAGCTATAATTCTGCACACAGGGGGGAGAGGGTAAGATACCACCCAGGAGGGACTGCCCCGGCCCCTCCCAGCAGGCTTCCCTCCCCAGAGGCCCCAGCCCACAAATCTCTCTTCTTCCTGCACCAGGACTCAAACTGAAGAAGGACCACACCTTCTCAGCTCAAAGTTCCAGCGCCCAGCAGAGGGCTGGAACCGGCCCAGGAAGCCCAGCGTCCCCTCCTGCTGCCGCTGCCAGGGTGCCCCTCCCCAATTCCCCTCCTGGGCGGGCGTGCTGAACACTCCAGAGTCCACACGCCCCAGAGCCGTTCGCAGGCTCGCGCAAGGGGCCGGTTTCCTGGAGGAGATCAGCAGGAAATCAGCCGGGCCCCTGGCCAGCGGCTCCCCTCCCAATCCAGCTGGCGCCCTCTCCTCCACAGCTCCCTTCACAGCCCCTGGGGAGAACTGGGGAGGGGGCGCAGGACCCTCTGTCTACCGCGCCCTTCCTACTTCGGGGGAGAGGGTGGGGGTGGCTGAGTGTAGCACGGCTGGCCGGCCAGCCAGGGAAAGAAAGCCCTGAACCCGGCGGGCCGCTCGATAAGCATCTCTCCCCTCCCCCACTACGGGCATCCACGTGCTTCACATTCTTGGACGTCTGGGAGCGGGTGGAGGCGTGAGCTGCGGAGATTGGTGGGGGACAGATGGGGAGCCACATCCTGTGCACCCCTTGTCCTCTAGTGCACCGAAATGGGGGCTGTGGAGGGGGAGGCAAGGTCTCCAAGGCCCTGCAGGATACAGCAGGTCTCCTCCCACAGCCAACCTGCTCTTTTCCACCCTTGGTGGAGCCAAAGGGGAGTGGAGAATTCTCCAGGAGGGTGCTGGAAAATGACTCCAGTCCCCGGAGGGCATCAATACACCAAGGGGTGATATTGGTCCTATGCATTCTAGATGGCTCTAGTGGCCACCCTGACTCCAAGTCCTTCCTGTGTGCTATGGAGCAAACTCATACCCCATGGCTGCCATATACACACCTCCATGCTGACTAGGGGAACTGGAGCCCAGGCCACTAACTCTACCCCACCCCAGGCTGAGTATGAAGCAGGTCTCCACTTCCTCATGCCCAGTGGTTGGGGGAAGCAGGCTCACCAAATTGGCCACATGCAGGACTCTGCAATCCTCTTCCCTTCTAGTTCTGGGCCAGGAAGAGCTGAGCTGTCCCCATGGGCTAAGGGAGAGACAGGGGTTGAAGCCCAAGGGCTCAGATTCCAGCTTTCCCCAGTGCTCTAGAGAAGGCTGTGGAGGGGTAGGCCTGGCAGCCCTGACCCAATTATCTCTGTGGAGGTTGTGCATGTGAAGAGCGGGCTTTTTCCTCCATTGCTGGGATAATGGAAAGGGTTCTAATGTCATCTCTTTTTCCAAAGCCCAGGATCATTCACCCCTCCCTCCTTAGTCTGCAGCCTCACAGCTGATTCAGCCCCAGAGGCAAAGGTCAGGGGGCAGGACAATGGGAAAGGATGGTGTAGAGGTGTCTCTGGCAGGGCAGAGTGGGCTGTCTGTCCACCTCAAGTCTCTTCCTGAAGCAAAGGGGCTGCGGGTGGATAAGTCCTTTGCCCTTCATCCTTTTCCAACCTGCCAGACCCCAGAGACCCACTCCACCCCTCCTCCCTAGGAGGCAGGAGGGTGGCAGCAGGTCTGGGAAGGTGGGAGAACCTCCTGGGAAGAGTTGAGCACAGAGCTAGATAGGGTAAGAAATCTGAGTCACCTAACAATAACCCCCAAGTGCCTGTTCTTGCCCACCCAGTGTACATAACAACACAGATGGGCATGAACACACACAGGTGTGCACCCCGGTGAACACAAAACTCCTCCCTCTCCACCCTAAACCTGACTAGAGAAGGCACTCAGCTGCCAGGACATCAGGGTTCTCATCAGTGCCCCTCTTAGAGACAGCACAAAACCTAGCCCTATTTCCTAGACTAACAAAAGGATTTGGTGGCCAGTGGGGTTAGGAGAGAATGATATATTCCTCATTTCCAGAACAGCCCCAGACCCACAGAAACTCAGCCCAGATTAGGACCAGGGAGGAGGATTATTCCCAACAGAGCAGCCTCTTCCATTCCTGGAGAAAGAATCCTTTAGGATGCCAGCCAGTGTCTGGGGCCAAGACACCCCCAGATGAATCAGGTGCCCCTGCCTAAGATATAAGGGTTGGTCAGGACAGTAGACCAGGATCTGGTGAAGTTGCCCCTTTCTGCCACACCCCACTGACAACACCAAAGACAGGGAGCACTCCCCTGACACCCACTCTAATGACACCAGAGCAGGGACTGGGGGCAGCAGATGTGCACAGGAGGGGGCTCTCCTCCAGGCTTTGGCAGGGGTGGGATCTGGGGCGATAGCCCCTCCCCCTGGGATCAGACAAGCCCACAGGAGCACCTTTACCCCACCCTCCAGCCTGCTGGTAAACTATGGGATTCCACACAAGAAGATATAAACTGGGGGGCAAGAAGCTAGGCTTCAAGTCGCCTGGAAGAAGTGCAGGAGAGGTGAATGAACATTTACTTGAAAGGAGGAACCCTCAAAGTTCCTCAGCCCTATTATAACAGAAACAGCGCCTAGGGTTACTGGGGACAATTGTGCAGCAAGGGCACTCGAGTGGAAGTGAGATAAGGGAAGGTGAGGAGCAGAGACAAGACCCCTACCGCGCCCAGGACTGCATCCCCGGAGAGGAATGGAAGCCCCACCGCCACCCCCACCTTCTACAATAGCAGAGCGGAGGCGGGTACATACAGTGGTTTGAGCCATTCCAAAGCGGAGTCCGGAGCGGAGTGGAGTAGGGACCCGGGGCGGGGAGCCCCTTCTCCGGGAGCAAACAGGCCCGGTTCTGGTTATAAAAATCCACCACTAGGAAGGGGCTAGGGGTGGGGGCAAGCCCCCCCACTTCCACACTCTCATACATCTTGCCCCTCGAAAACAAGAGGTCCAGGTGGGGAAGTCCTGCGCGCTGCCCCCTCACTCAGCCGGCCGCGCCATCCGAGCAGAGGCCGGGGACAAGGAATACGTCCCCTCGCCTCGACTGGTGACCCGGGCAACGGGACGCCCTTGTCCTTAAGTGCCAACGTCTAAGTCCGCGGGTCTCTCCACCAGTCCCAGGTGAAAAGCGGGAAGTTGCGTGTGCAGACAGGGGTCCCTCGGTGCTCCCAGAGAACGCTAGGCGGAGGCCCGGGAACTCGGCGGCTTCACCTCGAGGGGGCTCCCGTCTCAAGTCTCCCGTGTCCAGGGAAGAGTCCGGCTGCTCCCCAAGTCCGCAGGCGAGAGGCGGGATTGGTCGGGGCGGGGGGTCTCCAAGCACTTCCTCTAGCGCTCCGGGACTCCCGGGCTTCTCCGGGGCGAGGATTCCGGGTGGGGGTGGGAACCCCGCGCGGCCCCGCCTCCGCCTGGCCGGGGCTGCGGGCCGCTAGCTGGGTCTCCGGTGTGCGCGCCGCGCCCCCCCCCCCCCCTGGCCCGACAGCCCCCCTCCCTCCGATCCCACCCCCTCCCCGCCGCCCCGCCCCGCCCCGATCAGGCACCGCCCCTTGCTTAACCCTTTCGGGGCGGGTCTGACTGCGGCTGGCGAAACGCAGGGAGGCGAGTGGAGAGCGAGTGGGGAGATCCTCGGAGGGGAAGGAAGAGAAAAACGCACCAAAGGAGGAGTACGCCGAGTACAGACGGAGGCAGGGTACGGGGAAAGGAGGGGTGCGGGCGGAAGAAGGGCGGGCGTCTCACCCATCCCAGTTCCGGCTCCCAGCCTCCCCCGAGCTTTGGTCAATCCCCGGGCAGGCGCTGCCCAGGCAGGGGAGGTGGGGTGGTCCCGGTGTCCTTTCCTTAACACACACCCCCACCCAGCCCCGGCCTCATTTGCCTAATGCAATGCGGCTGAACTCTCGCTGAACTCGCCTGGCGGCGCCTCACCTCCAACTGACCCACCCACCGCTGCCCGTGACATCACCCGCTCGCCAGCCCGCCCGCAGGGTTCGCCCGCCGGTCCCCTGCCCGGGCCCGACAGAGCCAGCTCTCCCAGACACGCGGAAAACGGCCGAAGGCGGGGCTGGGCCAGGGTGCTTGTGGCCAAGCCTTAGAGCCGCAAACGCAGCGTGCCGGGTGTCCCGGTTGTGGGTTGTGACATTGTGCAGCTTGGGTACTGTGTCTGAATGAGACACCCGGCTTGTGTCACTGTCTGTGACATCATGTGGGACTCGGGCTACCAGCCCGCCTGCCGGAACCGACAGGGCAGCGGGAGTGCTTTTGGCACAAACACAAGTAGAGGGGGGTTCTCCTCCCAACTCTGCGCGCTTCCGGTGAGCAAAGCCCCGCCCAGGGTGTCTCCCAGCTAGAGAACCAGGATCCGCAGCCAGCCAAACGGTCCAGCCCTGGAGAGATAAAAGGAGGGTCTGGTGTCTTCCAGCTGACCACTTCCTCCCGGAAACCCTCAGGATGCCTAGGATGTCTCTTTCATTGAAAGAAAGGCCTTGGTTGGGTAGGTCCCTAGAAAGAGGGGATACCCCTGGAGGAGGGGTATCTTATTACCCTGCTCTGTAAAAGGAAGAGATGAATTTACGTAATACACAAGGTTATCCTTCTAGAAGCCAGGTGCTTTACATATTTGTCACTTAATTCTCACAGCAACTGCAAGAGGCTTTAAAAATAAACAGGTTGGGGGTATGGCTCAATGGCAGAGCATTTTCCTAGCTTGCATGAGACTGATTCGATCCCCATTACCACCAGAAAAAAAAAAGGACAGAAACTGAAGTCTCAGCAAGGCTAGGTGAGTTCTGCAAGATCGCACTACTGATGTAACAAGTAGAGATGCTAGTTTCTGCCACCAGAGCACATGCTCCCACTAAGCCAACTCAAGATGAACATGAACTGTATTTTGAGTGTCTTTGATAAAGTGGATATCCTGGAGACCTTCTGGAGTAACATCCACTAATATGTAATATAATATAATATATATATATATGGAAAGACAGACACGTGGTATTATGTCATAAGTATAGTGTGCTCCGAAAGAATTAATGAAGGTGTGTACAGCTTCTGAAAATTTGTTTTTTTCTGTTATTTTTGATAACATGTATTAAAATGCAATTTTTGAGAAAAAATTTTAAAAAAAAGAATTAATGAAGGTGACAAAGTCAGGGAAGAATTCAAAGCAGAGACCTGAAAAATGTAGAAATTCAGAAATCAGGGAAAGAGCAAGAAGGAGTACAGTTCCAATCAAAGAAAGAGCCTGTGCAAAGGTCCTAGAGATACAGAAGTTGATGAGTTCATTCAAGGAACTGACAGAAGACTAGGATGGATGCAAATAAAATTCAAGAGGAAAAAGAAGCATCAGACTAGGCTGGAAAGCAGGCTAAGACCAGACTATGTAGGCTTGTAGGTTTCAATAAAGTTTTGGATTTTATCCTAAATGCAAGAAGTCATAGAAAGGTTACAAGCAAAGAAGCAAGACCTGATTTATACAATGAAGAAGATATTCAGGGGCTGGGATGTAGCTTAGTGGCAAAGCGTCTGCTTGCATTTGCAAAGGCCTGGGTTCGACCCCCAGTTCCAAAAAAGACACACACACACACACACAAAGAAACCCACCAAAGAAGATATTCGTACTGTGTAAAGAATGGATTAAAGGGGGGCTGAGAATATAGCTCAGTTGGTAGAATGCTTGCCTAGCATGCACAAGGCCCTGCAGGGGCATCACCAAAAAGAATCAATTAAAGGATGGCAAGAATGACCACTTGGAAGCTGCTGCAGAAGTCTAGGCTAAAGGAAAAGGTAGCTTAGCCTAGGAAAGTGGCAGTGGTGAGGGCCAGAGAAAGGCAAATGCACAAGATATTTTAAAGGAAGAACCAATGGGGGATGTGGGAAAGGTGGTATCTGGTATAGCTTATACAACAGTAAAGTTCCTGAGACAAACTTAGAGAAGTCCTCCTGCCTAGTGGGCAGATAGACAGGTGTGGGTCAAGGCTGCAGAAGGAATACTGGGGGCTGGATAGGTATGCAAGTCTTGGCAGTGAATGAGGCTGCTGGAGAAGAGGACAGAGTACTTCTGTGCCCTTGGTATCTTTCCGCCCAATGATGTAGCTCTTTGGCAACAGATATGTACTAGGCTGTATGCTCACAGCTGCAAAGTGGTAAGTGACCTAAGACTGTCCCTTGTGGTCAGGGCAAGATCTCCCAAATGATTATAGCTCACTGTAGGAAAGAGAGAAGTAACTGGTAAAGAGATGAATGTTGTAAGAAAAAAGAAAAAGAAAAAAAAAGGAGCCACAGGCTTTCAAAGGAGGGAGGGTGAGGGTGGCAAGGAAAGGGGAACATCTGTGAAGATTTTGGGGAAAAGGCAGCATTCAAGATGTTCCTTGAAGCCAGGCACGGTGGCGCACGCCTGTAATCCCAGCACTTTGAGAGGCTGAGACAGGAGAATCATGGGTTCAAAGCCAGCCTCAGCAACTGCAAAGCACTAAGCAACTCAGTGAGTCCCTGTCTCTACATAAAACACAAAAATAGGGCTGGGGATGTGGCTCAGTGGTCGAGTACCCCTGAGTTCAATCCCCAGTACCAAAAAAAGAAAAAATGTTCCTTGAAGGATGGATAGGATTTCCAGAGCAAGAGAAGAAAAGCTGGGGTGAGATGACTGTTTTGAGCTACTGCAAGGTCATGCATCAGGTCAAGGCAGAACACAGCATCCTGGGGCAGTAGAAGAGGAGAAAAGGCAGGCTCTGGCCAGCAGCAGGGTGTAGAGGCCTGGACCCCATCCTCCTTAGCTTCTTCCTCCCAGCTCCAGCTCCTCCAGGGCTTTGTGCTTAGCAAGCGCATGGCAAAAGTGGGCTGAACCCGCTTCCACTGTGCCCAGCGGTGTGTCCTCTTCCCTCCTGTTCCCAGCTTCAACTAAAGGAGTCATCAAACAGATCATGAGGCCTCGTGCCAGGCCTGAATACAGGGTGGCCATCCCCCAAGACAGGGCTCCACCCTGCTCCTTATCACTGTTCTTGCAAGGTATTTGAAACTCACTGAGGCTATCACCAGTAAGTAGGTCATTGTGGCCTCATAGCAACTAGTCTAGCCAGGGACAAACTAGGAGTCTTTCTTCAAAAAGGACAAAACAGACTCAGAGAGAGGTTATGTGACCTGCCCAAGGCCACACAGGAAGAGCTGTATTTTAGGACTTCTGCCCTTGGGGGAAGATAAGGGTAGAGGGGTGTCAGGTCCCCTTAAGGAAGGGGAAGACCTCTATTTGATACAGCCAGAGCTGAGAGGCCTCCATTCTATCCTGGCCATGGAGGGAGAAGAAGGTACCACCCCAACATGTCTTGGAGAAGGTACAGCTTCCTCTTTCCACAGATACTACCACTCACAGAGCTGTCAGGTCCTGTACTAGCACATCCACATGGGCATACATCCCTTGGCATGAGGTGGACACAATGCCTAAGAACCTGACTCCATGAAGGGATCCTGCCCTGAGGGAGTCTGTGCTTTATCCATGCTGGAAGATAAAATGTGAAGGATACCGTTTTCATTTAAACAACAACACACACACACACACCCACACACACACACCCAACCCCACCCCCAAAGGGCTCTCAGCTGACTGCATTTTAGACCCCCATTACTAAGCAGCACTCTCTCCCCCTGGGCTGGAAGTGGGAAGAAAGGAAGGAGGATACACAGACTACAAAGGAGAGGAAGTGGAAGATGAGGATGGCATAACCCCCTCCTCTGTGTCTCAGGTCCAGGCTCACCCAGACCCTGGAGCCATTCCCTAGCCTCTCAATACACAGCAAATTCCTGGATGGAAAATCTGGAGCCACTCTTTCAGGCTCCTATCCCTGGGTCCTCTGTTGATTGCTTTGAACTTCCCTGCACCCACCTCACAAATTGAAACAAAATAAGAATAATAGGAACTGTGGCTTTTACATGCTGTTCCTTCAGTGTCTGTCTGAAGATGGGGGGAGGGTACCCGCTGAGCTCTGCAAACTTGTGGGCTGCAGCGGGCAGATTCGAGGTGGAGATGGGTGTGAAGAGATTGTAGCCACAACTTCCAGGACAGGATGAAGATCTGGCCTAGGCCTCTTATCTCTCCCTTCCTCCAGCCTTCAGGATCCAAAACTGAGAAGCAAGGGTGTGGCTTGGTGCCTTCCTTGCGCCCCCTGGGGGCGGGGGTGTGGGGGAGGCAGGAGATCCTAAAGCAGAGACAGGGCCTTAGCAACTGGACAGTAGGAGGGAGTGTCAACATTGGCACAGAATTCCCTCCAGGCTCTGGACACCCGGAAGTTCTCCCACAGCCCCCCACACCTGCCTATTTGGGTGGGTGGTGGGAAACAGCCCAGCTTTATAGTCCTCCAGACTGGGCCATACCTTACTTAACAGTCTTGTTTTCTCTTGAGTAAATGAGGCTAAGGTCCCTCTCCCAAGATTGTAGGGATTAAGCTTTGTAAAACCCAGATAAAATTCCTGACCCACAGCAGGTACTCCCTAGCCTCCCTTTCTCTCCAACTCCCACCTACAAACAACCTAGGTCCATTGGCCCAGGGTCATGTGCCACACACAGCTGAATACAACACCTTGATGATCTTGCCTAACTCAGTCCTCTGAGGTAGGTTCTGGTAATATCCCTGTTTTATAAATGAGGAAACATGCTCTGAGAGGGAATCACACATAGTCAGTGGCACAGATGTCCAAGTTTTAACCGGGAAGCTCCAATGCCCACTCCATAGCTCCCAGTCAGACCCCATGGCCCATGGAGTTCCCAGGGTGAACAACAAAAAAGATTAGTTCTCCCTTTCAGCTGAGCAGAGCCATGACACAAGCATCAGAGAAATCGTCTCTTCCCATACACAACAGTCTGAGGATTACTTCCCCTGTAAGCATACATGCTATGCCATAAATCATGTCCCACCCCAGTCCTGGCACACAAATAAGCTAGCTGACATCCCTTCTCCAGCTCTGGATTTTATTCTCCCGAAACACACTCAACTCTGGAATCCTCTCACCAAATACACACAAGCCATTAATCCCCTTCTCAACACACAAATCAACCTTGACCTCCCACCCCTAAAACACACAACCTTGACCCTCCATAATACACACAGCATCCCAAACCTCCACAGTAAACACCAGTCCTCTGAGGCCAAGCACAAAGGGGAGAGGGAGGTCTCATATTTTCTTGGGGGCCTCTCACCCTGGCTCCCTGGGAGGATGCAGCAGGCATCAGAGCAATGCCCACAGTGACCCAGAGAGGATGTCTGTCTTTCCACAGGCCACTTGGTCTCTGAAGGACACACCCAGGACACCTGAGGTCCTACCTCCACCCCACCTGGGTAGAGAGCTGAGAGGGGTTAGAGGAACCATCCATCACAACACCTTTGCTTGGTGGGGTACAAGAAGAAGGAGGCTCATCAGTGAGATTTCCTACAAAAAGAATGGCAGAGGACCAGAGCATATCATTGTTCCCTGCAGGAATGGAAGACCACCAATCCCACCTCTCCCAGAACTGCCTGATCCCCATTGCCAGCCTCAAGGGGCAAGCTAAGCTGCCTCCACCTCCAAGGCAGGCATGTGACATTTTTATCAGTCCTGCTTTCCTACCCAGAGCTGAAGAGCTCTGATCACCAGGCTCCTCCACCCATGTAGTAGAAGGAAAGAGTTGCCTTCAGACCCAAAGCATGCTTCTGGTCTCAGAAAAGGAAGCTCAGAAGCTCAGAAGCTGGGGGTCTGGGTAGGAAGAGAAATTGTTGTTGTTTATTAGGAGTGGGGGAGGAGCTGGGAAACAGGCTCACAGAGGAGGGGACAGGAAGAGGGCATTGCTTAACCTGGGTGGGGAAAACCAAAGAAGGCCACATTTGCCCGAAATATGGGTACCCCACCCTGGGGTAGAAGGTTACCAGGGTAGGAATCCCTCTCCACCCACCTCTAAGAAAGAGGAAGGAGCTTGCAACATTCAGGGGAGGGCTAAGCATTTGCTCTGTCTGGCACAGAATGGGCAAGGACAGGGGCCAGGTCCCAGCCACCACTTTCAGCCCTCCAGTGAGTCTAGGTCCTAGGTAGGACTGTGTTCCCATCACCTGGGGAAGGAAAAGCTATCCACAGGCACCAAGTTGCAAGACCCTACTCCTCAAAAATCCCACCATGAGGGGCTGGCGTTGTGCCTCAGTGGTACAGCACTTGCCTAGCATGTATGAGGCACTTGGTTCGATTCTCAGCACCACATATAAATAAATTAATTAATTAATTAATTAAAGGTATTGTGTCCATCCACAACTAAAAAAGTTTTTTTAAAAAATCCCACCATGACAAGCAGAAGATGTTCTTCCAGCTCCAGTGACCTGAGATTGGACTGTTAATCCTGCTCCCTTCAAATGCAATAAATAATATACACAGATGCACCCACCCAATCCCCAGCAACCCTGAATCCTAGGCTGTCCTTCCCCCAACACCAACATAAACTAAAAGACCAGATGAGAATCAGGATTCCCAGACTCCATCTGCCTCACCCTCCTATGTGAGGTGGAGAAGACAGCGATCAGCAACAGAAGGTTTCAGAAAGGGTTAGCAAAAGAAACTGAGGCAGCGCCTGTCTGTCCCCTAGCCCCAGGGCACAAAGTATAGGCAAGGTTAAAGAGCACAGATCTAGAGTCTCTGCTCCTGGTGGCTGGTGGGGCCTGGAAGGAGGGGGCTGTGATGGAGCCAGAGGAGGCGATCCAGGAAGCAGTGGTGGCAGTGGGCAGACAGCCAGTGCGGGCAGTGAGGCGCCCAGCCAGGGCCTGCCCCAGGGACAAAGAGACTCCCTGGCTCCGGGGAGAGTGCTGCCCCCACATTGAGAAGGGGACACTGACCCAGCCCAGCCAGGCACACAGGGCAGTGGTGCCAGGCAGCTTGCCAGTAGCTGTGGGAGGGGCAGTGGGTACCCAGGGCAGGGTGTTCAGTCCCTGACAGCCAGGAGAGGTGGGACACATTTCCCAGGTCAGCAGCTGACCAGCCAGCCAGCCAGCCGTCCATGGCCTGTTCTGCTGCTTCCACCCCCTCCTGCCCCAGGCCAGGCCCAGCTCCCTCCTCCCCAGCCCTGGCCTGGCGCCCAGCTGGGCCCTGGGGGCCAGAGTTACTGTAAGCGGCCTGGCAGGCCTCAGGCCTGGACTCTGCCAGCTGGCCATAGCTGCCGCCACCTCCCACTACCTGGCTTGGCCAGCCAGGGAGAGTACTGAGACCCCCACCCGGCCAATGGGTGACCATCACGGCAAAGGGTGGAGGCAGAAAACACAGGCCCTGCCAAGACCATGCATATGTCTAAGCCAGAGTCCAAGCCCAGCGCCCTCTCCTGGGATACTTAACCCTATCCACCAGGCTCAACCACTGGTCCCTCTCTCACTCTCCCCACAAAAAGAGGAGCTAGTGGGGGTGGTAGTTGGGTAGAGCAGAGGGTTCTAGCTACCTGCCCTTACTTCTTAGAAGTTCTTTCCCTCAGAATACTGGGTGGGAGCATGTAGGTGAGGGGCAGTTCTCTCTAGCTCTCCATAGAGCTGCCATTTCTACCAAATGTTGAGAGGTTTGTTTATCCACCTCCAGCCTCTGTGTCCAGTCCTTGGAGCTATTTATAAAGGCCCTCAATGGCACAGCACAGGAAAGGGGCACAAGAGATTCCACGGGGCTGGGAACAGCATGTTTCATCTCTCTGCCACCCCCAATGTCAAACACAGCAAACAAGCCTACAGTCAGTGGGACTTTCATCCTTGAGCCCCCCACCCACCCACAATAAGTCCCCCTGGTGTGGAGAAGACCTTGCCACTTATTGCACCCCTGGCAGAACAGATGTGCTAACAACCCAAGCCCTGAGCCTGCTGCCCTCCACAGCCCCCTCCCACAAAGCCTCCCCCAATACCCAGACTTACTGGCTGGGGATGGTGTGCTGTATCCGCTAACTGGAAGCTGGTGCTGGAGAGTGGTCAGAGGGCCTGGTGGGGACAGTCCACCCAGCATAGGTGGGAAGAAGAAGGCATAGGGAGGCACCGGGTACCCATTGAGGTGCCCACCCCCAGGTGTTGGGCAGGAGCTGCTGTTGCTGGCCATGCCAAGAGACCACAGTCAGAAAGGCAGGCAGACAGTCTGGCAGGGGGCTATGGCAGGCTTCAGGCTGCCCCTCCTCGGGGCATGGGGCCTGGGCCCAGAGGGGGTTTGGGTGGTCAGCCCACCCCCCTCTTCTGTCCTGGAGCTGCTGTCCAACGTCAACAAACCAATCTTAGCCTTCTGGAGCCCCCACCCTAGCTGGGGGCCAGGTGGGTTGGAAGATATTCCAAGAGTTTGTCCTTTGGTTAAGCAGTTCTATGAGCTGTCACTTTCCTAGGAAGATTCAGAGCTGGCCTTCAGGGCACCAAAAAGGATGCCACTCCTAGATGGGCCCCAGCTAGGCGGTTGGAGGGGCCATGTCCTGTGGTGCTGCAAAAGGAGAAAAGACAGGTGAGTGGGCACTGAAAAGGCACATGGGATTCCCCGTGGAGCTCCCTAACCTGGGCGGCCAGAGATTTTCCTGTGGCACCCAGCTGAGCAGACAGCTGGCACCATGCCTGGCTGGCAGAGCCAGCCTGGGAGCAGGGCCCAAGCTCTGCTGGGGGTGGCAGGATAGCACAGCCAGGCTGGGGAAATGGGGACATAGCCCAGAGTTATCAGAGGGCCTCTCACCCAGAATCCTCAGAGAAAAGGTCCACAGTGCCACCCCAAAATATCAGTGCAGCAGAGGCAGGCAGCTGGCTCTCCTTCCTCAATGTGGGTTACCTGAGGTCAAGATGCAAAGAACGTGTGCTTTCGGGGAGGAGGGAGGGAAAAGAAAGCCGCTTCCCTAAAGCATTGGCACTTCTCAGAAAAATGACTCCTAAGCCTAGGGGCCCCTCTTACACCACTTCCCACCCCAAATCCAAGTCCCAGCACCCCAGATGGGTTGGTCCCACAGGCCTGGGAACAAGGCCCATTGACATACACACAGACGGGAAAATGGAAATCAAGGACCCCTAGGTATCACTTCTAATGCCTAAGAGCATGGATGATCCAGGGAGGCAATATGTCAAGAGGGTGGAAAGTCTCCCACCTCCAGCAATGAAGGGGCAAGAAAGGTTGATCTCAAGCCAGGCATAGTGGCACAAGCCTGTAATCCCAGCACTTAGGGAGGCTGAGACAGGAGAATCGCGAGTTCAAAGCCAGCCTCAGCCATGGCGAGGCGCTAAGCAACTCAGTGAGACCCTGTCTCTACATAAAGCACAAAATAGGGCTGGGGATGTGGCTCAGTGGTTGAGTGCCCCTGAGTTCAATCTCCAGTACCAAAAAAAAAAAAAAAAAGAAAGGTTGATCTCAGTGTTCACCACACAATTTTGCCTACAGAAGCAACACTGAGGAATGGGGTGGGAGGTAAACCAAAGCTAAAAGGCCAAATGACCCCCTTAGCAGTTTGTACACAGATCCACACCCTGTTTCAACAGCTGGGACCAACGGATACTCATAGATAACACCAAGGGGTAGAGAGACAGTGATGAACCCAGAGATTCTATGACAGTGAGACAGGCAGCACAAAGCAGAGAAAAGAAAAAAAAAGAGAAACAGATCCACAACAGGGGATTGTGGCATGGATTATAAATAAAAATTTATAGGGGCTGGGGTTATGGCGCAGTGGTAGCGTGCTCGCCTAGCACGCGGGAGGCACTGGGTTCGATCCTCAGCACCACATAAAAATAAAATAAAGCTATTGTGTCCACCTACAACTAAAAAATAAATATTAAAAATAAATAAATAAAAATTTATATATATGAAATGTGTGTTTGTACATATATGTATGTGTATGTGTGTATATATGTAGAGAGAGAGGGTATGTGAATGTGTGTAAAAATAAAAGAGACGCAAAAAAAATCACAGCCAATCAAAACCACAAGAATCTCGGGCCAGTCTTGCTTCTTTCCCTTCCTCTCTCACCAGGTACTATCTCAAGAATAATACATGTATGCATATATTACAGGATGGCTATAATAAAGAAGACAGATAATAACAAGTATTGTTGAGGAGATGGAGAAACTGGAATCCTCATACAAGGCTGGTGGGAATGAAAATAGTACAGCTGCTTTGGAGAACAGTGTGGTAGTTCCTCAAAAGGTTAAACACAGGTAGCATATGACCCACCACGTCCATTCCTAGGTTTCTACTCAAGAGATATGATAATATAAATCCACAAAAACACTTGTACAGGGGCTGGGGCTGTAGCTCAGTGGTAGAGCGCTTGCCTAGCATGTGTGAGGCACTGGGTTCGATCCTCTACCACATATAAATAATAAATGAATAAAATAAAGATCCACCAACAACTAAAAAATATTTTTTAAAAAAAGACTTGTACATAAACGTTCAGAGCAGCATTGTTCATAATAGCCAAAAAGTAGAACCAACTCAAATATCCATCATCTGATGAATGGATAAATAAAATGACTATCCACAGGGGACTACTATTCTGCTAAAAAAAGAATTGAAGGGGGCTGGGATTGTGGCTCAGTGGTAAAGCACTTGCCTTGCATGCGTGAGGCACTGGGTTCAATCCTCAGCACCACATAAAAATAAATAAAAAAAAAGATATTGTGTCCATCTACAACTAAAAAAAATATATTAAAAAAAATAAAGAAAACAGCGCAGTGGCGCAAGCCTGTAATCCCAGCACTTAGGGAGACTGAGACAGGAGAATTGCGAGTTCAAAGCCAGCCTCAGCAGTGGCAAGGCGCTAAGCAACTCAGTGAGACCCTGTCTCTACATAAAACGCAAAATAGGGCTGGGGATGTGGCTCAGTGGTTGAGTGCCCCCGAGTTCAATCTCCAGTACCAAAAAAAAGAGAAAGAAATGAAGTACTGACACACACTACAAGCTGGGTAAACCTTGAAAACAATATGATGATTACAAAAGACTATCTATTGTATGATTCTATTTATATGAAATATCCAGCAGGAGCGACAAATCTATACAGGCAGAAAGTAGATTTGTGGTTATCAGGCACTGGGGTGTAGATATGAGAGAAATGGGAAGTAACTGCTGATGGGTACAGGGGCATTGTTTTGAGTGATAAAAATGCTATAAAAGTTCAGGGCTTGGTGGCACACACCTGTAATCCCAATGACTTGGGAGGCTGAGGCAGGAGGATCACAAGTTTGAGGATAGCATCAGCAACTTAGCATGACCCCATATCAAATATAAAACAAAAAGGGATGGGGATATAGTTCAGGAGTGAAGCACCCTTGGGTTCAATCCTCAGTACAAAAAAAAGAAAAAGAAAGAAAATGCTATAAAAGTGACTGTGGTGGCAGTTGCACAACCATGTGAATAAACTAGAACCATTGAATTATATACTTTAATGGGTGAATTTTATGGTTTGTGAATTACATCTCAATAAAGCTGTTAAAAGAAAAGAAACAGGGCTACAAAGACCCAAAACAAGAACTGACCCTTTCTAACACCCTCATTCTCACCCACTGAGCTCAGGATATACCAGGTTCCAAGCTCCAAGCCCCAGGCTCAAACCTAGAGATCAGAGGACGTGTACATGACCAGCATTTGGCTGGAGACCAGGCTTGGGATGGGGGATTTCCTGCCAAGGCCACTATAGAAGAGGCCAAGACTTCTGAGCCCAGCTGGGCCAGCCAGCCAGCCTGTGTCAGACTGAGGGAGAGACTAAGGGAGGGCACAGGTACTGGCTAAGAAGGAGGCAGCTGCCTCTGGAGTAAAATCTGGACTTTGTTAATGACCATGATTTTTACTGTTACTCATTATGACAAGCATAAGGACTCTCTCCATTGAGGTGCTCTCTTCCTTTCCCAGGCCCTGCTGATTCCCTCCCAGGCAGAGAGGGCTAAAGTCAGAGGAACAGGGGCCCCACCCACTGGATCAGCTGCCCCCCCTGCTCCCCACCCCCACTCCCATGGGGCCCCACACAAAGGGAACTTGAGCTGGGGGAGCCAGGCAAGGAAAGGAGGGGCTGGCTGAACCTCATCAATGTATACAGTTGGACCCTCACACACATACACCAAGGATTTGCAGAAACTCCCGCATACAGGTCTACAGAAAGCACGTGGGTGGGCAAGAGCATGCTTACAACCCAGCCTGTGTGCAGACATGCACGTGAGGAGAGGGAACCTGGAGATACCATCTCACACCTGGGCTCCACCATGTAGTGAACACAGTTCAGAATTTGCATGGGCCCTGTACACACTCCCAGAAGACACACAACCGCAGTCCCACAGTTTCCCAAAGTGCATATTCCCTGGCCCTCACAAGCCAGGTTGGCCATTCTATCTACCTCTCTGCCAGGAAATGCTCCAAGGTTCTCCCTATGAGCCGAGCACATGTACATCGCCTCCCCAATGCACACCAGAATCCACTCCACGCTTAAATGGATTCACATCCAGAGGCCTGCCTCACCTCTAGGGAGCAGCTGACCCAAAGTGAGGCCTCCTGAGCCAAGGCTGAGGCCCAGAAAGCCATTCACTACAGACCCCAGGTTTTGGGGGTTTGGGAGAACCCAGCCTGGACTGTTTGGAGCCCAGCCAGGCACTTTCTGGAGCTCAGCCTTGCTCCCAGAAAAGAAGTAACTACAGCCACCTTAGAATGAACACCTCAACTCTGACCCTGAGGAGTTTGAAAGTGGACCAGATTTCAATGTCCCCCTCCAGACACACACCCCAGGGACAGGCTGAAAGTCCTTCCCTGCCCCCTACCAGAACCTCCAATAGCCTAAACCAGCTCAGCCTGCAGCAAACTTCAGTGCAAAGCTGCTCAGCTACCTGGGGAAGAAGGATCCTGAGCCAAGAGAGGGGCAAAGGTCACAGAAATGGGCCAACGGCCAGGCTGACCAAGGAACAGGGATGGGCAAGGACAGGGATGATGGCGGATGGGACTGAAAGGGCATAGGCCTTGCCTCAGAAGTCCCTTAGGAGCCATGACCCTCATGGAGAGGCCTGGGCCTCAGCACCCTGTACACAGGGGTAGAGAAGGCCCCATTAGAGAATCGAAACCAGCACCAAAGAAAGGGAAAACAAACTACCCACATCCAACCCCCACCCTATGCCAGCCACCTCCACTGCCCACGACACCCTCTCTCAAGAGAGAGAAAACCACAGGCCCACACCTCCAATATACTGAGCCCAGCAGAAAAGGATGGAGGCTAGAATGCCAATCACTAGCCATGTGCCCCTGTTTGCTGGGGCCTCTTTCACCTCTAAAAGGTGCCAGGATCATACCCTAGGGTCACACACACTAGAGAAAAAAGTGAGAGTTGCCTGAACCATAAAAATGATAGGAAAAAACAGATGTCAAATCTCAGCTCTGCCACTCTGGGCGACCTTAGGCAAGTCACTAAACCTCTCTAAGCATCTGTTTTCTAGCCTGTGAACTGCCTACCTCAACAGCTGGTTGTGGGATTTAAGAGATGAAGCCCTAGAAAGCACCTAGCAGAAGCCTGGTGCAGGGGGAGACCTGGGCACCCAGGCCCTCCCTCCCAGCACCTCTATCACCCAGGGCCTTAGCAGTTTGCTTCTCTCCCGCTCACATCTGTGGACAAGGCTGAGAGGAAACATTACCCATTTTCCAGGGTCTGCTTCCCCCAGACAGAGGAGAGGGATGTGGAAGAGGGATATTAGGGGTGTGGGTGGAGGCCTGACCACAACTCTTTCCCAAATTCCCTTCTTGCATTTCACAAACCAAAAAAGGGAAACCTCTGGATTTGGGGAGGGAAGAAGGGGAAGAGAAATAGACCATTTCCTCCCCTATGCTCAGGGGAGTGGAGCCAGGGATCCCCAAGCCCAGCTGGGCCCAGACTGCCTTGTTCTTCATTCATTCTCTCCTCTCTGTTACCCTGGCTCCCTGAAACAACAGTTGCACAGGAATAGAAGTGAAGCAGTCCCCTCTGGAGGGACTGAGAAGGAGGCAAGGATTGAGGAGTTTATAAGAAGGGGAGACAGGGGGTTTCCTAAGCATTCTAGACAGTTAATGAATCATATGTAAATGACACCGGGAGCTCAAGCTCAACTTGGGCGGGAGGGACTCCAGCCCTGGCAGCAACCAAAGGAGCCCTGCCTCCTTTGGACCCCCTACTCTGCCAGGAGCTGGCCAAGCAGGGCGGGACAGGGCACATTTCAAACTAGAACAGTGGGCTGGAACTATTTATAAACTTTCCAGGAAAACACTCACACACACAAAGCCACAACCTCTCCCCCTCCCCCACTCTCCTTCATCTGCAGGCAGGGCTGGGGAGGGTGATGACCACTACTCCCTTTTGCCTTTTTTGCCAGGGGCCACTCTAGCCAAGGCTCTTTTCCTCCAAGGCAAGCCCAGCCTCATTTTGAAAGAGACCACCTGAAGAGGACTTAAGAAGGATCACCTGGGGGAAGCTAGGACAGGTGGCGGGCACCTCTTCACCACCAGCCTCACAGAAACCCAGCTTCTCTGTAGCTAGAACTGGCTTGAAAACCTGCACCAGTATTGCAGGCCCTCAATACATCCTCACAGAGTCAGGGGAGGGCAGAAGTGCTGCTGGGGGGCTACCACTGCCCACTGCCTCAAGACAGCACTTCTTTCCAGAAGAAAGGATGTTGCCGGGCACAGTGGCACACGCCTGTAATCCCAGCACTTTGGGAGGCTGAGACAGGAGAATCACGAGTTCAAAGCCAGCCTCAGTAAAAGCAAGGCCCTAAGCAACTCAGTGAGACCCTGTCTCTACATAAAACACAAAATAGGGCTGGGGGTGTGGCTCAGTGGCCAAGTAAGTACCCCTGAGTTCAATACCTGGTACCTCCCCCCAAAAGAATGAATGTCTCTGCAATTTGTACTCCATACAGCCCTAGTTCCTGCCCAGGTCCATAGAGCTGCCTGGCTTCCAGTCCCCACAATGTCAGCAGTGACTGACTACCAGGCAGGAATCCAAGTCCAGAACAGGTCAGGTTCTGGGAGGAAGAAGTGGGGATGTCTGCCAGGTACCCCCAAGGACTGCACCTCGGAGCTTTCTGGAGCCATCCTAAGGACCTCCCAAGCCCAGGGTAGCTGAGATGTCCATCCAGAACGAGAGTTGAAGCCTCCCACTAGGTCTTTGTTTGAAGCAGAGAGTAGGTGAAAGGGCAGGGGGCAGCCCAGGACTCAGGGAGAGGGACCAAATGGGGAAGGAAGAAAACAGGAAGAGGAAGAGATGAGCCTGCTGAGGCTATAGCCAGACCACAGGAGTGTATGGACCATACAAAGGCACCTCTGTCTGGTGGGGGACCAAAGGGGCACTTAGGGGACCCCCCAGCTTGGAAACCACCATCATCACACCCAGCCTGGCATGGGGCTTTCCCCACCCTCACCTTGGCAGCTGCCCCCACCCCCTGCCCCCCCCCGCCTCTGGGCAATACACCAAGCAGGAAGCACTGCTTGCTCAAAACTGGGGAGCAGAGGGCTCACAGAGAAATGGGACAGAACAGCAAGTAGGAGGATAGGCTATAACACTCACCCACTCATTGCCTCCACTCAGCCCCAACCCTGAGCCTGCCATATTCTGAATCCTAGGGCAAACTGCCAACAGGACTAGATGCTACCAGCCCCCTCCCAGCATCCCTCCCTGGGGACCTAAGCTGCAGGGAAGCCAGGAACACCCCCCTTCCTACCTCAGGATATCCTTTTGGCTCTGACCCCAGACCAGGCCTGAGTCAGACTGTGCCCCGCCCCATACCCCACACCCATCGACCCCCCAGGAACTTCCTACTCCACACCCAACCACTCAGTTGAGGCTAGAACTAGGGGGAATCTCTTGCCCTTTCTATCCCCAGCTGATTAGGGAAGCCCACAGTGGGTGGGGAAATCTGGTCACAGAGCCACATGGCGTCTCCTTAAAGAACAGAGGTGCCAGGGGCTGGGGTTATGGCGCAGTGGTAGCGTGCTCGCCTAGCACGCATGAGGCACTGGGTTCGATCCTCAGCACCACATAAAAATAAAATAAAGATATTCTGTCCACCCACAACTAAAAAATAAATATTTAAAAAAAAAAAAAAAAGAACAGAGGTGCCAGGCACGGTGGCGCAAGCCTATAATCCCAGCACTTAGGGAGGCTGAGACAGGAGAACAGCGAGTTCAAAGCCATAGCGAGGTGCTAAGCAACTCAGTGAGACCCTGTCTCTACATAAAACACAAAATAGGGCTGGGGATGTGGCTCAGTGGTCGAGTGCCCCTGAGTTCAATCTCCAGTACCGGAAAGAAAGAAAAAAAGAACGAGTGCAGGATCAGGGAAAAGCTGGAACTGGCTCTGTGTAGGAGAAAGCCCAGTCTACAGATCCACCACATCTCCACCTCCAAAACACACAGGGGACCCTGCCCAGAGGCCCTTCACACTCCAGTCTGGATCCCAAGAAGCCACAGAAACTCCCTGGGAAAGATGAGAGAGGGCTCCCAAACTGTACGAGGGGAATAGGGAAGGTGGGGGCTTCATGAACTAGGGTCTTAGGAGGTAGAGGGACCCAGGCTGGAAGGGATGAGGCTGCCAAATCAGTCAGACGCAGTCACAGCCATAGTCAAGCACAGCCAGATGCGGTCACAATCTCCCCAACACTCAGTCTGAGTAGGTGGTTGTGACTCCTTCCCACAGACAGAAGTCTGGGGGGCCCCGGGGGACCTAGGGCATCAGAGACCACACACACTCAGCCTGAAAGGCCCCCTAGTCAGGCCCCCCAAGTCCCCCTCCCAACTGTGGGCTTTGAGGGGAGGGGCAGCTTTCTCCCCACAAGAACCAGGGGTAGTGCCTACGGCAGCCATCACCATGGCAACCAACAACAAACACCCCGGGAACCACAGTGGGACAGGAAGTGACAGCCACGTGACAGGAAGACATTTTTTTCTCACTGTTGGGGTGGTGACAAAAATTGCTCACAGCTCTTGGGGAATCAACTGTCCCTCAAGTTTCCCCCACCTGGAGCTGGAGGGAAAAGGGGTGCCACTGGGAGGGTTGCCATCCCCATCACCATGTGCACGGTCAGTCACTGCGGGGTTGACAGGGCCCTCCCTCCTCTCCTGCCACTCACTGTTTCCCCCTTCGTCCCCCTCCTCTCCACTTCCTGCCGTGACTGGAGATCAGAGAACTCCCCACCGCAGCTTCCCCTTCTCAAGTCTCGATTCCTGGACTGAAGGTTTCGCTGTGGGGCAAGGGACAGAGGAAAGGAGGGCTGGGGACCTGCAGTAGGACCCAGGGAACAGAGGCTTCAGGGGGAGGGGCTAGAAGGAAGCCACTCCAAGGTAGGTGTGTACACACAGGCACACACTGAATGGGTCACCGTGACACACCGCTACCGGATGGGCACAGTGACATATGGAGACGACCTGACCTCAGGCAGCTGGGGGGCCTTGGGCGTGAGGAGGAGGCAGGCACACTCCACTCAGGTCCTGTCCTGAGCTTCTGAGTTCATCTCAGGTGTCTACTGGTCTCCAGGTGGGTAAGGTCCCACTGTGCCTAGCCCCTGCTGCCTCTCCCCTGCCTTTTGTGCTGAGGAATCCCGCTCCCAGCTCCAAGGTGCCTGCCCAGACGAGGGCACCTTGGCCAGAGGTGGGGGGAATGGAACCTCCCTCCACCCCCTCCTCTTCTCTGCAGATGTCCCAGACTATATTTAGCCCAAACTGGGCGGCCAGCCAGACCCAGACTCCCCACTGGCCCGGAGCTGAGCTCCCAGTTTTTATGCAATTAAAACATTAACAGAGAACCACCCCCAGCCATCCCCCCAACACACACACACACACACACACACACACACACACACACACACACCCCCTAGCTTTCCAGGGCACAGAGCTCTGAAAACTCAAAGGAGGGGAGCCCGGCTCTGCAGTCAGTGAGGGGAATGGAGTCACTGGGCATCAACCCTGAGATCAGCTTGACACTTGGGGGAAATAGAGGGCGGGCTTTCCTTGTTCAGGCCAGAAGGGAAAGACTTACCCAGTTGGGGGTGGGGTGGGGAGGTTGCCTGGCTGCAGAAATTCCACCTGTCATTTTGTAGCCCCCTCCCTAGCCAGCTCCAGTTACAGAGTTGGGATTGGCAACAGGTGCTGGCCAAGCTGGCAGCAGCCTAATCCCCCCACTGGCTCCCCAGGCTGACAGTGGTGCCTGGAGGTCCAGCAGAAGCCTTGTGGGTCAGGATATTAAGTAGAAGGAGATTCACTGCCCAGAGAGGCAGGCAGCCCATGGCCCGTCTGGCCACTGTGTGCAGGAGGGTCTAGGGAAGCCAGGCAAAACTTAGTTCCACGGCACCTATTTCATTTCCCCATGATGCCAGGCAGGCGGGCTAGAGTGTGGGAGGTCTGTCTGCCTGCCTCTTCCTCCTCCTCCTCTCCAAATTCCAGGAACAGGCAAGGGAGGCTCCAGTTGCGGGGAGAGAGGAAGAGTAAGCAGGCGGTCCTGGCTGGGGTGGGGGAAGGAGGGGGATGAAGACTAGAGAGGGAGGCAAGATCCAGACGAAGCAAGAGACACCCACACCCAAGCCAGACTGGGGACAGACACACCAACTCTGACACATTCTCACACTCTGGGCCAGGTCCCCACACGCCGCCCACCCTGCAGGGACACCCAAATACCCTCAGCCAGTCCTGCCAATTCCCAGAACACTCCCTGGACACACACAGAGATCCAGTCTCTGCCCTCCGCCCCACATCCCCCCACAAACCGTGTGGGCTCCAGACAGCAGCCCGAGGGTGGAGAGGAGAGCAGAGGGAGGAAAGAGCAGGCGTCAGAGAGGATGTGCAGCCAAAGCCCTGGGAGCTGAGGGTATCAGTTGCCACACTCCTTTCCCAAAACCCAGTAAGCCAAGACAACTCTGGACGTCTTGCCAGGGGCCTTGCCAGCTTCCCACACTCTCAAATCACTACCACCAGACAGGAGCGTGAGGTGCTGGGCAAGTAGAGATTATCCCGCTTACTCGTCACAGGGATAGGATTACCTTCCCCAAATGCCCATCACCCCAGATCCCAAGTAGTGCTCCCAAATAGACTCCACAAAAGAACCCTCAACATAGCTACCTCTCCAGCCAAGCCTAAGTCCTGCCCTGCTCATGCTTCCCAGAGGACAGAAATCTGGATACTGAGCCTTGTATTTAGGGACAGGCCCCACCCTCACATCACATAATTCTGAGGAACAACCCACCGAAGACTCTAGAACCTGAGCAAAGAGTAGCCTAAGCAGATAGATCCCAGAGAGCAGAGCCAGCTTCAGAGACCAAAAGGTTTTGGGAAGGGGAACTAATTAACTGGGCTCTGATTTGATATCCCCCAAACAGACCTAAAGGCCACTCAGACAATGTCCTCTCCCCCACACTAGACTGGGTGGCAGGAACCACGTCATGGCATGAGTGGGTGACTGTGCCCAGCGGGGGAGGAACAGGGGTGATCAGGATGGGGCTGCCTACAGCTAGCTTCCTGCCAGGCTGCCGCAGGGTTGGGAGTAGGAGGGAGACTAGAGAGGTATCCCAGGGTGGCAGCAGGGGCATTTAGGGTCAGACTGAAGGGAGCAAGATTTAGGGGCTATAGGAGGAGGTGGCCAGGATTAAGCTGTTCCAATCCCAGAGTCCTCTAAGAACTGCCATTGCATCTGCACTGCCTCAAGAGTCTGGTGGTGGAACCCTGCAGTGACCACCTCAGGCACAAGCTCACACTGTCAAAGTCCCTTCAAATCCAAGATCCTCAGTTCCCACAGGCCTACTCAAGTCTGACCCTATTTACCTCTTGGTTTCATAGCCACAACTCTCATGCAGTACTGATGTCCCAGCTCCCCTGTGCACCACCCTTCATAGCCACAAACTCCCTGACTCCACAACCACTCCTCTTCTTCCCCCAGGAAGAAGAACCACAGATCCAACTCCAAATACTCTTTCTCTTGTTCCCTCCCCTAGACTCATCTCCACTGCTCCAAGGGGAAAGCCCCAAAGCTCTAAGCCACCCCCACTCCAACCTGGGGCTCCCTAGTCCAGTCTCCCCACACAGCCCTGGAGGGGCTTCAGGAGTTTTGGGGCCCAATTTCCTAGCAAGCCTCAGGAGGGTCCTTACTGAAACACTTACCCCCAAAGGGTATTACCCTTAAAAAGCCTGCAGCCAGCCAGCCGGGCGCGGTGGCTCAAGCCTGTAATCCCAGCACTTAGGGAGGCTGAGACAGGAGAATCGCGAGTTCAAAGCCAGCCTCAGCCATGGCGAGGCGCTAAGCAACTCAGTGAGACCCTGTCTCTACATAAAACACAAAATAGGGCTGGGGATGTGGCTCAGTGGTCAAGTGCCCCTGAGTTCCATCCCTGGTACCAAAAAAAAAAAGACTGCAGCCAGGGAAAGGGGCAAGAGACATCTCTCGATCTCCCCACGGATGTCGAGGGAGTCAGGAGCAGAATTGAAGGCTGGGGTAAACAACAGAGGGTGGAGAGTCAGGCAGTGTTCTCAGGTACAATCCCCTCAGAAAGCATATATATAAATGTGTACATAGACATTTATATGCTCTGTGTGTGTATACGCACATACACACAGGCAGAAGGTTATCTGATGGCAGAAGAGGGAGTTGACCCAAGGTGGGGTCAGGGGGTACCCTTCCATGTCAACACACTGGGCATCCTATCCAAGACAGGATGAATGAAGAAACTTCTCCAAGGCTGGTGGACTTTTTAAAAACTGCTTTTCATATGAGCTGATCCCCACCCCTAGGTTAGTACACTGGGGGCCTGTCCCTCTTCCTATGGAGCAGCCTGACAACAGGGCAGTACCCAGAGATGAGGAGAGGGGACATAGCCAAGCTGATTTTCCCTCCCCCCCCACACACACATACACACATCTGGCTAGCAGCTTCCAAGCCTCGTGGGTGGCACCAGGTCCCAGACATCCTAGGCAAAGCAAGGTCGGCCAGTCTATTCCATCCTCCTCCACTCCAAAAGGCTTCCAAAACCCCACTGTAACACAAGAACCAAGGACACCCTCCACCCAACTGCATTGGCTCTGCACCCAATTCTGACGGCTCCCCTCACTCTAAGGGGGACACCAGCTGGGCGGGCCCCGCCCCCCAACCAGCTCCCTGTGGTGGGGGTGGGCCCCCTTGCTGATTCTCCCCAAACCACAGGGCGGCTCAGGTAACAGGAGGAAGGAGGGAGGGGGCTAGTCCGCTGGGCATCCGATCTCTCCCCAAACAGGTTTGAAAGTCTTTTTGTTTTGCTTGGTTTTGAGGAGAAAAGAGAGCAGGAGTTCCCAGTGGCGGTTCTGACATAGCTCGAGTGCCGGGGACACGCACGGCAGACTACCCCAGACGCCTTAACGCTGCGCGCGAAGACTCGGCGCAGACAGACGCACAGAAGGGGCTCCCCCACCCTGGACACGGCGGCCGGCTGGGAAGCCCAGAAACGCCCGAGTTCGGGTCGGAACTGCCTGGCACTTAGTCCCCGCCCGCGGATCCTATCTAGAGCAGGCCACGGGGCCCCAATGCCTGAGGGAGCCGAGGGCTCTCGTGAATCCCGGGGGAGAGGTTACCTCGTAGCAGGGGGACGCAACACGTCTGGAGAGTCAGCGGGCACGGCGTCTGCCCTAACCCGGCGCCTCGGCGATGCTTGGAGTCAGGGTTGTGGGGTCCCGGGAGAGGAGCCGTCCGGGGGGCCGCGGCTCAGGGGCGCGGGGCGACGGCAGCGGCCATGGCTAGTCACGTGCGGAGGCTGAAACTTTACCCGGAGCCCCAGACTGGGGGGGCGGAGGGTAAGGAGCAGGGGTTGGGGGAAGGTCCCCCTCTTTCAGGCACGCCCCTGCCCGCCCACCGGCCAATCACCAGTCAGGGGCGGGTTCTCAGGCTCACGCCCGCCCCTCTCTCCTTAATAGACCCAGGGAAGGGCGAGTCTTAAAGGAGACGCTCCCAGCTGAAGGCTGGACCGTGGGAATCTGAGAGAATCCCTTAGCGCCAGAATGTGAGATTCAGAGCGAGAAGGGGGTGAAGTTTTGTGGAAAGAATGAAAATAGGGCTCAGTGGAGAAAGGACCGCAGTGTGTGGTATCCTATACTCCTCCAACCACACGCCCACACTCACAGGGACGTGCATAGCGCGCTCTCGCTCGCGCGCTCGCGCCCTCTCTCTCTCTCTCTCACACACACACACACACACACACACACACACACACACCACCCCACACCACACCTAAACCTGGGAAGAGAGAAAGAAGAAAGAAGGTGGTGAAATATGGAAGTGAATGCAGTGACTCCTGCCCTCGCTGTCAAGGCCGTCTCTCATAATTACTATTTTCCAGGATCAGCTGGATCTGAGAGCTGCGTGACCTTGAGCAAGTCACTTCCCTTCTCTGGACCTCAATTTTCTCATTTGTGAAAAAAAGGATCACAGGAGTAAATCTCCCGCAGGAGCACCTCCTTTTTCCCCCAAATCCCTCCAGTTCCATTGGGTCGGAGGAATCCTGGCCCAGCCCAACCCCTCGGGTCCCATGGAAGTACACTTTCCCCAAAAAGGGCAGCCCCAGATCTTCCAGTAGGGGCGCCCAGGAGTACCCATCTATGCTAGACAACTCGGACTCAAGCTTCTCTGCAAGGCTGGAGGAACCAGGAAGTTTCTCATTCAGGTTCCAGCTGGACAGGATCTGGATCACGCTCCATCTGCAGACCCCAGTCCCCAACACAGCCAAGGAGCTCCCTCCCTGCCTGCTACTCTGTTTGGGAGGATCAAGTCCTCACCGCTAGCAGAACCTTCCTGGGTGGGTGGGTGAGGGGATCAGACTCACTAGGGAACAGCCTAGTGAGTTCCCTAGGAACGTTCCACCGTCACGTTCCGGGACAGAGAAGTGGCCACAAGTGCCCCCACAGGACTTCTCACTAGAAGGGAAGTGCCAAACTCCCAAGCCGGCACCCCAGTGAAGAGATTCTCAGCCTGACCCGCCACTCCGACAACCCCCACTTGACAAATGTGGAAAGGAGGCCAAGAGTAGGCACCAGGTTTTGTCCACGGTCACACGAGTTTCAGAACCGGGTCTAGAATTGAAGTATCCGGTTGTCTCTCTCTGGTTTTAGCCCCCTAGTCTTGGAAGGAAAGGCAGGACAGGCCGGGTCGGTGGGACGCTTTGCCCTTAAGTCTACAAGAGAAAACTGACTCGACAGCGCGAGCAGCGTTTCCCCAGACCTCTTCCCGCCTGCTGGGTCGGGGTTGTCTCCAGCTCCCGTCTGGATTTCCGTCTGCCGGTGCAAACCGCCCGCCCAGTCCCTCCCGCCCCGTCCCGTCCAGATCCATCCGCAAACATGTGCTCAGCCGGCAGGAATGCGCCAATGGCTCCCAGATGTGGACGCTGACGCTTAACCCCTTCTCCCCCACCCTCCCAAGGGCCTTCCAGCTTGAGCCCCACCAACAGAAGGCTCCACCCAAGTGAGGATCCAGCCCACAGAGGGGGTTAGAGCCAGCCCACTTCCAGCCTCCACAGGCTCCTCCCAGCCAGCCTAGGTCCTACCAGCTGAGGCCAGAGGGGAAGCTTCTTAGAAAAATGCAAGTGGGTACGCACGGTTACACTGCCTCCCGTGTGTACGACCTTCACATACACCTGCCGGCATATGGATTCAGGTACACTCGTGCATGGGGAGATTCACACATCCTCACATAAATGTGTACCTGCACATTCAGGGAACAAATGTACACCCCCAAAAAACATGTATGCACATCCAGCAAGAACAAGCACATGCAGACATGTGTGTACACACAAAGGCATGACGCAGAGGGTGGGGCAGCTTCTGAACCGACATAGCAATAAGCCCGTGTGCAGATGAAGAAAGAAATTCATGCACACACAAACCCACCCCCACAGAGGGTCAGACACTCATAAGACTGCGTCCATATGTACAAATACATAGCCAAGCACATCTTTGGGGTATTTTCTGCCCAGGGCATCCAGTACCACCTGTCTGAGGTCCAGTCTTACTAAAGTTTGACTCCAGGAGGCAGGAGAAGTGAGGAGGAGAAGGGATCTTCAATCCCCAGTAGCAGCTGAACTCCAGCTGTGCTGGACTCCAGCTGTGCGGAACTCACAACAGAGCTTCCAGCCCCTCCCACCAGGGACCCTGATACTGGAGAAGAGTGCTCTGCAAGTGGCAGCAGAAGACCAGCAGAGGGAGGGAGAGGAGCCACCAGCCAAGGGGTACCTTGCTCTTTAGGAAAGACACTCCTCCTGGAGGCCTATCCTTCCCTGCATACAGGAGATAGGCTGGCAGAGGACATGAACCTTGGTTTCCCGAAACTAGTATCCCTTTTCAGACTGACAGGAAGCCAGAGAGAGCTTGGATAGGTATAACATCCAGTGACAGCTCCCAGTAGTCAAAGGAGATACAAAATAGCCCTAGGAGGGCCCACACTTCTAGCAAAACAAGACCTTCTCTTCTGACAGCCTGTGGGAATGCCTAAAGAATTCCATTAAATGGAATCTGAAGAGGGGATGGGGAACAATTGTCCCTCCAAGACCACCTGGATGCAGGTGGGGTAGGGGACTTCTACAGAAACCAGCCTCATCTGACCCTTCTTTTCCCTTGCCTCCCAGATTATTTAAAAAGGTGCTCCTCCCACAGTTACCTTCATCTCATTTGACCCAGTCCTGAGGGGGCAAGGCTCTTGTTTCCATTGCATATATGAAGAAACAGGCTCAAGGGCCCGGGTTGTGGTCAGTGGTAAAGTGCTCGCCTCGCATGTGTGAGGCACTGTGTTCAGTTCTCACCATTGCATATAAATAAGCAAAATAAAGGTCCATCAACAATTAAAAATATATGTAAATAATTTTTTTAAAAAAGAAACAGCCTCAAAAAGTAAATTACCTTACCAAGGTCATACAGCTTGTCAATGGCAGAGCTGGGATTCAAACCCACCATCCTTTCCTCAATGCCCCCTGTGCCCCACCCCTGCCACCATTTACTCCAAATCAAACATATTCCACTTCATTCTGTAGCCTGCTGCCTCTTCCTTTAACCTCTCAACAGAGCACATGGGAGAAACACCATCCTTGCCTAGCTTTGCAGGTTTATGGGTGGGGCTAGAACATGCCAGGAGAGATCAGAGAAGGCACTGGGGGCTACACATAACCTTCCACCAAGCATGGTACCCACCTGCCTAGCAGGCATGGCTGGGTGACTCAGCCGCATCCGGGGGAGATGCCAGGGCAGTGACTCACCTACCGAGAAGAGCAGAGTCTGGCCCTTTGCCAGCCCCAGGACAGAAGCGACTTAGTCACCACAGGGACTGCACTGCCCTACAAGCATGGTCCAGGGATCAGGGACAGGGGCAGGCTGTGCCCTTCCATGGTTACATGCGCCCCCTGGTGAAGGCAGGCCTCAGCATCCTGGAATAAGCTGAGGCTACGGCTACGCCTGCCCCTGCCCCCTCACTACTATCCACCCCCATCACACCAGGCCCTGCAAACCAGGCCCTGCTCCAGTGCTGACAAGCTCTGTGAGACCCCTGGGCTGCTCTACCCCCCTGCAGCCTGCCCCCTGCCCATCACTCACCACCCACTCTCCTACCTGCCCCACCTCCTCCTGCCACCCAAGTTGTACCCAGGCTGAGTCTCCTTTAACATGTCCTGGCAGCACCCCTGCCCCCACAGCCCCTCTCACCTCCCCCTACACACACACACACACACACACACACACACACACACACATACATTCACTCATATATACTTCTGCCAGCCTTGCTTCTGCCAACAGCTGCTGAAGTTGTTGAGAGGGAGGGAAATCAGGAGGGTGGGGTACAGGGATTGAATTACCAGAGCTAATGGGGTGGGCTGTCACCCAATCCCTTCTGCAGCTAGTGCCCCCACCATCTCCCTCACCCACCTGCCTCCCTCCCCACCTCTGGCTGGCAGCCTACTGCCCTTTGAGCTCCTCCACCCCCACTCCACCCAAACTAGGAAATAAATATTCAAGAATATTTGTCATGCTACGACCAGCCCAGCATATGGAAGAGAATGAAAGAGACAGAGATGGACACAAAGAGTAATTCCTATGCTCAGTGCTCTGGCTCCAATAACTAGGTGTGTATATCTATGTATATGTATGGAAGGGGACTGAGTAACTTCAAGAGTCCCAGTGGAGTTGGTGGGGCCCAAGAGGAGTTGACAAGCTGAACAGCCTCAATCCATTTGCACTATTGATTTCTCACACACTGCAGCAGGACTGATGGGAGGGGCATGATAAATCAGCACATCCCTCCCCCCCAGAAACTGAGTGGAGATGGGGGAGGGGTTCCTGCACCATAATTTGTGGCCCACTGGGAGCTGCTACTTGGTGGGGAGGGGTGTGGAGCAGAAGAACCAGAGAGGTTGAGAGGTTGAGAGGCAAGAGGCAAGATGGGGGAGAGGGTGTTGGATTAAGGCCTGTCCTCCCAGCTGAGTCTGAAGCTAATTTGAAGAAAGAATGTGGGGAGATAGATGTACCATGCTTGGTTACATAGACAGTGCCCTGGACAACTCCAGGGGGCACCATTCACTACATAGTTCAAGGAATGGTTTCCCGTGCAACTGACACGGTGGCTCTCATGGAGACAGAAAACAAACTAAATTCTGAAGGACAATTCCTTACCGAATTTTTTTTAAAATATTTTTTTAGTTGTTGATGGATCTTTATTTTATTCATTTATTATTTATACGTGGTGCTAAGGATTGAACCCAGTGCCTCAGGCATGCTAGGCAAGCGCTCTACCACTGAGCTACAGCCCCAGCCCAATTCCTTACCAAATTTCTTCCCCTGTACCCCCAACTCTCACATACCCACTCCTGCCTCCAGGCCTCAGAGAAAGGTTCCCTTCAGACTAGTGATCAACAGCTGTGCTAATCTCTCTACTCTTCAGACTTGCTCCCTTCCTTTGTTGAAGGGAGTGGCAACCATCATGACCCACTTGGCTGCTGGAGGGAGGCCCTGGTTGGCAGGAGGGACCTCACAAAGGGCTCCAAAGAGTCTGGAGACCTGTGTCTTTGTTTTCCATCTGTCCCTAACTCATTCTGCAACTGTGGATAAATCCCTGACGCTCTCTAGGTCTCTAAAATGGAGCAGCTGGAAGGGATGTCCCTTCTGTTAGGTGTCGCCAAGCCCCACAGCTCACCAGCCTGTGAGTGTGTTGGAACCTGTCCAGCACCTCCATTCACACCAGTGGCCACAGGCCACCCAAACAAACCCCAGGCCCAACCTCCTCCCAGCCTGGGCATGGACTCTCTCCATATAGTGGAGACTTAATAAACAAACCAGGCTGGGGTTTACCCAAGACCCTGTACAAACAAGCAGAGAGGGAAATAGACTATGTGTGCTGGCCTGAGGTCCCCCTTGTTGCAGTAGGGGAAGGAAGTCCAAGGAGGTAAGGAGAGAGAAAGTGACCAGAGAAGTGACTGAGGGGCCTAGGTTCAGGTTTCAATGCAGCCAGTGGCTGGTTGAGGGTCTTAGGACAAACCACATCCCCCTCTAGGCCTCAGTTTCCCTCTCTGTAACCCCTATAACCCTGGTAACCTCTGAAGTCCCTTCCAGTTCAGTAAAGGTGGACAGAGAGCCCCAAGGGGTCCTAGGACTCCTCTGCCAAGTCCAGTGCATCTACCTGGTCAGACCCTTCTCAGCAAGCTCCTGCTCATGCTCGACATGCCTCAGGCTCAATCTGCCACCCCCCTGGCCCTTCCTCACTCCTTTGCCTGCCTGCTTACCCTCACCTTGGCCAGCCCCTCTGCCTGCCCCGTGCTTTTCTGCACGTCCCTCCTGCTAGGGGACAGACCAACTAAAAATAGTCCCTGCAGCCTTTCTCGCCCACAGGCTGCCCAAAGAGCAGGAAATGAGGGGGGCAGGGATGCTCATGCCCTGCCCTCCCCCACCAACTCCCAGGTCAGAACCATGTCCAGCACTCCAGCCTGGGGCCAGTGCCAACTTGGCCATCTCAGGGGCATCCCACACCCCTTCCCTAGGGGGAGGTTTGCCTGTAAGTGCCTACAATCACAGAGCTGCCCCTACGCTGTGGGAGGAGGAGAAAGGACACAAGCGGTCTAGAAGGAAATCTTCCCAATTTCTGACAAATCAGTGCCAACCACATTGTGGGCACCACAAGAGCAGGTCCTGGCTCCACTGGCTGCTCTTTTGAGGCAGAAGGAATTGGTGTAGGGAAGTTTGTGCCAGTTTCCTTTATCCTGGCCCAGCTGGAGGGAAGACAAATAGTGCCCTAACCTCAATTATGCTAATCCCCTGCTCCCCAAAACATATGGGTGCAGATATAGGGGTTTCCATAGCCACCCCCAGATACCATGGGAAAAAAGCTAAAAAGGATAGCAGATCTTGGCTACCCATATGTAAAGATAGAAGCCTGGAGGCGAGAACAGGCCATGCCTGCCAGGTTGGGCATGCACTGCCCCTAAGCTGAGTCAGAGGCTGGGAAGAAGCCTGGGTGCTATGGTGCCAGGGGCTACAGTGCCCTCACCCCACCCCACCTGGGATTCCTGACACCTCCCTATACAGGAGGCAGGAAATCAGCTTAGCGACTCTCTACAGGCCTGCGAGGGAGCCCTGTCCATGAAGCAGGCGGGAAACCTAGGAGTCCTGGCGCCTAGCCCAGAGAGTGAATGAGAGAAATACCTCAGAGGGGAGGAAATGGCCCAGATAGAGGCAGACACAGGGCGCCCCCAGAAGCTCCCAGATGTGACCCATAAGGATGTACTGGCCAAAAGGGCTGAATGGGAAAAGCGAATGTATTTCTCAACAAGAGGAGAGAAGAAAAAGAAGCCATAAGAAGTGAAAGGTGTGGGGTGAACCTGGCTCTCACCTCCTTGTCAAACTCAATGGTACTGGGCTGAGATTGTAGCTCAACGGTAGAGCGCTTGCCTCGCATGCGTGAGGCCCTGGGTTTGATCCTCAGCACCACATACAAAGTAATAAAATAAAGACATTGTGTCCATCTATAACTAAAAAAAAAATAAGTTTTAATAAAAAATAAAAAATAAAAAAAACTCAGTGGTACTGACATTAAGGCCATCAAATACCAACAGGGTATTGGTCCTCAAGTGCCCAGTGTGTTTCCCTTGCAGTAATATCCATCCCCCAGCCCATTTGTTACTGAGCTTCCTCTGGCATCTCTTCCCTGGGGCCAAGCCAAGCAACCAGTCAGCAGGCCCAAGGTGGTACTCAGGAGGCCTGGGCAGTGCCAGGGGCAGCCCTCATACCATCCTCCCACTGGCTTCCCTCCCGCCTGCTCTCAGCCACCACACATATCTCAGCTGTCGAATCCGATTAGAGCTCCTGCCCAGTGAGCCGGACAAGGAGGCCACTGGGTAGGGGAGAGACAGAGACAAGGACACAAAGCAGGAATGGCAGAAGGAAGGTGGAGACAGGGCTCAGGGGAGTAGCTGTGGAGCCTCAGAGGAAAAACAGCAGGGTAGAGAGATCTGTACTCTGACCAAAGTGCTCTAGAGACATCTACAATCTGCATTAGGGGAATTCTGCAGTACCTGGGGCAACAGCTATGCCTGGCTTCTCAGTCCCCCAGATGGACAAGGATGGGGGAAGGAAACTGAAGGCAGAGAGACTGACCTAGATTTAAGGAAAGGATCCCATCCTAGAATCTTCCAGCTATAACTACCATTTGCACTGGGCTTTAACGTACATTATTTTATGGGGTCTTAATGGCAGTGTCCCTGTCAGACAAGCCAGGCTTGCTACTGATAATTTCTACAAATGAAAAACTGACATGTGGAGAAAGGAAAGACTATAAATGCACAGTTAAGTGACCCTGGGCTGAGTCTCAAATTCAGGCCTCTGATTCTCGGTTCACTGCTCGCACACAATCTCTATCTTCTTTCTTGGATCAAGAGCAGAATAAAGTCTGAAGCTACCCCATTATCTATCCTTTCATCCAAAAACAACCCTCAGGAGACCTGGGAAACCATGGAGGAATATAGAGCGCACTTTATACCTATACAGATACCACCGGACAGGTACATGCCACCCACCCCCACTATACACTGAGAACCTGAGGGGTTCCCTCAAAGTGTAACCAGTCTCTTTCACCCTTCTCCATAGTCTACTACTCCCTAAGGCAAGATATACACTTACAAACGGTTTCTCAGACAAGTCATTCACCCTTTCTATAAACCCACTAAACCAGAATATGCCCTAGATCTTCAGAAAGCCGGGACTGTCAGCCCACAACGGGAGAGAAAAATATGCCAATATAAACAGTAGGTGAAATCCAGACTTCTTCCAGAGAGCCTGCAGGAGGGCAGAAGCTTGGGGACCTCCCAGCTCTAGGGTAACACCAGGAGCCTGAGGCTCTGAGAGCCAAGGAGCCCAGGGACCTGGCATGGCTGGTCAACCTCCCTAGTCTTGTCTACACCCCCTTTCCCAGCCATCTGGACTAAGCCTGTTCTGGCCTGGGCCATACTCTGGGATCCCTCCTCTTAGATGCACACAGAAACCTCTACCCCAAACTTACAGATCTCACAACCACATTGTCTTTATACATACACACACACATAGAGGGGAGAGGGCTTTTTAAAATAGGCATTGAGGTATTGGCAGGAATAAAGGCTCTAAGTTGAAAGAACTTAACCTAGAGGAAATGTCACCAAAATGCTCATAACCTCCACTACCCTCTAGCAAAGCCCTTGGTTACCCAAGTGTGAGATGAACCTGGAAGGGGACATTAGGTCCCCGACAAGGTGAGTAGGGAGTGGGGGCAAAGTCCTGAGCTCTCTGGGCAGGAAAGCAAGAGAGAAATCCCTCAGGGAGGCTCAGGTCCCTCAAGCTCTTTCCACTCTTTCTGTTACCCCATCACTTGCCAATTCTCCAGTCTAGGTGAGATGGGGGAAGGGGTATTGGGCAATACTGCAAAGGTGGGTACAAAGGGTGTGGGGCCTGGGCAGACCTTCCCCCAACTTTCCATTCTGAGAATGAAGAATGCCTCAAGGAAATGTGGGAGGGGTGCTGGAGGGTGCAGGGGTTTTGAGCTTTCAGACACCCCACTGTTCCTTGGCTCCCACCTCCCAGGACTACAGTGAGCAATGGGGGAGGAGGGATGGGAAAGCCTGAACTGGTGAAAAGGGAAACGGCAAGATCAGAAGCAGAGGGGCCAGGCGAAAGGTGGCAAAGGGAGAATTGGGAAGGGGTGTGCGTGATCCTACCTGCTTAGGTGTGTGCTGGCAGGGGGGCGATGGGATTCCCAGGAGAACCGGGGAAGCCCTCTCAGCTCGATTCAGGATTCCCCCCTGCTTCTGGGTTAGGCTGCTGCAAAAGGCACAGGTTCCCGTTGGGTCCTAAAGTCCACTCTCTAAACAGTAGGCTCTCCCGCCCTCTACTACCAGCTGACTGGGTCCTAAGGTGCAGAGGTGAGGACTCATGGGGAAGAAATAACCCACTAGAAGAAAGGTAAAATCTGAGTCATGGGCTGGGGACAGGAACATTCCTGGTTTCACATACAGTACATGAATGCTTTAAGCCAAGGAGAAGATGGTAAGGGGCAGGAGGAAAGACATTTCTTCCTGCCTGCTCTGAGCCAGTGGAATTGGACCTTTGGTGCTAGAGGTGAGGTTAAGATCTCTACCACTTCTGCTGAGCCATTCAGCTACCAAGAATTTGGGGAAGGAAACATTAATTTTTGATGGGCACTCACTTCTGTCCTCTTTCTCATAGACTGTAGCAGTCTCCCTCATTCGGCCCTACTATTCCTAAGTGCTTAAGAGGCCACCCCAGGGGAAAATCCATTGTCAGCAAGTAAGAAGGGCAGGATGACTTAGATGGCAGCTAGAAACTGGCAAAAATCTTTTAGTCTTGCAATACTTGAGATTCAAACCCAGGGCCCAACGCATGCTAGGTAAGCACTCTACCACTGAGCTACAACCCAACTCCCCCAAACTGGCAGAATTTTATCACTAGACTGAGGTGTGTATGTGTGTGTCTGGGAGTGTGGGGTGTGCTAATATACATATACAGGTAAGAGTCTGAGCAGGTGTGGCTGGGGAAGGGGAGAAAAAAAAAAGGTCTTTGAGCTACCTCTATAACTAGAAATAGCAACTGTCAGTGGAAGAAAAGACTGCAGAATTTAGAGGTCAACTAGTGTTTTGACCCAGCCCTCAACAGTATTCTGGATCTTTATTACCAAAATGCACAAGTTAAAGAGTATTTTCCCAGGTATCATTTTGGATAAATACAGTGGGTAGAGGACCTCTTAACACAAAAGTTCAGCTTCCAGGTCACTGACTCAGTTTAGTGTAGCCAGTTTCTCTGTAGCTCAAAAGGGAGAATTCAGGTTTGGTGCGCCAGGTGGGCCAGGGAAATGATGGGTGAGAAATCAGCACAGTGCTGGACTGAGAACATTTTGCAAGGAGAGTTACACATCATCTCCAGCAGCAGAGGAGGGAAAATGTCATGGGGTGAAGGGCCGGGGAAGTCCAGGACAGACTTGAGGGTAGGGAAAAATCATGGCCTTTTCCTAGAAGAGGAGAGGGCAACATCAAGGCCTCCACCCCTTCTTTCTTGCAGGAAGAACTAGGGAAAGGAGCTAGACAGTAAGGATGGAGGGCCCCAGGGTGGAGTCCATGGGGTGAACTTAGGTCAAGCCTTTCACCCTAATGTGCCTCAGTTCTCTCCCAGCTGTTAAACAGGGCTCTTGGTTCTTCCCAGGCAGTTAATGAGTGTTTACAAAAGGGACTTGGAGATCCTCAGATCTCAGCTGGGCCACCACTACAGTTATAAAGCTCAATAAGGGTTGAGTGTTACTTGGGGAGGGGAGGAGTAGGGGAAGAGGGAAACAGACTACTCTCTTACAAACTAAGGATGAAACCAAGCTCAGAGCAGCACAGGCCCAGCTGCCACAGGATATCCTTGTGCCCATGGATGGAGGTCACACTCCACCCCCCCCACCTCTAACCACCACCAAAGGCTGGCCTCCAGCTAGCTGTAGGCAGAACCCAGACGAGCAGCTGGTCTTCATTAACTCCAGCTTTTTCACCCCCCACTGTGAACCCACAGCTTCTACAGGCCTTGGCTACAGGGGCTGCCCTAGCCCGACCTTGCAGCTGACACTGGGGTAGGGGGGACCGCACCAAAGGCCAACTTACCAGCTGAAAAGTAAGTGGAAGCAAGGCTCCTTTTTCCCATTGGGAGCAAGGAGAGAGAAAGAAAGGAGCGTGGGGGTGAGAGGGTGGAGGTGGGGGAATTTAGGGCAAACAGCAGGCAGTGAAGTCAGCTGGATTGAGGCCCAGAAACCCCCACACCCTGGGGCCAAGTCTTACTCTAGCTTTGCTTTCAGCTAGAGTCTTGGCG
>CM053402.1:19920178-19938876 GCA_028644305.1 Xerus rutilus
ACGGAGTACACAGGATTAATGGTCACACCATTTCAGTGGTAATGAAGGGCCTTGGACCCTGATGTCCTGGCACCTAAACTGGTGTTTCTTGGTAAAGTTCTATACCTATGCTTCAACACAGTATCTTGTGCTTCACAAGTGAGAAATACGGTTATCCCAACCTTTTACTTCTGTTCAGGATAAGAATATTATATCCTGTGCACCTTCTTTATCATTAATCCACACATTGTGGGGAATGGAATTATGACCCATTAATATTAAAATCTTTTGTGGCCAAACACTGGTGTTTCAGGGCAAGGAAAGACAGTTACAGATGAGGCAAGATGAGCATTGTTTTGTTTTGTTTTTTGGTACCAGGGATTGAATCCAGGGGCACTCGACCATTGAGCCCCATCCCCAACCCTATTTTGTATTTTGAGACAGGGTCTCACTGAGTTGCTTAGGGCCCTGCTGAAGTTGCTGAGGCTGGCTTTGAACTTGAGGTCCTCCTGACTCAGCCTCCTGAGCCACTGGGATTGCAGGCGTGAACTATTGTGACCAGCAAGGCTGAGCATTTAATAAATATAAATTAGAGCAGTAATTTGCAGGTCAGCTTCCAAAACTCATAACCCAACTAAACCTCAGGTTCCTTTAGAGGCCAGACCCAATTCTAAGTGATGGTAAACATTTATCTTTTATTCTTCAATATCAAATACAGCCTTTTTATAAAGCTGAGAAATAGGAATACAACAATATTATGATTGTCAGTTAATTGTACTTAGTTCATATAGAAGATAAGAGCCAATACAGAAAACAAGTATATGCCAGGGACTGAGCTTGGCATTTTGCCAATTATGAGCTTATTATCCTTCACAAGCACCCACAAGGTTGATATTCACATTCTACAAATGGGGAAACCAAGGTACAGAGGGGATTGAGTAAGCTTGTCCAATGTCACACAAGTGGAAGAGCCAGAATTTGTACTGACAGGAAATCAAATTCTTGGCCACTTAATCATAGGGGTAGGGTTAAATAGATGTAGGCTCTAAATAGAAAGAGATGGTAAAGGAGTATATTCCAGGAAGCTTTCTAGCAGCTTTAACTACAAAACAGGGCTGTCATAAATGGAAAATGAGTAATTAGAATGCTTTCTGATCAGATGGTATTTCTGATCTATAGAACAGAGCCCAAGATGCACCTTCACTATTCATATTTTTATAACCTGGGCATCTAAAAATTGCCAGCTTTGAGAGATGTTGGTAAACAACCTCACTTAAAGTGGGAGAGAGCAGAAGAACTTAAGTACTTAAAGTGCATATTGAAGCTGATGAAACCACCAGAAAATACAGCATTGGCCAAAGAAAAGTGAACAACCACTGTGGAAGCAGACAGTGTCATAGAATGTCAGGATTGAAGTTTCTAAAAGATTATCTACTTGAAGTTCTCCCTTTTCACTAGCAATAAACCTCCAGTAATATTATGCACACAACCATCAGTGTCAATTGCTTCTGTGCCTGTCCTAGCTGTTCCCACTGTCTGGAATGCAGCTTACCATCCTTCTGGGCTAACACCCATAAAGCCTTTTAATATACTTCAGAAGTTTCTCAGCTGCCCTTAAGTCTTTTACTAGACTGTGGGCACCTTGGAGGCAGAGACCATGCCTTATTCATCTTCACTGTAGCTGTATGGTACAGAGTTAAGTACACAATAAATGTTTGCCAAATGAAGAAATGAAAAGGAGATTTTTGCCAAATAGACATCCACTCTCTGCATGAACATTTTGTATGTGTTTGTAGTCAGACAGCATATATATAGTACTCTAAATATCATACTCCAGCTGGGCACAGTGGCACACACCTGTAATCTCAGCAACTAGGCAGGTTGACACAGGAGGATCCCAAGTTCAAGGTTAGTTTCAGCAACTCTGTGAGGCCCTAAGCAACTTAGTTAGCAAGACCCTGTCTCAAGCTGGGCACAGTGGTGCACACCTGTAATCCCTCCACTTTGGGAGGCTGAGGCAGGAGAATCACAAGTTCAAAGCCAGCCTCAGCAACCGGGAGGCACTAAGCAACTCACTGAGACCCTGTCTCTACATAAAACACAAAATAGGGCTGGGGATGTGGCTTAGTGGTTGAGTACCCCTGAGTTCAATCCCCAGCACCAAGAAGGAAAAAAAAAAGACTCTGTCTCAAAATTAAAAAATAAGTAAATAAATAAATAAAAGGGGCTGGGGATTGTAGCTCAGTGGTAAAATGTCCTTGGGTTCAATCCTCAGTACCAATCTCACACTCCTAAATCTAGGAGTGGAGAATGAATTCAATTATGTGTAAAAACTACCCAGACTGGGCTTTAGTGACGTCAAAGGTGATGCCCTTCTCCAAGTTATCTTCTAGGCACTTTCAAGGTCCTGAGGTTAATATTTTAGTTCTTTTACCTCTGTAGAGTAGGAAGTCAGAGATAGGCAACTTCCTTCCAGTGAGCTAGTTCATGGCTAGACTGGGTCAGGGAATACTTAAGAGGCACATTCAGGCAAGCAGCTGTGCCTTGGTAGTAATTAGAGTGAACAAACTGGTGTCCTTATCACCTAATTCATACACAGTATCATGGAGGAGGAAACAAAGTACACTGGAAGGACCTGTCTAGCATCTGCACATACTAGCAATACCATCCCAGTGAGGCAAAGGTTTATATGGTTAGGAAGTTGAGGGTCACTTAGGCAAGCTCCATTTGCAAGCTATTTAAAGTCAGGAAGAACAATTAAATCAATAAATAGGTAGTTTATTAATCATATTAATAACAATGATGGGTCAAATAATCAGGAATTCAGCCAGTCTGGTAGGTATGGATGAAAATGAAATGAGTCTTTTTTCCTCTTCCTCCCCTCACCCTCCTCATAGGTTTTTATATCTAAATTATGTGAGAGTGATTCATACACACACCCATTATGATTCAGTATAGGAAATGATTTCAAGACCTTTGCTAGTAATGAAAGTTCAATTTAAGCTCATTAAACCTTAGTGGTTATTATATCAGCTGACCACAGTAAGTAAAAATGTCTGGTTGATTTTTTACACCTAAAATCAAAGTTCAAAAAAACCAGCTAAGATTTCAGCTTAAAAAGCAGTGAAGAAAAACAGCCAACACCCACACAAGAATGTACACGAGCCTAAATGCCCTGCCCCCATCTTTTCTTCCACTGTCAATTTGAGAATCAGCCACACAATACAGGTAGAAACAATCATAAAGGACATAAGGAAAGGACACAAGGTCAGGGGGCCTCCTGGGTTCCCTGAAATCATAGGCAAAGAGTGGTTCAGTAGCAAATATATATATAAAATGATGACTGTCAGATCTCCTAGTCAGCGTGACTAACTAGAACTGCAATTTTAAAAACGTGGAAGAGAGAAAACTCTCAGGAAACTGCAGATGCTGCTTCTGCATAAGTCAGTACATCTACTTTCTCAAGTGACCTGGAATCAAACCATCACACTTACCCAAAATATGAGGCAATAGGATTTTTCCTCTCTACACCACCACTTGTGGGGGTATACTAGACAAGAGTACAGAGTTTTCAGTTTTTTGTTTTTGTTTTTAAGCCAGGTTTAATTAAACTGCACAGCATTCAGAAGAAAGAAACGTACCAAAGAATTAATTGAACCTGAGACCAGATTATACATTTTAGAGGGGAAGGGAAAAAAAATCAGTGCTGTTTGGGAGAGAGAGCACTGTAATCAGAATACATCTCCAAAATAAATCATACAAAATAAATTATTTTTTAAAGAAGTGGATCCACATGTAGATGGATGGTCACATACATACACGCCATACACACACACACACACACACACACACACCCTCGTCTTTTATTCAGTGTTAACTGCGACTTCCATGTTGGTCACTGTGAAAAAGGACAAAGGTTAGATGTAAGAAAAGAAGGCTAAGCACCCTCTGCCACCAGTGGAATAAGATTTAAGACAATTAGAGAAGGAACTCACCAAGTTATCACAAACAAGAGTAGAAAAGTAGGAAACAGCATGTCAAGGAAGATTTTAATTACTTCAGAGAGAAAGGAAGAAAGCACAGAAATCTAACACAAGTAAAGGCACAATGAACGTGGAGTTGAATGGAACCAAACCCTTCCTTCAGTCAGTTATCCTTTTTCCTTTTTTTTGCATGTGATTTTGAAGGTGGTTATAGTTTCGTTTCATTTTGTTTTTAAAGATATGAGTCTTGAAGGCAGAGCTATAATGCTCACTTCCCTCCCATTCCCTAAATTAAGGTGGCTTAACATAAAGCCACCTTGACTACATACCTAGGGACTAATATTCAACAGGGAAAGAAAGACTACAACTGGAATGTGAAGAATTTGATTTGCAGTTGAATGTAGGTTGGGTTTCCACAAGGACAGCTCAGTGTAGTGCCATCAAAGGGCCTCTGATGCCCTACACTCCACCCCCAGAGCTTCATAGAAGGGAAGGACCCTGGAGTCACACTTCTCCCCCATAAGCACTCAGCCTACAGATTATTTCAAGTGATCAGGAGAATTAAAACACACCCCAACCCTGAGTTGCTACTTGAGTAGCAAGTCTATTTACAATTTTTTCTCACCTCTTCCTGGAGGTAAATCTGGGTTTCAAGCTGAGAAGCCAAAGGGTGAGTGAGGGGAGTCCCCAGTGCAATGGCCAGTCTCCTTGCCTTTGCCAGTTAAGAGGGCTGGGACAAATTCCTGGTGACAACAGCCTCATGTCCATCAGCTGGTATAGTCCTAGGCTCTTACTCTGTAGGCGCGGACTATGAAAATGGTGGGGCTATGCAGCTGGACCAAAACTCCATGATGAAGAAAATCATACCTGGAATATCAACATGCCTTGGTCTAGGTTTGGGGACCAGAGAGGGGGAAGACGGGCATCTAGCTCATTTAAAAACCTGGAGATCACTGCCCTGCTTCCTAGAAAGGGCAGTAAGAAACAACTATTATGTTTTTCCCGCTAAGGAAAAACATCACAAAACCAAGTTCACACAATGGCTGTTAACACAGCTTCTTGGATGCTTGCTTAGTCGGGCAATGTCTCTTCCCTCCAGGAGTGGAAAAGGGAGTTAATGGGACTGGGCAGTAGCCTCAACATGAGACCACCCAATCTTTCACTGAAGAGATAACAATCCCCACAAGCAGATAAAAAGAACAGTTTTAAAGGTGAGAAGTTTTAGTGCTCTTGCAGCTGGCCCACCTTGAACCTATATTACAAGCTCTGTACAACATACAAAATAGACCAATAATTATGAGGATCACATTCCCATCTTCAATATCAAATATACATGATAATAAATCTGTTATTAACAGTGGGACGAAATAAATGTATAAGGCAAAGATATTTAAATAGGTGCTGTGTCATTAGCGTGTTCTGAAGGAGAAAAGCCATTTGATTAGATCTAGACCCAGGCCTTTTTGTTTTTCATGAGGCCAAGACAGTTAAAGTACAATCAATACCCATGTGACATAATCCAAATGCTGGGGAATATGAATTGTAGCAGGTCATGGGGAGGAAGATATCAGCCCCATTGAAAAGCTGGGGTTTGGTTTTATTTATGATACTTATTATGATGCTCTATGTTTGAATAAAGGAAAAAGAAAGACACACTTTGATAAACATTGTACAAAAGGCATCAACTCCCATTTCAAAAATAAATGGGAAGACTTCACAGTCAAAGTTCAGCAACTTGTCAGCATCTACCCTGGAACTCTATTGCAGTAACAACACTTGTACTCTCCTCTCTCTCAGCTCTAGTCACTTCAGGATGCTGGGAAATGTCTGGGAGGTAATTGCTAACATATTTGAAAAGAAGGATGATAGACAAAGAATGACTTAAAAAGTCTGGTGACAGACCTAATCATGAGTGTCTGTATCCAGAGTCAATGTGGTCCAAAGGATGGTGAAGGACAAACAAACTCCAAACAGATAACCCAAGTTGAGCCCTCCTTCACCTACCACTGGGAAGATTAGGATTTCACCTGACATCGTGCTCAGATCCTTAGCTTGTGATCCAATGGATTAGAAAGGTCCCTGTGGCAGTTCAAGCCTGTGCTGTGTCAGAAGAAGTTTTTAACTAGTTTCCTCCCTTCATTTCAGGGAACAGCCTGGTCTCTCTGATCTCATGCCAAGTTTTGAGTAGCCACTGTATATGACAACAGCTGTAGCAAACCAATCCATCTGGTGTGTCAAGCCCAGGAGCCCCAACCTGTATTTGGAGAAGGGAAAGTCACTGTCCCATCGTCCAACCTTAGCTGGACCCTCCATTTTCTCTGTGCTCTTTAATTAAGACCTGGAAGACAAAGAAACAACATATTGCTGGCTACCAAGGAAGACCTATCAGACTGAAGCACACTTCACACCAATCTTTTGTGCTTCTTGGCATAAAGGAATTTTGAGTATCCCCACAAACTTCTACTCACTTCCTCACCCCTTTAACTTTGCTGCATTAGCCCCTTGCAGTCTTAGGAAGGTGAGGTTGGTGAAGAACGGAATGGAAAGAGCTTGCTCAGTCAGATAGGCTGTGAACTTCAGCGTGAGCAGGCCACAAAGTTCTTTGCAGTCCCACAGACCTAGCCCCTGCAACACAGTGCTTTGTCCTTTTCTTCTTAAGTCATTCGGGAGCATGAAGGACTCAAACGGCTAGGGTCAGCATGAAAAGACCGAGGCAGACTTGAAGTTGAGGTTAAGTCCCAGACCCTGTCTTCCTACTACCTATCAGAAGATTTGGGGTTTGTAAATCAGGAATGAATGATGCCCCTGACAAAAAGGAACTTTTCTTTTGAGGAAATGGGGCAGAACATCCTTCAGCCCAGCACCCTGAGGAAAGGGGGCAGGAAGTCCTAGAGGACTCAAATGGCTCCTAGTCCCTTAGCTATAGAAGAACTGAATAGCTCTAAAATGATCCTCTGTTTATTTCACCTTCTCCTTTGATTAAAGGTTTAGTTCAACTGATTAGTATTTAGTATTTATATCCAACTTACTCTTGGGATTGGGGGGTGGGTGAGAACAAAATGGAAATACCCCTAAAAATAAAGCAGACCCAGTTCCTTGTCCTTTCTCCAAAGCTGACCTTTAAAACAGATCAATGCTCTGCAAACTCCTTTCCTGCTTCCTAAATATGCCCCCTCCCCTCCCACTGAAGTCCTGGCCATGCCAGCCTCCTAAATGATGGAATATAATCTACCTGCCAAGCTTCCCCCACAGTGGATAAGAGCAGATAAGGGTACCATTCTCCACCCTGCCCAACAATGAGTTCATTCACTACAACAAGGCACCTTTCCCCAGAGGAAAGCAGGAGACATGGAGGCTTTCTCCTCTTCTGGCTAGCAGGGTTTGTTAGAGGAAGGATGGATACAGGGTTTGAGACCCTACTGCCAATACAAAGAGTCCAATCACCAAGTCCAGAGATGAGATGCATAGATGGAGGTGAGCTGGAAGGATGCTTGGAGTCTAGGATTGTTTGCACAGGAGAAACATGGTAGGAGCTCTCATGCAGGTTTCAGGGGAATGGAGAGGACCATCTGAGAAAAAGAGGAGGTCCATCCTTTTTCCTGAGGAACAGGACCAAGCCAGACTTCACCTGAGAATGGGTGGCAGAGGTGGGGCTCCACGGGCAGCTGAAAAAATAAAATAAAAAGGCTCTTTAAGCTAATTTTTAAAATCTGGGGACTAGGTTGTCTTGTTTTGCTTTGTTTGTTTTAAAGAAAATGAAGATGAGGAGAAGTGGATTTTGACTTAAGAAAACACAAAAATTTTATATTCTATACAATTATAGAAAAACTATCTTAGCTGAGCGCAGTGGTGCACACCTGTAATCCCAGCACTTAGGGAGGCTGAGACAGGAGAATCACGAGTTCAAAGCCAGCCTCAGCAACGGCGAGGTGCTAAGCAACTCAATGAGACCCTGTCTCTACATAAAACACAAAATAGGGCTGAGGATGTGGCTCAGTGGCCAAGTACCCCTGAGTTCAATCCCTGGTATCAAAAAAAAAAAAAACAACTATCTTTACTATTTGTCTCACCTCGGTTTGTTTTGCTGGGATATATTCTCTGAAAATGTTTATATTCTTCTGGAGCAGGAAAATCTTCTACTGGGTGGAAGGAATACTTTGACTCAAAATCATCTGTGAAAAGAACAGAGTATTAACTCATATTGAACTTCTCTGTGCTTCCACAGACCTCTGACTTATGACCTCCCCCCCTTACTAATTTTTTTTTTAAATGTGACTTTTTTTTTTAATATTTTATTTTTTAGTTGCAAGTGGACAGAATATCTTTATTTTATTTTTATGTGGTGCTGAGGATCGAACCCAGTGCCTCACACGTGCCAGGCGAGCACTCTACCACTGCGCCATAACCCCAGCCCCCCCTTACTAATTTTTAATGCACTCTGATGTATGGAGGGCCTGCCTTGCCCACCTAACCAAGATTCTTGAAGACAGCAGCAGCAGCGCCTGAGGTAGCTCCCATGCACAGAGCTGTTTATCTTAAGGAGTAAGTCTTTGAGCTCATTCTTCAAACTTTTCCATCAAAAATCAGGCACATAACAGGAAACTGCTTCCAGTTGTTTGCATGGAAGCAGAAAGAAAGAAACAGTTCCAAGTTCCAAGTTTCATGGTCATTTTATAGACTGTCACCATGGGAAACTACCTGAACTGAATCTACAAATTATAGAATTAACCTCAAATGGTAATATTTTTCTCCAGCTAGTGAGAGATTTGATCACTTAGTTCCCTTTCAGCCTAGGCTATCCTCATTTAGCTCTGCAACACATTTGAGATAGCCATCTCCTGGTCCCCACTACCATTCTCTATGGCCCCTCCACAAGAAGGCTCAAATTTCCTATAGATACTCAGCTTGATCACATTCCAAAGATTTCTTCAGTATGGATGTATGTTCAAGGCAAACTCCTGGTGCATTTAATAGGAACAAAAAGAAACATGGGGAATGTGGGCAGGAGGGAAGAAAACAACCACTAAGGAATCTAGACTGTTGGGGCTACAACAGAGCTTACATAAGCTCTATTATAGGGGTCCTCAACACAGGATCAATAATATCCCCTGGACAACCTTTTTAATGGCTCCATCCCACACTTAGACTCTTTTAGGTAGGGGGCCAATATTCATAAATTTGGAAAAGTTAATCTGGTGATTTACTGATCTAGTCAACTTCCTTGCTATACACATAATAGAAATAAGGCCCAGAGAAGTGAAGTGATTTCCTCAAAATAACACAGCTGGTCAGTCAGTGGTCTCTGATTATTAGATAAAAGTTGTGGGATTTTGTTTTTGTTTTTGTTTTCAGTACTGGGTATAGAAACAGGGCCTTGGCATACTAAGCTTGTTTTGTTTAGTTTTTGTGGTACTGGGGATTGAACCCAGGACCCTGTACATGCTAAGCAAGCACCACCACTGAGCTATACTCCAAGCCCCACTTGTTTTAGTTTTTACACAGCCAAAAGGAGCTCTTCCTAGGATATATAATTCTTGTCTGAATAATCCTAAATAGGAACAGTTTCTGCCATAAAAACTAACCATAAACAATGATCCTTGGAGGACTTGAGAGTAGCTTTAGAGTTAGCATGACACTTGCTGATTATACTTCAATCTATTCCAAAGCAACCATGCCTAGAATTTACATAAGGATGTAAATTAAAGGGAAATCAATGGATGGAGCATGAAAGTCTGAGGGTATGTGCCTAATAGAAGAAAAAGTAGGCCCAAATCTCTACCATGTCAGCTTAGGAACTGACTTCCTTAATAAGACTCCTAAAGCACAAGAAGTAAAATCAAGAATCAATAAGTCAGGTGCAGTGGCACACACCTGTAATCCCAGCACTTTGGGAGGCTGAGACAGGAGAATCGCAAGTTCAAAGCCAGCTTCAGCAATGGCGAGGCGCTAAGCAACTCGGTGAGACCCTGTCTCTACATAAAACACAAAATAGGGCTGGGGATGTGGCTCAGTGGTCGAGCACCCCTGAGTTCAATCCCCAGTACCAAAAACAAAAAAAAAAAAAAAAAAACCCATAAAATGAGGCTGGGGATGTGGTTCAGTGGTACAGTACCCCTGAATTCAATCCCCAGTACCAAAAAACAAGAAAAAGAATCAATAAATGGGGCTGGGGTTGTGGCTCAGTGGTAGAGCAGTTGCCTAGCATGTGTAAGTAACTGGGTTCGATTCTCAGCACCGCATATAAATAAATGAATAAAATAAAGGTTCATTAACATCTTTTAAAAAAAGAATCAATAAATGGGATGGAATAAAACTAAAAAGCTTTTTCACAGCAAAGGAAACAACCATTAACATGAAGAGAGAGCCTACAGAATGAGAAAAATCTCTACCACACACACCTCAGATATAGCATTAATCTCCAGGATATATAAAGAACTCAAAAAACTTAACACCAAAAAACCCAAATAATCCAATCAATAAATGGGCAAAGGAACTGAATAGATACTTCACAGAAGAAAAAATACAATCAATTAACAAATACATAAAAAAAATGTTCAGCCAGGCACAGAGGCACACACCTGTAATCCCAGCACTTTGAGAGGCTGAGACAGGGGAATCAAAAGTTCAAAGCCAGCCTCAGCAAAGGTGAGGTGCTAGCCGGGCGTGGTGGCTCACACTTGTAATCCCAGCACTTTGGGAGTCTGAGACAGGAGAATCGTTGAGTTCAAAGCCAGCCTCAGCAACGGCGAGGCGCTAGGCAACTCAGTGAGACCCTGTCTACATAAAACACAAAATAGGGCTGAGGATGTGGCTCAGTGGTTGAGTACCCCTGAGTTCAATCCCCGGTACAAAAATAAATAAATAAATAAAAAATAGTTCAACATCACTAGCAATTAGAGAAATGCAAATCAAAACTACAATGAGGGGCTGGGATGGTGGCTCAGTGGTAGAGCACTTGCCTCACATGTGTGAGGCACTGGGTTCGATCCTCAGTACCACATAAAAATAAATAAAGATATTGTGTCCATCTACAACTAAAAAAAAATTAAAAAAAAAAAAAACTACAATGAGATTCCATTTCACTCCAGTCAGAATGGCAATCATAAAGAATACAAGCAACAATAAATGTTGGCAAGGACATGAGGAAAAAGGTACACTTATACATTGCTGGTGGACTGCAAATGGTACAACCACTGTGGAAAACAGTTTGGAGATTCAGAAAACTTGGAATGGAAACACCATTTGACTCAGTTATCCTACTCCTAGGTTTATACTCAAAGGACTTAAAATCAGCATACTACAGTGATACAGGTGTATCAATGTTTATAGCAGCTCAATTCACAATAGCTAAACTATGGAACCAACCTACGTGCTCTTCAACAGGTGAATAGATAAAGAAACTGTGGTATATATACACACTGGAATATTACTCAGCAGTAAAGAAGAATAAAATTATGGCATTTGCAGGTAAATGGATCGAACTGGAGATTACGCTAAGCAAAATAAGCCAATCCCAAAGAACCAAAGGCCGAATGTTTTCTCTGATATGTGGACGCTAATTCACAATTGGCAGGGAACAGAGGTATTCTGGACTAGACAGAGGAGAATGAAGGGAGGGGAGGAGGCATGGGGGTAGGAATGATAGAATGAATTGGACATTATTACCCTATGTTGCATATATGATTACATGACCTGTGTAACTCTACATCACATACAACTAGACGAATGAGAAGTTATACTCTACTTATGTATGATATGTCAAAATGCATTCTACTGTCATGTATAACAATTATAACAAATTTTTAAAAAATTAAAAAGAGATTTAGACATTAAAAAAAAAAGATTGAGCCGGGCGCGGTGGCTCAAGCCTGTAATCCCAGCACTTAGGGAGGCTGAGACAGGAGAATCGCGAGTTCAAAGCCAGCCTCAGCAATGGCGAGGCGCTAAAGCAACTCAGTGAGACCCTGTCTCTACATAAAACACAAAATAGGGCTGAGGAGGTGGCTCAGGGGTCAAGTGCCCCTGAGTTCAATCCCTGGTACCAAAAAAAAAAAAAAAAAAAAAAAGATTGAGGGTAAATGTCAGAAAGGAACTACTGTAAACAAAGAATACCTTGTGGCCATTCCCATTCCACACTAGCCATCTGGCAGCCAAGACACTGGAGTCAGTGAAGTAACCACAGGAACTCTGAGGCAAAATTGCCAACTACTTACCCAAGAAAGACCGTACGGTGGTGATAGAATCTCTGTGGCCATTCCTCAGGGGTGGTGGTGGAGGAGGAGGTGGCCCAGCTGGCGTCCTTGAGGGTGGAGGTGGGGGCTTTCCTCTATTCAGGGGTTCTGACCCATGCATTCGGTATGGTGGTGGGGGAGGAGGAGCATCCCTGGCACCATTTCGGATCATGGGGGGTGGAGGTGGAGGAGCTGCAATTAAAATTCAAAGTAGTCAGGTTTGGGTGTTGAGCTGACAGGGGAAGAGGGATTTGAGACACAACTAAAAAGTGTCTCAATGCTTTCCCAAATAACTCGGCTCTGTGAGCCTCTAGGTAGCATGATAAATATCATATTCACTTTCCCCCTCACACTTTTTCTTGAATAGCATTGCCAGTTTTCCAGATATCAAGTTTCAGACTTTTTTAGTTTCCCACAAGTCAGTCAAGAACCCTATCTAAGCTGGGCGCAGTGGCGCAAGCCTGTAATCCCAGCATTTAGGGAGGCTGAGACAGGAGAATCGCAAGTTCAAAGCCAGCCTCAGCAAAGGCGAGGCGCTAAGCAACTCAGTGAGACCCTGTCTCTACATAAAACACAAAATAGGGCTGGGGATGTGGCTCAGTGGTCGAGTGCCCCTGAGTTCAATCCCTGGTACCAAAAAAAAAAAAAAAGGCCCTGTGTCTCATCCAATCTCCCAATAAATACCAATCCCTTTGCACCCTAGTCATTCTTTTTTTTTTTTTTAATATTTTTTAGTTACACATGGACACAGTGTCTTTGTTTATTTTTATGTGGTGCTGAGGATCGAACCCAGTACCTCACATATGCGAGGCAAGCGCTCTACCACTGAGCCACAACCCCAGCCCCCCAGTCATTCTCTCTCTTTTTATTTGGGGGCGGGGTACTAGAGATTGAACTCAGGGGCATTCAACCACTGAGCCACATCCCTAGCCTAATTTTGTGTTTTATGTAAAGACAGGGTCTCACTGAGTTGCTTAGCACCTCGCGGTTTCTGAGGCTGGCTTTGAACTTGCAATTCTCCTGTCTCAGCCTCCCTAAGTGCTGGGATTACAGGCTTGCACCACTGCACTCGGCTTCTTTTGTTTGTTTGTTTGTTTGTTTTTGGTACCAGGGATTGAACTCAGGGCTACTTGACCACTGAGCCACATCCCCAGCCCTATTTTGTGTTTTATGTAGAGACAAGGTCTCACTGAGTTGCTTAGTGCCTCACCATTGCTGAGGCTGGCTTTGAACTCGCAATTCGCCTGTTTCAGCCTCCCAAAGTGCTAGGATTACAGGCATGCGCCACTGTGCCGGGCTCCTACTTATTCTTTTTTTTTTTTTTTTTGTTTAGTTGTAGATGGACGCAATGTCTTTATTTTATTGCTTTGTATGTGGTGCTGAGGATCGAACCCAGGGCCCCACACATGCGAGGCAAGCGCTCTACCGCTGAGCCACAATCCCAGCCCCTCCTATCTATTCTTGATGTCTCTCTGCTAGCTTTTCTATCCCTTCCTCCACAATTCTAATTCAGATTGTCTCATATTTAGCCTGTTCTGCAAAAGCCTTCCATGTAGACTTTCAAGTATTCTCCTTGGATCCAATCTCTTACCCCTCAAATTTAACTCCCTAAAATACTTGCTTTAATCTTTTCAAGGCTTTTTTTTAATATACATTTTTTTTTAGTTGTGGTTGAATCTTTTTATTTTGTTTTTACTTATTTATTTTTATGTGGTGCCGAGAATCAAACCCAATGCCTCACACATCCTAGGCAAGCACTTTAATCACTGAGCTACAACCCCAGCCCTTTTTAAGGTTTTTGCATCTCATACAACATAAAGTTTCAAGTCCTACGCTTGAATAGTAAACTATGTCAGTCAGCCTCCTTCCCTCTTTCCTTCCTTACTTCTTTTCTTTAGGTACTAGGAATTGAACCTAGGGGAGCTTTACTATTGAGCCACATCCCTAGCTCTTTATTTTTTATTTTGAATTAGGGTCTCACAAAGTTACTGAGGGACTACTACATTGCTGCATCTGGCCTCAAACTTGCAATCCTCCTGCCTCAGCTTCCCGAGTATCTAGGATTACAGGAGTGCACCACTATGCCCTGCTCTTCTTTCTTAATTTCTACACTGGGTCAGGTGGCCCTCTTCTGCACTACACAGTGTGCCCACCACTCTGCATTATAACTACTCATTATATGAGCTTCTTCCCCAGTATACTGTGTACTTCCTAATGTCTGAACAGTTCCATCACCTATCCAAATGTACAGCACATGGGATGTACTCAATGTCTGCTGAATACACTAAATTACCTGTTTTGTTCTTGTGACTCTCCCTGCAATGCTCTGAAACCCCTCTTCCCTTAATACTGAGTCTTATCTATTTTTCAAGGTTCAATTCAACCCATCTTCTCAAGGCTTTCCCAAAGTAATCTACTCTATTTTGAGCTTATCCTTTTTTGGTCTCTCACAGCACATATTCCAGAACTTTACACTATAGACTAAATTGAACGTTTTTCAGAATATATATATAGTAGATTCGCCTTGGGAAATTACATATATCCAGTGTTTTTCTCATTGCTCAAAAAATTTGAGCAGGATGGCACCTGCCTGTAATCCAAGCACCTGGGGAGGCTGAGACAGGAGAATCGCGAGTTCAAAGCCAGCCTCAGCAACAGCGAAGCACTAAGCAACTCAGTGAGACTCTGTGAGACTCTGTCTCTACATAAAACACAAAATAGAGCTGGGGATGTGGCTCAGTGGTCGAGCATTCTTTAGTTCAATCCCTGGTGCCAAAAAAACAAACAAACAAAAGTATGTCTAAGTGCTCAAGTTGTAGCTCAGTGGTAGAGTGCTTGCCCATCACGTGTAAGGCACTGGGTTCCATCCTCAGCGCATAAAAATAAACAAACAAAGGTATTGTGTCCATCTACAACTAAAAAAATAAATGTAAAAAAATAATTTAGGGGCGGGGCTGGGGTTACGGCGCAGTGGTAGCGTGCTTGCCTAGCATGCGTGAGGCACTGGGTTCGATCCTCAGCACCACATAAAAATAAAATAAAGATATTCTGTCCACCTACAACTAAAAAAATTAAAAAAATAAAAAATAAAAAAAAATAATTTAGGGGGCTGGGATTGTGGGTCAGTGGCAGAGCACTTCCCTTGCCATGTGGGAGGCACTGGGTTCGATCCGCAGCACCGCATATAAATAAATGAGTAAATAAAGGTTAATCGACAACTAAAAAAATTTTTTTAAAAATTTAGGGCTGGGATTGTGGCTCAGTGGTAAAGTGCTTACCTTGCATGCGTGAGGCACTGAGTTTGATTCTCAGCACCACATAAAAATAAAGATATTTTTAAAAATTGTTTTAAAAATTTTTTAAAGCATGCCTGAAGAACAGGCAATATCCCTGGAATAGGTTCTATAGTGTTTAGGTTGTATTATTCATAGGCTTTTCATTAATAAGAGCAGCTACCATTTACTGGGTATCTATCATGTTCCAGAATTTCACTATGTACTAAATCTTTAAAAACTCAGAACTCTTACAGCCACTCATACAAAGCATTTAGTATTATCCCCAATTCACAAATGAGGCAACTAGGACTCAGATTATTTGTCTAAGGTCATAGATCTAATAAAAACAGACTCAGGGCTGGGATTATGGCTCAGGGGTAGAGCGCTTGCCTCGCATGTGTGAGGCACTGGGTTCAATCCTCAGCACCACATAAAAATAAGTAAAATAAAGATATTGTGTCCATCTACAACTAAAAAAATATTTTAAAAAATAGACTCAGCACACATCTGCTCTTTATTGTTTCTGTGTTATGTGTGAATGTGTGAGAGATACTGGAGATTGAACCCAGGGTCTTGCGCATGCTAGGCAAGCACTCTACCACTGAGCTGTATCACCAGCCCCTTTATCTGCTCTTTGTAATACCCTCACACTGCTCTACCTCAAGCATTAGGGATCTTATGTCTCTAACTAGACTTTTTTTGTTTTTTTGGTATCAGGGATTGAACCCAGGGGCGCTTAACCACTAAGCCACATCCCCAGCCCTTTTTTGTATTTTATTTAGAGATAGAGGTCTCACTGAGTTGCTTAGGGCCTCACTAAGTAGCTGAGGCTGGCTATGTACTCATGATCTCCTGCCTCAGCCTCCCAAGCCGCTGGGATTACAGGCCTGCACTGCTGCGCCCAGTCCTAACTAGATTAAAAAAAACAAAACAAAAAAAATCATTTTTTTAGTTGTAGATGTACACAATATCTTTATTTTATTTATTTATTTTTATGTGGTGCTGAGGATCGAACCCAGTGCTTCACGCACGTGAGGCAAGCGCTCTACCACTGAGCCACAATCCCAGCCCCTTAACTACATTTTGACACTGGGTGTTGGAAGTGTGTCTTAACACTATTTTAGTTATAAAAGTGAATATTATCATTTCTCCTGAAATACTGTGAGAACTCCTGTAGGGTGATCATGTAAGTGATCACAGTAATGGGATGATATACATGAACACACACAGTCTAGCACAGCAGACTCAATAAACGTTAGTTTTTGCTTCTCATAAAACAAACTCAGAAAGTTAATTCTCTCTCATTCTTTTCAAGTTCTGTTTAAGATATGGACAGTGGATGCAATAAAGATAAATCTCCTTAACACCTAGCAAATCTCTAAACCTTGTTTTTATCCCAAATCAAAGCTCTTTTTTATTCCTTAGACCCTAGGATCTGCCTCATGAGTAGATACAGATTTCTTAGGGCCCTGAAAATCTGTATCTACTTGTGAGGCAGACAGGGTTAGCTAGGTTCACAAGGATAACAGCTAAACACTGGGCAGGTAACAGTGAGGAATGCCAATCTGGACTGGCCAAAACAGAGTAAGCCAAGAGTGACTGGCTTGGCTCCTCCAGCTCCTTTCTCAGAGAGGGTCATCCCAACCATGTCCCACTCTCTCCAATGAGCTCTTTGTCAGATCCAGTTTTATTTTTTTTTTATTTTTTTATTTATTTATTTTTTTTGGTACTGGGGATTGAACTCAGGAATACTCGACCACTGAGCCACATTCCCAGCCCTATTTTGTGTTTTACATAAAGACAGGGTCTCACTGAGTTGCTTAGCACCTCGCTGTTGCTGAGGCTGGCTTTGAACTCGCGATTCTCCTGTCTCAGCCTCCCTAAGTGCTGGGATTACAGGCTTGAGCCACCGCGCCCGGCTCAGATCCAGTTTTAAGACTGTTTAAAATGACAGACCAGGAGTCCAAAGACCCTAAAAAACAATCAGTTTGCAAAAGAGGCCCTCAGGTAGGAGATAGCCTTTTGGAATCCAAGATATTCTGAGGGTTTTTTGTTTTTGTTTTTGGTACTGAGGACTGAACTTAGGGGTACTTGACCACTGAACCACATCCCCAGCTCTATTCTGTGTTTTATTTAGAGACAGGGTCTCACTGAGTTGCTCAGCACCTTGCTGTTGCCAAGGCTGGCTTTGAACTCGGGATTCTCCTGTCTCAGCCTCCCGAAGTGCTAGGATTACAGGCATGCGCCACCGCGCCCAGCTGATAATCTGAGTTTTGAGAAAAAAACATGATAGGATCAATTTTTTTTCTTTTAATCCTCTTAAAAAGGGACTGTGTTTTACTCTGCAAAGGAAAGTTTAAGAAAATAAACTGTGAACCAATAATGCCAAGTTTTCTGGTGGCTGAGCATTCTTGAGAAGGTAAAAGATTCCATGCCCTTTCAAATATAAATAATTCATGTAGAAACAAAAGGACATTATCACATAATAGTGCCACAATACTATCTAATCCATGAACTACCTAGAAGTCCTTTGCATAAAACCAATAATATTCATCAGCACATTACTTTTTTTAAAAAAATTTTTAAGTTGTCAATGGACTTTATTTTATTTACTTATATGTGGTGCTGAGAATCAAACCCAGTGCATCACACATGCTAGGCAAGCACTCTACCACTGAGCCACCAACCCAGCCCAGCACATTACTTTTTTTAAAATATTTTTTTAGTTGTAGATGAACACAGCATCGTTATTTTATCTATCTATCTATCTATCTATCTATCTATCTATCTATCTATCTATCTATCTATCTATCTATCTATCTATCTATTTTTTGGTACCAGGGATTGAACTCAGAGGCACTCGACCATTGAGCCACATCCCCAGCCCGATTTTGTGTTTTATGTAGAGACAGGGTCTCACTGACTTGCTCAGCGCCTCGCCATTGCTGAGACTGGCTTTGAACTCACGATTCTCCTGTCTCAACCTCCCAAAGTGCTGGGATTACAAGCGTGAGCCACCACGCCCAGCTTATATTATTTATTTTTGTGTGGTGCTGAGCATCGAACCCAGTGCCTCATGCATGTGAGGCAAGCGCTCTACCACTGCACTACAATCCCATCCCCACATTATTATTTTTTTTTAAGTTTTTTTTTTGTAGTTGTAGATGGATAGCATTCTTTATTTTCTTATTTTTGTATGTGGTGCTGAGGCTAGAACCCAGTGTCTCACA
>CM053402.1:19938976-19956393 GCA_028644305.1 Xerus rutilus
TTGGTACTGGGGATTGAACTCAGAGGTACTCAACCACTGAGCCACATCCCCAGCCCTATTTTGTGTTTTATGTAGAGACAGGGTCTCACTGAGTCGCTTAGCGCCTCGCCATTGCTGAGGCTGGCTTTGAACTCGCGATTCTCCTGTCTCAGCCTCCCTAAGTGCTGGGATTACAGGCTTGAGCCACCGTGCCCGGCTCTTTTTACTTATTTTGAGACAGGGTGTTGTTAGGATACTGAAGCTAGCCTGGAACTTGCAATCTTCCTGCCTCAGCCTCTCAAATTACTAGGATTACCTGCAGGCCTGTGCCACCATACCTGGCTCACATAGACTTTTAGTTTACAGATAAGTAAAGAAACTTAGAAAATCAGAGCAATCTGCCCAATGTCATACAACAAATAGAGCCAATACTCGAAAAACTTCAAACAAAAATATCTCAGTTTTTCCCCAATGTACAACTCCTAAGAATTGCTGTTCTCAGTCTGGGGTTGTAGCTCAGTGGTAGAGCACTTGCCTGGAATGTGGCAGGCACCGGGTTCAATTCTCAGCACCACATAAAAATTAATTAATTAATTAATTAATTAATTAATGTATTGTGTCCATCTACAACTAAAAAAATAAAAATAAATTTTAAAAAAATTGCTGTTCTGATTACTAATATGAGACATAAGCCAAGGCCTCTCCCAGGCCTCAACATTGGTAATGGCTAACTGGACAGAAGAACAAAGCTCATAATTTCAGAATTTTCCAAAGAAAGCACACAGAAATGAAATGTGGGAAGCAAGAAGTCTATAGACTTTTTTTTTTTTTAATTTTTTTTTTTTTTAGTTGTAGATGGACACAATGTCTTTATTTTATTGCTTTGTATGTGGTGCTGAGGATTGAACCCAGGGCCCCACGCACGCGAGGCAAGCGCTCTACCACTGAGTTACAATCCCAGCCCCAGCCCCGTCTATAGACTTTTAAACTATTCAAACCATACACAAATTGTATTTTTCTCTGTTTCTATTCCTGGATGGTGTTAGAAAGATAACATGCTTTTCCCAGATGAAGTCTCTTTTAAAAATTCACTGAATTAAAAAAAAAAAAATTTAGGCCAGGTATAGTGGCACACAACTGTAATCCCAAGAACTCAGGAAACTAAGGTAGAAAGATTGCAAGTTCTAAGCCAGCCTCGACAACCTAGCAAGACCTCGTCTTAAAATAAAAAAAGGGCTAGGAATGTAGCTCAGTGGTAGAGTGCCCCAAGGTTCAACTGCCAGTATCATACACACATATACACACAAAATAATAATAAATTAATTAATTAAACCTGAACTTCATGGAATCAAGGGCCACCTTAGGACTATATCCTTATGGCAAAAACTAGAGAAAAACGGGATCAAGAACATACAGGAACCCGTGTGCGGTGGTGCACTCCTATAATCCCAGCACTTAGGGAGGCTCAGACAGGAGAATCACGAGTTCAAAGCCAGCCTCAGCAATGGCGAGGCATTAAGCAACTCAGTGAGACCCTGTCTCTACATAAAACACAAAATAGGGCTGGGGATGTGGCTCAGTGGTCGAGTGCTCCTGAGTTCAATCCCTGGCACAAAAAAAAAAGGACATACAGGCTACTGTTTGCCATTTGTTAAGACTGCCAACTCCTCAAGTACAAATCTGTATGCACCTAACCAAGCAGTGGGGCACAGATTAATGGGCTTTTTTTTTGGTACCAGGGATTGAACCCAGGGGCACTTAAACCACATCCCTAGCCCTTTTTATGTTTTGAGATAGGGTCTTGCTAAATTGCTTAGGGCCTCACTAAGTTGCTGAAGCTAGCTATGAACTTGTGATCCTCCTGCCTCAGCCTTCCAAGTAACTGGGATTACAGGTATGCAACACCATGCCTGGCTTAATGGGCTTTTAATGTATACTACTACTTTTTTTTTTTTTTTTTTTTGGTGCCAGGGTTTGAATTCAGGGGCACTCAACCACTGAGCCACATCCCTAGTCCTATTTTGTGTTTTATCTAGAGACAGGGTCTCACTGAGTTGCTTAGCATCTCGCCATTGCTGAGGCTGGCTTTGAACTCGTGATTCTCGTCTCAGCCTCCCCAAGTACTGGGATTACAGGTGTGTGCCACCGCACCCAGCAATGCATACTTCTTGAAGTTTACAAGACTTCTGTTGTTGAAACAGTATCTTACTATGCTGCCCAGGCTGGCCTCAAACTCCTGGGCTCAAGAGATCCTTCTGCCTCAGTCTCCCAATAACTTTATAGACTATGGGCATAGAATACCATGCCCACTGACAATTTATCAATGTTCTATACATAATAGAGACCAGTATATATAAATATAGAGCTTAACAGCCACTTGCAGAAGTAATGGTTCAAACAAAGCTCAATAACACAAGAATATAAGCGCCAAAATTTCTGGGTCCAATCAGGCCCCAGATAACTGTCATGGTCACACTCTCAAATTTGTTCATATTATTTTGTAAAAATACCTTATGATCACTTTTAGTTTCTAGGGTTCCTTAATTCCCTCCTCCCCCAGCTTACACTCCATGGTCTATTATTATAATTAGTCCCTTATATACACCCTATATATACCCACACTCCACTATCCCTTATAGTCAGTTACACATGCCCAAAAAATGCCAACATTGGTTAAATACAATTCTGCCCTTATTCTGTACTTGCAAATGCATAAGAGAACACACACCCTGCTGATTACTCTTACTTAAAACATATAGCCCCTAATCTGAACTGGGCCTTTCATGTGTGTGGCTACCCAAGAACATTTCCCTGGTCCATTCAACCCCCACACACCAGATGACCATTTCATGCCTTTTCTTTCTGTCCTCAAACTGTCCTCTCCTTCCCCACCATCACTCACAGCTGACGTTCTTCACTGTGAAAACAAGCAAATTCGAAGAAACTTCACAAGCTCCTACCACTACTCTATTTACCCACTTGCTTCTGTGCCTATACATTCTGCCTATCCTCCTGTTTCTGTGGAAGACCCCTTACCTATAGATCAGATCCCATTTCCTCCTGCCTCCTCAAAGACTATTCAGGCAAATTGTTCCCACTCTACTGGTTTCTTTCTTTCTTTTAAAAATATTTTTAGTTTATTTTTCTATTTATTTATTTATCTTTATTTTTATTTTCGGTACTGGGGATTGAACTCAGGGGCACTCGACCACTGAGCCACATCCCCAGCCCTATTTTGTGTTTTATGTAGAGACAGGGTCTCACTGAGTTGCTTAGCGCCTTGCCGTTGCTGAGATTGGCTTTGAACTCGCGATTCTCCTGTCTCAGCCTCCCTAAGTGCTGGGATTACAGGCTTGCGCCATAGGCTTCTTTTTATTTTTATTTTTATGTGGTGCTGAGGATTGAACACAGTGCCTCACAAGTACTAGGCAAGCGCTTAAACATTGAGCCACAATCCCAGCACCCTACTGGTTTCATGCTCTTCTTGCATGCAACGATTCCCATTGTTGAATGAAAAAAGAAACAAACAAACAAAAAATCCAACCCTCAACTCCACATCCTCCTCCAACAACTTCATTTACTGCATGCATGCAAGCATGAACACACACCAGTCTTTATAAGCAAATCTCCTTAAGAGATTCCTATATCATTACCTATTTATCTTCTCCTATTCCTGCATCCTTTCCTTTCCTTTCCTTGTTCCCCTCTTTCTTTCTTTTCTATGTTGCTGAGGCTGGCCTCAAACTCCTAGGCTCAAGTTATCCCCTTGCCTCAGCCTCCCAAGCAGCTGTGGTCCTTTTCTGAACTCACTCAATTAAGCTTTCATCTTCACTCTCCATTTCACTAAAACTACTCAAAAGGGTCTCCTGATACTAAGACCAATGTCAGTTCTCAGCTTCCAACTTACCAGACCCTTCCACAGCACTGAACATAGGTGCTCCCTTTATCTTGAGTTTTTCTACCACTCTTTTGGTTTTTCTCCTTTCTTCCTCTTTAGATGGTTTTTAGTTCCTCTGTTGGGTTTGCTACATCTTTAATATAGGAGGTCCCAGTCCTAGTACTCTTTTTTTTTTTTTTTGGTACTGGGGATTGAACTCAGGGGCACTCGACCACTGAGCCACATCCCCAGCCCTATTTTGTGTTTTATGTAGAGACAGGGTCTCACTGAGTTGCTTAGCGCCTCACCGTTGCTGATGTTGGCTTTGAACTCGTGATTCTCCTGTCTAAGCTTCCCAAAGTGCTGGGGTTACAAGCGTGTGCCATCGCGCTCAGCTCCCCAGTTCTCTTTCTATCCATACTACCTCCTTAGGAGCTATCATCAAGCATGCAGTTTTTGATGCCGTTCAGATTAACTTAGGCATTCAGATTAACCTCTCTAGCCCAGGCCTCTCCTCTAAACTTTAGAGTCTGGCAGTCAATCACCAATTCACCCTCTCTTCTTGGATGTCTAATAGGCATCTCAAACTTATTTAATGTCAAAAACCAAACAGTACTCCTCCCCCAAATCTGCTGCTGTCTTACCCACCTGCCCAGTTTATTCCAATAGCCTCCTGAGTGGTCTCCTTTTTGCCACCTCTATCCTCCTAGTCTGTTCTCAACACAGAAGCTAGTGGTCTCATTAAATGGTAAATCAAATCATACTACTTCTCTGTTCAAAACTACCCAGTAGCTCCCCATCACAGAGTTCAGTTCAAACTCTTCATAAAGTTCTACAATGTTCTCTCAGGGAAATCTAGCTTTCTTACCTCCATTCCTGCCTCTCTCCCCCTTACTCCTTCTATTCCTGTCAAAATGACCTCCCTATTGCCCGCGAAATGAGTCAAGAATATTCCTTGAAAAAAAAAAAAAAGAATGCTCATATCTTGTAGCCTTTTCACTTGTCGCTGCAATGGCTATACTCTTCAGGTAATTACTAAGCTTACCTATTGCTTATTTCAGGTCCTTGCCAAATTGTCACTGTTTAAAAAATAAAAAGGGCTGGAAATGTGGCTCAGTGGTAAAGCACCCGAGTTCAATTCCCAGTACCAAAAACAAAAAACAGGGGCTGGGGATATAGCTCAGTTGGTAGAGTGCTTGCCTTGCATGCACAAGGCCCTAGGTTCAATCCCCAGCACCACACACACACACACACACACACACACACAAATGAGTGCAGTTGTACATGCCTGTAATCCCAGCAACTCAGGAGGCTAAGGCAGGAAGATCACAAGTTTGAGACCAGCTTCTGTAACTCAGCGAGACTGTCTCAAAATGAAAAATAAAAAGGGCTAGAAGCATGGCTCAGTGGTACAGCACCCCTGGGTTCAATCCTCAGTACCCAAAACCAAAAACTAAAAACAATTGTCACTGTATCAGTAAGGCTTGTCCTGACTCCACTCCTCCATTTCAAAATATTTCCTCATTCTCACCCTAGTATATTTTCTCTACTTTGTGTTTCTCTAAAGTAGACCATATACTATATATATTTTACTGGTCTGTCCAGAACAGAATTTTTTTGTCTTTTCTATTTATTCATGTCTCCCTAACAACAGAGTCTGACATAATAAAACACTCTTAAAGCTGGGTACAGTACTCTACACCTGTAATCCCAGTGTGTCAGGAAGCTGAGGCAGGAGGATCACAAGTTCAAAGCCAGCCTCAGCAACTTAGTGAGGCTCTAAGCAACTTTCCATGACCAAAAAACAAAAAACAGGCTGGGGATGTGGTTCAGTGGTTAAGCACCCCTGGGTTCAATCCTAGGTACTAAAAAAATGGCTCTCAATAAAACAAGTGTATGAATTATTATTCTCCTCAATGAATGAAGGAACACTCTAGAGGAAAAAACGCGAAAAGAAAAAATCATGAAAGGAAATAAAGGGGTTTCCAAACACTTACCTGCTCCCCTACTGGGAGGGTCTCGAGCTGGGGGAGGAGGCCTATTACTCAATAAAGAGGGAGAGGCTGACGTGGGCGGAGGAGGTGCTAGGCCTCTGACAGGCCCTGGTGTCTTCCTATGTAAAGAATTATGTCTCTGTGGCAGCTCAGGGGCTGATTCATTAGTGGGGCTGGAGGGTCCATTGGGGACCCCTGGAGGTTGGCGGTAAGGCGGAGGAGGAGGAGCCAGAGACTGGCCACTTGGTCCCGTTCTGACATTCACAGGGGAAGGAGGTGGTTTGACTGGGGGAGGAGCAGGAGGTCCCTCTCGGCCAGGGTGGAGCCTTTGTCCAGGTGTCGGTGGCAAGGGTTTCTCTCTGTTGTAGGCTGGGGCTTTGTTGCTGTGCATAGGCAGAGGTGTAGGGGGTGCGTTGGCTCTACGCCCTGGAGGTGGCGGGGGAGGGGCAGAGGAGCTGTGCTTCATGCCCGTACTGCTGGTGGTGTTGGGCCGAGAAAGGTCTGGTAAAGAGGGTCTCTGCATCCGAGGCAGTTCTGGGAGAGAGGCTCGGCCACTGTCTGTATCATCTTGAGGACGTCCACTGGCTGTAGATGCTGGAGGCCTTGGGGCAGCAGCTCGAGCACTGGGGACTTGTAGGGCTGGCTTACCAGCTAAGTTCTCTACAAATACACCAGAAAACACTGGGTCAAGAAAGCAAGATATCTATTAGACAGTATCTCTATTTTACCCACCTCCTTATAAGTGCAACCTGCACAATTCTGGAATTTGTTTTGTTTATGGTGTTGAGAATCAAATCCAGGGCTTGACGAACACAAAGCACTCCGTTCATCACTGAGCCTTAGTTCTGGGTTTTTATTTGATTTTAGGCTCAGAGCCCATTTACAAATTTCTGCTGATATAAACTGAATTTTTAATTTAATTTTATTTTTAGTTGACAAATAATAACTATACACATTTATGGAGTACACAAGGTGATATACACACTGTGGAATGATTAAATCTAATTAATATACTCAGCACCTCAAATACTTATTTATCTGCAGTAATAACATTACTGCATAAATTATTCTTTCAGCAATTCTGAAATATACATTATTATTAACCATTATTAACTATAGTTATCATGCTATGTAATAGATTACTAAAATGTGTTCTTTCTGTCTAACTGAAACTCTATTCTTTGACCAATATCTCTCTCCTCATCCCCCACACCCCAGCTTCTGGTAACCAACATTCTATTCTCGACTTCCACATCCAAATATTTTAGATCCTAAATATAAGTGAGATCATACAGTGTTTGCCTTTCTGTGTCTGTCTGGCTTATTTCACTTAAAATACTCTCTTCCTAGTTTGTTCATGTCACAAATGACAGAATTTCCTTTTATTTAAAGGCTGAAAAATATTCTTTTGTGTACATATCACATTTTCTTTAAGTTGAACACATTTTTACTTAATCTCTCAAATTTTGCTTTATTCTACTCTATAACTCCTCTTCTCCCACTCCTCTCTCTTCTCACCTCAACCACAGTCCTCAACTCCAGATGACCCACCTGGGACAAGTCAGAAATTAACGAATGCACTTTAGAAATATCCTAAGAAAGTACTTATCAGATACCTGAAACATCCTTGGCTCCCACAGGGCGGAGCTTCGGCACTCCTCCTTGGAAGAGACCTCCCTTGGGTTGCAGGGCAGAGGCTCCAGAGCCATAACCACCACTGCTTCCTTTGGGCTCTGGAAAGCATACCATTAAGTGTTCATTTCATATGTTCTGTGCTGATGACCAGTCAACCCCGGGGACAAACCCTTCCTCTATCTGGGCTTTAATTTGCAAACAAACCAATCTTGCTTTTGTCTTTTCATTTAAAAAAGCTAGGCTTTTCTGCTCCACAGCTTCAAAAGGGGATGGAACTCTTCACTGTGATGAAAGAGAGAAAACAAAAGGAACAAGGAGCCATTCTTCTCTTATTTAGGATGAAGTGATAACAACTGGGATAAAGAAATGTTCAACAGAGTTCTCTGGGCTCTCCTTTCCAAATCCCAGATGTAAAGGAGCTAATGGTGCAGGGGCTCAGGTATGAGGAACCTCTCCAGAAGACTACAGGAATGGACACTTGTAGCAATTATAAAATCACCTTTGGTTTCAGTCAAGAGGTTTCTAAAAATGTAGTAGTCTCCTCAAAGAACAGCCAAAGATGTGCCCCAACAAGCATCAGAAGGTGGGAGTCTTAACTTGGAGAATACTTGCCAAGTGTCAAGAAGGAACTTCTAAGGTATTCAAATGAGCAAACAGGAAGAGAGCCAACGGAAGTCCCAGGAAAAAAGTTTCTCACTCAAGACTCAACAATAAAAATGTCAGCCCAGATAAGTCTCCAAATTAATCCTGGGATCCTGGTGTCTCACTAGGAAATGAAGCTTAGACTCACTCTCGAGGACAGGAGCACTCCGATCATTAATGTTGGTCACCTTCTTCAGCTTGGTCCCTTTGCAAATGTCCTGTAAGAGGGCACCTCTTCCCCGCTGCTCATCTCTACTCAGTTTGGGAGGGTCTATGTTCGCCTGGAGGAAGAGGGAAATAAAAGTTTACCCTAAATAGTTCCTTTCATCACAAGCTCAGGATAAATGACCTAAGAGAAACTGGATTCGGTAAGAGGCCTGCATGACCCAATCATATAAATGTGCCAAATGGCCATATCAATGTGCCAGTCTTTTTTCTCCTGCTCTAAACTTCTGTGAAGAGTACAGATCTCCTATTCATAAGCTTCTGACAGGAGGCCTGCACTAATACTATCCATGTGCTAGGTTTTGTGCATTGACCACTTCATACATATCACCATCACCAAGGCAAACATTTGAGTCCCTGCTCTGTCTCAGAAATTGTGCTAAACATATTATCTGTATTATCTCATTGAAACCTAGAAATATTCCTATGAGAAAGGTATTATTATTATTATCCCTATTTGGAAAGCGTGGAACAGAAGCTGAATAGCTTCCTAAGATAGTACAACTATGTAAATGGTAAAGCAAGAATCCAAACCCCAACAGTGACCACAAAGCTCACCCTACCTCTACTAACATACCTGTTATCTCCATCTTAACTTCAATGTATACTCTAAACAATATTATAGAACAGATTATAATATTCCCATTCCAGAGAAAAGGAAATAAAGGTTTTGAAAAGTAATGTCACGTGATTAGTAAACAGAACCAAGATTTAAAGGTCCTTGCCTTTTCTACTCTCCCAACTGCCTCTCTGAACATCATGTATTTTTCAGTTAATTTATTTTCCTCTTAAATGTCAATTTCCAGAGATCTATGCTCAGCCTCCACCTAAATGTTTCTGAGCAAGCTCATCTAATGATTTGCATACCACATGTTAAGCCCAAAAATCTCAAATTTTTCTATCTTATCCCCCATGCCTAAGATCTGAGCTTCACATCCATATATGCCAATGCCTATAGGACATCTCCAAATAAATATCCTACTTTTACCTAAAATATAACACATCAATAATGATATTCCTGTATAGGAAGACTCAATATTATACATGTGTTAAATCTTATACAAGCATAGAGTTTTTTAAACTAAACACTAATGGAATTTTTAAGAAAATAGGACTTGTGGCTGGGCATGGTGGCGCATGCCTGTAATCCCAGCAGCTTGGGAAGCTGAAGCGGGAGGATCTCAAGTTCAAAGCCAGCCTCAGCAAAAGCAAGGTGCTAAGCAACTCAGTAAGACCCTGTCTCTAAATAAAATACTAAATAGGGCTGGGGATGTGGCTCAGTGGTCAAGTGCCCCAGATTTAATACCCGGTAACCTCTCCCACCAAAAAAAAAAAGAAAATAGTACATGTACCATCAAAAGCCAATAGTAATAACAGGAGCACAGGGACAGAGCTAATAAATGCAAGAAAATATGAAGTCCTTAAGCAGATCCAGGTCTACGTAAGAAATAAGAAAATGGTGCATGCCTATAATCCCAGCTAAGACAGGGAGAGGAAGACAGGAGGAAGACAGGAGGTTCAAGGCAAGACCCTGTCTCAAAATAAAAAGGGCTGGGGATGTAGCTAAGTAGCAAAGAAAGTGCCCCTGGATTTAAACCCTAGTACCAATAAAATGGTAACAATAAAGGCTGGGAATATGGTTAAGTGATAGAGACCTTGCTGCATGAGGCTCTAGGTTCAAATACCCAGTACTTGGAGAATAAAAGTGTATTTCATCATTGCAGAATAAATTACTAAGTACAAAGTGTTGATAACAACTGGTTATAAAGTTAAATCCCTACTTCATGTCTTACTCTGAAACAAATTCTAGTTGAATTATAAAACTTAAGTGTAAAAAAACAAAACTATTGATGTACTGCATGAAAAAAATAAATAAGTGGAAGAACTTTCTAAAGATGACAACTAAAATATAGGAAAAGACTGACAGATTAGGAATGAATTAGGAATGAATACAGGCAGATGACAAACTGGGAGGAAAAGATACCTGGGACAAATGTAATATATGATAAACACAAAGGTAATGTCCTACATCTATGCAGCTTTAACATGTAAAGTTGACTTCAGAATCAACAGGATAATAAGCAAAGAACGTAGCCAATACTGTGCAAAAGAAATCAAATACCTAGCAAATATGAACAAAATGTATAGTAGTATTAAAAAAGAATGCATGCTAAAACACAGTATCATTTTTTGCCTATTAAACTGGTAAAGATAAAAATCATAACTAAAAAGACTATAAGCTTCATGAAGGCAGGAACCACTGGTCACTGCTATACAATGCCTGGTACACTGAGGAGCTCAAAAAAATGTGTACAATGAATAAGTACCATATGGTGGTTATAAGTATTCAGAGAAACAGGCACTCATACCATATGGGGCAACATATATGGTATAATCTTTCTAAAAGGTTATTTCACAATATGTATCAAAAGCCTTAAGAAGAGCCAGGCGCGGTGGCTCAAGCCTGTAATCCCAGCACTTAGGGAGGCTGAGACAGGAGAATTGCGAGTTCAAAGCCAGCCTCAGCAATGGCAAGGTGCTAAGCAACTCTGTGAGACCCTGTCTCTACATAAAACACAAAATAGGGCTGGGGATGTGGCTCAGTGGTCGAGTACCCCTGAGTTCAATCCCCAATACCAAAAAAAAAAGAAAGAAAAGCAGATTATAATACAGTATGTATAGTATGCACAACCTCTTTTTTTTTTTTTTTTAAGTAGAAGGGAAGAGAGAAGGGGGATATATACATAAAATTGTTAATGAAGATTGGATGAGCCAGGTGCAGTGGCACATGCCTGCAATCCCAGAGGCTCAGGAGGCTGAGGCAGGAGATTCACAAGTTCAGCAATGGCAAGGTGCTAAGCAACTCAGTGAGACCCTGTCTCTAACTAAATAAAATACAAAATAGGGCTGGGAATGTGGCTCAGTGGTTGAATGCCCCTGAGTTCAATTCCTGGTACAAAAAAAAGAAGAAGAAGAAGAAAAGATTGAATTATGAATGGCTATTCCTTTTTTCTTATCCATTTTCTAAATTGACTATATCTACCCCACCCCCACCCCCACCCCCTTCCAGTTCTAGGGACTGAACTCAGGGATGCTCTATCATTGAGCTGTGTCCCCAGCCCTTTTTATAGAGTCTCTAAGTTGTTTAGGGCCTCTTTAAATTAACCAGGTTGGCCTTGAACTTGTGATCCTCTTGCCTCAGCCTCCTGAGACCCTGGGATTACAGGCATGCATTACACCCAGTTGAACCTATTACTTTTGTAAAGAGAAAATTATTAAAATATTATTAAACTTGTCCAAAACTGAGTTCCTCCACAAACCTTTTTTTTTTTTTTTTTTTTTTTTTTTTTTGTTAAACAGAACCATCAATCTAGCTTCCAAACCAGAATCACTCAAATCTCCTTCCTCTTTCTCACTCTGTCACCAAACTCTTTATGATTTTACTTTCTGGGCTGTGGTTACTTACAGGTCAGTGGTAGAGCGGTTGCCTAGCCTATGTGAGACACTGGATTCAATCATCAGCACCACATGAAAATAAACAAATAAAATAAAGGTATCGTGTCCATCTATAACTAAAAAAAATACTAAAAAAAGTTTTACTTTCTAAATCACATCCACTCTCCATCCTCACTGCTTTAGTTCAGACCCTCAATTTTCCTTTTTTTTTTATTTTTAATTTTTTTAGTTATAGAAAGCACAATACCTTAATTTTATTTATTTATTTTTACGTGCTACTGAGGATCGAACCCGGTGCCTCACACATGCTAGGCAAGCGCTCTACCACTGAGTTACAACTGCAGCCCCAGACCCTCGATTTTCAACGACAACAGTCTTCTATGTTCAGTCTCGAGTCCCAACTCCCAATCTACTGCCACACTGTTAACAGTGACCATTCTAATACAAACCCAATAGGTTGAAACACTTCAACAATTCCGCATTATCACCAGAAGAAAAATCCAAACCCTCAGCCTCTCCAGCTTCAACTCCTACCACATCATCTCAAGTAATAATCTAAACCTCTGCATGTTTTCTCACAAATCAGCACCCTTTCACATTCTGCTTCAACTTTAAGTGCATTTCTTCTATCTTCTGGCTAAACTCTACTCACTTTAGACTCAGTTCAAGCATCACCTCTCCTCAGTGCCTTTGCCTCCTCTTCCCACTATAGCCACAGCAGCTCTTCTTTATCTACCTCGCTTAATGGGCTTCCACACAAAATTTCACCTCAAAAGGAGTTCATATACATCCTAAAAGAAGATGTCTGACCTGTAATCCCAGCATTTTGGGAGGCTGAGACAGGAGAATCGTGAGTTCAAAGCCAGCCTCAGCAACGGCGAGGTGCTAAGCAACTCAGTGAGACCCTGTCTCTACATAAAACACAAAATAGGGCTGGGGATGTAGCTCAGTGGTCGAGTGCCCCTGAGTTCAATCTCCAGTACCAAAAAAAAAAAAAAAGAAATGTCTGAAAACCAAAGGTTATGGGGAAAATAAGCACAAGTTGGCAGATCTAAACTCGAGTTGTACTTCTGAGACCAATCTAATAAACAAGCCACTCTCCCCTTCCCACTCCCCGCCGCCCGGCTTTTTTTCCCCCTGAACTATATCCCCAGCCCCTTTCTATTTTGAGAGAGTCTCATTAAGTTACCCACGCTGGCCTCAAATTAAGTCACTTTTCCTCTTTAGGACACAATTTCTTATCTGTTAAATACCTCATGTATATAAATGCATGTGCACATGAGTATACACATGCACACATACCTATGAGCCATTTTCTCAGAAGTTACTTTTACTTCTAAATTTTACAAAAAGAGAAGGCATAGATCTTTTTTTTCTTTTTTTTTTTTTTTGAGGAGGGGATATATCCTCAACCTTTTTTCTTTTTGAGACAGTCTCACTAAGTTGCTCAGGGCCTAAATGGCTGACATTAGGTTGGCCTTGAACTTGTGATCCTCCTGTCTCAATCTCCGCAGACACTGAGATTACAAGGGTGCACCACTGTACCCAACTACAGATTCCTTCTTTATTATGTAACAAGAGGTTTCATGACCCAGGTATGGTTAGAGTGGCTGCCTCCCTGGTTCAGAAACTATACTGTTTTTTTTCTTCCATTATTGAAACTTTGTCTTCTTACCAATCATTTCATAAGTGCCATTCTTTTTTCCCCATTATTGAGGACTAAACCCAAGGAAAGATGTTCTATCACTAGCTACACTCCCAGCCCTTTTTAATTTTCACTCTGAGACAGCATCTCACTAAATTGTGGAGGCTGGGCTTGAACTTTCAATCCTCCTTCCTCAACCTCCTGAGTAACTGGGATTACAGTCCTGAGCCATCACTCCCAACTTCCTTTCTTACTTGATAGGGTGAAAGATATGATGTGCTTTATTTTGTTTATATTTATATGGTATAAGGATTAAACCCAGTACCTCACACATGCTAAGCAAGTGCTCTGCCACTGAGCTAAAGCCCCAGCCCTGTGTTTGACTTTAAAATGAACTGTCTGGGAGTAGAAGAGGAGAAAATGAACTGGTAGCAAGAAACAACCAAGAATCCCCATCCTGCGGTGCACAGAGGCACACACCTGTAATCCTAGCGGCTCGGGAGGCTGAAGCAGGAGGATCGCTAGTTTAAAGCCAGCCTCAGCAACGCCAAGGCATTAAGTAACTCAGTGAGACCCTGGCTCTAAATAAAATAAAAAAAGGGCTGGGACACGATGTGGCCCAGTGGTTGAGTGCCCGAGTTCAGTCCCCAGTACTCCTGCCCCCGACCAAAAAAGAATCCTCATATCTTTTCTCAAGGATACCAATGAAATGACACAATAACCTTTGAAAAGCAAATAGTTCAGAAAGGAACACAAGTTCCTAGTTCAATGCAACCAATTCAAACTGCCATTTAGAATGAACAGGACAAGGAAATAAGACATGCCATTATGTCAGAACTAGAAGAAGTCAGAAGTAACTGATGAAGACAGACATGCTGGTTCTCCATCTTCCCATACCAAATGTTGTGAGTACACTATGTCTATACAAGGAATTCCTAAGTATCTATGAATACTAGGACCAAAAATCTGGGATGTTAAAAAACAGAATTAAAGGACAGGCTCAGAGTAACAGTGGCATGGGCAAGAAAATCGAATTTTTAACCAAATGGTGTAATCAAAGTATGTGAAGGCCAACAATCTGTTTACTTAAAGGTTTGGAGACAGACTGGTAGAAGACTACCTACCTGATTAAAAGTTGGAGGTGGAGGAGGGCCGGGAGGGGGAAGAGGGGGAGGAGGAATTGGCATGCTTGCCCTTCTCCCTGTTGGCACTGCTCTCTCTCCGTGTTTATTTGCAGCTTTAGGTCACTCATATACCTGTAAATGAAATAAATAATCATAAGAACAACTTTACCATTAGAGATACTGAGGAATCTCACACACTCCAAGAGGAATAGAGGACTAGGCATGGCACTAGAGAGACGAAGCACCTCTTCTTCTGGATCTGATGTAATACAGTCCAGAGCCTGGTAAACATTCTTAATAAAAGGCCAGATAATAAATAAATATTTTAGACAACAGACTCTGTTGCATATTACTTTTCCTTTGTTTTGTTAATATTTCTTTCTTTTTTTTTTTAAGTGCTGGGGATTGAATCCAGGACCTCGTACATGCTAAGCAAGTACTCTCTCTACCACTGAGGTACCTCTAAGCTCATCTCCCTCTTTTTTAAATGAATAAGCTTGTATGTATGTAGGTATATATGTATGTATTTATTTAATTTCTAGGGATTGAACCCAGGGGAGCTTAACCACTAAGCCACATCCCCAACCCTTTTTATTTTGAGACAGGGTCTCACTAAGTTGCTAAGGCTGGCTTTGAATGTGAGATCTGCCTGCCTGCCTCCCAAGTTGCTGGGATTACAGGAGTGCACTGCTGTGCCTGGCTTAAATTTTATTTTTAAAGCAGTTTTAGGTTCAACAGAAAAATGAGCAAAAACTACATAAAATTTTCATATACCTCTGTCCCCACAAATGAATACCCTCCCATACTACAGGTACATTTGTTGCAAGTAGTGACTCTATAGTGACACATCATTAACATCCAAAGTCCATAATTTACATAGGTTCATTTTTGGTGTGGTATGTTCAGTGGGTTTTGACTAATGTATAATGAGTTACATCTACCATCCTATAGTATTATATAGAAGTTTCATGGCCTTATAAATCCTGTTCTATTCATCCTGTTTTCCCCCCAATCCGTAAGTAACCACTGATCTTTTTACTATCTTCACAGTCCTTCTGATTCCAGAATGTCATATAGTTGAAATCATATACCATATAGCATTTTCATATTGTCTTTTCATTTGGTAATAGGCATGTAAGAGTCCTTCATGTCTCTTAATATTTTTTTTTAGTTGTAAATGGACACAATACCTTTATTTTTTTCCTTTTATGTGGTGCTGAGGATTGAACCCAGTGCCTCACATGTGCCTGGCAAGTGCTCTACCATTGAGCCACAACCCTAGCCCCAAGAGTCCTCCATGTCTTGATATTTTTATTTTCTTTTGAGATGAGGTCTCATTATATTGCTCTAATTCCTGAACTCAAGTGACTGTCCTGCCTCAGCCTCAGAGTAGGTAGGACAATAGTCACATGATACCACATCCAGTTTATAGCTTTTTCTTTTTAGTGTTGACTAATACACCATCATTTATATATACTACAGTCTGTTCATCCATTCCTACTGAGGGACATCTTGGTTGCTTCCACGTTTTGATAATTCTTAAAAAAGATGCTATAAACATCCACGTGCAGGTTTTTCAACTCCTTTGGGTAAATATCAAACAGTGTGACTGTTGGATCACATGCTAAGAGTATGTTGTATTCTGTAAGAAACTTCCAAACTTCTCCCAAGGTGGCTATATCATTTTGCTTCTTATCTTTGCAGCATTTGGTAGTTTTGGATTTTGGCCATTCTTTTTTTGTTTGCTCATTTGTGGTACTGGAGTTTGAACCCAGGGGCACTCTACCACTGAGCTACATATCCAGCCCTTTTTATTTATTTTTATTTTTATTTTTGGTACTAGGGATTGAACTCAGGGATACTCAACCACTGAGCCACATCCCCAGCCCTACTTTGTGTTTCATGTAGAGACAGGGTCTCACTGAGTTGCTTAGTGCCTCGCCACTGCTGAGGCTAGCTTTGAACTCGCAATTCTCCTGTCTCAGCCTCTCAAAGTGCTGCGATTACAGGCGTGAGACACTGTGCCTGGCTTCATTCTTTAAGACATGGTCTTGCTAAGTTGCCCAAGCTGGCCTCGAACTTGCGATCCTCCCTCCCTCAGCCTCCCATGTCACTGGGAATACAGGCATGTGCTCCTGCACCCAAATAAGAAAGGACTGGTTTGTTTGTTTTTTGCCAGCACTCAGGATGGAATCCAGGGCCTTGTACATACTTAGCATGTGCTCTACCACTGAGCCGTATGAGTTTGGGCCACTGTAAAAGATGTGTAGTAATATCTTGTTTAAATGTGCAATTCCTGGGCTGGGGTTATGGCGCAGTGGTAGCGTGCTCGCCTAGCATGCGGGAGGCACTGGGTTCGATCCTCAGCACCACATAAAAATAAAATAAAGATATTGTGTCCACCTACAACTAAAAAATAAAAAATATTTTTAAAAAATGTGCAATTCCTTAATGACATGATGTTAAACATCTTTTCATATGCTTACTTGCCATCTGTATATCTTCTTGGTGAGGCTGTCTGTTTAGGTCTTTTGATTTTTTGTATATGTGTGCTAGGAACTAAACCTAGGGCTTTATACATGCTAAACCCATGCTCTACTGCTGAGCTATACTACTAAGCTACATCCTATCTCTATTTAACATTTTTTTTTTTTTTTTTTTGGTACCGGGGATTGAACTCAGGGGCACTCGACCCCTGAGCCACATCCCCAGCCCTATTTTGTGTTTTATGTAGAGACAGGGTCTCACTGAGTTGCTTAGTGCCTCGCCATTGCTGAGGCTGGCTTTGAACTCACGATTCTCCTGTCTCAGCCTCCCTAAGTGCTGGGATTACAAGCGTG
>CM053402.1:19956893-20025194 GCA_028644305.1 Xerus rutilus
CACGCTTGTAATCCCAGCACTTAGGGAGGCTGAGACAGGAGAATCGCGAGTTCAAAGCCAGCCTCAGCAAGGGCGAGGTGCTAAGCAACTCAGTGAGACCCTGTCTCTACATAAAACACAAAATAGGGCTGGGGATGTGGCTCAGTGGTCGAGTGCCCCTGAGTTCAATCCCCAGTACCAAAAAAAAAAAAAAAAAAAAGAATGCATATATAGGGCTGAGATTGTAGCTCAGCGGTAGAGCACTTGCCTCGCATGCATGGGGCCCTGGGTTCGATCCTCAGCACCACATACAAAGCAATAAAAAAAATAAAGACATTGTGTCCATCTACAACTAAAAAAATATTTTAAAAAAAAAAAAAAAGAATGCATATATATGGTTTGCATTGTTTTCAATGTTTTCCTATAAACTGCCTACTTTAGTGCTTAAGGTAGCTAAGATTATTAATGGCAAATTTCTTGAAATCTTTGCAACATGGCTTTCTCTGACATGCTCTTTCAGCCTTCTAATGATTTTGTAAACATCTAATATCTTCTTTGAAATACACAAAAATGGCTTATTTTTCTAACTGAACCCGGATATAAAAATATCCAAGATAGTGATTTGATCAAGATTATGATGTATCTGCATTAGAAGGACAGAAGTGCTGAGGGTGGGTAGCAGTGCAAAAATGCAAACTAATGGCTACACACAGTGGTGCACACCTATAATCCCAAAAACTTGGGAAGTTGAGGTAAGAAGGATCACAATTCTAAGACAGCCTGGCCAACTTAACAAAATCGTATCTCAAGCCGGGCGCGGTGGCGCAAGCCTGTAATCCCAGCACTTAGGGAGGCTGAGACAGGAGAATCACGAGTTCAAAACCAGCCTCAGCAATGGCAAGACGCTAAGCAACTCAGTGAGACCCTGTCTCTACATAAAACACAAAATGGGGCTGGGGATGTGGCTCAGTGGTCAAGTGCCCCTGAGTTCAATCCCTGGTACCAAAAAAAAAAAAAAAAAGCTTAAAAAAGGGCTGAATGCTGGGCATAGTGGCACATGCCTGTCATCCCAGCACTTTGGGAGGCTGAGACAGGAAAATTGCGAGTTCAAAGCCAGCCTCAGCAACGGTGAGGTGCTAAGCAACTCAGTGAGACCCTATCTCTACATAAAACACAAAATAGGGCTGGTGGTCAAGTACCCCTGAGTTCAATCCCCACTACCAAAAAAAACCTTGTGGCTGAGCATAATGGCATAGTGGCACACGCCTCTAATCTCAGCCGTTCAGGTGGCTGATGCAGAAGAATCAAAAGTTCAAAGCCAGGCTCAGCAAAAGCAAAGTGCTAAGCAAATCAATGAAACTCTGTCTCCAAATAAAAATACAAAATAGGGCTGGGGATGTGGCTCAGTGGTCGAGTACCCCTGAGTTCAATCTCCGGTTTCATAAAAAAAAAAAAAAAAAAAGGGCTGAGGGAAAATAAACATTAAAAAAATTACAAACCTAGCCGGGCGCAGTGGCTCACGCTTGTAATCCCAACACTTAGGGAGGCTGAGACAGGAGAATCGGGAGTTCAAAGCCAGCCTCAGCAACGGCGAGGCGCTAAGCAACTCAGTGAGACCCTGTCTCTACATAAAACACAAAATAGGGCTGGGGATGGGGCTCAGTGGTTGAGTACCCCTGAGTTCAATCCCTGGTACCAAAAAAAAAAAATTAAAAGGCATTGTTTACTATTTAGAAACTGCGTCTTGACTCAACTCTATGGAAGCAGGCTGCCTGACATGACCCGAATCTTCGCCACAGCCTGGATGTAACTATACAATGATCACTAACCTCAGAGCTTGCTCTCTGAAAGAGGTCAATATGTAAACAAGTCCATACCACTGTAAGAAATCATGACAAAGCCAGGCACGATGGCATATGCCTATAGCCCTAGCTACTTGGGAGACTGAGGACAGAGGATCACTTGAGCCCAGGAGTTCAGGGAAGCCTGGGCAACACAGTAAGACTCACTTCTTTAAAAAAAAAAAAAAAATCATGACCAAAATTAACTACAAAGCACAAAAACAGAAGGATGAACTTCAAAATTAATTACTCCTTTTGGGGTCTTGTATTCCATTTAAAGCTATTAACTGATAAAACACAATCAACATTTGTTAAAACATCTTTAGAAGTTCTAAGAAACGTAGATTAAAATGCTATTATAGCTGGGCATGCTGGTGCACACCTGAAATCCCAGTGACTCGGGAAGCTGAGGCAGGAGGATTGAGAGTTAAAAACCAGCCTCAGCAAAAGCGAGATGCTAAGCAACTCAGTGAGACCCTGTCTCTAAATAAAATACAAAATAGGGCTGAGGATGTGGCTCAGTGGTTGGATGCCCCTGAGTTCAATCCCTGGTACTCCCCAAAAAGAAAAAAATGTTATTACAAGGCGTGCTAAAACTTATCACTGACAAAAAAATGGCACTTCTTCCTCCAAGCTAGCCATGTCTTATATTATTAGCCTCCAATCTCTGTGAGAATGTCCTTCATTTGCAAATAAAGATATAAAAATGTAAGAGCAGGAAATCATATAGAGAAAAGTCAGAAATAAGAAAAGATTCAGTAATAAGTCTTCATTAAGAAAAGGCCTGAAATAAAACGTAAGCAGATGCTCCATAAAATGTTGATCCAGATTTCACATGGAGAGAAGTGTCATGCCTCATTTTAAAGATAATATATTAAAAGTCCCAACTCACCACAGATAATCTAATAACAAAGCTGTGACTTTCATTGTCAAAGAGTCTCTTCTCTCTCATCCTAATACCCTTAAGCCATCAGAAACACAGATGTTCCCTCCTGAAAACCTAGAAATATGTGCACATTTTCATTCCTTGATCACCAGTGATAGGCTGCTAAATCAAGAGTCTACTTTTAAGTTATGGAAACAGGACAAGCTGATCCAGTTACATAAGAAAGGTACTAAATCAAACAGGACCATCTGGGTTTTGAATGCTGTGATTTCCAAACAAAAGTCAATATACTTGCAGATAAAAATGCTTTCATATATCCAGAGTTATAACAGACCCTGGGCTACCAATTCACTTGTACAACAAGCATATACATCATGTTAAGACATATGGCCTAGATGACAGGTATAACAGAATACTATATTCACCAGTTCATAATAAGAACATCTGTGCTCTTCTCCTAGTCCCATGAGGATTGCAAAAAAAGTTAATATTCTCTAGAAATAAATGGGTTTTGTTTCCTAAATAGCATAATCTAACAAACTAGCAATTCCATCATTCCCCATAATCTAAGAATTGTCACTCAATAATCCTATCTCCAAACCAGTTTCTAAGATCCTAAGCCTGTAAGACCCAACTCAGCCAACTAAGTTGAATTTGCAGGACCTGAGAGAAATCAAGATTAAAAGAATAAGCTTTATCCAGCAAAGTTCTCATACAAAGCATGCTCTACTGCACAAGCATCAGATTTTAGATTTCTTTATTATACTAATGGTTTCAGTATTAACACTAATAAACTAAAATTTGTGGAAAGAATCAACAGAAAAAAATCTCTAGAGAGTGTGCTCAAAATTCACTGTGCTTGGGCTAGGATTGTAGCTCAGTGGTAGAGCGCTTGCCTCGCATGCATGAGGCACTGGGTTCGATCCTCAGCACCACATTAAAAAATAGATAAATAAAGATATTGTGTCCATCTACAACTAAAAAATATTAAAAAAAAAAAATTCACTGTGCTTGCTGGGTGCACTGGCACACGCCTGTAATACCAGCACTTTGGGAGGCTGAGGCAGGAGAATCGCAAGATCAAAGCCAGCCTCAGCAATGGTGAGGCACGAAGCAACTCAGTGAGGCCCTGTCTCTAAATAAAACACAAAATAGGGCTGGGGATTTGGCTTAGTGGTTATGTGCCCCTGAGTTCAATACCTGCTATCAAAAAAAAAAAAAAAAAAAAATCACTGTGCTATTTATCCTTTTTTTGCGAGAGCCCACATTTCCCAACCTTGCCTCCTCTCGGCTTCTCACTCCCTAAGCGCTACCCATGCTCAAACTTCTTTCAATTTCTCAAAATATCCACATTTGTTCCCCGCTCAGGACCTTCACGTAAACCATTCCCTCCACCCTGAATTGTCTTTTGTCCTACCCTTATCCTTAGGTTTCAGCTTTAAAGTCAATTGCTGGGCTGGGGTTGTGGCTCAGTGGTACAGTGCTTGCCGAGCTTGTATGAGGCACTGGGTTAGATTCTCAGCACCGCACATAAATAAATTATTTAAATAAATAAATGTCCATTGACAACTAAAAAAATATTTAAAAAAAAATCAGTTGCTCAAAGATCTTCCCTGACAGGCCTTCCACTCAGTCAACCATGGCTAGGATTCCTGTTAGCTATATGCACAGCACTGGGAGCAACAGTGGTTAGTTATTTGTTTGCTGGAGGTCTTTCCCACTAGACCATAGCAAAGACTAAATCAGTTTGCTCCCTACTATATCTCCAGCACCTAGCATAGTCCTTGGCACACAGTAGGGGCTCAAAAATGCCTGTTAAAGAAATGGGCAGAGGGCTGGGGTTTTGGCTCAGTGGTAGAGCGCTTGCCTAGCACGCGTGAAGCACTGGGTTCAATCCACAGCACCACATAAAAAAAAAAAAACTAAATAAACAAAATAAAGATATTGTGTTCATCTACAACTAAAAATATTTTTTAACAAAATAAATGAATCACGTTGGGAGGCTGAGACAGGAGAATCACGAGTTCAAAGACAATCTCAGCAACGACAAGGCGCTAAGCAACTCAGTGAGACCCTGTCTCTAAATAAGCAAAAATAGGGCTGGGGATGTAGCTCAGTGGTTGAGTGCCCCTGAGTTCAATCCTCGGTACCAAAAAGAAAAAGAAAAAGGAAAAAGAAATAAATAAGAAACATCCAAAAAAAGAAAAAAGAAAAGAAAAGAAAGAAAGAAAGAAAGAAAAGAAAAAGAAAAAGAAAAAAAGAGCAAATGTCCATAATCCCAGATACTCAGGAGGCTGAGGCAGGAAGACAGTAAGTTTGAGGTCAACTTCAGTTAACTCAGCAAAACTATCTCAAGCCGGGCGCGGTGGCTCAAGTCTGTAATCCCAGCACTTAGGGAGGCTGAGACAGGAGAATCGCGAGTTCAAAGCCAGCCTCAGCAACGGCGAGGTGCTAAGCAACTCAGTGAGACCCTGTCTCTACATAAAACACAAAAAACAGGGCTGGGGATGTGGCTCAGTGGTCGAGTACCCCTGAGTTCAATCCCTAGTACCAAAAAAAAAAAAAAAACTATCTCAAATTAAAAAAAAAAAAAGGGGGCTGGGATTGTAGCTCAGCGGTAGAGCGCTTGCCTCGCATGCGTGAGGCCCTGGGTTCGATCCTCAGCACCACATACAAAACAATAAAATAAAGACATTGTGTCCATCTATAATTAAAAAAATATTAAAAAAAAAAAAAAAAAAAAAAAGGGCATGGTGACACATGCCTGTAATCCCAGCACTTTGGGAGGCTGAGACAGGAGGATTGCAAGTTCAAAGTCAGACTCAGCAATGGCGAGGCACTAAGCAACTCAGTGAGACCCTGTCTCTACATAAAACACAAAATAGGGCTGGGGATATGGCTCAGTGGTCGAGTACCCCTGAGTTCAATCTCCAGTACCAAAAATAAATAAAGAAATAAAAGGCTAACGCAGCAGTAGAGCATCCCTGGGTTCAATCCCTAGTTCCAAAAAAGAAAAAAGAAAGAAACAAACATAAAAAATAAAATAAAAAATCATCTTGAACAATTTTACTCCCTCTTCACTCCCATACTAGGGATTGCACCCAGGGTGCTTTACCACTGAACTACATCCACACCCTTTTCTACTTTTTTATTTTGAGACAGGGCCTCACTAAGTTGCTGAGGCTGGTCTCAAATTTGCAATCCTCCTGCCTCAGTCTCCCAAATCACTGGGACTACAGACATGAGCCACCACACCTGGCTGAGAAATTCTACTTCTAAGACTTTACCCTTACAGATACATTCACATGTACAAAGGGCCAAATACATACGGTTATTCACTGGAGCATAGTTTGTAATAGCAAAAGATTGGAAACAATTTGAAGATCTACCAGTACAGATAGGTATCAAACTCATTATTGTTGATAGGAAATTATGGCCAAAGTAAATTCAAAAACAAAAGAGCTTGGCATGGTGGCTCCTGTGGGTAATCCCAGCAACTCATGAGGCTGAGGATAGGAGAACTGCAAGTTCAAGGCCAGACCCAGCCCTAAGCAACTTACCAATACTTTGTCTCAAAATAAATAATAGGAGCTAGGGATGTGGCTCGGTGTTTAAGTACTCGTGGATTCCCTGGTACCAAAAAAAAAAAATGCAGATAGTATTAATCCTGTGGGGCCCTTTGTCTTTTTGTTTTTTTTTAAAGCAAGAAATATACATATATGCTTTATATATGGATGGTATCTCTAGAAAGGATTTTAAGAACATGGTATCTGTTGCCTCCAAAACAATGAATTGGACCCATGGGAAGACAAGGGCAGAATGTATATCTGAGGGTGTGTATTCTACATTTTGAATTCTGTGCTATTTAAAAAATAAAATTTGAGCTGGGGTTGTAGCTCAGTGGTAGAGTACTTGCCTAGCATGTGTGGAGGCACTGGGTTTGATCCTCAGCACTACATAAAAATAAAATAAAGGTATTGTGTCCATCTACAACAACAACAACAAAATTAAAACCTTTAAGGGGCTGGGATTGTAGCTCAGCGGTAGAGCGCTTGCCTCGCATGCGTGAGGCCCTGGGTTCGATCCTCAGCACCACATATAAAGCAATAAAATAAAGACATTGTGTCCATCTACAACTAAAAAAAAAATTTTTAAATAAAAAAAAATTAAAACCTTTAAAAAATAAAAAATAATAATAATAAATAAAAATTACAGCTGGGCATGGTAGTACACGACTGTAATCCCAGTGACTCAGGAGGCTGAGGCAGGAAGATCAGAAGTTCGAGACTAGCCACAGCAAATTGGCAAGATCCTGTATCAAAATAAAAATAAAAAGGGCTGGGAGGGCTGGGGTCATGGCCCAGTGGTAGAGTACTTGCCTAGCATGTGTGAGGCACTGGGTTCAATCCTCAGCACCACATAAAAACATAAATAGATACAATAAAGTTTTGTTTTTTTTTAAAGGACTGGGAATGTGGCTCAGTGGTAAAGAACTCCTGGGTTTAATTCTCAGTGTCTATCAATTAATCAATCAATAAAATTAAATAAAATTTGCTAAAAATAGTCCTGTCCTTATTTCTAAGAAAGTGATAGAAATACTTTAAATACCTCATACCTGATTCTTAGAGGACAAACATCTTACCTGCTTGATGAGCAGTGGGAGGGCAGAAGTGGAAACAGAAAAAACTCACTTATCCACAAATATCAGACGTATTATCTCATGCTAGACTATACCACTTTAGAAGAAAATTCCATTTTTTAACAATGCAAGTGTCCCAATCTGAATACATAGGAGAATATTTTCACAGTCAGAAGGGATTAATAGCAGGGGGTTTAAAGAAAAAAAGAATTATTGAATTCAGTGTTTTCACAAGCATATAAAGTAGGTCAGTGAATTGGTACTGAAGAAACATCATATACCAACTAAAACCAAATTATTTTCACTGAGGGAGTTCAAAATTCAAATGAAACTTATTTGAATACACCAAGTTTCTTTGGTTTTTGTTTTGGTGGTACTAGGGATTGAACCCAGGGCCTTGTGCATGCGAGGCAAGTACTCTACCAACTGAGCTATATACCCAGCCCCCTGAATCCACCAAATTTAAGAAACTAAAATAGTTCTTTTTTTTTTTTTTTTTTTTTTTTTGGTACCAGGGATTAAACTCAGGGGTACTCGACCACTGAGCCACATCCCCAGCCCTATTTTGTGTTTTATGTAGACACAGGGTCTCACTGACTTGCTTAGCACCTCGCCCTTGCTGAGGCTGGCTTTGAACTCACGATTCTCCTGTCTCAGCCTCCCAAAGTACTGGGATTACAGGTGTGCGCCACCAAGCCCAGCTCAAGAAACTAAAATAGTTCTAAAATCCAATTATAAGAATTTGTATATGTAAGTATACTACATTACTTACATATGCAGATCTACCAAACTTTAAGAGACTTTTCAGGAAAGAAACATTTGATACATTAACTATAACTCCAATATTTGTTACCATAATCAAAGCCCTGAACCATATAAAAATCACTGGATTTGGGGCTGGGATTGTGGCTCAGCAGTAGAGCGCTTGCCTCGCATGCGTGAGGCCCTGGGTTCGATCCTCAGCACCACATACAAAGCAATAAAATAAAGACATTGTGTCCATCTACAGCTAAAAAAAAATATTTAAAAAAAAAAAAAAAATCACTGGATTTGAACCTGCATATTAGAAACAGAATACTCTGAACTAATGATAGCAGGAAAAACTGAATCCAAAGCCAACAAGAGGATTCATTTGGGTGTTATCTTCAATGTAGGGACACTGTCATATATTACAAGAAAAGATTTTCAAAATTTATCCCAAGATCTAGCAGAAACAAGGTACTCTTCAGCTAATCATCCCCTGAAAAACAAAAGGGTATTTATGAAGTTGACAGATAGTCATTCTAAATTGTATTAACTTTAGGAGCCAAATCTTGGCTCTCCATTTGATAACTTACATGCCTCCATGGGTTCTTTCTGCATTCTAAGATAAAAATCTTAAGAGGTTTAAAAGTGACCCAGACATTAAAGAACCTACCACAGTTTCTTTTCTATTAACATCATAAAGTTATATTTAGAATTTTTCTCCTTCCCTTCCTTCTCTGTCATACTGGGGTTCATACCCAGGGCCTTGTACATGCTAGGGAAGCACTCTATCACTGAGTTGCAGCCCCAGCCCTTTTTTATTTTTTATTTATTTATTTTTTTGGTACTGGAGATTGAACTCAGGGGCACTCAACCACTGACCCACCTCTCCAGTCCTATTTTGTGTTTTATGTAGAGACAGGGTCTCACTGAGTTGCTTAGTGCCTCGCCATGGCTGAGGCTGGCTTTGAACCTGCGATTCTTCTGTCTCAGCCTCCCTAAGTGCTGGGATTACAGGCTTGCACCACTGCACCCGGCTCTTTTTTATTTTGAGATAAGGTCTTGCTAAATTGTCCAGGTTGGGGCTGGGGTTATGGCGCAGTGGTAGCGTGCTCGCCTAGCACGCGTGAGGCACTGGGTTTGATCCTCAGCACCACATAAAAATAAAATAAAGATATTCTGTCCACCCACAACTAAAAAATAAATAAATATTTTAAAAATAAATAAATAAATAAATTGTCCAGGTTGGCCTCAAACTTGCAATCCTCCTGCCTCAGCCTCAAGATTAGCTGGAATTTCAGGCATTCAGTACCATGCCCAGCAATTCAATATACCTTCTTAGATAATATCAAGAAAGGTTCACTGAGCCGAGTGCGGTGGCTCAAGCCTGTAATCTCAGCACTTAGGGAGGCTGAGACAGGAGAACCGCGAGTTCAAAGCCAGCCTCAGCAAGGGCGAGGCGCTAAGCAACTCAGTGAGACCCTGTCTCTACATAAAACACAAAATAGGGCTGGGGATGTGGCTCAGTGGTCGAGTACCCCTGAGTTCAATCCTCAGTACCAAAAAAAAAAAAAAAGAAAGAAAGGTTCACTGGTAGCTGGAGTTGTAGCTCAATGGTAGAACACTTGCCTCATATTCATGAAGCCCCAGTACTGCAAATAAATAAATTAATCAAATAAATACAAAAAAGAAATGTTCATAAGCTTAGCCTGTAAAGTTCTTTTGGCTCAAAGGCTTGGGAGCAAGTTGGAGGTGGAGGTTGGAAATACTGTCTTTATTCCTCAGTGCTCTAAACTTGCAAAGCTAGGCAAAGGCAATAATCTTGCATTTAATCACCATATGAATAAGAAACAGATTTGAATTTAGAAGAAAAATAAATGATTGTAAGAACATTCAGTATAGAGTGTGCCTCTCCTTCCTTGCACAGCAGCTCTCAGGACCTGCCAATGAACCTCATTTTGACATGGAACGCCCCATCCACTCTAATCCTGGCTCAAGAGACAGTCAGTGAACCGGAACTCTGCCAACTTCTGCTTGGGAGCTGTGTGAAGAACAGTAGCAACAAGAGCCTACTTTGAGAAGGAGATCAACAATCACACTCAAGAAGAAAAGAAGTTATTTGGCAAAGGGATGCATGTTGCCAAAATGTTAGTCACAGCTTCAAAGTCCTGGTTTGTGTATCGGCAACTATTCTTTGCTTTGACAGAGTCCATTCTCTGGCCCAGGAAACCCAACTCAGCTTCTGTCACTCTCCCCATTTGAAGCAGCTAAGAATCTTTTCAATTTGGTGATATCAAACTGTGATATAGACAAGATGTTCACCAGAGACTTAAAAAGGAAGGGGAAAAATGTGTAATCTGCCATTTTCCACCTAGTACTAGCTCAAGCAGAGCAATGGGAAAATGCAGGACAGGAATAATTGAAAAATATTACAGAAGCACAAGTTATCTCATAAAACCCTCTTAAAAATAAACTAATAAGGGGCTGGGGTTATGGCGCAGTGGTTGCGTGCTCGCCTAGCACGCGGGAGGCACTGGGTTCGATCCTCAGCACCACATAAAAATAAAATATTGTGTCCACCTACAACTAAAAAATAAAAAAATTAAAAAATAAATAAATAAACTAATAAGCCAAAATAAATAAATAAACTAATAAGCCGGGCGCAGTGGCTCAAGCCTGTAATCCCAGCACTTAGGGAGGCTGAGACAGGAGAATCATGAGTTCAAAGCCAGCCTCAGCAACGGCGAGGTGCTAAGCAACTCAGTGAGACCCTGTCTCTACATAAAACACAAAATAGGGCTGGGATTGTGGGTCAGCGGTAGAGCGCTTGCCTTGCATGCGTGAGGCCCTGGGTTCGATCCTCAGCACCACATACAGAGCAATAAAATAAAGATATTGTATCCATCTACAAAAAAATTAAAAAAAAAAAAAAAAAAAAACACAAAATAGGGCTGCAGATGTGGCTCAGTGGTCGAGTATCCCTGAGTTCAATCCCCAGTACCAAAAAGAAAAAGAAAAAATAAACTAAGATGCAGCACATACCTGTAATCCCAGCAACTCCAGAGGCTAAGTCAGAAGGATCATAAGTTCAAGACCAGCCTCAACAACTTAGTGAGGTCCTGTCTCAAAATAAAAAATAAAAAGGGTTGGGGATGTAGCTTAGTGGTAGAGTATCCCTGGGTTCAAACCCCAGGACTGCAAAAAAAAAAAAAAAAAAAAAAAGAACCAAGGGTTCAGAGGCAGTACACTTGCCTAGTATGCATGACACTCTGGGTTCAGTCTCCAGGATCATTTAAAAAAAAAAAAAAAGTTACACCGTAGGTTGAAAAATCAGCATAATATTACACAGGTTTTTACCCCCATATAAGTATATATATGCCACAACCTGCAGCTCTTCCTGGAGTGGGTGTGAAGGATATGGTTTACTGAAACAGCCTGAACCAACAGCCTGTTGAATTTCAGAACTACTTCAGAGGAGTAGAAAAACAGACCCAAGTGCACCAGAGCCAAGGAGTACAAGAAGTACAACCAGGGAGTACAAGAAGTCAAGAAAAAACATTCAATAATTTTCTCTTCAACACAAGACTCCTCTCTTCCCTTCTTGAAAGCCATCAGTAAAACCTGAAAACCCCACTGTTCTCAACACCTTCCACCCTCCCCTGCATTTCACCTTTGTGCTGACATCACACAGCTAATCAGTACTAACTAGGGTAAACACCATCCTGATATCTAGTGGGAGGTGGAATTAGAAACTACCCCCTCTTTAGCCAATCTACCTCAAACCTCAGAAATGCCAAGACTTTCAGGAACACTTCTAGGCTAAGTAAGTTCACCTATGTGCAAATTGTAGAGTGAATTATACCTAAAAAAAATTAAAACAAGCCTGGTGCAGTGGCGCACACTCATAATCCCAGCAGCTCAGGAGGCTGAGGCAGGTGGCTCACTAGTGCCAAGCCAGCCTCAGCAAAAGCGAGGTGCTAAGCCACTCAGTAAGACCTTGCCTCTAAATAAAATACAAAATAGAGCCGGGGATGTGGCACAGTGGTCCAATGCCCCTGAGTTAAATCCCCAGTACCAAAAAAAAAAAAATTAAAACAAGATTTTGAAGAATTAATAAAGCAGGGATATAGCTCAGCTGTACACTGGTTGCCTACTATGCACAAGGCCCTGGGTTCAATCCCCAGTACTAAAAAAATTTTTTAAAATAACAAACAGTAAAGCAGCTAAAACTGCCCACAAGCACACTCCTCCCTACCAACTGACAACAAGGCCACAGTGACTGAATTAAAGCATAAGGCTTGATTGTCCAAAATACTATTTTTCAGTGAATCCTCAAAGAGCTCATGGAAAAAGTCAGTGTAAAGACTGTCAAGAGTAAAATACTACATTCTCCTAGTCTCCAACTGACCTCATTCATCCCCAACTCTAACTTCTGTATCTTCATTTTGATGGTAGCCAATACAATGTAACACAATAATATGAAATTTTCAATTATAAAAGGTTGACATGGGGCTGTAGTTGTGGCTCAGTGGTACAGTGCTTGCCTAGCATGTGTGAAGATCTGGGTTGAATCCTCAGCACCACATGAAAATAAATAAATAAATAAATAAATAAATGTATTGTGTCTATCTACAACTAAAAAAAAATGCATTAAAAAATATTTAGCCGGGCGCAGTGGCTCAAGCCTGTAATCCCAGCACTTAGGGAGGCTGAGACAGGAGAATCGCGAGTTCAAAGCCAGCCTCAGCGATGGCAAGGCGCTAAGCAACTCAGTGAGACCCTGTCTCTACATAAAACATAAAATAGGGCTGGGGATGTGGCTCATTGGTCAAGTACCCCCGAGTTCAATCCCCAGTACCCAAAAAAAAAAATATTTAAGGGGCTGGGATTGTAGCTCAGTGGTAGAGCACTCGCCTCGCATGCGTGAGGCACTGGGTTTGATCCTCAGCACCACATAAAAATAAAGAAAATAAAGATATTGTGTCCATCCACAACTAAAAATATATATATATATATATATATTTTTTTTTTAAAAGAAATAGTTAAGGGCTGAGTGCACTGGTGCATACCTATAATCCTAGCAACACAGGAGGCTGAGGCAAGAGGATGTCAAGTACAAGGCTAGCCTGGGCAACTTAGCAAGACCCTGTCTCAAAATAAAAAATAAAAAGGGCTGAGATGTAGCTCAGTAGTAGAGCACTTCTGGGTTCAATCTCCATATCATGCACACAAAAGAATTATTAAGGGCTGGGGATGTAGCTCATTTTATACACACAAGGCCCTGAGATCAATCCCCACTACTGCCAAAAAAAGAAAAAAAGAAAACCTGAACATGCATCAAATCTAAACCAACTCTTTCCTGGCAATATATATTATTTTATATTTATACACACACACATATACACACACACAAATACACACATACATAATATACATAATGATGTATATATGTGTATATACATACACATACACACATACATACATATTCAAGACTGAAAGGAAGAAATTGAGAAAAAATATGTCTTCCAAATAGCAATATCTCAATCTTGTTTCCAGAGATCACTTCTTTGTAACTACTTCAACATCCACTTGCTTAACACAGTCTTTCAGAGAAAGGGATGAACCAGACCTATATTACAAAAGGGAAAAAAATGTTTAATGATTTGCCTGAAAGTTAATGAGTAAAGCCAGAGGTGTGCTAGAACAGCTTTTATTCCCTAAGCTCTCTTCTGGTTCATAAAAGGAGAAGAATAGCCGAAAACATTCAATAAGTCATTCAGAAACCAAAACTTAAGTAAAAAATAACAGCATGAAAAAAGAAGATGGGCCCTGGAAGAGCCCAAAACAGTATTTTTCAAGTCCCTTTAAAAATATGAATTCCAGTACACTAGCTTCTTCCAACTCCTCACTACAATGTCTTCTTTTCAGAATTTTCCTTCCTGATCAGCAACTCAATCACACACAACGCCCACATTTAGCACGTTAAAACTGCCATATTCCCTCACTTCTCATCACTCCAACACGAACCCCTCAATTCCAGGTGCACCAAAGCGTATCTCAACATTTCTGAGTCCCAACCTTTAACTCAATTCTGATTGCCTCTCTACTAACGCTCTCAAAGTTCTATCTAATGTAACCAGTTTCCTGAGCCACCCTCCCAACCATGACTTTTCATCTAAACCAATTCTCAAACTGTCACACTGGCCTCCTCACCCAGAGCATCCTACTAATTACCTGTTCCCAACAGGTCCTCCCTTCCCATCTCCCTTTTTGCGCACGTTTACCTCGTTCTTCACCGCGAGTATCCGTCTTACCTCAAATAACCCTTCAAGATCCTTTACGTCCTGTTTCAAAAACCTCTTTGCCCATCTTCGCAATCTGCGCTCGCCCAGTACCAATTCCTGACCACTCCTCCTTAGATGCCCCACGCCCCCTCTCTAGCTTCTCCAGACCCAACCCCCAAGTCCCCAGATCCCGCCCCCAGAGCCCCTCTCTCTTCCTCAGACCCCTCCTCCAGTGCCCCTCCTCTCCTCAAGCCCCGCCCAAAGCCCCCTCCCCCGGTTCTCCCTCCCACTCAGGTCCCGCAGGTCACCTCAGCGACGGACCCAGCCCTCCCAGCCTCTTTCAGACCTGGTCGCAGCTGCTCCGGGAGCGAATCTTCCACCACCTCTGCTCGGGTTTCGTCTTGTTCCGCTCGCCCCCCAGCAGGCTCTCTTTCTCGCCGCCGCCGCCCCTTTTGCCAACCCGGAAATGGATCTGCTCCCACCGTCCCCAGCGTCCGCGAACAAAATGGAGGCGGGGGAAAAAGGAGGAGGGAGCGGGGAGCAAAGAGACGCTAAACGCATGCGCCTCTGGAAAAGCCTGCCTCCTGCCCGCGTACGTAAAGACGGAAGTGTCTGGATAGGTCGCCATCTTGAGAAGGTCGCAAGAACTCCGCTTAGCAGCTAAAAGCGTGTTTTGCGTCTTTGACTGCAATTGCCACCACCTGGAGAGCTTCAGATAGCTACTGATGTCAGAGTTATAGTCCCCGAGATTCTGATTTAATTGATCGCGTGCGGCCTAGCTTCGGGACTTTCAATGCGCGTGATTCTAACATGTTACCGAGGTGGAGAACCCCTCATCTAACTTGTTTCTTGAATATAGTTTTTAATCGTTGGTCCACTACGCGCGCGCGCGCGCACGGACACACACACACACACACACACACACCCTCCCCCATAAGGGTCCTTCTCTAATCTCGAGTTAACGAAGAGAATGCCTCAGCTAACCTTACAAGGGCCCAGTAGGCAAGCTCTGGTTGTCATGGCAACAGAGAAGCAGGCCCCTGCTAACAAGTCATCCTTTACATCAACTGAGCCACCTACCCGAACAGTGTCTTTGGTGGGCCAAGCGTTTTCCAGTTTCAGGGATGAGGTATGATGCTACGGAATCCTTCAACCGCTTGGATCAGAGACAGAAATCCTTTGCCCTTCCTGGTGTAACTGCTAACTCCGTGACAACTGATTTATATCCTCAAACTGCTCTTTGGGTCAATTCCATTCCCAGCGCTGAATCTGAAGTAAGAGACAGGATTGGGACTTAGTCCCCACAAAGTAAAAGGCTTCAGCCACCGGGCTGGGATTGTAGCTCAATGGTAGAGCGCTTGCCTTGCATGCGTGAGGCCCTGGGTTCGATCCTCAGCACCACATACAAAGCAGTAAAATAAAGACATTGTGTCCATCTACAACTAAAAAATATATTTAAAAAAAAAAAAAAAAAGGCTTCAGCCACCCTGTTTGTAAAATTGATGCATAGTGCCTGTCCCTTCTGTCTTTTAGGGTTGTTGGAAGGCTCAAATCAAATCAAGTAATGAATGGGACAACATGTGATAAGCCATAAGTTGTTATTATTTTTGTTTTTCTTCTGTTCCACCATGAGTAGTGCTGGACCCCACCCACTAGTCAAGTCAATGTCTCATTATGTACCTGATGTGGGCAAGGCACCAGGAGATTGATACATAGGTGACTAAGAGCCTCTGCCCTCAGGAACTCATCATGTTGGTGGGCAGATTGGCATGTAAACAGCCAGCTGAGATACAAGTCAGCATGTGATTAGTGCCATGGGGACATGTATGCTGTGGGACGTCAGACAAGGGAGTGATTAATTCCTTATAAAGAATGTGAGAAGATTTCATAAATGATTTTGAACTGGCCTTGAAGGATGAGTAGAATTTTATTAACAATCAGAGAAGCAAGGAACACATCTCAGACATAGAGATCAGTGGATGCAAAAGTAAAGATGTCCAGGTATCTACTTCTGCGTGTTTGAAGGTGAGGTAATGTGGGAGTGGATCCCAACTCTTTGCTAGATCTTCAACCTCATGTCCTACCTGAACCCTCCTCAATCACTTTCATGTTGTGTGGTCCTGCAGGTAGCCCCCACCTCAGAGCTTTTGTACTGTCTATCCTCTTTAATTTTTCAAGCCTCAGCTCAAATGCCCCCTTTCCAGAAGGCATTCCCAGCCCACTGTAGCTAATGTAATCCCTTGCACTGTGTAACATCACTCTATGATAAGAGCTGCCACTGTGGTAAAAACAGGGACACAATAGAAATAGCAATAGACTTCATGAACAAAGTGCTAAGTAAGGTCATTACCCATATTCTGAGTGAGATCTGATGGATAGATAGGAATTGGAGTTTCAAGGAAGGGAGGGTGAAGCAGTCCAGGGGGAGTATGTGCAAAACAGGAAGAATCATGGCATTTTCCAAGAAAACATATTTTTTTAACTTTATTTTATTTATCTATTTTTAGGTGGTGCTGAGGATAGAACCCAGTGCCTCACATATGCCAGGTGAGTGCCCTACTACTGAGCCACAACTCTAGCCCAAGAAAAGTATTTTGATATGATGAGAGTTAGAACTTAAAGGAGATACAAGAAATTGGGTCAGGGGCTGGGATTGTGGCTCAGTGGTAGAGCGCTTGCCTCGCATGCGTGAGGCACTGGGTTCAATCCTCAGCACCACATAAAAATAAATAAATAAAGATATTGTGTCCATCTATAACTAAAAAAAATTAAAAAAAAAAAAGAAATTGGGTCAAAGACATAATAATGAGGTCTGACTTTGTGGGTGTGTACATGTGTGTGGCTGTGGGTGTGTGGGGGTGTGTGGTAGTAGGAATTGAAACTAGAAGTGCTCTACCACCAAACTATATACCCAGCCCTTTTTCTTTTTCTTTTTCTTTTGTTTTTTTGTTTTAAGACAGGGTCTCACTCAGTTGCTTAGGGCCTCACTTAAGTTGCTAAGGCTGACCTCGAACTTGTGATCTTCCTGCCTCAGCCTCCTAAATTGCTGGGATTACACACATGTCCCCAATGCCTGGCAAGGTCTGAGATTAACACCATGTGCCAGGCACTATAACCTCACGTGTCATAACTCATTTAATCCTCACAATAACTTTCTGAGGTATATAATATCACCTCCATTTTACAGATGAAGAAACCAAGACTAAACAATGTTAACTATCTTCTCTGGTGGGGGGGGGGACGACTTGAGGGGTGAAGGGGAATGGGGGAGGGAATTAAACCTAGGGTCTTATACATGCTGAGCACATGCTTTACCACTGAGCTACACCCTCAATGCCAAAAAGTTAATCATCTTGCTCCAAGTTGCATGCCAACAAAATCTGAAGTGTCTCCAGATTTTGAACTCTTTTTTTTTTTTTTTTTGGTACCAGGAATTGAACTCAGGGGCATTCAACCACTGAGCCACATCCCTAGCCCTATTTTATGTTTTATATAGAGACAGGGTCTCACTGAGTTGCTTAGTGCCTCACCATTGCTGAGGCTGGCTTTGAACTCGCGATTCTCCTGTCTCTGCCTCCCTAAGTGCTGGGATTACAAGCGTGAGCCACCACACCCGGCTCAGATTTTGAACTCTTAATGCTCACATCAATGAATCTGTACCCCCCTGGACTCAATGCCCGCTTTTTATTTTTTATTTATTTATTTTTTTGAGTCTCACTGTGTTGTTTAGGCTGGTCTCAAACCCATGGAAGTAGCTGGGACTATAGGTACACTGCCACACCTGGCTACAATGCACCTTTTAAAAAACAAATATTTAGCCGAGCGCGGTGCCTCAAGCCTGTAATCCCAGCACTTAGGGAGGCTGAGGCAGGAGAATCGCGAGTTCAAAGCCAGCCTCAGCAACAGCGAGGGCTAAGCAACTCAGTGAGACCCTGTCTCTACATAAAACACAAAATAGGGCTGGGGATGTGGCACAGTGGTCGAGTGCCCCTGAGTTCAATCCCTAGTACCAAAAAAAAAAACAAAAAACAAATATTTAACTCTACTACTCTAAAGTGAAATTAACAGGTAATGTAACTTAACTGGATACACAATTTCAAAAGCAGATCAATATAATTTTCTGGCTATTAAAAAAAATAAAAACAAGAAGCCATTTCAGCCGGGCGTGGTGGCTCACGCCTGTAATCCCAGCACTTAGGGAGGCTGAGACAGGAGAATCGCGGGTTCAAAGCCAGCTTCAGCAATGGCGAGGCTGCTAAGCAACTCAGTGAGACCCTGTCTCTACATAAAACACAAAATAGGGCTGGGGATGTGGCTCAGGGGTTGAGTGCCCCTGAGTTCAATCCCTGGTACAAAAAGAAAAAAAAAAAAAGAAGGCATTTCAATATGCAAACACTTGGGCACCCCTACACTGGAAATTAGAGAAAAGTAAGAAACTCTACCCTCAGCCCTAGAATCACTAAGAATGTGATAAGGACAAAAACAGTCTGACTGAGGAGTGTTGGATTAGGCAGAATTGCTATTGGTCTGACTTTCCAAAGTGGTGAACAACTCTTGGTAAAGTTCAGAACAATACAAAACAATTTATATAGTGGTTGCCTTCCTGGAAAAGACAGGTTATATTAAATATGTGCAGGGCTGAGGTTGTGGCTCAGTGGCAGAGCGCTTGCCTCACACGTATAAGGCACTGAGTTTGATCCTCAGCGCCACATTAAAAAAAATAAGTAAACCAAATAAAGACACTATGTCCATGTATAACTAAAAAATATTTTTAAAAATATATGCAAAAGTATTTCATATTTGTGCTTGTTTTTTCAGGCTAAAAACCTAGAAGACCATATCCCTAAAAACAACTAAAATCCTGGATAAAACTTTTTTAAATCTTAAATGCTGCTGGACACGGTGACCCACACCTGTAATCCCAGCAGCTTGGGGGCCTGAGGCAAGAGGATTGCTAGTTCAAAACCAGCCTCAGCAATTTAGCAAGGCCCTGAGTAACTCAGTGAGACCCTGTCTCTAAATAAAATACAAAAAAGGGCTGGGGATGCAGCTCAGTGGTTAAGTGCCCCTGAGTTCAATCCCCAGTACAAAAAAAAAATCTTAAATGCTGGGACTGGGGTTGTGGCTCAGTGGTTGGGCACTTGCCTGGCATATGTGAGAGGCACTGGGTTTGATTCTCAGCACCACATATAAATATATAAATAAAATAAAGATCCATCGACAACACAATTATATATTAAAAATATTAAGTGCTTTGATGCACTGCTTAGAAAAGTAAGGAATTTTCAGGGCAAAACAGTAAGTGAAGGCAGGGGACAGAGAGATGTAAGTGGAACATGGAAGTAGGCATTTGTTGTGAGGGTACTTGCCTCACCAAGTGAATTTGAGATTTTTGTCCATCTCATGGGAAAAGGGAACACCCAGAACCACCTCAACGGGGAATTTAGCAGAAGTTTCTCCCTCCATAAAGGTGGGACTCAAAGGACTACATCCTCATGATAAGGGTAATCCAGAAATAAACTTGTTCCCTTCTCCCTTGAGTACACAGTTAATGGAGATAAATTCTACTATCAGCTAATTGCAAACAGGTGGGTTTTTAATGGGTTGTTTTTTGGTTTTTGGTTTTTGGGGTTTTTTTGGTACTGGAGATTGAACTCAGGGGCACTCAACCACTGAGCCACATCCCCAGCCCTATTTTGTGTTTTATGTAGAGACAGGGTCTCACTGAGTTGCTTAGCGACTCACCGTTGCTGAGGCTGGCTTTGAACTCGCGATTCTCCTGTCTCAGCCTCCCTAAGTGCTAGGATTACAGGCTTGCACCACCGCGCCCAGCACAAATAGGTTTTTTACATAGTATATCCAGCAGATCATCCAGTCTTGTGGAACCCAAGATAATTCTTGGTTATATGGAACCATCCCTTGTATTGTAACTTTCTAGAATTCCTGATAAAATTCCAGTAGCATATTCTCTTCACTGAGAAGGACAAAAACCCAAATTTCCAAAATGTCCCCATAGAGAACCATTGCCCCATGCAATGCAGTCAAGTTGACAGGGACCAATTTCTGAAAGACTTTATTAGCCTTTACCTCAAGGGCAGGAGGGAAACCACTGAAAATTATAAGCAGAGAAGTGCCGTGACCACTTTGTACTCTAGAAAAATCCCTCTGACTGCACGAAGGATGGATTAGATGGAGCCAACATGGAGGAAGGAAAGCTAGGCATGAGGCAGCTGTGGAAGTCCAAGGGAGAGATGACAGTAGTCTGTACTGACTGGCAGTGGGCACTAGGTTTTAGAGGCAGAGCTGCCTGTCTACTGAGCTGGAGGATACTTAGTTCTTGCCACTGTTTAGTTCTCTCATTGGAGTGGGACCTTGGGCAAGTTATTCCAATCTCTACCAGCCTCAGGGTTCTCATCCATAAAACGCAGCTAAGACTAACTGGAATGTGTCCCAAGTGTATACGCACATGGAAAGTTCACAGTAGTCTTAGCCATGATCAGTAGGCTATTAGCAGTAGAGATGGAGAGTTCTAGAGATATTTAAGAAATAGAATGTGGGCTGAAGAGAGGGAGCAGTCAGAGATGATGGCTAAGCTTCTGGCTTTAACTCCTATGTGATGGTGAGGCTAACACTTAGTTGGAAAGAATTAAAAGGAAGAGAGTTTGGGATGGTGAAGGAACCTGAGAAGCCTGGTGGGACACCCAAGAAGAGAGGTTCAGTAGACCACTGGATATTTGGTTCTGTAACTTAAAGGAGCAATCCTAGCAATTTGGGACTCCTAAACTGGTAGCTGGTATCCAAAGGTGGCTTTCAGAGGCTGGGGTTGTAACTCATGTGGTAGCACTAACCTAGCACATGTGAGGTGCTGGGTTTGATCCTCAGCACTGTATAAAAATAAATAAAGGTATTGGGGGGGGTACCAGGGATTGAACTCAGTGGTACTCGACCGCTGAGCCACATCCTCAGCCCTATTTTGTGTTTTATGTAGAGATAGGGTCTCACTGAGTTGCTTAGTGCCTCACCGTTTCTGAGGCTGGCTTTGAACTCGCAATTTCCTGTCTCTGCCTGCCAAAGTGCTGGGATTATAGGCGTGCACCACTGCGCCCGGCTGTGTAAAGATATTTTTTTTAAAGTGGCTTTCAATGAAGCAGCATTCCAGGTACTCATTGACATGGGCTGGCTGGAGATTCCCTTTAGCCAGAGAGATGCAGCAAAAGTGAGGCCATCCTAACTCCAGAACTAAGCCTTAAGAAGACCTGGAAAGCCGGGCGCGGTGGCTCACGCTTGTAATCCCAGCACTTAGGGAGGCTGAGACAGGAGAATCGCGAGTTCAAAGCCAGCCTCAACAATGGCGAGGCGCTAAGCAACTCAGTGAGACCCTGTCTCTACATAAAACACAAAATAGGCCTGGGGATGTGCCTCAGTGGTCGAGTGCCCCTTGAGTTCAATCCCCAGTACCAAAAAAAAAAAAAAAAAAAGAAGACCTGGAAGTTTCCACTATTATGCTTTCAGGACCTCTAGGCTCCCTTATAAGACCATCTGAGAAGAGACTTTGGCATGGAGAAAGAGAAAGGTCCAGCCATGCCAGCAGTCTAGCTGTTCCCACCAGGACAAGACATGAGAGCCAGCCATTCTATATAGTTAGCTCCAGGCAGCTTCTGACAGTGCCATCCCCTGAGCCAAGTCCCAGGTCCAAGCCAAGACTACAGGTCCTAGCAACTCCAGGAGGCTGAGGCAAGAGGATTGCAAGTTTAAGGCCAGCTTCAGCAACTTTAGCAAGGTCCTAAGCAAGCTAGTGAGACCCTGTCTCAAAATAAAAAATAAAAAGGACTGGAGGGCTGGGGTTGTAACTCAGCGGTAGAGTGCTTGCCTTGCATGCGTGAGGCCCTGTGTTCGACCCTCAGCACCACATACAAACCAATAAAATAAAGACATTGTGTCCATCTACAATTAAAAAAATTTTTTTTTAAAAAAGAAAAAAAAAAGGACTGGAGGTGTAGCTCAGTTGTAAAGTGCCCCTGGGTTCAATCCCCAGTACAAAAAAAAGAAAAAAGAAAAGAAAAGAATCATCTAGCTGAGCCCTCATGAGTGCAGAGAATCATGGGAAGTTATAAAATGGCTGTTGTCTTTAAGCCACTCAGTTTGGAATAGTTTGTTATGAAACAAGAGCTCCCCAAACAGAAATATAATCATAAAATCTCAGCTCAGAATTATAGAGAGAAGAAGGGAGGGCTTAGATGACAGCCAAGGAACTACACCTGTAAGGAGCAGGCTGAGGCACACATGAAATCACAGGTACCTTGAGAAAGTAATTATGGTGGTGCCACCTAGTGGAAGACAAGGGCACTGCCTAAATTCCTGCCTTTACTCTCCAGCTACACCCCATCAATAGGAGGACCTTATTACATTGGTCTTCCGACCACTCCAGATCATTTTTTCATTGCTGACCAACCTAGGAGGTGCTAGGCGACTGTATAAGCTCATTGGCTATTCCCCCAGCCTCAGCCTACAGAGCCCTTTTTTTTTGAACCTTTATTTTATTATACTTATTTATGTGGTGTTGAGGATCGAACCCAGTGCCCCACGCATGTGAGGCAAGTGCTCTACCACTGAGCAACAACCTCAGCCCACAGAGCCTTTTTATTACTACCACTTGGGTCTTGGGTGATGTCTGAACACAGGTCAGGTAAAGAAAGGGACAGAAAATATTAAGTTGTCTCAGCCACAGCCACCTGCGGCAAAGTGGACAATTCTCAGCTATTCAGTCTCCTAGGATTTATAGAGCTTGAGCTGTATAGGCTGTAAAGTCAGAATGGACTGGCTTTGAATCCTTGCTAGTTGGGAACTTGGCCTCTGCTTTAAAAAAAAAAAATCTCTACCTCAATTTTTCATCTGGAAAGTGGAGCTGAGAGAACCAACCTCAAAGTCTGTTGGGAAGATTAAATAAGAGAATGCACACAAAGCCAAGCACAAAGAGTGGCAACTTTTGTCATCACTCCTGAAAAGTAGTTAATAGATGAGTCTGAAGGTGGCTGTAATGGGGTGAGAATACCACTTTGTCTGCCCTCCTGGGGAAGAGAGGCAACAATGACTCCATCCCCACCTGCTCAAGGAGTCTATCAGTGAGATGCCAGCACCCTTTGAGGAGGGCAGAACCTGCTCAGCCTCCACCCCTGTAGCTTCCCTAGTGACCAATCCTATAGTGCAGAAGCAGCTCTCCATGCTAAAAAGGCCGAGTTCCCAAGTGCTTTCCAGGGCTTCATCCCTAACTTCCCACTTCCATTCTTTCACTACCAAACCCTATCCCTCCTTTGAGGTCTGGGTCATCTCTTCCAAGAAAATGTCTCTTATTCTCTCCTTCTCCCCATCCCTAGGCCAATAGTGAATCCGCTTGGCTCAATCCCTAGTGCACTTATCATCTTGTGTCTTGTCCCTCTCTCTGGCTCCCATTTCAACCAACCTCATTTATTCACTCAACAAATATGTATTGAACATTTTCTATAGACCAGATATGATTCTGGGTACTAGATCATGAACAAGACAGGCTCATGGAGCTAACGTTCTGGTGGGAGAGGTAAACACTAAGCAAATAAACAAAGAAGCACATGAAATCCCAGCAACTCGGGTCATATGAGGAGTTTTGGGGGGGTGAGAGGAGGCTCAGGGAGGACAGTGAGGGGGGGCCAATCTTGATATCAAATGGTCAGGCAAGGCTCAGGAAACAGCAAATGTGAAAATGAGTGTTATGTGATTCAGGAACAAGAAAGTGATCAGTGTGGCCAGAGCAGAGTGAGTAAGTGACAAAGAGATGTGGATAGGGAGGGATAATTTTGATTTTTAATGTAAATATTACTGAAAATAGGTGACAGTCTGAATTTAGGGTGACAATCTGAATTGCTTTGAGGTATAACTATGATAAAATGTCGATTTTACGTGAACAACCCAACGAACTCAATGAGTGCACAAGCCCCTGTGCAATGTTCATGGTGTGTTCGTGATCATGTTCGCCATATGGAACATTTATTTCAATCACACCAGAAGGCTTCTTCATGCCCCTGCCTGGTTGATCCTCCCACCCCATAGAGCAACCACTATTTTTATTCCTCATGCCAAGATTACTTCAACTTCTCTTAATGGGACTCACGGCTGGGGATGTAGCTCAAGGGTAGAGTGCTTGCCTGGCATGTGTGAGGCACACACATGCACACACACATATACCCACAAAGCATCTGGCTGCCCTGTGGAGTCCTGACTGGTTGCAGATGGGGTGAGCTAGAGAGAGGAAGCTGAGAGACAAGGTAGGAGGCTGGTGTGGTCATCCAGGGAAGATATGAAGGTAGAATGGACTAGGGTGGTCACAAGGGAGTCATAGAGAAGTGGATCAATCAGGTTATGTTCTGAAATTGTAGTTGATGGGACTGGCCAATAAGATGAGTGAGATGGGAGGAAAAAGAGGCATCAAAGGTGATTCCTAGAACCTTGCCTTGAAAACCTGGGTGGATGAGAGCACTATTTTCTTTTTTTTTTTTTTTTTTTGGTACCAGGGATTGAACTCAGGGGCACTCGACCCCTGAGCCACATCCCCAGCCCTATTTTGTGTTTTATGTAGAGACAGGGTCTCACTGAGTTGCTTAGTGCCTCGCCATTGCTGAGGCTGGCTTTGAACTTGCGATTCTCCTGTCTCAGCCTCCCTAAGTGCTGGGATTACAAGCGTGAGCCACCACACCCGGCTGAGAGCACTATTTTCTGAGATGAAGATTGAACAGATGAGATTAAGGTCTCCCATGCAGCTGTTTGAGTGTGTTTCCTGGAGCTTAAACTATATCCCGAGACTAACACTAGGCTCTATGTGCCTTGGCAGAACTCAAGTTATAACTGTTGGCTGAATGAATAGTGCTTGCTACTTGGAACAGATAGGCCTGGGTTAGGGTACAAGTTCTGTCCCATGTCTCGCCATGTAACTTGGATCTTCTTCTGGGACTGCTCAGTCTCCATCTTCTACCTTACAGAGTTAGAATTAAACATCACATGCATACGCCATGTAAAACATGTACGAGCCAGGTGCGGTGGCTCAAACCTGTAATCCCAGCACTTAGGGAGGCTGAGACAGGAGAATCGCGAGTTCAAAGCCAGCCTCAGCAATGGCGAGGTGCTAAGCAAGCAACTCAGTGAGACCCTGTCTCTACATAAAACACAAAATAGGGCTGGGGATGTGGCTCAGTGGTCGAGTGCCCCTGAGTTCAATCCCCAGTACAAAATAAATAAATAAATAAATAAATAAATAAATAAATAAAATAAAACATGTACGAACAAAAACATCCATTCTTCCAAGTTCTAGGCGCTAGTGACAGGTCTTATGTGGTTGGCTCTTTTTCCTCTCACCCACATTTTCCAAATCACTCCAGACAGTCCTGCTGAAGGATCTTGAGCCCTGACAGGCCATTCCCTCTCCCATCCCTCAACCTTTCCCCAGCCTCCGAGAAACAGAATGGAGAACAGCAGGCGATTGATTCATAGACTTTATCGGCTTTCTCTCCACCCAACAGATTCTGCAATGACAACCGAGTCTGTACAATACACACAGTTCACTCTGTTAAAGCTGTGGGATGTGGGGTGTGGGCTGGCGAGCCCCTGGGGAGCAGTAGGGCAGTGTCAAGGCAAGGGACAAGCAGCCAGGGGGTTACTGTGTTCAAGGAGGGGTGGGGAATTGGAGTGAGAAGGCTGCTGAAAGGGGTCAGAAGGAAGAGTGGGAAGTCCAGGGCTGCAGGGATAGAAGCAGGCGTCAGCATTTGCAGGGAGCAGGAGGGGGCCATGGTCACCGTGAGGGCTGCAGCGGGTGGGTGGGGCGTGGTGCCTGTGTATGTCCACAGATAGTTTTTGCAACAGGAACCAGACTGCTGTATAAAAGGGACTGTACAACATAACTTATGATACAATGTTTACATATTATACAAGGCTCTTTCCCTCTTTTGAGTTTTAAAAAATAAATTTACAATTCCAGAGCTTTGGGTAAAAAATATATACACCCCAGAGCAGGAGCAGCAGCTGCTTTTGCTGCTGTGCTGCCACCATTGCCTGTTCAAAAGGGAAAGAGGTGGTGCCAGGAAGGCGGGTGAGGCTGTGTCGGAAACCTCACCCCGTAGCTGCCAGGAGCCCCTGCACCCTGCAGCCCTGGAGCCCTGTGATGGGAGAGGGAGGGGAGAGAGAGTTAATAAAGGCCTTGTCAGAGTTCAGTGTCACCTCTACAGTCTCTGCCTGCTCCTTCTCCCCCCACTTTCAGGGGTCTGCCTGCCCTACGTACAGAGATCCACTCCACCCAGCTCTATGGGGAGGACAAAGGGGAGTCAAGACAGGGAAAAAGGGACAGAGACTGTAATGTTGGTGTCAGATACAAGAGCCAGAAGTGGGATAACAACTCCTTCCTTAGTAAAGAGACACCCTAAATAGCAGGAGCATGGGGAGCAGGCACCCCTAACTCCTGAGACTGCTGTACCCCACTGCAAAGCAGAGGAAGGGTCCTATAGGCAGCTTAGGCCTGTGTTTCCCTGAGCATCTTTTACCTTCTCATCAGAGTCCACCTAGGGGTCTTGGGGGGGCCTGGGTTAGGGACTCACAGGGCTGATGGGTAACCCTCCCACCTGCTGTTGCTCCTTGCCCTCGGGAGCAGCTTGGCTCACAAGCCTGGGCATGCAGGCCAACAGGAGGCACTGAGCAGGGAGTGGGCGGGGAGCACCCCACACTGTCCCAAGGGCAGAGCAGGCAAGGGTAGCACCAAACACAAGGAACACAGCCCAACACACACGACATCCTCCCTCCATTACCAAATGCACTCCTGCTCCCTGAGAGGGGACACACACACACAACACACACACACACACACACACACACACACACACAGAGGATAAGAGTCCCAGGGCTCCATCCAGGGCTCTCAACCCTGACCAACGGGAATCCAGACAGCTGGTAGGGAAGAAAGCTGCCAGTGCCTCCCACAATGCCTGTCTTGTGAGTTGCTGCTCGGGAAAAGAAGGCTGGAAACTCCATCTCCAGAACAGACATCACTGGGAGGTGACAAAAGAAGGAGCTCTCTATCCCCTTTTCCTGGAAAAGGCAGGAACAAGCCTAGTGTGGTTGGGGCATGAAAGACCAAGGGTAAGGGGATTTCAGTAGGATGAAGAGGCTTATGAGCTTATGAATCCAGGTAAGTCCATCCAACTCTTCCCCATGGCAGGAAGTTGCTCCAGGAGAAATATATTCCGTGTGAGTTTGTTGGGACATCGTGCAAAGTGCTTGAGTGCCAGGTGCCAAGGACCCTGATGAGTGCAGCCTAGCCCCTCCATTTTCATTATGTTCACTGACTATTAGCCTCCAGCTTGTAGGAGAGCTCGAAGAGGAGGTTCTGGTTGTCGATGACCTGGAACTGGCGCACATAGGCCTTTGTCTGCAGGTGGTGAGGGGAGGCCTCCATGTCCAGGCCTGGGGGGCAGGGAGGGAAAGGCAGTCAGGCTCCCAGCCTCCCTTCCTCTTCTCCATGCACCAGGCAGAACATAAGGATCAGGATAGGTGTTTAGCAGGAGGCACACAGAAAGAATGGAGAACTGACCCATGTAAGTAAAAATATACTAAGGAGAGAGGTCCCCCTGAACCTTCCCACTCAGCCAGAGCTCCAAAACACTCTTAGAACCTTGGGTACTGGATACTCACAGAGGGGCCGGCTCCGGTATTTACGGATTGTCCTCACTTTCTCGGCCACTGAATGCTGGGAGATGACAAGAAATAAGCCCTAAAAAGGACACAGAAAGATGCTCCCCCCTCACACCCTCCACCTCCATTCTCCAACTCTGTTGGGTTTACTCCCTCAAGTCCCCAGTTCTGAAGGGTTTCTGAAGGACCAAAGGAGAGGGTGTAGGTGGGTGCCAGGTGGGTTGGCGGGTAGAGTTGCCCCCGAGCGGCCTGTCAGCTTTACCACCCATGGGTGGGTTGCCACAGTGATGCCATCAGGGAGACAGTCAAGAGTCTGTTAGGCAAGCTGGGCACCATGGAAGAAGACTTCTATTTTAGGAAGGTGACAGGAGAGAAGGGAGAACAAAGCCCCTCACTCATGGGACAGAGGGTTGGCAGAGCCACTCACCAGCTTCTCAATGTTCACCAAACCATCTATGAGGGTCTTACTCCCCTCATGTAGGAATGTCAGGTCTAGGGGAAGAGGAGAGTCAAATGTGAGGCACATAGAGAAGAGGTCCAAAGGGCCACAGCACGTAGGACCCTCTCCCTCCCCCAGTACCCATTCAGTCTGGAAGCCTCCTCTGTAGGACACACAGAGCTGAGTTGAGAGGGGACTGAGAGTCAGAACTGGAGCACAGGAGAAGGAAATGTGGACAGAAGAACCACAGTGTGGCAGTGACACTCTCACCTTTGAGGATCAGAGGCACGAAGGGAATCACAGGGGGCTTCATTTTGGAGATCACTTCTCGATAGCTTTTGTGGTTCCTGCAAGGATCCTAGCATTCCACAGAAGAGGGATCAGAAACAGATGGGCTCAGTGTACCCCGAAGATGTCTCCCACTCTCTCCCTCATCTCCCTGCCCAATCAGTTAGAGGGGCATGTGGGTGTCTAGCTGGGAGTGTGACAGGGAGAGGCTGACTGTTCTCCCCTCTCCTCCGGGAAAACAGGGTAGCAACACTTCCACCCTTCCCCTCCCTGCTTGGTGGGGAGTGGGGCAGTGTCCCAGGCACTACAAACCTTGAAAAGAAAGCTTAAGGCAGAGGGTTTATGGGAACAGGGATAAAGTCCAAGGGCACTAAAATAGCCGAACCCACTCACCGTCAGATTCTCAAATTTGCGGAACAAGTTCTTGAATTTCCCTGGCAGCTTCTGCAAAGTTTGAAGCATGGAGAAGAGATGTCAGAGTGGAGCACCCAGGATCTTACAGGAATATCTGACTAATTCCCAGCATTAGAGGGGAAAGGGCTGGCATGTCTTGCCTGGTGCTGGGAAGCCAGTGGGTGGGGAAATAAAACGAGCCCCTGGAAAAGTCCGGGAGTTGAAAGAACCCAGAGGACTGAATTATTCTGGGGAAAGTGAGAATTCTGCTCGTGCAGGTGCTGTGGCAAGGTGCCCACTTGATTGCTAGCTGAAACCCAGCCCCACTCCTAAGGTCAATTCCTCTCAGTCTGGGAATTTGGCTTTTTACTAATTTTGCACCAAGACATGATACAAGCTGTGTGCCTGGGGCTGTAGTTGCCAGAAGAGGGCGCCTGCTTCCAACCGGCACAAAGACTATGGGTAATCTCAGGCGACAGAACTGGGGTGAGCCCAGGTTGCCAAGATCCCTGAAATAGGATGGCTGGGCCTGCTCGCTGGCAAGAGAAGGAAGGCAGGTGATTCCTCACCTCCCAGGTGAGCCGCAGGCGGCTGACGGCGGCGTTGTCCAGCCCCATGACCACAGCGTAGAAGGACAGCAGGTCCTGGTTCTGCTTGCAGCTGAGGAGTGCGGGGCAAGGTTAGGGGGAATCCGCAACTTGCGGCTGCCCAGCCTCTGCGTGCTCCTCTCCCCACCGCGGCTGGCCACACTCACATGGCTGCGATTTTGATGAACTTCTTGAGCAGCTGCGCGCGCTTGCCCGGGGCCTCACAGAGTAGCACCTCGGTGGCCACCCAGTGAGTGACCTCGCTGCAGCGCTGCAGAAGCAGCTCCAAGTTGGCGGTCTCCCGGCGACCGCGTTCCCCGTGGAACACGTAATCCACGAACTCCAGCTATACCCATGGTGACAGAGGAGCCACCAAGGTGTCAGGGCATGGGTAGGGAAGATGGCAGTGCAGGGAGCGAGGAGCAGAAGATGGGGGAAGGTAGGAGCCCCAAGTGTGCGCGCGCGGGGATGGGGTGGGGGGAGGAAAGGCGGGCAGGGACAAGAAGCAAGAAAGAACCAAGGTTAATAGGATCTCACCACCTATGGAGCATTAACTAGGTGCCAGGCACTTGCTAAAGTCTGACTTCTCCTCAAGACAACCAACCAAGAGACATTATTGTCGCTTACCTTTTTTAAAAAATTCTTTAACAGTGAATATTTTAAAATAACCCTGAGTCAGGTTTTGGGTAAGCTGTGCATTGGCCCTAAATCACTCAGGTATGGAGTCGCTCTCTCTGTCATTTTTTCAGATGAGGAGGTCATGGCTGTGCATTGCCCAAGGGCATGCTGCAACTCAGCCATCTAACCAGGAGGCTCTGCTACAAACACTGACTCCCATTGGCTCACTTCTCCCTCCTGCCCCATGCCCAGCACCAGCCTCAGTCCCCACCTCATGCACACATCGGAATAGCTCCCAATGGAAGGCAGTAAGGTGGTTGGCAACGTCCTCTGGCTCCACTCGGTGGATCTCTGTGTCTCCAGGGGAGACCTGGATCTCTTCGGGGAGGGGCACCTGGTGGCAGGCAGGGACAGAGGGGCTGGGCTCCTGGTGGCAGGGTGAAGGATTGCTCACAGTGCCCCTTCAGACCTTGCTCCCAGCCAAAACCTTGTCTTACCAGGGCCTCATAACTGTCCCGAGTACAGGCAAACAGGTGGCTGTTGATGCCCAGTGTGGTGAAAACACAGTCCTCAGTAGGCTGGAGAAGGACTTTCTCTGCAGGAGAACAGGCTGCTTAGCCTCAGCCCAGCCCCCTATTCCCTCACACAGCCTGGGCCCTGTCTCCTTTCCCATCCAGAACACCTAGCCCTGCACTGACACAATCTAGACCAGTGGGACTCGTGCTATCACCCACCAGTTGATGCCATATTGATCTGAATGTTGTCAAACAATTATTTATTTTGCATTTATAACCTTTCTCTTTTTTTGGAGGGGGGGTTACTAGGGATTGAACTCAAGGACACTTGACCACTGAGCCCATCCTCAGCCCTATTTTGTATTTTTATTTAGAGACAGGGTCTCACCAAGTTGCTTAGCACCTCGCTGTTGCTGAGGCTGGCTTTGAACTTACTATCCTCCTGCTTCAGCCTCCCAAGCCACTGGGATTACAGGCGCGTGTCAACGAGCCAGCTCTTTCTTTTTTTAACCCCCAACATTTTTTCATAGCTTTTTTTTTTTTTTCTCATTTGTTTGTCCCTGTGACATTGGAAAGGCAGGACTTTTTTCCTTAGAAGAAAATAAGACTATGTTTACACTGCAGGCCTTCTGCCTTCCCACAGGAATCGGAGCACCCCACATCTTTTTGTGTTGTTTTTGTAGTACTGGGGATTGAACCCAGGGCTTAGCATAGGCTAGGCAAGTGCTCTACCACCAAGCTACATATCAGAGATTTTTATTTTTCATTTTGAGACAGAGTCTCACTAAGTTGCCCAAGCTGGCCTTGACTTTGCGATCCTCCTGCCTCAGTCTCCTGAGCAGCTGGGATTACATGTATGTGCCATCATGCCGTACCACCCTGTCTTTGCCCTGAATAAAGAACCAGAACCCAATCCCAGGTGAGTGAGAGGCAGCACTCAGATCAGAATCCAAGGGTACTGGGCTGTTGCTTCCCAAAATTTAATTCCCTAGAGGTCTTGTTCAGCCAAATGCAGTTTCTTATCCAGCAAGTCTGGGGTAGGGTCTGAGATTTTTAAAATGCTCCCAGGAGATGCACATGAGGCTTGTCCCAGGAACATACTTTGAGTAGCAAGGGCCTAGAATTCAGTCTTTGTCTCTGCCCCAGGGCACTGACCCTTACCTCCCGAGGAGGCTACAGCTACCAGGATGAGAGAATCCTCACGCCCAGCGGGTTCCTCTGAATACTGCAGTTTCTCTGTCACAGAGCCCAGAATGTCCTGTACAGATGCTGACAGACGGCTACGTATGGTCACGTAAGAGTGGTCAGGCATGTAGACTCGGCAGAAGACTGCACAGAGACAGGAAAGCAGCTTTTCAACACAGGTAGGTGCCAGCCCCTCCAGGATACATCTGTTCCATACCAGAGGCTGGCCTCTGAAGATAAGTGTAAAAAGGCTACTTCAACTACACAGGGAGACTCCTCTGAGGGTACCCAAGACCCAGACACCCCACAAGTCTCCCTGAGTCACTTTGGAAGCCCTGCCCCTTCTAATTATGACACTCACTCTCATCTGAGCCCCGAAAAGCCACTCGGGTCTGGAGACAGGAATCTATCCGGCGGAAGTGGCGGAAGAGTGGTTTCACCTGCTTGCTGGGTGGCTGGTTCTCCTCCGGAATCCTGGCACAGACACAGCGGGGCATCAGCAAGCTCTGCTAGGCATTTGAAGCACCAAGCAGGCAACATTAAGCAAGGACATTAGAATTGGGTCAAGGACACACCAGCTCATTTCAGATGGTCATTAAGGGGATCAGAAGAGAAGACAATGACCAGCATGGGACAACTGACCAAGTGACCCAAATCAAATGCCACTTTTTCTACGGGTTCTTCTCAGATCCACCCACCCACCAGGAAAGGTCACTCGCTTGCTTCAAATGCTATAAACAATGGCACAATATTGCTTATGTTCATGTCTTATCTCCTCTATGAGATTGAGAGCTTTTTTTGCTTTTTGTTTTTCGTACCGAGGTTTGAACTCAGGGGCACTTGACCACATCCTCAGCCCTACTTTGTGTTTTATTTAGAGACAGGGTCTCACTGAGTCGCTTAGCACCTCACCATTGCTGAGGCTGGCTTTGAACTCGCGATTCTCCTGTCTCAGCCTCCCAAAGTGCTGGGATTACAGGCTTGCGCCTCTGCGCCCGGCTGGGATTGAGAGCTTTTGAGGACTGGGATTTGTTCTTACTGAATTTTTTTTTCATCCTGTAGGGCCTAGCACACTGCTTGGCACGTGGTAGGTAATAGGCTATCAGATGTTTCCTGAATTTTGCTGACAAGGACTTCACAGTCTGGGAGGGAGATAGACATGCATACAACTACTTCTAACACCAGGCAGGAGGTATTGGTGATGTGACAAAGGCACAGGAGAATGATGTTGGTATGGGGGAGAGAGAAAGCTATTCCTAAAAAGAGGATTGGGAACATTTTCAGGGAGAAGATGGCATTTGACCTGGGACTTGAAGGACAACAGGAAGTGAAAGAGGTGGGAGGAGGGCATTCTGTGTGTATGATACAACCAACAGCAGGAATCTGGGAAAGCACAAGAGTTGAGAGAATGGTGGGCTGTATAAGGAGTATCAAGGTTAAAAGGAGATGTGGGAAGGATCAACAGAAGACAGAAAGGGAAGGGTGTTGAACGCTGTGCTAAGATGTTTAGCTTTGCCTTGGAGGTAGTGTGGATGCTTTAGAAACAGGAGTGTGATGATATCATTTATGCAAGTTTGAAAGATCTCTCTGGTGTCAATGTAAAGAAAGGGGGAAAGATGCAGGGCCACAAGCTAAAGCCCTGAGTAGGAGACTGTGGCAATAATCCAAGTGACAGCCAAGTGCGGTGGCGCACAACTGTGATCCCAGAGGCTCAGAAGGCTGAAGCAAGAGGATTGTGAGTTTAAAGCCAGCCTCAGCAACTTAGTGAGACTCTGTCTCTAAATAAAATATTAAAAAGGGGCTGGGAGGGGCTGGGATTATGGCGCAGTGGTAGCATGCTTGCCTAGCGCGCATAAGGCACTGGGTTCGATCCTCAGCACCACATAAAAATAAAATAAAGATATTCTGTCACCTACAACTAAAAAATAAACATTAAAAAAAAAAGGGGGCTGGGGATGTGACTCAATGGTTAAGCACCTCTGGGTTCAATCTCCGGTTCAAAAAATATATATATATAAATGAAATTATAAGGCCTACACAAGGGCTGTGGTGGTGGGAATGGAAAAGAGAAAACTGAAAAGGCAGAAGGGATGAACACATACAGTGGTGTCCTGAAGCCAGCTCATGAGTTCAATTTGAGGGGATTTTGCCAACTGACTCTTAACTCAGCCATTAAAATATGCATGTATACATGCATACACACACATAAGTTTTATAAACATATAATCAATAAATTATTATATAAAAGAAAGTATCTTAATTGTTTTAGTACAGTTTATTATTATCTGTGCTCTTGAGATTTTTACATCTAGTGTATCAGCATTGTGGAAATGCTATATAACAGCCAGCTACCACACACATCTCTTCCCTATTTCATATTCAGTGACATCATGTCGATAGATTAAAATCATTATGATGACAAAATTTATGCCATGGGAATCAGAAAAAGCTATGAATCAAGGCTCTTTCTCCTGAAGCATTAGTTGTTAAATATTAGCTAGTTCAGCACTGGATTAACAGACAAATGGGTGGGAGAATGGACAATAAAAATGACTGGACACAGTGCTCTGTGTTACCCTCCATTAAGAGAAAGGGGCTGAAATAAAACCATATTGAAGCCAGGTACAGTGGTGCACACCTGTAATCCCAACAACTCAGGAGGCTGAGGCAGGAGGATCACAAGTTCAAAGTCAGCCTCAGCAACTTAGCAATTTAGCAAGGCCCTAAGCAATTTAGCAAGACCCTGTCTCAAAATAAAACATAAAAAGGGCTGGGGATATGGCTCAGTGGTTAAGCACTCCTGGGTTCAATCCCTAGTACAAAATACACACACACACACACACACACACACACACGACAACAGTAACAACACTATATTGAAGCCAAAAGGCCAGAAGTAGCCCCAGTAATAGAGGAATTCAGGGGACCTCTTTCCTGTCCCTTCCCGCAACCCATTCCCCCTCACTTTAGCTCCACTGTCTCCACAAGCTGGTGCAGCCTCAGTGTGTCCTCTCGGAGGTCTTGGTAAAGGGATTCATCCTTCATAATCAGCAGGTACAGATCCTGAGGAGAGGAGGACAGAGAAGGTGAGGGCAGGGGTTGCATCCCAGGGACCACTTTCTGCAAGGGATGGAACAGGGACTCCATGCCTTTGAGCATAGAACCATATAATCCAAGGCCCATTGACATCTTTTACTTCCAGGTACCCAGCTTGAGGAGTATGGCTCCTTCAAAGGGGCCTCCTTCCAGAGTTAATAGCTTGCTCACCCACCTTTTCTTCCCCAGGCCCACCTTGATGATGTGGCCGGCCCCCTCTTCCTCCTGCAGCAGCCCCTGATAAGTGTCCAAGAAATGGAGTAGCATAGCTAGACAGGCTTGCTTCCGGCCCAGCCCCTCAGGGCCCTCCAGGACTCCTGCCCGAACAAAGCTGACCCCTAAGTCAAGAAAAAGCCATGGACAGGCAAACCTGAGGAAATTGGGAAGGGAAGCAATGGCAGGCTAAACTGCCCCCAAATATTCTCGAGGTTTGGGACCAGGGAGGAAACAGGTTTGGGGATCCTGGAGCCAAGACCTTTTTCTGTGCCAGCCCCAGTTTTTGCTTAGAGTAAGTAGTGATGGCATCTACCTGACCACATCCAGCTCTTGTCTGTTAACTTTTCACTTGAGAATACCCTGACAAGACCCATCTATCCTCTGGCCAGCCCATAGGCCAGAACTTACAGTTGCCCCCACAAACCTGACTTTATCACTTCGTGAGGCCTGATGCTTCTAAGAGAATCTAAGGCGTTCTACTCAGTGAACTGACATTCAGAATTAAGTTCTAAAATAACTCGGGGAGGTGCTGTATGCTTACATGAGACCCAATGAACAGGGTGGCCCGTGGCTCATCTGTACTGGCCAGGGTCTCCTACTGAAGCACAGCCAAGACCTGATGTTGACAGTAGACCCTGGAATAATGCACTGGACAACCAGATATTTAAAGGAATACTTCAGTGGGAAGGGCTTTGCAGTTGCCAAAGAACTCTCACATCTACTATCAGATTGATCTTCGCAGCAGGCCATAGGTAGGCAGGGCAGGTACTATTTACCTCCATTTTACAGAAGAAACTGAAACCCCAGGAGGTGAGGTGATCTGCCTAAAATGACACAGCTGGTGAATTGAAAAGCTGGGTGTATTTTCTAGGGGAGAGCATAGGCTCTGATGTCACACGTGGGGTAGAGGGAATGGGCTCCCTTCTGGCCTCCCTTTTACAAATTCCACAAAAGGATATTACTGATGTAGTTCCTGTAGAAATTTCTCCGTTGGGAGGAAGAGGGAGTGGGTGAGGACGATGTCATCAAGCAAGATATCTGTAGAGATCAATGGGTGCCACGGATGTTAGAAGGGCATTTCCAGGGCCAGACTGGAAATCCTGCACCCCTTCTCTGGTCTCCGGGGGCAGGTTCTCTTTAGGCAGGCTGGAGCCCGGGCCACCTGCCTTGTCATGCTCTGCACACGTGCACACACATGTGTGAAGATTCTGGGCAGCTGCTGCGGGGGTGGGGCTGGCAGCTGCCAAGGCAGCTGGAGGGAAGGAGGTGTGCCTTTGACAGCAACGCATACTTCTCTTTGGTATATGTGGAAAGTTGGTCAGATAGCACACCAAGCCTAAGATCTGCCTGAAAAATGAAGTAGCTCACAGAAAGGTCTCTGCACAAAGAGCTTCTTCTAAACACAGAGGTTAGGGTCCGTGGTGGTGTGTGTGTGTATCCCTCCTCCTCTCCCTGCTCCCTACCTCACAACTTTTGAGTTCCACCCAGACAGGTGAGAACCAGACCCATTAAAATGGAGAGGGAGGGACTGTCATCTCTTTGATCTCAGAGCCTTTAAATAGAAAGCTTATGTATTCTAGATGCCCAGAGATGGAAGGGTTAATGATGGAAGGGTGGAGGGGAGGGGCTCCTCTCACCACCCTTTTCCCTTCCACACCCCTGTCTGGGCCTGGCTCAGCCAGTCAGCCAGGTACAAGGTCGCCCTGACTGGAAGCCAGTCCTGGGGTGGGGCAAAGACTCCTGGCACACACAGATAGGCAGGGCACAGGGAGGGAGCCAGGTGTCTTCACCAGGACAGGTTAGGGCCAGGTCCCCAGGCACTGCTCCAGGATAAAACCAAATTATCTTCTTCATTTTTTTTTTGGTACCAGGGATTGAACTCAGGGGTACTTGACCACTGAGCCACATCCCCAGCCCTATTTTGTGGTTTTTTTTTTTGGTACTGGAGATTGAACTCAAGGGCACTCGACCACTGAGCCACATCCCCAGCCCTATTTTTGTGTTTTATGTAGAGACAGGGTCTCACCGAGTTGCTTAGTGCCTCGCCATTGCTGAGGCTGGCTTTGAACTTGCAATTCTCCTGTCTCAGCCTCCCTAAGTGCTGGGATTACAGGCTTGCGCCACCGCGCCCGGCTCATATTTTGTGTTTTATGTAGAGACAGGATCTCACTGAATTGCTTAGTACGTCACCTCAGCATTGCTGAGGCTGGCTTTGAACCTGTGATTCTCCTGTCTCAGCCTCCCAAAGTGCTGGGATTACAGGCGTGTGCCACCGCGCCTGGCTCAAAAACAAGTCTTCTGACAGACCTTGGCTTACAATCTCGGGCCATCAATTCTAGCTATGAAGATGGAGAGGAACCAACACAAAATCATCTATTTCAACTATTTCATTTCACAAATGAGAAACTGAGGCCCAACGCTGGGACTTGCCTGGAGCTGGAAGAACCTCGACTCCTGCATCTTTGCTATTTTCTCAATATGTTGGAAGAAGGGCAAAGTGTCAGGGTAGAAACTAGTGGTCAGACAGGGCTGCCCAGATGTTCGAGAGGCTCTGGCTAGGTGTGGAAGACTTTCTGTAAGCCCTTTCCTCCTACACGCCCTGGGAGGAAACCAAAATGGCTTGAACACATGGGTTATATTGGAAGTATCAAGGTGGCGGGTTAAGCTGATTGATTCTCAATTCACTCTGGGACTGGTTTGGGCTTTCCCAAACCAGTTACTCTGGGGATCCAGCCTGCCAGGCCAGATAATATGGGTAACAATCAATTCAGGAGCTTTACCCCAGGGGAGACAGCAGAGTCTGTAGCACCAGCCTCGAGTGGAAGGGCAGAGAAAGTTTCTCCCTTTTCCTCTTTACCTAGCTACACTGCCATATTCTGCAGTAAGTCAGAGATCCCCCAGCCCTGACCCCCAGCTCCAGGGATAGTGAGTAGGAATAAGGAAAGCAAAGACAGAGCAAAACAGGAGCATGGGACAGAGTGGGGGAGATGCTGATATGGGGGCTACAGTGTGGCATCTGTCTCTTCCAAAACAGGCTCTGGTCCAATGCACAGCCTCCCCAGGGAATGTGTCATAGAGACACAGGGTGTGTGGTGTAGGCGGGAAGTTATGGTTAGGAGAGCTGTGTGTGTCTGATATTTTTCTAATTAAATCCAAAAGGTGTCAGCTCCCCAGGGCAACTACAGACTGAGCCGAAGGAGAGGACCCAGACCTTGAGAAAAATCTAGGGGAGGTTTCCCACTCCACACATCTAGGTTGGAGTTCTTACAGAGGGCTAAGAGCAAAGTGTAAACCCCCACCCATCTTTAGGGTCTCAACTTGGGCTTACAAACCTCAGACTCTCCTACACTTAATGCAATGCCTAAAGTTGGACCTAAGACTCCGAGGTCTTCTACTTCAGCACTAAACATTAATTTGGGACTCAGTTTTCTTAAAGGCCCCTTAGTAGGGTGCTGATGGGGAGGGTGAAATAGCATCATCATTTAGGGAATAAGCCTCTCAGGGTGTGGTTATTATTTTTTAAAGCAGCCAAGAGCGAAGGGCTGCAACCGGAAGGGTGGGAGCTAGAAAGGCCCCAACTCCCCTGGATACTGCAGGGCCCTGATGTCTGCCCAAGGTCCCTTCCTTCCCAAACACCTTCTGAGCCCACCCGCAAATAAAGTTCTAGCCCCTATCAAGCTGCTAAGGAAGATGCAAGCCTTTGCCTGAGCCCCAAAGGCAGCTTAGGCCTTGTCCACGCTGATTTATCAAGTGGGCTGGCCTGTGTTCTAGGGCTTCTACACAGTCAGGGACTCCTATCAGGTTTTTCAGGCCTTGGGCACGTCTGGAGGGTGGTACAGGTTGAGCTCAGAAGCTTCCAATGTAGGGGCACAGGGGGAGGCAGTCAACAGCAGGGACCCATGGCGATGGTGACTAAAATGTCCAGAAGATGGGAAGGGTAGCTGAAGGGGAGGAGGCTCAGCTTCTTCCCTGGTGAGTGAGGCAGCTACAGGGATGAAGGTGGGTACTGCTGCTCCTCTTCTGCTTGAGACAGGGTCTATGGCTCAGCTCAGTCCCTGCCCAGTTGAGGGGGAGCCCTCAAATCCACACCCAGGCTCAGGGCCATTCCCACTCTCCAAGGCAAGAAGAGGAACCAGGGGCAACCCCTGCTGTGGGATGGACGAGCCTGTGGACTTCTTACCTGAAGCGCTGCTGTCCCTGGTAGCCCCTCCAGCCAGCCGTTCCAGAACCCGGTTCAGAAGATGCTCCGGCAGCTCAGGAGCGCCCAGGGGAGCCCAGGGCGGTGAAGTGAGGGGCTCGCCTGGGGACAGCTCATCTGAGGAGTACGAGGAAGGGGAGCGCAGGGGCCCTCCGCCCCCGAGCGACCCCGGCCCCTGCACCTCCTCTAGCTGTAGCCAACAGGGCCCCCCACTGACCGGCTCCTCTGCGACCCCCGCGGGCTCTCCCCCTTCTTCCTCAGGGGGCGGCTCCAGCCCTGGCTCGGCGGGGGGCTCCCGGAGGAAAGCTGGGAGCAGCAGGCGAGACACGCTCTGACGCCGCTGCAGCGGCCGCGGTCCCCCGGCTGGACCGCCGCCCCCGCCAGGTCCCCCACCCCCTCCAGGCCCGCCGCAGCTCCCCGGACCCCCGCCGGGACCTCCCGCCACCGTCCGTCCCGCCAGCTGCGACGTCTGCTTCTTCAAAAATTTCTCCAGCGGCTTCATGCCCCCCCCCGCCCCTCTCCTAGGGGCCGCCGGGGGACCCAGGTGTCCCAGGCGCGGGCGGGGGGGGGCGGGGACACGATGCTCAGAGCCGGAGGAGCAGAGCGGAGGGCCGTGCTAGGCGCCGGACTGGGGACCAGAGGTGGCCGAGGCTTGCTGGCCGAAGTCCAGTGGCCAGTGGCCGGGGGAGGTGCCAGAGGGAAGGAGTGCCCGCTCTCAGCGGCCTCCCATGCCGGCTGCAGCCAAAGGGTGGTCAGGGTACAGGGCCAATGCCCCCGGCTCCGCGCCTGGGCCCGGCTGCAGCGGCAGAGGCAGCGTGCCCAGCGCAAGGCTGAGAGGACGCGGCGGCAGCGGCGGCGGCTGCGCTCCTCGCCTGGGGGAAGGTGGCAGAACAGAGACCGCGCCCCCTTCTCCAGTCCCCGCCTATACCCCGCCCCTACCATCCTTGGGTCCTTCCCTCTCGGCCGCGCGAGGCTTGAACTTGGGTGCTAGGGCTGACCGCGAAGGAAACCGGGGCTTGGGTTCAGAGCAGATACAGAAATTAAAGGCAAAGACAAGGGAGTGATTTAACAACGGAGAAGGATTCCTGGCTCAGGGGATTACTGGGTCTCTTAGCATCATTTCAAATAGCCAGACCTGGTCTGTGGCCTGCACTTGGACTCACCTACCTGTACATAGGTGAGACCTACAAAGATTGCTGAACCCTGTGCACCTCTGCCATACTTACAGGAATACCTGGTCTTTAACTCCAATAAGAAGGGCTGGGAAGCCCTCTTGGGTGGATTGGCATTCGCACGGGGGGCGGTGCCCTTCTGCCCTCACTGGTAGGGCAGTGGTAGGTGGTGCAGGGCCGGCCTGTGAGGCAGGTACTGACAGGCAAGTAAGAGCCAGGCAGAGAACAGCAGGTTGTGGCAGGTCTAGTTTGGGTAAAAAGAAATAGTAGGCAGAAGGGAGGAGACCAGGAGTATGAGGGGACCTGAGCCCAGCTGGTAGAAGGAAGCAGGACCTCAGAAATGGGTAACAAGCCCACCTGTCAACTAACATCATCAAGCACATTGAGCCCAGAGTTATATAGCCATAGAATGGGAATAGTGTAGTCAGATTGCATTCCAAATAATCCTTATTACTAATGTACATGCCTGGAGCCTTCTGTCCCTAAAGGTACACTGCCCCCCAGGAAGAGAGTGACACAGTGTGAGCACATCTAGGTAAGGTTTTCTTTTTTTTTTTTTTAATTTTTTGTTTTAGTTGTAGATGGACACAATGCCTTTATTTTATTACTTTGTATGTGGTCCTGAGGATCGAACCCAGGGCCTCAAGCATGCGAGGCAAGCGCTTTACCGCTGAGCTACAATCCCAGGCCCAGGTAAGGTTTTCAAGGTCAGGGGAGTGGCACACTGTTACAGATGGGTTGAGACTCCTTGGACAATGCTCCACCCATTTACTGTGTACCAGCCAGGCAGGAACAGGAATGCTAATAGCTGGGAGTGGTGGTGAAAACTGACAGGGTGTGTACTACACTCATGTCGCTGTATGTGCATATCTAGTCCCATGTGTGCTATGGCATGTGTTCACAGAAATAAAGCTTTGCACACCCATCTGGGGATTTGGAGAGGGAACAATAAAAAGAAGGAACCCAATGATGGCTAAGAAGCTAGGTCTGACTATCAGTTTCCTGGGCTCTCATTTTTTGGACATCCCAGTATCTCTCAGGTTGAAAGGGGAAACTGGAGTGGCTTGGAGCTCCCCAGGTAGCATTTTATGATCCAAATAGGAAGAGGAGAGGGCTTCTCTCCCAGCACATGCCACAGTTACCAGATTAAGCTGGTTGCCTTGGTAACCTCCTCTCTGGGCAGGATTTGGGATTGTCGGTTAGGAAGGGTGAATTGGGGAGTGTGGAGAGTGTGGAAGCTGTAAACAAGAGACTGACTTCTGGAAACTAAAAGGTTGAGGGACAAGACTCTAACTCCATGCCACCCCCAATTACCCAAGGACATCAGGTAATGACTTTTAAGTTCAAGACCTTGAATCCAGAAAGTGGTCCTCCTGGAGCAGTAGTACTTTACACTCTTAACTGCACACTGAAATCACAGGGAACTTTACAGAAATACTGATGCCCAGGTCACACCCCAGATCAATTAAATGAGATCTGAGGCAGGGCCACAGCTTGTCTCTTTGAAAAGCTTCCCAGATGATTAAAATAATCAGGGTTGAAAATCACTGCCCCAGAGGTACAGCCCAGTCTTAGTGGGCTGTAGATGCTGAAGTGACTTTGGGATTCCAAATCCTTGCAGTTGAGTCACCCACAAGGTAGCAGGAGTGTATGGCTGACCAACTGGGGGAGTGTTGGCAGGGCATCTGCAATCACGGAAAAAGTAGAGCAAAGTAGGATGGTATGCATTACAACCATGAGATGCGGACCAAAAAGCTTTAGCTGAGAGGTTAGCCTCTGGGTTTCTAGAAGGGGGCTGGGCAGGGCTACCTAAGGCTGATCTGTCTGCCCCTTGTATTCCACTTCTTTCTGCCCACCAACAGGCAGGCTGGGAGGGCAGAGAGAACCTGGGGGCTTTGCTGAGCTTGAGTTTCTTCTTGCAGAGCTGGTTACCAGGGAAACAGAGAGCAATGGGATCTAACTGCAGGACTGGGGAAGCAAGAGGCAGGGGTGAGGGGGAAGCATCTCAACATTCTTGTTCCTCCTACCAGTAACCCACTCCCAAGACTGATTGGCATTCTTTGCATGACCCCGGGAGACCAGGCCTATAGATATAGGCCTGGGGGAGAAGGGAAGCAAAATGACATAGGATGGGGTCAGGAAATTCATGGTTATCTGGCTGTAGCAGAAGCACCAAGAGGTGTGGGGGAACTTCCATCTGTCGTTTCAAGATATACCAGAATATCTATATCCCCAGTATAAGCCTTTTTGGAACTCAAGGACAAAAGCTGCCAGCACCACATCAAATTCAATTGTTCTCCCATACCAGCAAACTTCCATCCCATCCAGGACCTCGAGGCAACAGTCAATTCAAAGTTGGGAATTACCCTGTATGCACCAGGGGCCAGGTAAAGGGCAGAATGAGCTGCAGTTGGTAGTATTTTTGAGTTTCCCTTCCCTTTATCTGTACTAAGATTGATAGGAGCCTCTCCCTTACACTGTGGTCCATAATTCTTGAGTGTGATTATCTTTACTTTTCAAGAAAGATAGCTACCTATGCCTCCTCCTTATCCAGGACCTAGTTTGGTTATACTGAAAATTTTTTTTTTCTTTTTGGTACTGGGGATTGAACTCAGGGGTACTCGACCACTGAGCCACATCCCCAGCCCTATTTTGTGTTTTATGTAGAGACAGGGTCTCACTGAGTTGCTTAGCGCCTCGCTATTGCTGAGGCTGGCTTTGAACTTGCGATTCTCCTGTCTCAGCCTCCCTAAGTGCTGGGATTACAGGCTTGAGCCACCGCGCCCGGCTGGTTATACTGAAATTTGATGGTGCATTACAAGGAGAAACTTTCTTGCCAAATACAAAGAAAGGCATAGTGGATACTAGTTCACATGGGCAAGTTTTATTGTTCATGACACTTCCAATTTAAGGGACTGCATGATATTCTGGAACCTATGTTATAATGTAAATGTGGTTATGAAAGATAAGTGACGGAGGGCACAGACGTACTTAGGGCCTCACAGGGGCTCCTCACCTCTTCAGGATTCTATTTCACAAGTCTGAGCTGGCCTGAGTTGTGATTGTGAATCTGTGGGGGATTTAGGATGTCCTCTTCCTTTCCTTCCAAATCAAGACTCATGCAAAACACTAGCAAGGTAGCCAAGTTTATAGTCTAAATTTTATTATCTCCAAGTCGTAACGTTGATCACAAATGCGCACCCTTTAAAACAGTAACAAAAAAACAGCAACAACACACATGGAGAAATCCTTGCAACTAAACACAGTGGACAGACAGACAACTGTCACAGTGTCTTAAGGTCTGGGAATCTGGGCATGCTGCCCACAGGCTTGAGGAGACATCTTGAGGTTTAAGGCAAAGGGAAGCCTACAAAAGGCACAACCGCCGGCTACCCCTGGAAGAACCTCTTAGTTATTTCCTCCTTGGGGGTTACAGCTTAATTGCCTCTCCTCCTTCCTTATCCCACACCGTGACTCAGTGGTTAGGCCAGCTGCTGGAGGGAAGGAGTAAGAACAGACAGTGACATTACTAGGGGAACCTTCTCCCTCAGGTTCTGTAGAAGGACAAAGTTAGTGACCAAGCTCCCCCTGGCAGACACAAGTGCTGCAATAACAGGAAGCTACCCCGCAGAGGCAGCAGGTTGGTGCCCTGGACAGGGAGGACAGAAGGGATAGCCCTTGCCCAGAAGGTGAGTGGCTTCCTTAGGCCTTAAGCCCAGGTGCCCTATCTTCTGTTTGCAAGAACAGGACTGGGGGAAAATAAGGTAGTTAACACCTAAAACACTTGTAGCAGGAAAATTGTGTAGAAGAGCAACTGCAAAGGACAAGGTAGACTGCTTGCTGGATAGTATTTGCCTCTAGAGAGATGCATTGGTCCACAGCAACTGAGAAGAGAGTGGGGTAGGGATGGAAAGGAGAGAAGCAGGGTCCTTTAATTCCACTAACCTCAAAGCCCGAGTCCTGAGGACTGAGTGAATACATTCCCCTAAGGTGCAGAGGCTCTCACTTGATACTCTTTCTTTGAAAAAGTATCTGGGTTGCCATTTCTCCCTACAGTAAAGACTCTGCCCTCAGTAGAGGACTGAAGCCCACCAGAGTACAGGTACTGTTGGAAGCTCAGACTTGTAAAACCTAAATCAAAAAGGGTTCCTACTCGTCCACTCTGAGCTTTTCTCCACAAAGGGACACTGTGTGCAGACAGTTTTGTTTCCACAGGCTTAGAGGAGTTAAGAGAATTCAAGTATACAAGAGAATAACAAAGGCCCACCAAAAGTGAAAGGCCAGCTCTTTTTACACTTGGTTGATACATTCTCAATTATCTGGGATGCAGGGAAGAGTCAAAAGGGAACCCAAAGGGGCTAGCAAAACAGAAGAATGAACTTGTTTCATTTAAAGGCAGAGAGAGAGAGAGAGAAATAAACAGAAAACCTAAAAATATTAATTTAAAAATAGCAAGCCAGGCTTTAAAAACAAACATTTTAGGAAACAAAACAAACAGGCAGGAACTTCCCTGGGAGAAGACACTTAAATTTCCCAGGAGAAAGTGAAGAAGAGCAAGACTTGGGCTTCTGAATCTATCCTCAGAAGCCTGGGCTGTCTGGGTCTCTGCTCCCCTGAGCACAGACAGCTCAAGTGAAGAGGAGGTGCGAGGAGGTCACCTGTTTCTCCTCTCTCCAGCAGAGCCTGTCCTCAGAGGAAGAGGGCTCCTCCTCCTTCAGGTGCTTGCTGGTAGGGCCATCCTATACCTTTGAAGCCCTCAGGGTGGTAGACAGCCAGTTGAATCTCTCTTCCCTCCTGAGATCTCACCTCCGCTGTTCTGACAAGGGTTGGGGAAAGGGAAGAACCACGAAAGTGTTAGTGAACCTCTGGACATTTATAAACTGTTCTCTGGAAGCCACATTCTAAACAATGTGGTTTTGTTCTGTTTTGTGGCACCAAAGATGAACCCCAAGGCTTTGCATATGCTAAGCAATGCTCTACCACAATGAGCTACACTCCCAGACCCTGTTTTAATGATCTTAAAACAACAGTAACAAACCTTCATGTTTCTTCTCCTTTATGATCTTTAGAACTGGCCTCTTCTGCTGTATTGCCTTCAATTGATTCCCCCCCCTTCTTTTAAAAATTTTTTTTTAGCTGTAGATGGACATAATGTCTTTATTTTATTGCTTTGTATGTGGTGCTGAGGATCGAACCCAGGGCCTCACGCATGCGAGGCAAGCGCTCTACCGCTGAGCTACAATCCCAGCCCTGATTTCCCCTTTTCTTGGTCAACTTTTTAAGACCATGTTCCTGTATATTTTCCTTACAGGTTCTCAAATTAAACTGTCTAGTTAACAATGGTTTCTACTTCAGCCCTACTCAATGCATTTGCAAAACAAAACAAAAAAAAAATGGCAAATTCTGGGAATCCTTTAAAGCTCCAGAGATGTTGGGCACAGTGGTTCATGCCTGTAATCCCAGCATTTAGGGAGGTTGAGATAGGAGAAGTGCAAGTTCAAAACCAGCCTCAGCAATGGCGAGGCACTAAGCAACTCAGTGAGACCCTGTCTCTACATAAAACACAAAATAGGGCTGGGGATGTGGCTCAGTGGTTGAGTGCACCTGAGTTCAATCCCCAGTACCCCAAAAAACAAACAAACAACTCCAGAGATATCCCATGATTATAACATAAAGCATTAATTAGGCGATTCTGGTTGTTAAGTAAGCAAGTACAATCATTAGTTTTAATAGAAGACACAGTTAAGTTGTTCACTTACTTCTCTATGATGTTAGAGTTAAAATACTCAGAAAGTCATATTAACTGGAACCCCTGCTTACAACCTGAAATACAGTTAAAATTTCTTATCAGGTCATACCAAAAAAGACTGCACTCCATAGAAACACACCCTGAAAAGCAGAGAAATTCTTGCAAAATGGCAAGTCCACTGACGTAAGCATATGCCATAAATATGGGTAGGAGCTCATACCTCAGGTGGAGGGGGCTTGATGGTGACTGGCTGGGGAGTCCTCCGGGGTGGGGAGGGCTTTGGCTGCACCTGCTGCTGGGCAGGGTTATAGTAGGTCACTCCTCCATATACCTGTGATGGGGCCTGAGATACCACAAGCCAAGAGAAGATAAAGCTAAGAATTAATTCATTCAGCCTATAACAAAGAGGAAACATTATCTAGCCATAAAAATTAAAGAGTACTGGAGAATTTCTATAATTTTTAAAAGTTTTAACCTGCTCCCTTTAAAATAATGTCACTGTTCATTTCTGCCTTAATATGTTACTATTATGTTCTGGTTACTTCCTACAAAATATTGCCCAGCTTTCTCCAATTTCTACCATCTGGTAACAAATGGCAAAGGCTGAGCTCAATGGTGACACTCCAGACACAGATGGTAGTAAGGGAGTTAAGTAGGACAATAGGGTGAGTTGTTGAAGAGAATTTCTTTCTCTTTTTTGGGTGTGTGTGTGTGTGTGTGTTACTAGGGATTGAATGCAGGGACTTGCATTAGGTCTTGCTAATTAAGTTCCCCAGGCTGTCCTCAACCTTGTGGTCCTCTGGTCTCAGCTTCCCTAGCAGCTGGGGGTTATAGGTGTTTACCACCACAACTGGCCAGAATATGGCTCCTTTGTGCTACTGAGTAAACAGCAGATATGATGTACCCATAAAACACTCAAGGAAATACCACTTAAGAAACTGAAGTAAGGGGCTGGGATTGTGGCGCAGTGGTAGCGTGCTCGCCTAGCATGCGTGAGGCACTGGGTTCGATCCTCAGCACCACATAAAAATAAAATAAAGATATTCTGTTCACCTACAACTAAGAAAATAAAAAAATATTAAAAAAAAAAAAAAAAAAGAAACTGAAGTGAAAAAACTGATGGGCCTTACATAAGCTGCCTTTCCAACACCTGACCACCAGGAGGCATCCTGGCTCCAGATGAAGATCAGCAGCATTGAAAAGTTCTCAAACTCACTTAGCATTCTCCTCATAGCACACAGTCCTGTCTGATTTAAAAGATATGTACCTAGAAAAATCTGCTCATTAGCCATCTTACCTGTGTATTAGGATATAGATGAGGAGGTGGTGGGGGAGGCAGTGCTCCTGGAGCATAAGGGTAACTGGGATTACCGAAGTTCATGACTCCTGGAGCAGAAAAGTAAGTAGGAGCAAGCAACTGCTGGGGTGGTGGCTGTCCTGGAGACATGGACACTGGTGGTGGGTAGAGGCCTGGATTGGGCAGAGGTGTCGGTGTCTGGTGGGGATGTAAACCTGGATAAGGACAGGAAAACAAAAACTGAAAAAGATACTACCATTTTCACAGGATGGTCTGGTTAGACTGCAGCACAAAGAGTTCACGATGGAAATCCTCAGAATGGACCCAAGCAACCAGGATGGCCAGCCTCACAGGCCAGGAGCAAAGAGCTCAAGTGTGCAGGGGTTTATGGAATCCCCAAAACACATCCTCACATACTACAAGCATACAGACAGAAGTACAAAGCTTACCTGGGTGGGGAAGGTGCATTTCTGGCTGTACAATCATGCCCTGTGGGGGCAGTGGGGCAGGACTGTCACCATGGGTATAGATTGGTCCCTGGAACTGCACTGTAAGATATCACATTGGGACTCATAAGCCTTCACTCTTCATATCACAAGGAAATGTCTTCTTGTCTCCCAAATCCTTTGGAAGATATCCTCAATTTTCCACATGAAAAAAATGGCAATGTTTTGAGAATAGTATGAGAGGTAAGAAGAGAATTAAAGAGATGGGAGGGGACTGGGATTGTGGTTCAGTGGTAGAGCACTTGCCTCGCATGTGGGAGGCACTGGGTTCGATCCTCAGCACCGCATATAAATAAATGAAGAAATAAAGGTCAATCAACAACTAAAAAAAAATTTTTTAAATAAATAAATAAATAATAAAGAGATGGGAGGCTGGCCTCTTAATTCACTTTAACATGACAAGAAAGGTACCTAAATAGTAACAAACAACTCACATGGATCATAGTAATGTCCCTCCATGATACTAATATGCACAGGAGGGGCAGGAGGCTCCGGCACAGGTCTCTGCCGCTGAGATGAATAGCGTTTGGCTCTACCACCCTGGACACCCTGAGGAAAAGAGAGAGACCTGAACAAGACTTCCAATGGGCTGACTCTCATATAAAGTCCTATCCTTTTGGGGCTAGGGCTGTGGTTCAGTGGTAGAGCGCTTGCCTAGCATGTGTGAGGCACTGGGTTCAATCCTCAGCACCACATATAAATCATAAATGAATAAAATAAAGATCCATCAACAACTAAAAAAATATTTTAAAAAATAAAAAAAATAAAGTCCTATCCTTTTATAGATGTTGGAAAACACTCGGTACATGGCAAGTGTTTAGTATTTGCAAAATAAATGGAAAAATCAATGAAATCAATCAATATTCCAACCTAAACCTCCTACCCTACATTTCTAAGACCTAAATTAAAAGAAGCATGGGTAACCAATGGGAGAATTAGCATCAAGACCTTATCTTGGTTTAAACAGTAAACAAACTATAATATGCAGCCCTCCCCCTACTCCTCTTCCCTTTTTGTACCATTTCTTCCATCCGGTTAAATTGAGGTGGAGGTCCTGCTCCCATGTGTATGTGGTTCGGCACACCTGTAGTAGACCAAAAAAAGTGACTGTTTTGAGTGGGACTCAAGGATGCCATCAAGAAATGACAAGTTGAGACCGGTATGGTGACGCACGCCTGTAATCTCAGCATTTTGGGAGGCTGAGACAGGAGAATCACAAGTTCAAAGCCAGCCTCAGCAACGGCAAGGTGCTAATAAGCAACTCAGCGAGACTCTGGGGATGGAACCATGCCAAGCTGGATTATTTCTTCTTTCTTTTTTGGCACCAGGGATTGAATCTAGCAGCACTCAACCACTGAGCCACATCTACAGCCCTTTTTAAAATTTTTAGACAGGGTCTAAGTTGGAACCTCACTAAATTGCTGAGGCTGGCCTCAAACTTGCAATCCTCCTGCCTCAGCCTCCAGTCAGTGGGATTACAGGAGTATACCACTTGCTGGCTTCCTTCTTTTAAGCTATCTCCTTATCATCAACAATAGCATTTGAAAATTTGATCCCACTATGTACCATCTTAATATAGTAATAAAGTCCCTGAACATAAAAAAACGATTTTGGTGAAGAAACTCATGTTCAACGGGGTGCAGTGGCACACACATAACCTCAGCTAGGAGGTGTAGGCAGGAGGATCACAAGTTTGAGGACAACCTGGGCAACTTAATGAATCATGTCTAAAAATTTTTTTAAACTCATGCTGGGTGAGGTGGTACACACCTGTAATCCAGCACTTCAGGAGTGAAGCAGGAGGACTAAAAGTTCAAGGCCAACCTCTGCAAATTAGTGAAACTTTATCTCAAAATAAAAAAGGACTGGGATGTGCCTTAGTGCTAAAGCACCCTTGGATACAATCTCCAGCACCCAAAACAAAACAAATAAACCTAGTCAACCAATAAACGAAAACTCCTCATGCTCAAATTTTTCCTACCCAACACTTGCCCGAATAGAGGCTCTGGGAGGTGATAATTAGCACATTATCAAACATATTGTAAAAAATAAGCCCAGAAGTTTCAGAGCAGCAACTGGACAGCAGTAGGATATTCTGTTAAATCTACTTGATTACACTCTTGGCACAGGTCTGGATATTTGGGAAGATTCCACATTGGCTGAAAATTACTCAGGAAAAAAGGAACTAGAGACTGTCTTACAATGATAATAAAGCATCAGTGGGAAGCTAGGCATAGCGGGGCACACCTGTAATACCAGCAATTTGGGAGGCTGAGGCAGGAGGATCGCATATTCAAGGTCAGTTTCAGCAACTAAGTAAGGCTCTAAGCAATTTATAGAGACCTTGTTTCAAAATAAAACAAAAAAAAGAAGCTCTATAATCCCAGCAGTTTGGGAGGCTGAGACAGAATCGCAAGTTCAAAGCCAGCCAAAGCAATGGTGAGGCGCTAAGCAACTCAGTGAGATCCTGTATCTACATAAAACACAAAATAGGCCAGGCGCGGTGGCTCAAGCCTGTAATCCCAGCACTTAGGGAGGCTGAGACAGGAGAATCGCAAGTTCAAAGCCAGCCTGAGCAATGGCGAGGTGCTAAGCAACTCAGTGAGACCCTGTCTCTACATAAAACACAAAATAGGGCTGGGGATGTGGCTCAGTGGTCGAGTGCCCCTGAGTTCAATCCTCAGTACCAAAAAATAAAAAGAGCTGGGGATGTAGCTCAGTGGTAAAGTGTCCCTGAGATCAATCCCCAGAATCTACCCCCATGGAAAAAAAAAAATCAGTAGGAGTATCTACTCCTCTCAGAGATCAACTCTACAATGTAGTCCAGTGTAGTCTACAATGATTTTGGGTGTTTAAAATTCACATATAACAGAGGACGGTGTTGCACTCCCAGTTCAAATGAATACTTCCTATCTTTAAGTTTCCATCAGACTTCAGAAACTAAGAAGACCCCTCAATCTATCTGATTGGACAGACACAGCAGAATGGGCAAAAGGGACAACAAGTCCTACTCTGTAAAACTATGTCATCTAATATGATAATCACTAGCCACATGTGGCTAAATTTTAAATAATTAAAAGTTCACTTCCCCACTCTGGTCACATTTCAAGCATTCAAAAGCACCAGAATTACATAAAGTTCTACTGGGCAGTCTGTCTCTAGAAAGCTAAGGACATCTGAGAGACATCCTTCAAAGACAGAAGAGAGCTGGGAGTGGTGGCGCAAGCCTGTAATCCCAGAATTTAAGGAGGCTGAGACAGGAGGATCGCAAGTTCAAAGCCAGCCTCAGCAATGGCGAGGCGCTAAGCAACTCAGTGAGAACCTGTCTCTACATAAAACACAAAATAGGGCTGGGGATATGGCTCAGTGGTCAAGTGCCCCTGAGTTCAATGTCCAGTACCAAAAAGAAAAAAAAAAAGACAGAAGAGCCGGGCTCGGTGGTGCAAGCCTATAATCCCAGCACTTAGGGAGGCTGAGACAGGAGAATCGTGAATTCAAAGCCAGCCTCAGCAATGGTGAGGCGCTAAGCAACTCAGTGAGACCCTGTCTCTACATAAAACACAAAATAGGGCTGGGGATGTGGCTCAGTGGTCAAGTGCCTGAGTTCAATCTCCAGTACCAAAAAAAAAAAAAAAGAGCCTGAACCTAAATCAAATGAGTAAGTTTCTGCCTTCAAACATTTAACCATTAGCTCAATTAACACTGCCACTTTCTTCCACATTTAAAAAAAATATTTTAAGTTGTAGATGACCACAATAATATTTATTTATTTTTTTATGTGGTGCTGAGGATCAAACCCAGTGTCTCAGGTGTGCAAGGCAAGCACTCTACCACTGAGCCACAACCCCAGCCCTTTTCCACAATTTTGTACAAAGATTAGAAAAGGATTCTGACTCAAGCTCAACAATGATCAGTTAATAGTACATAAAGTAGGGCTGGGGCTGTAGCTCAGTGGTAAAGCGCTTGCCTAGCATGCGTGGGGCACTGGGTTCGATCCTCAGCACCACATACAAACAATAAATGAATAAAACAAAGATCCATCAACAACTAAAAAAATATTAAAAAAAAAAAAAGTACATAAAGTAGAGGCTGGGATTGTGGCTCAGTGGTAGAGCGCTTGCCTCACATGCGTGGGGCACTGGGTTCGATCCTCAGCACCACATAAAAATAAATACAATAAAGACATTGTGTCCATCTACAACTAAAAAAAAATATTAAAAAAAAAATAGTACATAATGTAGTGGGACACTTGGGAGGTTGAGGCAGAAGGATAACAAGTTCCGTGCCAGCCTAGGAAACTTAGTGAAGTCCTGTCTCAAAATAAAATAACAAGTGCTGGGGATGTAGCCCAGAGTTTGTAAAGCATTTACCTACCACATACAAGGCCATGGATTCAATCCCTAGAACCAGAAAAGGAGAAAAAAAAAATGTAGTGGATAGCCTTGGGTATGAGACGAAAATGCTCTGAGAACTGGAAAAATGAACCAATGAACCCATGCTTTTATTACCTCAGTTGATGAAAAAGTGAGGGACGTAAGTTCCAAGTTCCTAAGCCCAATGATACAGAGGGAAAACAGATGATATCAACACTATAATACCTACCTCGAAGTTCCCGTGGTTGTAGAAATGAAGGTTGTCCTGGACTCCAATTCTGTTCTGCTATACTTAGTTGTGCCACATCTTGCTCAAGTCCACCTGTAGCAGAATCTACTGGAGCCTCCCAGTTCCCAGTCTTAGTAGATGGAGGAGGTGTGGTTTCTGAGACTGGAGGTGCTGAGGTCAGCCCTTCAGGTAGAGGGGGAACTTCCTCAGCAGCTTTGACTGCATCTCCAACTTTGGTTCGGGTTCTTCTTGCCCGGGAGTAAGATTTCTTCTCAACAGGCCTGTCAGGGGCTGGTGGCGCAGTGTCAGAAGCAACAGCTGGTGTCTCTGCGACTGCCTCTTCTTTCTCAGGACTTCCAAGCACTGGAGCATCTGCTTCTGGGGATGGATCCCTCACAGAAGTCTGCTCCAGGCGCCGTGACCGGTAACTAGTCTCATGCTTAATAGACTCACCGGACCGGCCACTATGCTGCCCACCAGCCTCCACAGACCTAAAACTAGTACGACCTTCCTTGAAGCCCCCAGCTCGAGAATAATTCCTGGGTGCAGACATGCGGCCAGTACCTGCTGCATTCCTGTTAATAAATGTCCTTGGTGGTAGAGTACCCCCAGGACCCTGGTGGCGATGGGGCTTGTTTGGACGCTCACCAATCCAGTTTGGATCTCTTTGGGGAGGACTCCCAAATCTAAAAAAGTAAAATGGACAAACTGTTAAGAGAAATAACAAACGGGACCATGATATAAACTGATTCAGGGAGACATCCCATATTCCTTACGCATTCACTTACTGGCTAGAAAGGCATTTAGAAAAGCAGAAGAGTTCTTTCTGAAAATATCAACAAGCCAAAACTTCCTCACCGGGGTTTCCGGATTCTTCGGGGTTTGATGTCATCAGGATTGTGAGCTGAGCGGATATCATAGCCATAAAGAGCAATAAGCTCCTGCCGGGACTTCGGAGCCTGCTCATCTTCACGGAACTTGTCATGCTCCCAACGACCCTCATCCTTCCATAGCTTTCGCTGACGCCCCTTGGGTCTGGACAAAATCAAGGAAAAGTGTCTTGAGCCACCTGATACTTTGAAACATCTTTTCTCTCTCTCTTTTTAAAATATTTTTTAGTTATAGACAAACACAATACATTTTATTTATTTATTTTTTATGTGGTGCTGAGGATCAGACCCAGTGCCTTACATGTGCTAGGCAAACACTTTACCAACTGAGCTACAAACCCAGGCCTCTCTTCTCTCTTAAAAGGCAGCCTATGGGGCTGGGATTGTAGCTCAGCGGTAGAGCGCTTGCCTCGCATGCGTGAGGCCCTGGGTTCGATCCTCAGCACCACATACGAAGCAATAAAATAAAGACATTGTGTCCATCTACAACTAAAAAATATTAAAAAAAAAAAAAAAAAAAAAGGCAGCCTATGCAAGTACTTTATAACTCAGAGGCCCCCTATCAAGGAAGGAAGAAATGTGGTGACTAAGAGAAGATGGGTTCTGGAGACTGACTGCCCTGGGTTTGGATCCTAGCTCCTCCACCAAAAGTTACCAAACACTGTACACTTTATTTTCCTCATCTGCATAAGAGGCATAGTAACCATAATTTCTACCTTAAGCTGTGAATAGCAACTAAGGTAATACAGGTGTCTTGACATACAGTAAGCACTAAATAAATACCAGAAAGCAGCAGTACCAAGTAGCCGTTACCTGATTTCCTCCTCCTGAGTTTGCCCACGAAGATCATGCTCAAAAAAGAGCCCCTTCCGGGGTATGTATGCTGGATTCTTCCGATCTTCATCATCATCCAAATGCTTAGGGCCCTTTTTACCCACTTTGTTCTCCACAGGTTCTGTGCTCTCCTGGAAGAAAAAGGGCTCCTTACTCCTCCAAGACTGCAATTCCCTATTCAAGCCCCCCAAAGAGGACTGTGCTGCGTACTGACCTGTCCATCCCCACTTTGTCTTTCTCCAGTCACTGTGCCTTTGGTGTCAGGCTTTTCTTCTCCCTTCTCTTCTTTTGCTGAAGAATTAGCAGCATCATTACCTTCTGATTTCAGTTCCACCTTGGAGTTTTCCTCTTCACTGTATTCCCCTTCTTCAGCCTGAAAGAAAGCTTCCCTGTTAGCTCAGAGATAAGATCTAAATGATACCACTTTATTTTCCTTTTTTTTTTTTTGGATACTGGGAATTGAACCCAGGGGTGGTTAATCACTGAGCCACATCCCTAGCCCTCCTTTGTATTTTATTTAGACAGGGTCTCACTGAGTTGCTTAGGGCCACATTGAGTTGCTGAGGTTGGCTCTGAACTCATGATCCCCCTGGCTTTAGCCTCCGGAGCCACTGGGATTATTATAGGTGTGCACCACTGTGCCCAGCCTTTCCCATATTATTTTACTGGTACATTATAGTTGTGTACACTGATGGGATTTGTTGTTACATATTTGTATATGAACACAATATACGATATAATGATATTTTCCATTCTCTACGAAAACATTTTCTGACAAACATTTACTAGAATGTAAGAATTAAGCCACGCGTAGTGGTGCACATCTAATTCCAGCAACTTGGGAGGCTGAGGCAGGAGGATTTCAAGTTTGAAGCCAGCCTCAGCAACTTAGCAAAGCCCTAAGCAACTTAGTGAGACCGTGTCTCAAAAAATAAAAAGGAGCCGGGCGCAGTAGCTCAAGCCTGTAATCCCAGCACTTAGGGAGGCTGAGACAGGAGAACCACAAGTTCAAAGCCAGCCTCAGCAACAGCGAGGCGCTAAGCAACTCAGTGAGACCCTGTCTCTACATTAAACCACAAAATCGGGCTGGGGATGTGGCTCAGTGGTCAAGTGCCCCTGAGTTCCATCTCCAGTACCAAATAAATAAATAAATAAAATTAAAATAAATAAATAAATAAAAAGGGAGGCTGGGGCTGTAGCTCAGTGGCAAAGTGCTTGCCTAGCATGAGTGAGGCACTAAACCACATTTAAAATATATATATATATATATATATGAAAAAATATATATAGGAAAAAAAATAAAATAAAAAGGGGTCAAGAATATGGCTCAATGGTAAAGCGCCCCAGAGTTTAATCTCCAGTACCTCACAATACACACACATACAAAGAATTAAAAGCAAGCTAACAGGGGCTGGGGATAGAGTTCAATTGGTAAAGTGTTTGTCTAGTGAGATAAGGCCCTGGATTCAATCTGAAGCATCACACACACAAAGACAAGTGTATCAACATTGTAACCCAAATTTCTAAAGGGTAAGAGCACTACAAAATATTAATATATAGAAACGTACATGTACATGCATGCACATGCACACACTTCCATATAGATATTAGTGAAATATATGCAAGGTATTGTTAGCAGTGGCAGCATGAAGAAGGGATCCAGGGGATATAAATGGAAGGAAGACTAAAGTACCTCATACACAAAAGGAGCTAGATCTTTGTTGACAAATTCATTCCTTTTCCATGAACTCTTAAATACACAGTGCATAACTACACTCTCATTTAAGATGTGAATTCTCCCATCTCAAATGGCTTAGAGCAGAAATTCCCAATCTTTTATTATGTAGACTCCTATCTAGTCTAAGATCTAGAACTTTCAGGCTATATCTAGACTGACCAAAAACAAAACAAAACAAAACAAAACAAAACCAAAAACCAGTTATGAACAACTGCTACACATTCAACACTTTTTTAAAAACTCACATTTTATTAATTTACATATCTTCAAAAATAATAGTACAGCCAGGTGTGGTGTATACACCTATAATCCCAGCAGCTCAAGAGGCTGAGACAGGATGGCAAGTTCAAGGCCACCCCCAGCAACTTAGTGAGGCCCTAAGCAACTTTGCAAGACTCTGTCTCAAAATGAAAACCAAAAAGGGCTGGGGATGTAACTCAGTGGTTAAGTGCCTCTGGGTTCAATTCCTAGCACCAAAATAAATAATAATAATAGTATATAAAGGTAGGATATATACTTAGTCCATAAGAGGTGAACTTGGTGAATGTACTTAGTCCATAATAAGAGATGAACTTGGTGAATGTGCAAAGTCCTTGAAACGATTCTATGATTTCTCAACGTACTATTTTCGTTCTTTTTATTGAACAAGGATAGAACCCAGGGCCTTCCATGTGCTAGGCAAGCACGCTACCATTAACTAAATCCCCAATCACTTCTCAAGGCACTGGTAGCTCCAAATTGAGAAAGAGTGACATTTTTTTTCTTTTTTGATGCTGGAAAATGAACCCAGGGCCTCACCTGCATGCACTTTACCATTGAGCTATACCCCCCAGCTCCATAATAAACTTTTTTGCTGTCTATGATATGGGAGCCAAGTTTTCTTTTTCTTGGGGGGATAGGAGAGGTAAGTTTCTATGTTTTCTGCAGCACTGGATTCCCAGAGCCAAGAACTCTGTCCAGAATCACATTATAAAATTTTGACCTGGAAAATTTTTTTTGAATTTGTTGATGAACCTTCATTTTATCTGTTTGTATGCGGTGCTGAGAATCGAACCCAGTGCCTCACACATGCTAGGCAAGTGCTCTACCACTGAGCTACAACCCTAGCCCTTGACCTGGAAAATTAGATATTGGGCAGAGGTGGGAAAGGGTCACAACAACACCACACGGAAAAGCTTGTGTTCTCTTTCCTATCCACTTTTGCCTTCTTACCACAACAAGATTGGACAATCCAGCCGGGCGCAGCGGCACACGCCTGTAATCCCAGCATTTTGGGAGGCTGAGTGTGGGGAATCTCAAGTTCAAAGCCAGCCTCAGCAACAGCGAGGTGCTAAGCAACTTAGTGAGACCCTGTCTCTTCTCTACATAAAACAAAAAAGGGCTGGGGGGCTGGGATTGTAGCTCAGCGGTAGAGCGCTTGCCTTGCATGCGTGAGGCCCTGGGTTCGATCCTCAGCACCATGTACAAAGCAATAAAATAAAGACATTGTGTCCATCTACAACTAAAAAAATATTTAAAAAAAAAAAAAAAAGGGGGGCTGGGGATGTGGCTCAGTGGTTGAGTGCCCCTGAGTTCAATCTCTGCCTGGTACCAAAAAAAAAAAAGAAAAGACTGGACAATTCTGCTCCTAACAAAAAGTGTTGAAGCTGGGCATGATGGCGCAAGCCTGTAATCCCAGCACTTCCGGAGGCTGGGACAGGAGAATTGGGAGTTCAAAGCCAGCCTCAGCAACGGCAAGGGGCTAAGCAACTCAGTGAGATCCTGTCTCTACATAAAACACAAAATAGGCTGGGGCTGTAGCTCAGTGGTAGAGCACTTGCCTAGCATGCATGAGGCACTGGGGTTCGATTCTCAGCACCACATATAAATAATAAATGAATAAAATAAAGATCCATCAACAACTAAAAAAATTAAAAAAAAAAAAAAAACACAAAATAGGGCTGGGGATGTGGCTCAGTGGTCAAGTACCCCCGAGTTCAATCTCCAGTACCAAAAAAAGAAAAAAAAAGTGTTGAGTCCACACGAAGGAGAGTTATTATGCCATCTCCCTAAATAGGGGCCACTAGAATAGGTCAGAAAATGGAGGTATAACTAGCCCTAGATAGGGAAAAACAGCAGCTAAGGCTCATGAGAAGGGGAATGGCTTACAACAGGTTTACTCTCCTCTCCTGTCCTCCTTGGATTTTAACCTAAGGAGGTAGAACCACAGGTTAGGGAGGCAGACTTAAATGGCTATAATAACACAAATTGTTTCATGGGAAAGTGGCCTACTCCCCATTGGTGGTTTAGGTCTGCCATCTGGCAAATACGTGTACATGGGTCCTTTGTTCTACAGGGACTGACACTTGACCTGAACCACAATTTTCTTTCTAGACCCAGGTTGGACCCAAGAATCTGGTCAAAAAGACTCAACTAAGAGTCCTGACTAAGTGAGAAACTCTCAAGCTATACATTCTGTCCTTTCTTCAAATACAGCTAGGTCTGTCTGACTGGCCCAGACAAGCTAAGTAATCCTTCTTCCTCACTGTTCACTGCTCAGCATCTGGGTATTTTGGCCTCCGAGTGTCTGGAGTTAGGATTCCCAGAAAAGTGAGAGAACTAACGGAGACTGCTTGACTATACCTTTATTTATTTCTTTGGTACCAAGAATTGAACCTAGGAACACTTAACTGCTGAGCCACATCACCAGCCCTTTCTTAAAAATTTTGAGACAGTGTCTAAGTTGCTTAGGGACTCACCAAATTGCTGAGGCTGGCTTTGAACTTGCAATCTTCCTACCTCAGCCTTCTAAACGGCTGGGATTACAGGCATGAGCCACCAAGCCCAACTTGACTATACCTTTACAATGAGAATCAAGCCTTTATCTACAGCATTTTCACAACTAAACACTTTTCTTTTCATTTTCTTCAATTACATGTAGTCTTCCCTCCTCTTTTTTTAACTTTTTTTTTCAAGTTGTCAATGGACTTTATTTACTTACATGTGGTGCTGAGAATCAAACCCAGTGTGTCACACATGCTAGGCTAGTGCTCTACCACTGAGCCACCACCCCAGCCCATTCTCTCCTCTTTATATGGGGGCAGGTGGATGGTAATCATTTAGTTCTTTCCTTGATCCTAATTTCCCCACAGGTTTTGGAGTGAAAATGCAGTAACTTGCTCAGTGTGCATTTATGACTTTATTACCCACCCCCAAATACCTTAAAATAGTATCAGCATGATCAATTAGGAAACTGTTTATGCTCCACCCCCTCTAATCTGTAATGACAATGTTAAATGAGGCAATTCTTTTATTCCAAATGAGAAGCTAATTTTGTTTCCAAGGAAGATGGAAAGATAGATTAACACATTGCTGAGACTCCAAATCAGAGCCAAAGCCTGGTCTAACTCAAGCCAGGGTACTACTGCATAGGGATGTCATCAAAATCCTTTGCTAGGGCTGGGGTTGTAGCTCAGTGGTAGAGCGCTTGCCTATCACATATGAGGCACTGGGTTTGGTCCTCAGCACCACATAAAAATAAATAAAAGTATTGTCTGTCCATCAACAACTAAAAAAAGAAAAAAATTTTAAAAATTCCTTTGGTAGAGGAAACAAACTCCTCTACATTATTTATAACTACACTCACCTCTTTCTGATTCTCACTAATCCTGAAGCAATTGCTTCCAGTAAAGAATTACTGGGCAGGGCCAGGCGCAGTGGCACACACCTGTAATCCCAGTACTTTGGGAGGCTAAGACAGGAGAATCGCAAATTCAAAGCCAGCCTCAGCAACGGCAAGGCACTAAGCAACTCAGTAAGACACTGTCTCTAAATAAAACACAAAATAGGGGTGCTGGGGTTGTGGCTCAGTGGTAGAGTGCTTGCCTAGATGCATGAGGCACTAGGTTCGATTCTCAGCACCGCATATAAATAAATAAAATAAAGACCCATCAACAACTAAAAAAAATAAAATAAAATAAAAATAGGGCTGGGGATGTGGCTCAGTGGTCAAGTACCCCTGAGTTCAATTCCTGTACCAAAAAAAAAAAAAATTACTGCACAGGGCTGGGGTTATAGCTCAGTGGTAGAGCACTTGCCTGGGATGTGTGAGGTACTGGGTTCGATCCTCAGCATCACATAAAAATAAACAAAATAAAGGTATTGTGTTCATCTACAACTAAGAAAAAATTTAAAAAAGAGAGAGAGAAAGAATTACTGTGCAGAGCTTTTAGCTCTTTGTTTCACTCACCACCTCACATCTTCAGATTTAAGAGGTAGGATTGGTGTCCTAAGGACCCTACTCTCAATGTCTCTTCCATATTCAACTCCTTGGTCTCATTTTATTTGTGTGTGTATACATAGATAGAAATACATATACATATATGTATATATACGTGTGTATATATATCTATAATCTATATTTATCTATGCATCTCATATTTTTGAGAGACGGTGTTGCTGTGTTGCTTAGGCTGGTCTTGAACTAGTGGGCTCAAGTGATCCTCTTACCTCAGTCTCCTGTGTACCTGCTGGCTACACATAGCCAGCTTCTCATCTTCAATTTAAATCCCTGCTTGAAATTCCTATCACTTATGCTTCTGCCTGGGCCCACCCTGTCATTTACTTGAAGACTTTAGCTCTGAGGTCAAGTCTTCCCCTCCACTCTAGTCACTCATTTTCATGCCTACACTCCAAACTGTCTTACGGGCAACTGCTACACACATTTTTTTTTTTAATATTTTTTTTTAGTTGTTGATGGATCTTTATTTTTTATTCATTTATTATTTATATGTGGTGCTGAGGATTGAACCCAGTGCCTCACGCATGCTAGGCAAACGCTCTACCACTGAGCTACAGCCCCAGCCCCTGCTACACACATTTTTTTAAAAAAAGTAAACCTGTTAAACTATTACAACATTAAATTTAAATACCCTAGTCCTGTCACATGAAAAAGAATGAACTTAGCCGGGCGCGGTGGCTCAAGCCTGTAATCCCAGCACTTTGGGAGGCTGAGACAGGAGAATCGCGAGTTCAAAGCCAGCCTCAGCAACTGCGAGGCACTAAGCAACTCAGTGAGACCCTGTCTCTACATAAAACACAAAATAGGGCTGGGGATGTGGCTCAGTGGTCGAGTGCCCCTGAGTTCAATCCCCGGTACCAAAAAAAAAAAAAAAAAAAAGAATGAACTTAAACTCTCACCCTACACACAAAAAACTAACTCCTTAAATGAAGGAGGCTAAAACTATAAAGTCTTAAAAGAAAACACAAGAATAAATCTTCAGGACTTTGGGATTGACAGAGAATTCTTACATATAGCACCAAAACATGATCAACAAAAGAAAAAATAAACGAGTCTTGATCAAAATTAGAACCTTTGAGACTGGCACAGTGGTGGACATCTGTAATCCCAGTAACTCAAGAGGCTGAGGCAGGAAGATGGAAAAGTTCAAGGCCAGCCTGGGCAACTTAGTGAGACCTTGTCTCAAAATTAAGAAACAAAAAAAATTTCAAAGGGCTGCGAATATAACTCAGCACCCACTGAACACTGTGTTCAATCCCCAGTATAGAAATAAATAAAACCTTGTGCTTAAAATAACACCATTAAAGAAAGTAAAAAACACATCCAAAGAATGAGGAGTAGCCAGGCGTGGTGGCTCAAGCCTGTAACCCCAGCACTTAGGGAGGCTAAGACAGGAAAATCACGAGTTCAAAGGCAGCTTCAGCAAGGGCAAGGCACTCATCAACTCAGTGAGACCCTGTCTCTACATAAGACACAAAATAGGGCTGGGGATGTGGCTCAGTGGTCGAGAGCCCCTGAGTTCAATCTCTAGTACCAAAAAACAAAAAAAAGAATGAGGAGTAAAAAACTTGCACATCACATAAAGAATCTACAAAATAACTCAATAATAAAAAGACAACCCAACTAAAAGATGGGCAAAATATCTGAAGAGTCATCAAGGCAATGCAAATCAATAGGTTTCACATTACTAGGATGGCTAGAATTAATACAAAAAAATCAGACAACAAGTGCTGTTAAGGAAGTAGAGTAACAAACACATATACATTGCTTTTGGAAATGTAAAATGGTGCAAACACTTTGGAAAACAACTGGGCAGTTCCTCAAACAATTAAACAGAGTTATCATATGACTCAGCAATTCCATTCCCAGGTATATACTCAAGAAAAGTGAAAACACTGTTCTGTATAATACTCATATAATGTACCAACAACAAATATAGGGGGGAGTGAATACATATGTCCACACAAAAACTTGTAAAATAATTTTCACAGCAGCATTATTCATAATAACCAAAACGATAAAAGAAGCTATGGAAACAGCCAGGCATAGTAGCATCTGCCTGTAATCCTAACGACTTAGGAGGCTGAGGCAGAAAAATCACAAGTTTGAGGGTAATCTCTAGGCAACTTAGTGAGATCCTGTCTCAAAATAAAACTTAAAAAAGGGCAGAGGATGAAAAATAATAAAAACAAAAAAATAAAAAGTGCTGAGGGTATAGTATGGTAGTAGAGCACCTTCCTAGCACGTACAAGGTACCTGGGACAATCCCCAGAACCACAGAGGAGGAAAGAAAAAAAAAGAAAAAAGGCAACAACCCAAGAACCCAAGTGCCCACTGATAAATAAAATGATAAAGAAAATGTGGTATATGCATATAATAAAGTTTTGCTCACATTTAAAAAAAAGGGGGGCAGATCTTGCCATCTGAGACAACATGGATAATCCCAGAGGACATTATGCTGATGTAAACCAGACACAAAACATGGCATGATCTCACTTATAAGTGGAATTTGCAGAAAGTTGGTTGCCAGGAACTGGAGGGTAGGGAAAATGGGGGTTATTCGAGCCAAATAATATAAAATCTTCAGTTATGGTAACTTTTTGTTTTGGTACTGGGGATTGAACCCAGGGATGCTTAATCACTGAGCCACAACCCCAGCCACCACGCCCTTTCGGAGACAAAATCTGGCTGAGTTGCTGAAGCTGGCTTTGAATTTGCAACTCCTTCTGTCTCAGCCTCCCAAGAGGCCTGAGCCACCACACCTGGCTAAAATGGTAATTGTTAGCCGGGCGCGGTGGCTCACGCTTGTAATCCCAGCACTTAGGGAGGCTGAGACAGGAGAATCGCGAGTTCAAAGCCAGCCTCAGCAATGGCGAGGCACGAAGCAACTCAGTGAGACCCTGTCTGGACATAAAAAAAACACAAAATGGGGCTGGGGATGTGGCTCAGTGGTTGAGTGCCCCTGAGTTCAATCCCTGGTACCAAAAAAAAAAAAAAAAAAAGGTAATTGTTAATAATAATATATTATATATGTGAAATTTGCTAAGGCAGATCTTAAGCTTTTTCACCACAAAATTAACCATATGTCACAAAATAAAATTAACTACATGAGGTGATGTACTCATTAATATATATAAAAATCACAGTGTTTTCCGGGGGATTAAAAAAAACACATTATAGATCTTTCTTATGTACAATTTTTATTCATCAAATATACCATAATAAAGCTGGGGGGGGGACAGAAAAACAACCCAAATTTTCATCAATGGATGAATGAATTAACAAATTGTAATATTTCCATATAACTGATTACTTTTTAATTTTTTTTAGTTGTTGATGGACCTCTATTTATTTATATGTGGTGCTGAGAATCAAACCCAGTGCCTCACACATGGCAAGCAAGCCTTCTACCACTGAGCCACAGCCCCAATTCCACAACCCATTATTATTCAGTCATAAAAAGTAACAAAGTACTGATAATCACTATAACTTTGAAAACATTACGTTAAATGAAAGAAGCTGGTCACAAAAGCCTACATATTACATGATTCCAATTATATGAAAGGCCAGAAAAGGAAAATCTACAGAAAGTACATTTCCTGAGGGATGAGGAGGGTGAAGAGGGATTGATAGCTAAAGGTTACACGTTTCTTTTTGAAGTGATAACAAATTTTCTGAAACAGACAGTAGTGGCTCTACTTATCAGAATTAAACTGTACCCTTTCAATGAATAAAACTTACAGTAATCAAGCTATCAATAACACTATTTGTTTTAAAACTACTTTTTTGGCACATGCCTCTAATGCCAACTACTTGGGAAGCTAAGACAAAAGAACTTCAAGTTCAAGGCCAGCCTGGGCAATTTAACAAGACCCTGTTTCAAAATTTAAAAAGGCTGGGGATGTAGCTCAGTGCTAGATCGATTGCTTAGCATGTGTCAGGCTGTGTTCCACCCCTCCAGTATGAGGAAGGAATGAGCTACTTTTTTATTCCTGTTCTTAGTTATTCCCTTACCCTCTCATCTCCAACTTTTTAAAGGCATCTACTTCCTTAATCCTTCAACTTTATATACACACACACACATGTATATTTTTAGTCGTTGACAAACCTTTGTTAATTTATTTATATGCAGTGCTGAGAATTGAACCCAGTGCCCCCAAAAATGAGGCAAGCGCTCTACCACTGAGTCACAAGCCCAGCCCTGATCCTTCAACTTTCTATCAGTCCTTTCTCACATTTGCTTTTCTCCCTTCTAGACTCCAGGGCTCATTCATTTCTGCCACTACTGGTAACACCCTCTATTCCATTGCCAGTCCTCAACACCTGGGACTACATCAACTTAATTTTTTGCTTTCTCTAGCCGTATCATGAAGCAGGTTACACACAAACTCACAACAAATTACCCCATCAATGAAGGAAGTTACACTTATACACACAGAATTTCGCAGATCAATGTTACCTCCAATTTCAACTCTCAAATCTCCTTCAGTCTCACAATTCCTACCATGCCCTACCACCAAACCCAACAACAACATCATCATCATCATCATCATCATTTTGGGTAGTGCTAGGAATTGAACACAGGACTTGGCACATAGTAGACAAATGCTCTACCACTAAGCTATATTCTAAACTTTCTATTTTAATTTGAGACAAGGTCTCGCCAAGTTGCCCAGGCTGGCCTTGAACTTGTGATCCTTCTGCCTCAGTCTCCAGTAGCTGGAATTACGGGCCAGTGACACCACATCCAGCTGAACCTCACTTCTTGAAGATGTATTCCTTTCTGTTTCACAAAGAAAAAACAAAGGAACACCAGTTTCCTCTGCAGATGCCTTTCCTATATTTACAATGGAAGATAATTCTCTTGTCTGGTTCCTCTGTTTCACATACTCAGTCAAGGATACCAGTACACATATTATCTAATCCCTTATTTTTCTTTCCCCCTGAACTTGTTCTTTGCATTTTTAACCAAACTCAAGACCCTCTCAACTTTTAGAAACCACCACCAAACCACCTTTTGGCATCAAAGAATTCTCTCCAGTTACCATCTCTCTAGGTTCCCCTTCAGAGACAAGTTTCTTTAGAAGTTTTCTTGAAGATTTGGGGGGGAAAAAAAAAGGCACAAGCCTATAATTCCAGCTACTTGGAAGGCTGAGGCAGGACTGCTAGTTCAAGACCAGCCTCGGCAACTTAATGAGACCTTGTCTCAAAATAAAAAATAAATCTGGGTGCGGTGGCGCAAGCCTGTAATCTCAGCACTTAGGGAGGCTAAGACAGGAGAATTGCGAGTTCAAAGCCAACCTCAGCAACAGTGAGGCGCTAAGCAACTCAGTGAGACCCTGTCTCTATAAAAACACAAAATAGGGCTGGGAATGTGGCTCAGTCATCGAGTTCCACTGAGTTCAATACCTGGTACCAAAAAATAAAAATAAAAAGGGCCAGGGATATAGCTCAATAGTAGAGCACTTGCTTAGTATGCATGAGGTCAAGTTCAAAGTCCCAAAGGTTCTCAATCTCAAAACATCCAAAACCTGGCTGAAAGTGTAGCTCAGTGGCAGAACACTTGTCTAGCATATACAAGGCTATGAGTTCAATTCACAGCACTGCAAAACAAAACAAAACATCTAAAACCTAACCTACAGCTGGGCAGTGGTAGCCTACACCTGTTGTCCAAGCAACTCTGGAGGCTTAGGCAGGAAGATGGCAAATTCAAAGCCAGACTGAGCAACTGACATCCTTAGCAACTTAGTCAAACTCCGTATCAATCCCCAATACCAAAACTACAAAAATCCTAACCCACCATGGTCCTTCACAAAATCTCTTCGCCCTATAGTCCCTTTCTTAGTAATTAATTAGCACCATTTATCAACTTGGGACATTCCTTTGACTCCTTAGTTCATTTAATGAAGGGTCCTAGTAGTACCACCAAAATCTCTTAAATCTATCCACATCTGACCAGTCCCACTGGCATTTTACCCTTCATTAGAGCACCACTATCATGTTTCTTGGACTATCCTAACAAACTAACAGTTCCCTTTCCCTGATGGCAATTCATGCTGCACTATGTAAACCTTCAGTTCCACTTCTTTCCTTGCCATCAGACAACATCCAAACTCCTTTACAAATGGAATGGTGAGCCATTATAAATTCAGAATCACCAGGCACACTGGCGCACACCTATAACCCTAGTACTTTGGGAGATGAGGCAAGAGGATTGATCACAAGTGCAAAGCCAGCCTCAGCAACGGCAAGGCACTAAGCAACTCAGTGAGAGTCTGTCTCTAAATAAAATACAAAAATAGGGCTGGAGATGTGGCTCAGTGGTGGAGTGCGCCTGAGTTCAATTCCCAGTATCAAAAAAAAATAAAATAAAAAATCAATTCAGAACCACCAAACTTCACTAACCATTCCAACTGCCAAGCAGTCTTTTCAATCCTTCCAGTCCCTAATGACTACTGCAAAATATTCCTCATCCCAAGCCTCTCATGACTTTTAATTCTATTCACTTCTATTTTCACTGCCACTATTCTACTCCATACCATACTCACTGCTTGCCTAGATTTCCATAATAGCTTCTTTCTCTAGCTCCTCCGTCCAGTCTTATTGCCCATAGATCAATTCTCCCAGCTACAGATAAAAGAGTTGTTAGAATTTCTTCTCAAATTTTACTATGCCTAAGAATCAACCTGGGATCTTACAAACACACAAACATCCGAGTGTCCCAAGCCCCTCCAAGATTCTGTCTCAGTAGGGACTGGCCAACTGAATTTTGTGAAGGAAATATTCTCTGGATCTAACAAATACTGCTTTAAAATTTAAATCTAACCATATCAGACTTTTGTTTAAAACATTTTAAAATTTTTTCACTTCCTTAGGGTATAATCCAAATACTTTTTTTTTTTTTTTGGTACCAGAGATTGAACCCAAATACATTAACCACTGAGCCACACCCCTGGTACTTTTTTTCTATTTTATTTAGAGACAGGGTCTGGCTGAGGCCATCTTTGAACTTAATCCGCCTGCCTCAGCCTGAGCTGCTGGGATTACAAGCATGCACCACTGTGCCCCACCATCTTTATTTTTTAGTTTTAAAAAATTTATTTTTTTTGGTACTGGAGATTGAACTCAGGGGCACTCGACAACTGACCCACATCTCCAGCCCTATTTTTGTGTTTTACTTAGAGACAGGGTCTCATTGAGTTGCTTAGTGCTTCGTTGTTGCTGAGGCTGGCTTGAACTTGCATCCTCCTGTCTGTCTCAGTCTCCCAAAGTGCTGGAATTACAGGCTCCCACCACTGTGCCCAGCTTTACTTTTTTCTTTGGTACTGGGGATTGAACTCAGGGGTACTCGACCACTGAGCCACATCCCCAGCCCTATTTTGTGTTTTATGTAGAGACAGGGTCTCACCAAGTTGCTTAGCCCCTCGCCATTGCTGAGGCTGGCTTTGAACTCACAATTCTCCTGTCTCAGCCTCCCTAAGTGCTGGGATTACAGGCTTGAGCCAGCGCACCGGGCTCCAGCTTTACTTTGTATTTTTAAACTTTGAGACAGGGACTTGCTAAATTGCTGAGGCTGGCCTCAAACTTATAAGCCTCCTGCCTCAACCTCCCAAGTTGCTGGG